>CM052328.1:6642288-6693835 GCA_028455615.1 Lasioglossum zephyrum | reverse complement strand
GGTTTATTTGGAGGAAAATCTCTAGTTTAAGTCGAGGGAAATTGTAAGTTTAAAAGGGACATTTCAAGTTTTGAATTGAGGAAAACTTCAATTCTAAATTAACGGAAACTTCGAGTTTAAGTTGAGGAAAATGTCAATTCTAAATTCAATGAAATTTCAACTTTCGAATTGAGGAATATTATTTATTACCGGTAATTTAAAAAGTAAACTTTATAAATCTGTATAGAATGAAAATATAATGTGTTGGATGTATTTTCCGCGTTATTAACGGCAAAAACAGGCGCCGTTATTGCACCTGCCACCCTTGCGACCCGAGAACAAGCACATAATAGCGCAAACAGCATGATTGGGGTTGAACCACGACGTTGAGAAGGAGCAGGTCAATCTCCGTGGTCGACCATTCCCATCGTCGTCAGGAAGTGCTACAGCTTTAGGGTCGGCAAGAGCAATCGGCCCCGCGAAAGTATTAGGACCAGCAAACCCACCAACTTCGGCAAAAGCACTGGCTACCATGTCAGAGATCGCGTCAGCATACGCGTCGGCGTCAGCGTCGCGCTCATCCACGCGCTCTGAAAACAAAACAAATCTCCGGTTTACTCTTCCGCGTGACTCGAATCATTCGAACGAAACAATCGAATCTTCTGTTTCACCGGGATTCAACCTTTCGCGCATCGACACCCGCCAACACCAATTGGACCTTTACTCCATAAGGTCCTTAAGCATAGGGAGCTCGGCATCGGCAGATCGGCACCGACATCTCATCGAAAGGGTCTAGCCGGATAAGCATGGGCCAGCGCCCCCCGCTCCGATTTTCCTGATTCCTGTCTTAAATCATAGTTTTATGTCTAAAAAAACATTGTGTAAAATTTCAAATGTCTACCCCCACCGATAGGGGAGATATTGGGGTGAATTCCCCGGCACTTAAATGCAATTTTCTCTAAAACGAGAAAAGATATCGACATGGTGTCATGCAGTCTATATTTCAGATTTTTTTCAGAATTTTTTGTTAATTATTTATAGTTGAAAACAATTAATTAATTTTGGGGGAATTTTTTTAACCCTCTTCCCCTGGGTTGACACCCACCAAAAAATTCTAAAATATTGCTATGATGCTAAACTATTTTGTAAAAAAATTTCAAAAGTGTCCGTTTGGTGGAACAGTGTCAAAAAAAAATAAAGTATGCCGGCGAACGTTATACTTGGCCCGAAATTCGAGAAAAGCTATTTTCGCGTTATTTAAAGGAATAACGTAATATGTAATGTAGTAGGTCGTTGAATTCGTTTATTATCGTCAGCTGTAACATTATAACATCAAAACCCTATTGCCACATTTAAAAAATCAAAACGGCTGGATGGAAAAGCAGTAAGAAATTATTTTACATGTTAATTATGGTGGAATGATATAATTTATTATTGTAACACTAAATATGTAGATCGCGTAGCTGTTCACTAAATAATTATATGATTACTTATTATTGCTATTAAATAATATTATTTTTATATTTTTCTGCGTGTTCACCACTACTTTTATTTCAAGATGACAAGAAACTGAACGAACCAGCACGTTCAGAACCTCCGCCGGAGTTGTTTAACGAATTGTTTCCCCGCACAATTTGTCGGGTCCCATGGAAATCACTGACACAAATTCCCCGACATTTCACCGACTTCAGATTTCACCGACAATAACTTTGGTCGACAACGCCTTTAACTGAATACGATTTTGAACGACAACGAATTTGACCGGCTACGAATCTAAAATCGCACACGCCACTTTGAATTTTTTCGGAACTTTTCGTCGCGGAATGGTGCTTCTAGAAAATCCGGAAGCTCTCGGAGTACCGGGACTTCGGCAATTTTGGACCGCCCGATTTTTTAAACGACGATCTTGCTACCTAAAATTCTAAAATAATTCTTGGTCGTGTATGCTATTGGGTAGAATTATTATGAATTTTTTCGTAATACTTCGTCGAGCAGAACAGAAGGAATAAAATAAAGTATAGTTCGTGTGCAGTTTTATTACTTACTCATCTGGTAAGAGGGTCCGTCATCTTGCGGAATGACCGCAGACGCGTAGGAAATGGCGGCGAAGACGCACAGAACAGCGAGGAGCTTCATATTCGACAGAATGAAACGTTAATTATCACTGACAGTACTGTAAAATAATTTAGAAAGAAATGATGCTTCCATCGTGAACATTGACGTTTATAAACTTAGCTAAATCCGGAGATAGCGCTGCACTTTTTTTTATTCTCCACTTCCTGGCCGCAAAACTTCCTGGAAAAACGGAAAACGCTCCGGAAGTTAACCGTGATTAGGATTTCTCATATCCAAATTGAAGGTACGGGATGGCCCAGAAATGTTGTACCACCTTGTCCATTATGGAAGTGTTCCCTTATAATGAGCATAAAATTGTTTTTCTTGAATATCTTTGAAACTGATTACCGTGTCGGAAAACATGCCAGACGAAACCTATAGATCTTGACAAGCTGCGTCTTTTGTATGTTATTACTTTTTTCGTAGAACAAACGGTTTCCGAGAAAGCTGCCCCCAACAACCTCCCTTTCATATCTGTGCACTAGATCAAAACTACCCGGGTATCTCGTAAGACATAAGTCATAAATGATTTTGTGCAATTTAAAACAATAATGAAATTAAAAGAACGTTGATATATTAATTTAAAATTAAAATCATTCAAGAGAATAATCGTAATATATCGTCTGCTTTTTCCTATTGATGCGAACGATTTTTATTTTGCATGAAAATCCACAGTGCATTCATGAGACCCCCGAATACTCGGGTAATTTTTTTTTACACGATTAGCATTACGGGTAATGCTGTTCATCCGGGTACCCGGAATCAGTAACTTCCCTATGAATCGGGAAATTAAATAACAAATAAATATATATACAAATATGTACAATTTAATAAATAAATATAAATAATTACAATTAATTAAATAAAATAAATAATACAATTAAAATAAATGAATAAATAAATAAAATAAATATGTATAATTATATGATAATCTATATGATTTCGTGATGATTCACCTTTTCACCGCCTTTCTCCTCAGTGGTCTTCTGCACCGACGGAATGTCGTCGATGCTTCTGTTTCTCACTCCAGTCAAAATAAATCCCAGAGGGCGTAAGAGAACACTGAAAAATTCGTGAGACACGTAGTCCCGTAAGGATGGCAGTCTTTAACAGTATCTCGTCGGTGGCTGAATCCAATTTGACCGACATATGGAAATTTACCCATTTTCTACAGAGTCGGTATTTCAGGACCGGGTGTCGATTCTGTACTGAATTATCGGTACCGTTCTGCGCAACACTGTAATACTACGATTAACCTTTAAAAGATGACGCCACAATGACGATTCATATCAGAAATGTGGCATGTTTATAAAAATTTCTTGTTATTACAATATATGTTTAATCCAAAAAGTATTTGAATATTTCTCATTTTCGATAGATCGTCAATATATACTTAAACTGTGATATTTTTCTTAAAAAATAGAATAGAACAATATAATGATTGCACTTATTTTAAAACTTGTAGCTTCTACTTTTGCCATTCATCGTTTATTATTGTCCAATTGTAAGATATTTGTGCAGAATACAGCGGCTATGAAACTGAGGACATATTTTTGGTCCAAAATTTTACAAATTAAAACATTTGTGTACACTGTACATTTAAAGATGAAAGCTTCCTCTTTAGTACTAATGCTAAAACCTTGATCTACGGTTTTTTCTAGATGATTTATCGTACTTTGAAAGAAAGGCGTACTATGTACCATCATTGCAATAATAATATGTATAAGGTACATGACCAAATTTGTTCTATAAAACATCAAAAGAAATCGTAGATTAAGTTACAGCCATCATTACAAACGGAAAGATTCAACCTTCAAACTTATAATAAATTCAATCAGATAAAATTTTTTGGATTCTTCTATTAAAAACTCAATTTGTATCATTTTTGTCAAAGTTTTATTATTGGAGTATTCTCTTTTAATAAAATTGACATAGTTCAAATATTGATAATTTCACGAGAATCGGAAGTTCATAGTTAAAATATTTATTGTATCCACAGTATATCCTAAAAAAATAAATTTATTGAAGACTTCCCCATGAGTCTGTCGTTTGCTAGATCAATAACCATAAATTGAAAAACTTGGTCAGTTTTGGTGTTGGTAAGGTTATTATTTATGTTGCTCATAATATTTTACTCGATGCCCGGTTATCCGTTTCATAAAAGTTCACAGGTGAGTGCAGCTGGAGGGACGGAATCGCCGCTATCATTCTCGGGGACAGGGTAAAAGGTGTGAGTTGCCAGAAGTGTGTTTTGGCGAGGTTTTCAAGAGTTTCGGCTGTGTGCGTGGCCTCTCATTACCCCAGAACATCTATAAAACGGCGGAGTACGAAGAGATGAAGACAGAGAGATAGGGCCACCTGTGGACATCCGTGGAGTTCGCGGCTTCACGCTCGGATTCATTCGTGGGATCCAAAGGTAAAAACTCGTAAGATTACGGCGATCGTCGGCACGATAACCACTCGATCCGATGGAAATCCACGGGAGACGCTAATCCAACTTGACGTTCGTTATCCACCGTGTTTCCTCTACCCGGCAACCCCCTGTGGCGTGTCCCTCGATATACACAATTAATAATTTTTTAATTCCGAGTCGTGCCTACCGAACGCCGCTGTCGCCGAGAATTCATGTCGAATCGTTGTGTCACAGGATCTCAGACTCGCGTAGGGAAACACGGGTTGACTTCATCGCTTACCGGTCGACGCGATACGATTACTATCAGCTTGGAAGCTTAATTAAACATTCAAAAGTAACGAAACGTTCGATAAAACGATGTATAGCTGTATCATAAATGACGTAGTGAAACGCATGCTTTCCAGATGACAGAAATGATTTGATCTGCAGCGGAAGATTTTAAGTTTATTTACGAGTGTAAGAGTTGTAATAACGATCCAGTTTGTTTGTTTTTTAAAAATTAATTTTAGTGTTGTTACGCACTCGCGCACATTTATATATTGCAGCGTTACGGTGTACATAATTATGGTTCTTATTTACGCGTTTTCATATTCGTGTTTATCAAGTTACTGGAGCAATTAAATTATAATTCATTTATGTTATGAAGTAAGAAGTATATCTGTTCTGTACTTATTTTATATAGTGACTCACTTAATCGCTCGAACACCCTTCCAGTCGAAATAACTTTTCTAAAAGTGAGTCAAGACTTCTCTGCGAACCTGGAAAAATTAGTTTACTAGTTGACGTATAACGAAAATTTTTTATGCCACAGTGGAGACATTCGTAATATTATTTTTATCTACTTTACAATAACATAAGTCGTTGAAAGTAGTCAGAGTGAATTTACTCATATTCTCAATGTTTTCTTCTAAAACTAACATTCTTAGTTTTCACAGAGCTTCTCATGAACAGTTAGGGTTGATATGAAAGAAGCACGTCATTTATGGAATACAAAATCGTCAATTGTGTTTATGATATTAGGAAATACAGAAAGACCAGTGGGTCTACGAAAAGTATCTTCAAATGTATGTATCAAAAAATTGACAGGTCTGTGAATGATTCTAGGTGTCTTCCATTATCGTTATCAAAAAGATCTGTCCTGTAAAGGTGAAGGGTTCAAGTGCGTTAGACGAGCCGGAAGAAGTCATTCAAGCAGAACATATTCTCTTCTCGAACTTTAATTCTTGGTTTTCAAGAGCTTCTCATGAAAAGTTAGGATTGATGGTGATATGAAAGGAGTCTGTCATTTGTGGAAGACAAAATCGTCGATTGATTTAACCAATTCTTGTATAATTGAATCGAATATTTGTGATATTGGGAAAGACAGAAAGACCAGTGAGTCTACAAGAAGTATCTTCAAATGTATGTATTAAAAAATTGACAAATCTGTGAATGATTCTATGTATCCTCCATTATTTTGATCAAGAAAATCTGTCCTGTAAATGTGAAGGGTTCAACAGCGTTAGACGCGGTGTCGATGGTTTTCACCTCGCAAGACCGCGAGATTCGCGACGAGTCGGAAGAAGTCATTGAAGCAGCGAGGCTGCGCCGAAACGGAAAGTGTGTGTACGCATTGAAAAACAGTTATACCAGCGCACGAACCAACGACCCTTATTTATGTCGTCGGTGCTACGTTCCCTGTAACCATCCTGCGGCGTCCTGGTCCTTATTGGTCGCCCTTTTCTCGCCCTTTCCATCCTCCACCTTTTCTCTTTTCGCATTATCGTGCGAGCGGCAACGCGCTTTTACGGTCGGCGTATATCAATGACTGGCCCAACTGAAGATGGCGGCGAACGAGCTGGCAGAGCCGAGGCGAAAAGGGGGGAAGGGCCCCGTGACAATGGCCGGGATATAAAAACTTGCGTAAAGCTGTCCCACTTATGGGGACCGCAGAGGGGCCAACCGCTCTCGCTGAATGGAGGCGCAATAACCTTTTATTTATCGGTGACTTAAACCGCGATTTTTCTCATCGAAATTGAAGACGTTCCAGTGTTAAAGGCTTTCGTTAACTACGAGAAATATCTCACGCGGACCCCACCAACCGGGACAGACCGGATTTAAGATCGTCGAAATTGGTCTTCGCGCACTGATCCAACCACCCGATCTAGCTGTTCATTTGATAAAAAAGCAACTTGCCAAATCGACGTTTATCGAATCTATATTGCTTTCTAAATTTCCATGTCATTCGAGAACGATGAAATGAATGAGATTTTAATAAAACTTTTATCAAAATTGTGATTAGAACACACATTTATATTTAATAGCTATGAAAATACTTATAAGATTTAAGAATTTAAGTAATTTAACTTACAAGTATTTTCATAGCTATTAAAAATTCACAATCACAAATTTTCAGGACTATTTGTACGAGGTTAGGACACCACAAAAATGGACGACAGAGTGTCTTTACTTACTTTTATAACAAACACAACTGAAAACGAATCGTGCGTCGTTTTTTATAAATAATGACCGAAATAATTCACTTCGGGGACTTTCAGCCCTGGTCTGCCCTATTGAGAAATGATGGATGTTCAGTTTCAACCATTTCAGAAGAATTGAACATTTGATTTTGCGTAAAACATACACGAACGCCGATAGAACAAACAAAATAACCAGTGCAAAAACACGAAGGAGAGGAAGAGTGTTCCAGATTTGTGCACTTCCTGTGTTTATGCAACACGCGTGGCGGATTCCCTGAAAATTGCTTCGACGAAGACTAGCAGCCAGCCATTTGAAGTAATAGCGCGATGCTTTATCGTTGAGTTCGCCCGGGCAGCCTGCTACCGAAATGATTCTCGCGAGGTAGACTGCAATGTTGAAAACGCGTTAACCGCGAAAGTTCTCACAGTATTACTCGGCTAAGCCGTAAGCTGCCAGGCCATTGATTAAATTTTCCGTGATCTGAATACATAATAGTTTGAACCGCGCGGCCGGGACTACTGTGCAACCCGTGTATTAAACACTATTTCGTCTATACAATAAATTATCGTTTCGCGTAACACGTGGTTGTTAGAATCGACCGTTTATAATAATGTCCGTATATTATGCTAGTTATTAACGTCTCTGTAATGTTTACATTACACGAGTTATTACGTGGACCGCGACGTGAACCGACTCGGCGAACGTGGTTCCGAAAAATGACTGATGAAGGGCTTCCGAGAATTGTATTGATGGGTTGTTCAAACACGAGAGCTACGAGTCAAATCCTCAACACTCCTTCGGAGTTCAGATATTCTAATTTTGTTTGGAATAGTTTGTGTTTAAACAACGGCTCTCGACGAAAAAGGCGTTCGAAATAGTTAAAGAGGGATGAACGATACATGTGTGCAGAAACTATTCAGATATAATTGTATTTGATAATGGAACATTCGAGTGCTACAATTTTAACGATACAACAATGCTGTAGATTAACATGTTTGATAAAATATATGTGACCAAATTTAACCTTCTTGAAAAATTTGATTGTAAGTATTCATCAAAGTGTTAGCACATATTCTTTCCTTTTAGCATTTGCACATCGGTTTTCTGATATTTAAATAATTGTACTATATTTGCAATTTTTCGGGCTAGATGCGCGAGTCGGTTGTCATTTTGAACATTTTCTAGTACACTAATAATTAAATTGCCTGAGTAAAACGATATCTCACAACTAAAAAGGAAAGCTTCGAACAAAGTACACATTTCTATTTAATTTCCTCAATAAACGAATGCGTAATTATCAGACAGCGAATTTCTATGGAAAATAAATTTTTTTTAGCTGAATTGCAACAATCTCGAGTGAAATAGAAATTTATTTTCTTACCTTTTATGTTTAGTAGGTTGAGAATAATATAATAGTATGTTTAAATTGTTCTAATATTTTTACTGTTTTAAATTACGCTTACTCGGTTTTGTCACGAACGCATAAACCCCGTTATCTAGTAATTATAAATTACGTTTTCTGTGCTAAGTTAAGAAAATGATGAGCATTAAAATGATTTGGTCACGTAGTCCTTTTTCTGAATTTAACTTGAGGAACAGCCATCAAACAAGACACTCGGTACCAGCGCCATAAAAGGTCTAATTTTTAGCATATTTCGAGGTAAGGCGTGGGTGTGGCTGCTCAGAATAAAACCGGGCCCTGTATAGCACCTATCCCCAAGGTTCTACTTTCTAGAAGGTCCGAAGCCCAGAGCCCCAAATTCCATCGCGACTATTACAAGCCGAAGAGCATTCGAGTCCCTCCGCGAGCACGCTCGCCATTAGAATTACAAATATACGCATCACACGGCACGTGCCCTGGGCGCTGAACTCCGTTGTGCCTTAATGTCAGACATTTCGCGAGAAATTCATCACAGGCCCTCCGGCTGCGAACGCGCCTTTACGATCACTCCTCCGTCTTTTAGAGCGACTGCCACGAAATCGCAGACGCCAGATGGCGAAGCGTCTTCTCGTTGAAAATTATTATTTTCCTATTAACTGGACCAAATCCACTTGTCGAGAGATTTTTTAGCGACGCACTCTTCCATCGAACAGTCTTACAGCTCATTATGTTGTTACATTCAGTTTTACTATGCGATTTTTAAAAGTGCATTTTAAGCAGTTGGGTGCTGTATGAATCCACTTGAACGAACGGGATTCATTTTTGTTAGACTTCAATAATATTTTACCTAGAAGTGGTTGTTTAAATATATCTTTAAATCAATTGTTAAATATATTTTTCAATAGTAAGAACTAGCCTGCGGATCTTCGTGCAGAATAAAAATTGTCTGCATTGATTGCAAGAAATAGAAATCAACTTGAATGTTGACATCATTAATTTTTTAAATTTTTCAACAAGTTTGTGAATTTCATCTACTCAATTATACAATAAATGTATAAAGATTCGCAGTCTAGTATCAACAATTACGAATCAACAAATCCTCTTGAGTATTATAATGTATCAGTCCTCTTTTCAGATTTTTATTTAAGGAAAACATATTCAACAATAGGAATTTGGAGAATAGTGTTCATTTATAGTCTCTTATTACAGCAAGATTTATTTTGATATATACCTAATCATCATATGAATTTTTCATAGTTTCTTAGTCAATGCGCGTTAAACGAACTCACTATTCAATAATGGCACACAGCATTAAAAAAAACGAGGATATAATAACTTTGTAAATAATTTTAATTTTAACACAATGGTGCATCCTGAAATTAACCGTCATACGATTCTCAGGTGAAAAGTTAGCTACTTTCTCTGTGACTATATCATAGTTCGATGTATTTATTATAAAACATACGATTACGAACAAGTGACCTTTATAAAGTGTGAAATCAAAACGAATGAAAAATACGAGAGGATCTGTATAACCAGTTTTAAGGATCTTATGAGAGTTAGTCAACTTTACTTGGAAAAATTATATCTATCTACAATCGCCATTCAAAATCAGACATTTCACATAATCTCCATTCCCAAGTCCCAGCTAAAATTCGAAAAAAATCACAGACAGGCTTCTACAGTTTCGCAGCAACAAGCAATAAAGAATACTTTATGTCTGCTAGTAGGGCAGGGATCAAACAAGTCGACGACTCATCGACACGTAAAAATCACAGTGCTCAAACAATTGATAATCCGATAAGCTTGGACACAATGTCGTCCTGTCCCGCATACGTGTTAATCGATGCGTATTTTCCGTTTCGGAACCCTTTCCAGGTGTTGCATCGGTCTCGTTGAATGGGGGAAATGTAGTCACGAAACCAGCGCGAGTTTCAAACTCTCACGGTTCGGCCGGCATCAGATTCATCGGCGGAGATTGTCGCCGTTGATTTGCATCGGGATCATCGTGAAACCCCGCGAAGAATAAAAATTGCTATCGTCTTTTGTATAGAACGATAAGGTTCGTATTTGCGGTTCCCACGCCCGCAGCGCTCAGCGCAGCGCTGCGCGCCAGGCGCGTGCATAATACAGAGATTTTTCGTCGCTCTCCTGCATTATCGTCTCCGTTATACTTATCGCGAAAGTCGACCCCGATGATACGCGGAGCTAGATTGCGGGTACCACGTCGTGATTGGTCCTTTCGCATCCAATTCTTCGCTCTCAGTGGCTCTCATTCGCTCGGAGCTGAACCATTCGATTGGCGAAATTTTTCATGCTACAATCAAGTGGTAAATAAATAAATTTTTGGAAAATTCTAATAGTGAACGGGTAATTGAATACGAAGGACACTTTGTTCACTCATTAGAAAACTGACATAAGTAAGAGAGAAACGAATACTTACAGGAGAGCCATTTGAAAATTATCTAAATTATTATTATATTACCACTAACTTAGAAATATAAAATAATTTCTTGTTGTTTAGATATTGAGTTAATTGTCGTGTACATTAGTTATAAAATACACCACAATTTACCTATTTATTATTATACTTGTATTAGAAATATATTTTGAGTTGTGCCACTTTTTACCACGCTTACATTATAAATGAACGACTAATTTAGAAAAATTTATCGATTGCTTATATAAAGTTCTGGCCTATGTTGCATTTATATTCCTTGGCTGCTATCTTTTGATTTTTACAAATTAGGTACTTTGGAATAAACGAGCACTGTGTATTCCTCAGATTTCAGAGAAAATGTTTTTATAATTATGATTCAAAATCTAACCTGAATAGGAAAATGCTCTGCAGTGATTGGAGCAATTGATTGGCGAAACTTATGATGACAATTTTATATTGTTATTATATTAGATTCAATACTGATAACATTTATAATACTGATAAATTATTGACCACTGACAAGTTTACAGCGGATCTTTATGCATTTATGACAAAAATGAGTAAACGTAATTTAATATAGCAAAAATTTTAGAAAAATTTAAACATACTTGTGCTTCGAAAGTATCCTTTCTTAGTAACAATATTGATGAATTTTATTTGCTCAGAATTGAACCATTTGTTTGGTGTAATTATTCATACCAACCTATATCCATGTCACACCTATAAAAGAATTACTTCCATTTTTGGAAAATAAGCAACTGCAACATTACAGCTTGTGGCCCTCCTTATTAATCAAGAAAATCAGTAGAAAAATTGATAGATTGTACCCATTGATGTACATTGAAAATCCGTTTTTATTTGTTTCCACGCCTCTTCTTTCCAATGCCAATGAATAAAATCTATAAAAGAACAATTTCCATTTTTAGAAAACAAGCAACTACATCATAATTTTTATTATTGCCGTAATTATGAGAATCTATAGAAAAATCAACAGTCTAATCACTCCAAATGTTGATGATAGGTGGTCGAACTTACAAAAGAAGTGAGAAATTTCCGAATTATTACTTCCATAATATAAAGAAATTTGTAAAAAAATACACAGTCATGATCATCACAGATTATTTCAAGATGCACTTCAAAAATCCCTTTTTCACTTGATTCTATCCCTTGCCCTCCGAATATCGTTGTTATCCCATCGAGGCTACACAAAAGAACGGCCCCCATTCTTGCGCGACAAGCAACAGCACCGTTCTAAAATGGATTCTCCCGCATAATTATTCCTATTCCTTAAAAATCCGCCGGTGAACGCGGCAATATCGGGCAGCTCTGTGCGCGTTCCGCGTAACGAACGCGCGTCGTGGCGAAACAAGAAGCTGGCCAAGAAAAACGACCTCTTCAGCGGCTCGGTTAAACGTGGAACATGCAAATGACCGGCTAGAACAAGAGCGTACTCGAGATACCGTGGCGTGATAATATTTCAATGTAGTACGATAGGCAGCACGGGTAGCAGCCGACGGGACGGGCAGGGGAGGAGGATCGCAGGATGTCGCCTCGTGTGAATCAACCTTGAAGTGGTGACTTTCGAGCCGGTTAGCCCGTTGGGACTTGGTGATCGAGCGAAAAAGGAACAGAAACGAATGCGACTAAGACTTAATTAGCCGGGCAGGGTCTGTCCAGGGTGCTCCGCGTCGTTACGACAAAATCATTTGTGGCCACTCGTCGAGGTCCCCCGACCGCGTCCGATTGCTCTCGACGCGACGATTTAATTACCACCAGCCCCCCTTTGCCACCCTCTCCCGGTCCCACCAGCTAGCTCGTTCGCCGCCTTCACACCGCCGCCTCAGCTTCGATAATTAATCGGCCGCTTAATTGATTAATCGATTAATGGCCGGCTACGAACCCGCGAGCGGGACTCGCCAGATAAATCGTGTAAGCGCTTCGAGCTGTCGCGAATCTCCGACTCTTTTGGCCCCCCTTATCGTCCCCCTTTGCTCCGCTACCGATCGGCCTGGTCGCAGTCACGACAAGACAGGAACATGAACACGCTGTCGTACCACGTCGACAGTAAAGTATCCTTGCCGCTGAATCTTTAGTTAATTTTTACCCTGATCGTCGTGATCTCTGTGCTTCTTGCTCGAGAGACTAGTTCACAGAGTTCGCTGATCGGGAGATAAATAATTGTCAATCCTTGTACGAGTATACAGGATTTATAATATATCCGCCGGCTCAAACTATCGTCATAAAACTCGTACACAATTGGATGAATTTATTTAACACTTTGCATTTCGAATTTTTTCAATTTTCTTCCCAACGAGTGTCAATTTCAAGACTCTTATTTAAAATCTGTAGTAGAAAATTGATTATCCAAATTAATCAGGCACACACGATTGTTGGAATACTAGAGCAGTTACTCAGTATAATTGGACAGCGGATCATTATGCATTTATGAAGAAATTAGTTGGGTGAAATATAAAACAGTTACAGATTTCAAAAATTCAAAAATTTTGTAATGTTACTGTTAACGTAAGAAAGTCGTTAAGGGATGAATTTTTATTGAGCAATAAAGATCCGCAGTTTAATAGATCCTAAGAAAGTTTGATTTACTTAATATATTGTAATAAAAATTAATTTGTAGTGATATTTGTATTGAGTGTGGAATCAACTGAGATAAAGAACTATATTTCACCGTTCTTTATCAATGTTTTAAGGAAGTGTACAATGAACTGTAATTCATGTTGCTCGTGTAACCTAATAGTACCGCAACTGTTAATCAAAACGTGTTTCCGAATGTTCAGTACCATGTAACCGCGACTGAAAAGTTAGTAACACTAACAATTGTGGGGTAGTCGATAGATGTCGAGCACAGAGTGTGGAACCGACGCTATCTGTTGGATCTGTACTCGCGGATTCCGTTTTCGCAGAGTTCCGCGGCCGGAAGTTTAATTACACTCCGAACCCCTTCGATTCTACGACCGGAATTAGTTTAGCACTTGATTTACACTCGTAGAATACGTTACGCTGATCACATCTGAGCGGAGGGACCTTTCCAAATGTGAAATCGACTTTGGGCCGGTTTCAGATGTTCGTCCCTTAGCGTACGGGTGAACAAGAAAAGTAGAAAGCGTAGAGAACAAATACCGTAGAATATACATAGAATAAATACTGTCTAAAATCTTCCACATCAATCTTTCAACCCTCCGAGTGTTATGCCGGAGTCATTCGTGATTCGTCGCGGTAATGTTGGGATAAGTGAAAATCGCTACCCCCTCTCTGTTTTTGAAATTATTTTCTCGATACCGCTTAGCTTAGTTCCTCAAACTGTGTGCCACGAGATATTGTTAAATGTGCCGCAAGGGTTCGTGAAAAATAATTAAAATTGTATGGATTTTGTTTACTTCGATCTTGTCTGGCGATTTTGGAACCCCGTTTTGATTTAATTTGTTCAAGAAAACAGGTCCAGTCCTTTCATTCAATAAATTTTGTAAATAAATAATTTGTTTTTTTTTTTGTATAATACAATTTTTACATTTTTTATATTCTTAGATATTTTTAATGTGCCGTCAATCAAACAAGGTTGAGAAACACTGGCTTAGTGCCATAACAAGAGGGTGCATCATATTTTATCCCTTTTCAACGAAAGTAAAATATCTCCTTAACTAATGATTTTTTGATATTAATAGGATAATACTTTTTTGGAAAGAATATGAATCTTCATCGATTAGTGCAAGAAAAAACATACGATCCTATTTAAAAAGATACGGATGTCCTTCGTATAACTGATCACGCACACTCTAATTCAGAATAACTTCTTTATGAATGGATCAAACGATTTCAATTTCTCTGAAAAGCTTCTCTGAAAGAATTAGTGAAAGATGCCTAATAAATATGTTGAAAAATGCATTTGGTCATAATTGTGAAAAACAATAGTAAAAATAGACTTTTACATCTTTTTAGCTGGGCCATTAACGAAAATTTAAAAGATGTGTTTGGTCAACTCGTATAAATTATACATGTTCTGAAAATTTAATTGAAATTGGTTAATTGCTTTACGAGTTATAAACGATCAAAAGTGGTTAAGAGTTGACCAAACACATTTTTCAATTTTCATTATTGGCTCAGCTAAAAAAGTTGTAAAAATCAATTTTTACTATCGTTCTTCACAATTCCGACCAAATGCATTTTTTCAACATATTTATTAGAAATCATTCACTAAACTAACTCTTCTAGCCTTACAAAAAAAAAATTGAAATCGTTTAGTTCACTCATAAAAAAGTTTTTATAAGTTAAAGCTTTTGTGATCAGCTATGCTCCTAACTGTATAAAGATTTTTTGCTTCGAATAATGATAATGACGAAAATCGAGATGGTAATATTTATCAAATCTCACTGTATAGGTATACAACTGTAATCGTGCAATATCGGCGTGAGTCAGTCCTACAGTATCACCGTAAATCTATACATTTTTCTGTGCTCTTTGTTGGCCACCGATGCGAGCAGAACATAAATATGCAAAAGATTGCAATACGTTTCTCTCCTACGAATCGAACATGCGATTTAACTTGTAATGAAGGCCTGCCCCTTCGCACCCCAATCAGAATTTCCGTCAGGCGTTGCTAACTTTCCGGAATAAGTAAAAAATCGGAAAACTCGTCGCAGACTCAAGCGCAAATCCCCGGTGAGATTGACGAGCAGCGTCGTGGCAACGCGAGTGACGCGGTTTGTAACGAACATCCGAACTAATCTAATTTACAGGAAGTATCTGTACACGACAGTGTAACCGCGCGGACACGACGCGGTGGTTTTCCTCGTTCTACGTAGAAATTAGTTTCCGAAACAATTCGGAATTGCAAATGGGTCGGGGAACAGCGACGATTCCTCGGCGGAAAGCCCTAACCCGCGCGTGGTGTGGATCGTTGACATCTACTGCCTCGCTGGACTCAATTGGACACTAAACAATATTTTTAATGCACGACATTTGATGTACATTGTTCCTAGACAATATTTGAAAGTATTTTGTGGCTGTTTCATCATTTTAAATATATTGGGCCTCAAACTATTCATTAAAACGAAGTTCATTATTCGAGTGTGCTATTACTAAACATCCGATTTTGAATTATTTATTCATAATACTTCTACCCACGTACTCGTGACATTTTTCTGGTCGCAATGAGTTCAAACATGACATAATTCGTAGCATATTAGTTTGTTTATAGTTGACAAATAAATAAGTAGAGCTCAAATGTAATTATTTTTTATATATTTTATGTATTTATTTAATCTAAACACATTAATCCCTCTTGCCCTATCATTTTATTTACTGTTACAGCGATTAAAACGTCTTTATCCCCAAAAACACATTCCTATTTATTAGGCTTTGTTTAAAATTTTAAGACGAGTGTGACTCGTTAAAATACGTGAAGGGGTTAAATAACACGACTTATTGCACAGATATGTAGTTATTTAAAATATTACTGTAGCTAGGTAACTGTTATATCATCTCACTAATACGTAGACAGCGGATCTTACTGCAAAATAAAAATTTTATATACGAATTGCAACAAGCTAAAATGAGGTAAAAATTTATTTTCTTCGTTTAAGATACGTTTGACAGGTTGAAAATAATATAACAATGTTTTGTAAATTCTTCTAACGTTTTCACTGTTTTAAATTACACCTTCATATTTCTGTCACAAACGCGTAAAATCCGCTGTCTACATAACAAACGATCGAACCTGTTGAATCGACTGAAAGATAGAGCCCGTGTAATGAAAACTTATGTATAGTTGATAAAGCTGTGTATAAGAACGTTTTCCCGAGAATTGCATCGATTGAGATCGCGCAGGAGCCGGCTACCTGCATTGTTTCCTTAACAGTGGTTTTATTCGTCCCTGTTTTACCAAATAAACGCGTCTCAGTCAACTCTACCGAGATATACGTGCCCAGTTTGTTTAGAAGGTAGTGGAGAACGTCGGAATAAATCCAGCGTTTCGTCAGTCAGAGGGTCAACGGAGCCTTTGATCTAGATGAACTTCTTGCGAGATCTCGTCCTGCAACATTTCAAGTTTCTTTCTCGAATTCCTAGATCCTCGGTCATACGTTCCAGATCGTGTACGTGATCCAAACGGAGCGGCGAATAGAATGTGTTTCCTTTAAATATCGTTTCTTTGTGTTTTTCTACTTCCAGACGTTCCCCGAGCAACATATCGCGATGACTAGCAGGATGTATTAATTCGCTAATGAATTAATCGTTTCAGAATGTTGTGATCTGCCGCAGTAATGATCGAACCGAATGCAATTAAATTCTTTGAGGTTGTACTGTAGCTTTTATGTACTGTACGTCAGTACTGGCAGACAGCAGATTAACTCTTAAAACAGTTGAAGTTTGCTATTAAATAATATTGTAAGTTAAAGAAGTGCTAATTAAAATTACGTGTGTGTTAATTGAGGTGTACAGAATGCCAAGGGATATGTCAACATTTTTATTTTTATCAGAGAAAATTGTGTCATGGGTCGCACACATCAATGGTCGCCAGCAACTGACGTTCTGAAGCACTCGTTAATTTAATTAAACAAACACAGAGTTAACTAATAACTAGACTGTTGAAATTTTAAGAACGTGGTATTACGCAAGATCTCATTTTCAGCGATAGTAGTCTTTGTAGATCCGAAATAAATAGAAATCGTACTTATGAAATTCTATTTTCTAAAACACTTCGAAAATTTTTTGAAGCCATAAATCCATAAAGATCCGCAGTCTATTAATAACTCTGCGATTTTGCAATATATTTCTGGTTGAAAAAAATAGAGAATAAAGTGTAAAGTAACATATTGGTGTTCCAAAAAGATGGAAGTTCTTGACTTGGTCATTACTTATAAAATAATTCCACACAAAAATCGTTTTTCGTTTAAGGAACGCGAATTTTTTCACCGAGCAAAAATCATTTAATGTGTTGATTAAATCCGTTTGCGAATCTATGCGGGGTATAATATGTTCGGCCCGGCTTTGGCATTTGGATTCGTTTATTGTCGGTGGGACGTGCGGTGTATTAGACTCGGCGATAACTCGGCCCGTAATCAGCACTCGATCCGGCCTCGTAAAAATATAATTTACCGAAGCAGAAGAGAAACGAATGAGAGAAAGCGAGATACGCGCGAGGGAGACATACGGGGCGGTGTGCGAAAGAGAACGGATCATTATGGGGTTCGGTGGAGTGCGATGGAAGGCGGGGTTGGAAGACGGAAAAGAAAAGCATTGCGCGATTGGTGCGCAACAGCGGAACGAGCCGCGGCAAACGATGGATGCGCGGAATTTATTATGACAGTTTAAGAATATAGGTAATTATTTACGTTTATTGTCCGATCCTGATGTTTTTTATGGTTTATGTAAATTATATCCTGTAATGGGGTGGCTGTGCAACCCTTTTCTCCGTCCCTCTGTCCGCCGTCATCTAGCCGCGTTCGTTTGTCGACCGCAAGTCGCGAGATCTTATTGTTCCGAACGACATCCCTGGCATTCGCGTTTCTTTAGAGCGTCGTGTGTTCGATCCCGCATAGGCCGATCGATCAATTCGACGTTGAATATTCAACACGCTGTAAGGCAACCTCCCTGAGAAACGATTTTGATTATACAGGGCGGACGGTGCACTTTCCAGCCAACTTCAAAGGCACGCGGTGTTTATGCGAAACTGGAGAAAAAAGAGGTTTGATAAATATGATAATGGGGTTTGATAAATATCGGTGAATCATTTGGCACAAGTGCGGAGGAGTTCGGTGGACCTGCGGTTAATTTAATTTCGTGTACAGGGTGGTTTGGTAAAGTGGGACCTCTGATATCTGAAATTTCTAGTATCCTAACACGCTCTAAAATAGCTCAATATAGGACGATCCATAAGCAACACTATTTATTTTAATGTGGTAAAAAATAATATATTGATACTCTTAGTCTTATAATATTTTCACTGTTTTAAATTGCACTTGTTCATTTTAGCTCAATATAGGACGATCCATAAGCAACACTATTTATTTTAATGTGGTGAAAAATAATATATTGATACTCTTAGTCTTATAATATATTTCCACTGTTTTAAATTACACTTGTTCATTTTAGCTCAATATAGGACGATCCATAAGCAACATTATTTATTTTAATGTGGTGAAAAATAATATATTGATACTCTTAGTCTTATAATATTTCCACTGTTTTAAATTGCACTTGTTCATTTTAGCTCAATATAGGACGATCCATAAGCAACATTATTTATTTTAATGTGGTGAAAAATAATATATTGATATTCTTAGTCTTATATTTTCACTGTTTTAAATTGCACTTGTTCATTTTTGTTATAAATGCATAAAATTCGGAGTCTCAACATGACGTTACTCAGTGATTAAATCTGAAATTTCATTGTTACTCACGCTATATAATCTCGACTCTTTTTTCCATTCTCGAAAATAATTCTATTCGCGTCGTCCACCATGTCGTGGCGTACACGTCCAACCTGTAATCTGCACTCAGGGCCGAAGCACCGTAAGGAGTTCGGGAAGGACAACAGCAACAACGACGACGAAGATGACAACGACAACAACAAAGATGACGATGACGGTGCACAGGTAGGTTGCCGCCGTCGAGGGGGCATTTAACGTCGCGTTTGCAAATTGGAACATAAAATCACGGTTGTAACGGGCGCCGCTGATTGTTCGTTACCAGCGCTGCCTACGCAGGGTGCGTGTGTGCACCTGCGGTACGCGGCCGTTCGCCCGTGTGTCGACCTGACGGAGGCTAACTACCGCGGAACGATGCATATAAAAGGCCGTTCCAATATTTCATCGCCGGTATGCGGTAGAGCCATCGAGCCCCGCGTATCCAGAGCGAATCGATTTCTCGAGCCGTTCGATCGCACAGCATCCAACGCCGCACAGGATTGAAAAATCGAGTGACAGTTTGTCGAAGAATGAACTTTTTCATATGGACATGTACAAGATTGTATTGCTCTTCCTAACTATTCATCTACCTCGAAAATAAAGAAATTAACAGTAAGCCTACCAACCATCAAAAGTGATTAACGCGTATCGAAACATATATTCAACAAATTCCTATGGAAACACCTTTACAATTTCAATAATTGTCAAATAAAAAATCTAAAACTCGTGGTAGGTTTAGTGTTGATAAAATATAATAAAAATTGTAATCGTAACGAACACCTACAGTTGGACATTTTGAAAATAGTACGTTTCGCAGAAGAAAAATGCTCATCTTCGTCTGGATGCCCTGGCTCTAACCTGCTTAATATTTTTCTCTGTCCTTCTTTTAGAATGAACAGTATTTGTTTACGATGAGAGTTTACACTGGCAATTAAAAATTAATTTAAATAAAAAATTGCTAATCTTTGATAAGGAATATCTTTTCAAATAGTAACGCATTATTACCAACTCTACTATATTCAGTACCCGAAATCGTGGGTACTTGAGCTTTATAAAGTTTCAGGATCTCAACTCAATTCGGAACAAATTTCCCGATCCGAACCCGAAATTACGAGTACTCGCTCACCCCTAATAAAAACATTTCGCGTTTCGGGAGTTTTCGTACGTAGTCGGCGAACTTAGTCGCTCGCGCTCGGCCCGCCAATCGTGTACAAGAAGCGTTATAATAGTCGCGTGGGCCATCGTTTCCGATACTTCATGAAAAGGATCCATATTAGGATCGAAACGTAGGAAGTTTAATCAAACTAACAAAATTGCTTTAATTTATTTTCTGATCGAAGCTTTACGCCGAGATCATCAATACTTCTTGTTATAAACAACCTTACGATTGATAAATAACAAACACATTTACAATGGATGGGACTTCATGTAAATCATCTGGAGAAGTACCAAACAAGTAACAAGTAAACATTTTCAAATATTATTTTATGACAATAAAATTTGACCAATGAATTAAAATATCATTAACGTGTAGGAATAATTTTTTAATGAATTTTAGCGTAAATTTCATCTGGATATCTTTTATACATAGATCTAGCCGTCCGTCGCTCTGCGATCTTTCGCGTCCAGCTGGTATTTCGGTACGCAGAACCGTTGCCGGGACTTGTCGTCCGACTGATAACTATTCCCGTTGACCTTTCCATGCAGGAAATTCTTTCGGTATCTTATTGTTGAACAATTCTGAATTATTGTTTTCCGCGCGTCGAACGATGCAGCGTTATCGAACCGAATATCGGTGTCCCGAGAGACCGCACAATATGCGAACAGCTCTGGTAAGGTCGCTTTCACTTCCCCTTTTTCTGATAGGATTATTGAAATAATCTTCTGACGTCACAATAGTCTGCATGTTGAGAATCTCGTTTTTTATATAGGGGGTCCTACAAGTCCCAGAATGGTCGAAAATGAAATACAAAACGTTTTCTGAGAGAAATGTGTCACACATAGAACTTTGAACTAACAATAAGTCAGCTCCAATACGATAATATTAACGTGATTAATAGTGGGGTGGTATATTCAAAAGAATTTGGATCACCTTCACCCCTCCGCAAAATATATAATTAATAAGTCAATAGAACATTTGAAATATTAAAACTTTTCTCTGATACATTGATTGAAATCTTATGTTTAAGATATTTTACCGTTTTAAGGTTTTCGAGGGTCTCTGTATATTCTTTCGTAAAACGGAGTTATAAAAAAAAAAGTGGTAATTAAAGTAAAATTATCAACTTACTTGTATGCATATCTTCGTTGATTTTTTAATTAAGAATTCGTCATTTGTTTTAACTATTTACAAACTCCCTCTTGTCATTTTTTCCTCTTTAATGCAAAGAATAACTCTTTCTTTCCCGTCTAAGAACTGGTCATTGTAAAATAACACATGAATTTCTCATAAAGAAGACAGAACCCCCCCTCTGCTGTAATACCTTGCTCACAGTTCACCACATCTTGTATGAATGCCAAAAATTTTCCACCCAGCGACTCAAATTTGAAAAGCATATAACAAACACTATTGAATACCTTAAAGATATCAACCACCTCAACAAAATCTAAGAAACACAATAGCAGTTCGTCGTTAATGACCTAGATGTTGATGCGACGTTAAACCTTAATATAAAACAAAATAACTCTTTCACTTCAGTGTATCATACTACCAATATTAATGTAAACTACGTGTACTCATTGTATATAGGTTGTATTTATATCGAAGATTATACATCTACTTCTTCAAGTTGCAAACATATACAATGTAAAAATTACTGTATGAAAATGTGCTACCCCTAGTAATGTGGTCGTGTGTAACAAATTCTGAAACATTCATCAGAATCAAAAAAATGTATAGACGTTATCTCTTAACTTGCTCACAGCCCTTATCACCGCTATATAAAGTTGCATTTAATTACATTGGTTTGTTTCCGCTGCGCTGCTCACCGGGCCGCTATCATCGATGCACGCCGCTCCACTATAACCACGCACTTAATAACGTACATAACAAAGGACCATGTCATTCACTTTGCCATTATATTAAACATTCTCAGTATCCTAAAAAGATCCTTATCTGCAAAGAACGCGAATTTAATAAAAACCGTCCTCACATATACATACATACGAGTACTCGAGTAGGTACTAGAGTATGTACGCGTAATAGGAAGCGCGGAAGGCGCCCTAGGACGCGAACTGCAAGGCTGTCCAACTTTTCGTTGCAGAAAATTAGTCGCTAAAACAGTAAATTCGCTTGGGCATCAGCAGTTCAGTTATTGCAATCATCCATGCAGAAGTCAGCGAGGCAGAAAAGCTTCTCATCGTGCGGCGGCCGCGTGCGTGAGCGACGTTATGGTAACTGTATGCGTGGCCGGTGTCTTTCCAGGTAATTACGCGGAATAGATTCGGTATCTCGATGTCTGGTCGTTGGTTCACCGACGAGCAATCCGGCCGCGAAGGAGTTCGATCGGTCGTTTCTCTCCTAACAAATGTCCATTACGGTCGTCTTCGGGGTCCTGGCCGCTGGCTGCCGAGGCAGCATAGTCGGTTGACATGTTCGGGGGCGGTCAGGGCCGAAAGAAGACCGGGGAAAAGGTATTAGCAAGAAGAGAAAGAGGACGAGAAAGGGGGAAGGGCAGAGGCGCGCCTTTCCGAGGCACAGAGGGCCCCCGCCGGGTTACTAATTGCAATCACGGACAACAATCTGCGGAGCCAAGAGGCCAATGCATTTTGCCGAAGAGAACCTTAGCCTGGAAAGATCTCTGCTTTGCCGGCCACGGATTAAGCTGCCTTCACATACGCCGTTCAAGTGGCCCTAATTAAATCCGAGGCCATCAACAACGTCTCTCGTTCAACGGCGAACAACGTTTCACAAACACTATTCTCTTCTACGTGAAAACATAAATTAAAAATACAGAATAAAACGATCCGACTTTTTCATCATCTACCTCGTTCATCGTACCATCAGTTATGGAACATTCTATACGCATGTCCTGATGAAATAATTAAGATTTGTATAATTGTGGACGTCGAAGTCTATCAAATTCTCAAAAACGTTCCCTTATGAGGTTTATCAATCTCCATTTTGGTTCACTATAGTCAAGCCAAGAACAGGCATTTTATCTACGTACTGGCTTTGTTTCAATAGCTGATCGTACAGAATAATTAATAAATAATTGCATTAATTCCGTAGAATGCTATTAAAAGTGTTAAAAACTTAAAATGAAAATACGTAATAGACATCATAAAATATTTTCAACGGAGTATGTAAAGAAATTGAAACGGAGTGGAAACAGCAGTTCCTCTAAGCGATTTTGTTCTTTTATAGCTTCGGAAAAAAAGAATAGACAACACAAGCGAGGCCCGCGAAAAAATATGCGAACGACTTGGTTAGCAATTAGTGGGCAGACTTGTCTATCGATCCCCGATAGGCAAGGGCTCAATAACGAGGGTTGATTCAAGCTCGAGCGGGCACTTTCGGTGACGAATGTACGCGGAGGAAAGGAGCTCGGGGCAGCAGATTGGCCGATAGTTCGCATGGGCTAATGGGAATTCGCGATGGTTACTAATTGGGTAGATCGTCGCTCGTCGATATTGCCCGGCAGCGCCAGCAGAGAGGGACCAATGGAATCTCTCTATCGGCGGAACTGACATCGGCTTTTGTGAACCGCGGCTCCGCTGCGGCTTGGAAAAACGTGCTGGACGGCGGTCCCTTCTTTTGCAAAGTCGCAGAGGAAGAACGCCTTTCGGTACCCTTTGCTATTCTACCGATTCGCTCGGCTACACCGGGTTCCTCGAATTCCTTCGCCCTGCAGGATTGCTTTTGCGGTCCTCCGCGGACCCGTGAAACGCTTCATTTTCCAAATGGACAATTAATTTTGCCTCCACGGCGATACTCGCTAGCGTTCAAGCTCCGTCCCCCTTTTTTTTAGCTATCCTTTTGCGGATTTTAAGGGGGTATTCTGGTCCCCGAGGCCGTTTCGAATTTTTTTCAGGAAAACTATCTAATCCTTTGCATCAGAATTCTGCATACATAATTATTGGTATATTTAAGTAAAAATAATCATAACTATACGAGTTCTATATATTTTTTTATAAAGTATGTTTTGAAAAACATGGGTCGACGGTTGTGATCATTCCGGCCTCTCTACCAATTCGAATCAAACTAACCAACTGATTTACTAATCAAAATTAAATAAAAATGTTTTTAAAGTTAATTCACTTATTTTTTTAAATATTTTCAAACTAATTAAAATGATTAAGAGAGGAAATAAATATATGTGCAGCTTCTATATGTTGTAAATGAATACGGACAATTTTAATTTTGCATAAAATTCAGGGTATGTACTGTATCTTTCATGTTGAAACATTGATTTCTGTACATATTCAAAATCGACAGTTTATTCTCATTACAATATGTCCTCCTCACCATTTTATATTGTTAACTTCTTTATAATTTGAGCTTGCTTGATATAAAGTTCTTCACTCTCGCTAGCAACAGAAAGAAACAAAACAAGGACAGTATAATGAGTGAGCAAGAAGAAACAAGATGGAGTCATACTAATTCTTTTCTATAGTTGCCTTAGTAGTTTCAAGTCATTACAGTAGATTATCATTGGACTGTGGGTCTGTACGCAACATAAAAATTGTCTGCACTAATTGCAGGGAATAGAAGCCACGTAAAAGAATCTTTTTGCCTTGAATAATCTTGATAAGTTGAAAACAATAGGGTTCTTAAATTCTTTTAATCTTCGTACCATTTCAAATCCCACGTTCTGGCACAAATGCATAAAATCCGCAGTTTAATTATTACATTAAATAAGAGTAGAAATATGTGGAAGAGAAATATTATAAAATTTGTCTAAGTGCACAAATATCGAGTGAGTGATCAAACAATTCTTTAATAATATAGTTACCATTTTCGTGCTTTCCCTACCACTTGTCCACAGTTTTTTTTATTGAGAGGAGATAACGGAGATAAATTCCCAAGAGTCTTTTGTCTAGTTTCGAGATTCGCCTTCAGCCAGTAAAATATACCTCGTCCGGTAGACATATTTTAGAGTACCGTCGTAGCGACGTTCAGAAACGACGCGAGAAGGGTGGCGGGCCCTTCTCCTGTAAACGTGTAAGGTATAAGGTTATACCGTAAAGTCGCACCGAGCGATAACGCGTCTCCGATACCAATCTAGCATGACGCATGGCGCCATCCTGGAGAATTATGTTGCCCCCAGGTATTTATTGCCAACAGTATGTCCGCGGCAAATCCAAAGGGATGCTGTTCGCGGAGAGCTCAGAGGAAAAGAAATCCCTCCAAAATCTCTTGGCTCCCCTTATCTTCTCGGCGATCTCTGTTATCACGACAAATCTATCTTTCCATCAACATCGCTTTCAACGTTTTAGTGAAATTCGGATTAAGTATACTATATTTACTCCATTTTGCAGATAACTGACGCATCCAGTAACAAATTTGAATACAATATAAAATTATAATTGACAAATTCTGGGAGTCACGAATTAATTTGTACAGCTAATAGATCAGAAAGATCAAAATATTATCATGAACCAACAAATGTATGAAGAAAACGTGCATATGTATAAAGTTCCCATACAGGAACAGTCAGAAAATGCAATAAATAACATTTTCTAAATGAAATTAAATCTCGATCGAAAATGTAATATAAACTATGATTTCGGCGCAAGGTTCGATCATTAAAGACAGCAGCAAGTTTGCAAATTAATTTAACTCAACGTTTCGATCCCTGTATGGATCACTTTCAAGAGATACATTTTTGCGTCTGAAAAATTAATACGTTAATAAAAATAGAAACAAAAAGAGAGTTTGCAACACAGCTGTGGAAAAAATATATGAAACAAAAATTAGCTGTCTTTAAGTTTTGTTTAAATAACATTTTCTAATAAAATTTTATTATTTATTTCATGACCACAGTAATTTTTAAGTAGACTAATAGCCACATATATATCCTTATTCAACTCACCATAAAAAAATCATGCAATAGGGGGTTAATCAAAAATCCAGAATCTCTTTCAGACGTGTCCCTGGACGTTGCGAAATCTTTTAGCACGTCTACGTCCGAAAACTGTGGGCGTAGCGTAGAAATCAGCCGGTTTCATTAGCAGAGGTTCGTCGAAAAGGTACGAGTACTCGACTGGAGTATGCTATATCCGACGGAGTCCTCTTCAACGAGCGACAACGTCCTTGCGGCTGTTGGCGAACGGCCTCGAGAGAGCTCTCGCTGGTTTCCGGGCTGCGCGACGTGGCGATGTGTGCCAGACACTCGCACGCCTAGGAATTCCTGACCCTGCCCACCTTGACTGCCTACTGCCTACAACATACTACCACAGCCTGGCCGACTGGAAGTGTGAACCACAGCCCAGGAGAGAAGATAATCGCGGGCGTGCGCGCGTGTGCACGCTTCTCGCGCACGCGAAACTCGCGTCTCTAGCATGGGCACGGCCGCTTCTCTGGCATCCCTTTGTTGCTTCTAATATCCGAGCTATTTATACTACAACCGGCTGAATGGTATTGCCGTGTCAATTCTTTTTTCAATGGGGGTGTCACGTCGCATTGACTACTGGGTAATTAGTAGAGGTGTGCTAGAATTCGGAAATGTCGGGTACCCGATGGGTCGGGAAGGCATTGGATCGAGACGAGTCGGGTTCCTGAAAATCCTGAAAAATTTGAAAAATCCATCCTGATTCCGAATAAAATTCTTGACCTGTTCCGATCCTGAATAAAGTTCTCGAACCCTGCCAGTCTCGAATAAAACTTTTAACCTGTGCTGACATTTTAGGCTTTTGCACACCTCTAGTAATTAGCGGAACGGCCCATTAGATTTTATAGTACAGATTTACACTGTTAAGGCTTTCGGGTGCAAGCCGTATACTAGTGGAACCACAATAGAACCTCTACTAGAAGCTACATATACTGCGACTCGGTTTCATATGTTTCGATGAGCTACCAAACTAAGTCAGCTGAAGCCTAGCTTTAGGAGAGAGAGCATTATATAAGTGTCGTTAAGATTACATACCTTGCTTTCCAAGACTAATGTGTATACTATACGTGTCTTTAGTAAGTAAGTAGGTTAGTGATAATTAGGATACTAAAAGATTAGGATAGGGGAGGAATGAGTGAGATAAAGAAAAGAGTGAGAGGAGGTATGGATCGAATGCGTGAAATAAGATAGATTTGTACAATTAATGTAAACCAAGTCACATTTCTTAACTGTAAGGCAGAAATAAAGCAAATTCTATTCTATTGCTAGCTGACCCAACAGAGGTTGTCCTATCCTTTCAATAAATTTGTATGTCGATAATGTAAATTCCTATTGAAATATCGATTAAAAGATGCGACGTTCGTTTTTTTTGTTAAATATGAAATATGATTCAAAAAGCACTTTTAGTTATTACCCGAATTTCCCATTTTTCCGGGCAACTTTACCAATTTTTCTTTCCCTAAAACCTTATTCGGACTATTACGAACATTAAAAAAAAAAGATTAGCCAAATCGGTCTAGCCGTTCTCAAGTGATGCGGTTACCAACGAGCAGCATTTGATTTTTACTTATATAGATAGAAGATAGATACATGTCTTTGACTCCCCGATGAACATGAAACGTTGGGAAAATAATTCCTCCAGGACACCCGGACGTGTTAATGCTTCTTCATAGCCGCTAATGCCTTGGTGCGAAGGTATCCAATCGTACAAATTTGCCTTCGATCCCGACGAGTTTCCTCCTCGCATTTTTCCTGTACCCTGCGCGAAAGCTTTGACCGAATCCGGCGATCTGTCGCTCGCTGAGGCTTGTTGCGGCTCGACTCTTGGCGCGAACTCGTTTTCTAATTATTCACATAAATCAGCGTTTCCTTTCGGGGGGGCGAGAGCGTTACAAATCGCGGTGTGGTCCGATGCAAATTGCGGCAGCGCGCGCGCTCTCGCGTCCATCGGTGCGCCGATAAATCAAGATCGATTGCGAACGCGGTACGGACCGTTTCCACGGTATCAAATCGATCGAGTCGCGGCTATCTGCTCCGGTGAATTACGCCGATCCTGTTCCAGCTTGAAACGTATCAATTTCGACTGACAAGTTATCGACACGTTTACGGAAAAATCGATGTGGAATTGGGGGATCGATTAGCGGGCTTGCTAGTGCCCTTGTCAGCGCCTGCACTCGGTACAATCTGCGAACAATATTATCTTGTATAATAACAATGTGTTGTAACTCCGTTAGTGTCTGAAAAATCGATTTCGAACATATCGTTCACGTTTTCTTGATTATGCGGTTGGTCGTCGATCATCGGTACAGGTGCTAATTTATAGCAGAAGTTAGACCCAATTTAATTGTCCGATTTTTTCGCGGCCCTAATAATATGTCGTCGGCGTATTAATGTCTGCTTTGAAAAATTGATCTGGAATATTCTTTCCACGTTTTCTTGATCGTGTAATCAGTTCTCTTTGACAAAGTCCTCGATCAACGACACAGACGGCGATTTATGCTAGAAGTTAGTTCCAATTTAGGTGTTGGATTTTCCGCAAGTAGGTAGTAATATGTATTCATGATAAAAATCATGTAAAACAATTTATACAAGTGAGAATGTGCTATTTTCAACTTATTAGAATTATTCAGAGTAAACAGCACGTTAACCTTCATTTTAAACAGAAAATAAAATAATATTTTCAATTTACGAACATGGAGATTATAAAGATGCATCCATGACGAATTCAACAAATTTCTTACTTTGGATATATGTATATCATAAAAAAATGGCTGAAAATTTAGATAGACACATTCTCGTTATGTTTATAAAGTTATGTAAAATAGTTACTTTTCGTGCTCCGTAAACTCAGTGTTGATTACTGTAATTTTTTAGTTTCGATAGACTTGTTCGCACATTTCGATAAGAATTGGAACAGATTGAGTTACAATGAGTGAACAAGACTTCAATTGAACGGCGCTTGGTATAGAAACGATTATTGTTTTTCAATCGATCGTACATCGCAACGGTAGTAACAAGAGATCTCGAGGGATCCACCTAGACGCCTCGGAATCTTCTTTGCCGCGATCGAATGGGTCGTTCGCTTCATCAGGAAGCGATTGTCGTGCCGGCGCAGTGGGAACACGTGGGACGACAATCATCGTAGGAACGATCGTCGAGATAGACTTTCACTGACATTCTCCCGCGGTGCCGCCTCCCACACCGTGTATACGTAGTGATTAGCGACGAATTACGACGACCGTTCTCATCGATGATATTTCCGCGGCGATAATACGCGATCGCGTGGGCCCCTGTGCTTATTTCTTTCTCCTCACGGACGTAATAATCGCTTCACACCGTGCACGAGCGATCTGCGCTGCACACAATACGCCTTTGATTAGAAGAAATTGATTTCATTGGCGTATTATTACTTGGAAAGTATTTAAGCACCGCGTCAATACGTTTCTTAAGTTTTATACGAGAAACCAATCCCATATATCAAGTAGAGATAAGGCAAATATCGAATAGTTTCAAAGTTTAACGCAATAGGTATTATGTGATACAATTAGATTGTTATTTAAGATCAAACTAACGTGTCTGTACCATCAAAGGCGTAAGTAGGTGTCTAAAAGAAGAATGTTCTTTTGATAAAGTACATATTTGAATTGTAGTTCATATACGAGGTGTTAAAAGGGGTGGTTTCATTTAAACTAACTTCTTCCTTCATGAAAACGTTCTTCGCGGCTTTGTTAAGGAGTTATCAGCGAAAAACACGTGCCAATCAGAGTATGGTTATAGCGAACAGACTCTAATAAATCTAATAATAAATAAGATTTGCTAATAAATCCTTAACAAAGCTGCGGAGAACATTTTCATAAACTAAAGATTGCTTCAAATCACTTCAGGAACCACCCTTTGGTGGCTCTCCGACATTTTTAGGACACCCTGTATAGATATGAAGTTTCTAGAAGCCTTTCTATGGCACCATGTAATAAAAATCTTAGTGCAGACCTGTGCAATATGTTCAGATCGTTACTTCAGATCAAAGTAAAGTGCATGTTGTATCGAAGGTATGAGAAATTATCTAAAAGAAAAAGATTTCCTACTGCAATCCTATTTCTTATCATTTATGTGTAGAGTAAGAAGGGTTTTGTCCGGAGATATCAAAACATGTAAGATGAGGAAATGAAAAGACCTGGTTGTTCGCGAGTGTTTAGAGTTCAATATTAATTATTAATTATAGCATTTGATATTTTGCGAAATATATCTTATAGGTTCTCCACAATTGTATCGCACGCAATGTGGTAATACATGATAGTTCAATATTCATTATTAATTATAATATTCGACATTTTATTTCCCGTGGAACATCATTAGAGCAAGTATAAAAAGAAATTCAGAAAATGTATGTTATACATGATTGATTTGATCAATTATTACTAATGGCTGAACCACCGGACGTGATACGGACACACATACGTGGACACATAACAGGGCAAGATGTTTCTTTTACATATCAGACATAGTGTGACCTCAACAAGCCTTTCCATGGCTCTGTAACAATTATAGAAACTGAAAGACACTTGTTACCAATCGCAATTTTTGGTTACCGGCAGTACTGTTCTAATCTTCTGTTCCTATCTTGATTGACGCAAAACGAATATGGGAAACGGTGATCGGTAATGTATGAAGTACAGTTCTTTCGAGGTCATCGTTATTTCGCCGGATGAAAAGTGTGCACACAGGTGCGCATTAAGATAATAAATTTCTCGAAAGGCCCGTTCGTTTGCACGGGAACCTCATAAAGCTGGGATTTAGCGTTAGAGCGCCGACGATGCTTCCTAGCGAACACTGATCATGGTGTTCGCTATGTTCCCCTGTCTTGAACAGAGATACGTGTTCTGACCACCTGCAGGGGTCCGTTCAAGTAGGCGGGAATTGAAATATTGTAACCATAACATCCTAAGCAAGATAACCGATTATAAAAGATAATGAAGAAATAGCTTGTAGCAGCGATTTTTTTATTTCACTTTCGTAATTCGAAAATGCCCGACGAGATTGCAATGCAATTACAACTGTTGTATTCGTATCTATACATGGTTATAATTACAAACCATGTAATCATTGGTTTGCTTATCAAAACACTACTTTTAGCGTTACCTAGAAACAACGACGTCGACGTAGTATTTTTCTGTTCCCTATAGGGTGCTTTTTTAATGTGAGACTATTTTTATTTTTCTGATTTGATGTGTACTTCTCGAGATATCCCCAATTTTCAACGATTTTTGTCCATTACAGCGCCATCTGTGAACCAAAATGCAAAAACTCCTAGGTCAAATTTGTGTGTAAGCTTTGTGTACAGCTCGGTGAGTCATATATGCTCGAGAGACGGAGGGATTAGATAATTTAGAAAAGTAAACAGATAGACATACAAAGTGACTGTTAAACGCACAATTAATTGATAATTGATTTTGATAATTCGTGAGTAAACGAACAAATAAAAAAAACCTTTAATTATAAAAATCTACGAGCACATGTGCTATACAAACCTTGTGCTGAGATAATATAGGGAAGCACAAACATTTAATTGTTGATTCTCTATATTTTTAGGTTAGTACAACACGTGGGAAGCATATAATAATTATTTATTATGTAATTAATAATAAAACTCCATATTTTTTTTAGACGAATCAATCTTGTGTTTTTTGCTTAAGAAAGGAACCATATTATATGTGTATTTTTTTTGGAGCATCCAAATCTGCAATGAAAAATGGGGGTCCCCGTGTTGGTTTTTTATCTTTCCCCACCGCCACCCCATGGGGGGTGGTCGTGTTTGGTATCATTGGATGTCCCCCTTCGCGGCGAACAACTTTCATTACCCACTTGTTTTGATCCGATGCATAGTTCTCGAGATATTTCAATGTCTTCAGATAAATCGTCCACCCTGTAGTTGCATTCCATTGACACCACGCAGGCCGACTTATCGAGAAGTAAATGCATCGGCCGAGAGGCCTTAAAGGCCGTCGTGATCGTAAGAATGAATTCGTCTTAGGAGAATTTCCCGGCGAGCGTAGGAGTCCGAGAATGGCGGTGAAAGTACATCGGGTTCGCCGCTTCTAAATCTGATTGATCGATTTCTAATCGATGCTCGGCTACTTCTATAACCTGCGTACGTGACGTGGTTTTCCTCGACCGTCACGATTGAATGGAATTCAGGGAACGGTATTCGTTTACTTCGTTTTTTGTCACACTTCTCTGTAAAGAACATTTGCAAAATACTTGCGGCAAGTCGGATCATTTTTCAACCCCTTCATTACCATTTGTGCCGCAAACTGGTCAGCAATACCTTGTAAAGCAGTCGTTGCGTTCTTCAAACTTGCTGTACTATACTGAACTATGTATTACGTATTGATTTCGCATAATTTGTAATATCTATGAAGTTGTATATCGACTATGTTTCTAAGAAAGTAATGAATAATTGTATAAACGTCTAAGTAAAACAGAAGTGATACACAGCTTTATGTTATTCAATCAAAAAACTGTTTGATCAAATTACAAATCATTTGAAGTCCAACATTAAGTATTGCACGATAGAAAACCGAGATAAATTATACAAATTAATATATATATATATATATATATATAAAAAATCATACTTAATTCTACATTTATTAGTACATTACAGCACAATATATTAAAAATGAACGATTTTTACATGATTGCCATATGGAGTTCCTTCATCTATGTGCACTTGTTTTGGGCTATGTTTAAAATTCGATTACAACAAACAACACGGCAAGTTAATATAAACGTGATAAAAAACTATATACTAGAATACGTTAGTTACGTTCGAGCAAACATTTCTATGAAACTGAAAAATATTAAGAGAGTACTTTCAAAATCAACAAAATAAAAAGCTAAATTTTTTGAAGTATCAATATCACTGCATACCTCCTTAATACACACGTCGAACGACTTTACTGCACGAGAAACAGCCGGTACACGCGTGTGCAATAAAATAGCGATAAACGTGGTTTCAGTCTCTGGAAACGCAAGCTCGACGAAGCGAGAGCTCGATCCGGTTTCTCAAAAGAGAAGACTTGTCTCGGTCGTAACAGGTGTCCACCCCCGCAGCTCCAGATCCCTGTCATTCCGGTGCTCGAATCGGAGCGTGCACTCGATCAATCTGTTCTCTCGAAAAACAGAGCCCGAAGGACTGGTTCGGGAGGTTCGAGACTTGTCCGTAGGTGGTCGACGCGCGTAACAAGGTAGAAAGATAATTCCTGGCGGGCTGGTTCAGGCCAGGAAACGAGGAACTCGGAATAAGTCTGCGTTTACGAGAGAGCGCCGCGCCGGTTAGTCGAGAGCGGCGTCGGTGGCGGCGGCGTTTAGCGAAATTCATTACCGCGTTCATTACTATCGTTGCATCCCCGTCTGGGTCCTCCTTAGGCGAACGTGGCTGCGTTCGAATCGCCATATTTTACGAGCCTGGCCTCTTTCTTCCCCTTCAGCGCGAGCATTTAGCATTCGAAGTGGCGTTAAAGCGTGTATAGGTACGTGCTCGGCTGGCAACGCTCGCGATGTCCGCGCGCGCAGTTAGTATAAATCTCGCGGTACTGCACGCGGCTGGTTCATAGATTTATGCGGGCGGCGATTATGAGAAAAGGACAGGCGTTCGTGTAGTTTCGGCGGGGGACGTAGAAGGAGGCCAAGGGTGGAGCAGGGACGTATTACCGGCTATGGATCTATATATTAATTGCCTTGTTAGTTGCGAGGCCTGTGCGTCCACTCGGAATTGTTATGGTAATGGCTGCCGCGTAGGTGTTTCCCCCTTTCCTCTGTCTCTCTATAGCCTCGCTCCTCGTGAATCGTCCGAACGATTAAGGGGAATTTAGACTTTTCACTTTGGGTGCCCGGATGATTCACCCACAGTGAAAGGTGCAATGATTGTTTTCATCTGGATTTCGTACAGAATTATCATCCGATGTGATTAACCCTTAGCACTCGAGTGGCGCATCTCAGGCTTCACTAAAAATTGCTGTATTAATATTTCAAATATTGTTTACACTATTAGATATGTCGGTATCTACCCAATTACTAAACATTTAAGTACTGTATGAGGTATTATATCAATTTAATATCTACCAAATTTAATCTCTTGCTTTAAAAAAGAAGAATATTGATATAAATTGTATGCCTACATGTTCTCCAATATCATATTTAAAAGAAAAGTGTAAAAAGTCAAATAAGAACACAGTAGTTTTTGAGAAAGAATCGTGCTGTTTAATTGAATAGTTCTGAGAATATGTGTTATTGTGGATTATCTAATATTTTAAATGCAATAAATCTATAAAGATATTGTTTGTCGTTATATCTTATAATTATACTGGGTGCTCGAGGGTATCTATTGTTCCCTTGATGTTTTGTAAAACTCGAATTTATACTTCTTTACTCTGGATGTACACTGCCTAGAAATAGTTACGATGTCACTTTGTGTCGCGTCTTAAGAATTCTGCAGGTTCGTAGCGATTTTTATAAAATATTCAAAGGAACCGATTTATTGAATAATTCTCCGTGATTCTACATCCTCGCAATCTCAATAATTTACTTCTAAAGCAGAGGAAGAGAAGAAGCTGCGTGTTCGAGACAGTCCTCCGGGCGACGTAGGTAATTCCAGATAATTTCAAGGGGAATCGAAGCCTCGCAGTGAATCGCCTATACTGAATCCGGCTCGTACGCGGATGACAACCACGAAGTGGGACGAAGAGAGCTGCAGAGAAGGTAGGGACCACGAAAAAAGGACTTGCGAGCGTCGAGAAGATCGATCGACGATCCTCTTCAACGGGCCGTCCTTGCTGTCCCTTTCAGACGCGCGCGCTGCGTTCGCGACCACCTCGTGCCTCGCAATTAGCGAATTACGGCTCGCCGGAGCCCGTTAATTAAATCGAAGCCAATAGCAGGCGGCTGCCCCTTTTATTACTCGCACCTACGACGACGATGCCTCGCTGTGAGCACGAGGCTGACTCCTTGTCGTCGTAAACTCCGGGTATGCATTCGTCGATTCCGTGAAACGGGGAAAAAACATTGCTCGATGATCAGGGTTCAGAGGAGACTAATAAAATTGCAGGGGCGTGTCGCGTGTCCTGTTAGACATGCTCGTGTACGTTTGAAACGAAGGAATGGGATCAATGATCCGGTTGAAGGGAAGGTTCAAGGGGCTGTACCTGTTACCAGTTTGGAAGAGCTGTGATCATGCGTTTTCGAGGGCAGTTTAATTTCGAGTATATGGCTGAGATGATTATATTGGGTTGGGGTATAAATGTATTTGATTAACACTTATTTTAATGAAGTAGAAAATTGTATCCAATCCGTTGTATAATTCCAGACTGTAGTAGCCTCTTTTAATCACAGTTATATAAGTTGAATCGTAACCAAATCGCGTTGGAATTAAACATGTTTATATTCGCGACTTTCTATTTGAAATCCCCAGCATGTACTATTGCAAACTATCTAGTAGATGGGGCTTGGGGGATTAGGGAGAGCTAATAGAGCTTTCTTGCTCCTGTGCTATTCAGTTTGTAGGTGCTTGGCAACTTATACAGTATAGAAGCACACCCCGTCAAAATTTTTTGTTGGCACCAAGTTTTATCGGCATCTACCAAAATGAGCGTTCTCATCTTTGGATTTCCTAATGCCAAGGAATTGGTGGCCTGTGGACAACACGGTCTCTATCCCCATTGAGCTACTCCCAACACATCCACTTAAATCTACATTTGCGTCTGCGTAACGACGTGACACCTATCTATACAATACAATATCCTCTGTCAAATACGACAGAGTTGACGTTAACCATCTCAGATAGTTTGCAAATGAGGCACGCTGGTGCTTCACTGCCTCGTTGAATAAGTCTCAGAATCTCGGAAAGATGTTCTCCAAGCTTATAGAATTAATCGTAGAGTCAGTATTAGACTGTTAAAATTTCTCGTAGGCCTTAAGGTGGAAATCGACCAATTTCCACTAGTATGTCACAATGGACAAGAGGAGGTTTGCATCTACTAGCTTGTCTGAATTTAGGTAAAATACCCTGTAGACCTCAAGGACCAGATCGGCTAATTTCTAGCACCCTCTATCAAAATAAGTAAGAGAAGGGTTGGCTGACTCGCGATTGGCTCGCGCCATGGCGCGGGTAGAGCACTGCCGAACGAGTTATAACTTGTGGATAATACCAATGAGGAATACCAGCTAGCTGGCCTTCGGAGGTCTCCTAACATCGTCCGTGCTATCCGCGCGTTATACGAGACTCGCGATTACACACTCGAGTACCTTGCAGGTAGACAGCCGCGGATATCGTGGCCGGTGCCGGTGCCTGGGCCGGGTGTATATGTAACCGTCCTGTGCGTATACCTGGCCGATATTTATTGGGTACCGGTACACCGGGTGGTACCCTTCGCGTGCTCCGTAACGTACGGTACCGGGCCGATATCGATTCCGTGCGAGCAACCAAAGATAACGATCGCCGCTGCTTTTCGGATCGGCTCACCTCCGGAAACTCGGCTAGCTAGGTGATGGTTATTACTTACTGCCGGCCGTTGCTCTTGTAACCGGAGACTTATGGGACACCAAGTATTCGCTATTAACCTGCTGTACACCTGATGTTACACCACGATCCTCTCCCCCTAACAGTTTAGAAGCTTTTCCCGTGATTCCGCGGCCTTTTAGAGTGGTAAACCCACTCAACGACGATTAGCCCGTATCTCGAGGGGGCGAAATCACTGCCGAAGCTGGAGCAGATAAATGGCGACGTCATCTTTTAATCAGTTCATTCGGCTAGCCACTTAAAAACCCGCTTGACTGTTCTAACTGTGCAGCATTTTTCTTGGGTTAATCTCGCTGGTAGTTGCATTGCTTAGTGTTTTTTTATGTGGCTCGTAGCATGTGGGATGTTTAGCTTCGTTTCAGTATAATGAAATCTTCGATAGGGCAAAGCAATTTTTGATCCACCACATTTTATGTGTGTTTATTTATTTATGGTTTATTTTAATGTGGTCACATTAATAGTTGAGTCGTTAGTGACCACATGATTTAAAATCGAATGTATCTTACATGTTACTTGTGGAGAGAGTTACGGTTAATGATTATATTGTGATGGGGAACAGCAAAGACGAATTTATAACTTTATGTATGTTGCAATCCACTAAGTATCAATTTTAGTAAACAAATAGGTATCGAAGAGCATAATGATTTACCCATGGAGTTAAAAACCTCTGAGAATCTTAGTCTTACTCAATATGTCCACTATTCTTATTATTTCTTCGCAACTCCTTGTTCAATGTCGACTCTGGGACACTGAAACACTAAAAGTCACCATTTTTCATAACTGAAAATAATTTTCACATTGTAAAGTTTGTATTTAATAATCCAATAATGAATCGTATGAAATATTCGTGTTCTGGACCATTGATTGCGCCCTGTGGGTAACTAATAGATTTCTTTGTACCCTTTTATTTGGTAAGAGCTAAAAGACTTGAAGTAGTGCTTATTGCGATGACTTTCACCTCTGCAGTTTGAGTCTTACCGAATAAATTCCTCCAATTTTAAAGGACTCTTCAAGGTGGTGGTTGGCAGTCAGCGTGTTAAAACAGCTTCGAAATCGAAGGGTTAGGTTAAGATAACTGTGAGATTCTCAGGCTGCTATCTCTGTCCAAATATTCCGGTGAGCAATCGGATCTATAATATGTGTGCTTCCCAAGCTACTTGGACCTCTATCGGACGATCTATCCCAAAGGCTGAAGTCAGAGCCTGTCAATATCGTAACTCTCGGGGGCAGTTGATCCACGAAGAACGATATTTAGGTAGACGGTAACTGGCTTTTAATTTTACCCGTTGGAATGATATCTGAACAGAAATCGGATCCTCCGGATGACACGGTTGCTCCTCTTGGTAAGATCCGTATCGGCCGGCTCTAAGGAGTTGAACGACTCCTGGCTGGTTATTAGAGAGAGGCTCGGTGAAAAAGGGAGAACTGGAGGAATTCCATGTTCTCCCTCTTCGACGGCTCCGAGCGTGTGTCTCATACGGACCTACTGTTCTGTCGTTTGCCGGACCGGCAACGCCCGTTTTGCATGCCGGCGACGCACCGGTGGATGTTGGGAGCCTTGGTTCTTGAAGCTGGAGCTCCGTAGGGCTCGTTTCTCTTCGCCTCGTCTCCTATACGCTATATCCCCGCCTCCTTCTTCCTCCTTCCTCTAAGTTACACTCGGCTGGCATCGAGAGTCTTTTACCTTTACGCGGGAAATGGCCGCGTAGCCCTACATGGCAGCGAGTCGTTAACGCGGTGTCGACGGTTTTCTCCTCTTGACAGTTCCCCGGCATTGTTGGCGCCTACCTGCCTGGATTCCAACGACGTTCTACCTATCAGGGGCCTCACCCTCACCTTCCGTCCTAATAAGGCCAAGAAGACGTCCTGCACCTTCCGCGACCGACCGTCTTCTTGAAGTCGAGCGTTATGGATCGCTAAGATGCCCCTCCCCCCTCCGACATCCACGATCTCGTCCGATCGAATTGATAAATTCGTCGGGATCGCGTGGGGCATCGGAATTGGATTATGGGAAATTGTTTTCGCGGTGCGCAACGCTGTGAGAATGTACTTGTTGCTTATACGGATCCTTTGATGCCGAAAGTTTGCGAAATTTAAACTGCGGATTTTATGCATTTATAATCAAAGTGACCAGGTCAAATATAAAACTATTAAGTTATTAAGTGAATTGAATGATGCTGTTATATTATATTCAACTTCCTGAACTTATTAAAAGTGGAAATATATTTTCGATTAACTTCTTTTTCGTATAATATAATATATTTTAGAAAAATTCGGTTTGTGCGTGTTGTTAATTGAGATTGTAATGTATTGCATTAGAATAACTAATAATTTTTCGTCACTTTATTTTTATTCGTATTTCGTAAGAGAATTGTTGCATTTAATTTTTGCACAATTATTTGCAAAAATGCACAGAAGAATAACTATTCCCATTTGCCATATTTGTAATTCTTCTGGCATAGAAAATTGTAAATAATTAATTAATTACGTATTATTATCAGATTCTGGACCTCTACAAAACAAATACGTAACTATTTCCCTTATAATTACTTAAGATAATCTTCACTTCTTTGTAAACTTGCATTCTACTTATATATGAGAACATTAATTAGCTGCACAGGTGTGTCTACATCTCTGGAACAATTTTATAAATAAATAAATAAATTTCCTGCTCAATGTCTAAGAACTTGAATTGTCTACATTTCTTGAGTAAAATCAACGTTACCTATCGTATCCCGAAGACACTATAAATTATCATTTCCATTAACCCTCGCAAGGTACTGTGAGATCTCAGAGACCGCAGTTTCAGCTTTTTCAAAAGAATTTTTATATGAATGAAATTAAATTTGTTTATTTACATTTTAACCTGGGTTATTCTTTCACCGAAATTGATTAAACACGAAGCTATTTTATGAAATTTATTTCTCGGGGTATGGGAGACCCCACCTTACTATTTATGTATTATTAGATTTTACCTGTTAAAATTTTGTTACAGGCCAACTTCATGAACTTGTAAGTGACACATTTATTTTATTCATTCTGTAATCATTCTGCAAAGTAACCAATGTATACCATCAAAATTACAGTATTTGTCAGATACAATCAATTACACCATTACATCATTTATATCTATCCCATAAAATAACGAAGATGTTAAACTTTGTTCTATTAAAGACTGTTCAAAGGGAAAGCTCGAGAAACGTTGGTCTAGACCAGGGGTCGGCAACCAGCGGCTCTTTGGATGTGAAGCTGCAGCTCTTTAGTTCCATATATTATTTTTTTATAAAAAAAAAACATTTAAAAATCGTTCTGAATTGATTAACTAGGATTAGGCACCGATTCTAATCATGTCATATATATATTATCTAATTTGTTGTGAAAAACACTACTTTTATATGAGTAAATAGATATTTCTTCTTATAAATAAATAGTTTAGTTTTTTTTATCAAAAAAGTATTTATGCGAGTACTATTTATTGTTGGCAAGAAAAAATTTTGTGTCTCTTTAAAAACTTTGAAATTTTGTAAATTGTAATTTTTGACTCTTCCGACTCAAAAGGTTGCCAACCCCTGGTCTAGACTGCAAGTAAGACTCGATAGTGTGCACAAAGCGTTAAGATGTTGCAAAACTGCAGGACGTTCGAGTCAAGCGTTTGAAGAGGATGGTTAATGGGTTGAAGTTTCGGTGAAAACCGGATGCCCGCGGATCCTGCAAGCAACGTCGGAGGTTAGGGGTCATCCTGGAAGTAAATTAAGCGCGACCAGGTGAAGGAACGTTTAACGGTGGATTTCGTGGGGCCGGGTTCACCGGAACGGGCAAAAAATCAGTGCAACGGCATCATTCCCGGGACCACACCCGGAAGAGACGTTTCGTTAAGGTTAATATGGATGAGCCGCGTACTCCATCCGAGACTGAATTTATGTCGGTGGGTTCCATTGAAATTGAAATCAACGCACGACATGCGCTACGGTTCGTCCATGGATATTCGGGCTGGAGCTAAATTGGAACCACCCAGGCAGATACTAAATTTACTTTCGTATACTAATTTGGAGTGGAGTCACATGGTAGAGAATCCTGATATCTGTGCCATATCAATGTTGCGTGAGTATGGGTGAATAGGATTCCAGAGAAAATAGGTTCGTAAATGGTGCGCAGTCCCGCCAAGACACTAATTATCAAAAGCATTCGAACGAAGAGGGTTCGTCGCGTTTGTATACATATATGTATGAAGAAATTTCGGGGGGTTTTATACGAAATGATTTTCTCTGTATTACTTGAATTTCAAATGAAGGAGTACATTAAAAGGGATTTTATGAACCGTTGGCCCACTTTCGGATAAATATGTGCATCGAGGAAGTTCATATATATTTCTTGTACGCTCTTAATTTACCGTATAACTGGGTTCCCGAATGGATACGTGAAACCGTGAGACAGCAGAAAAGCATCAATAATAAAGTAGTTATTAAACGTACAATTTTGAAGAGATGAGTTTTTAAAATGTTAATCGACGGAATTGGTAAAAGCTTCTCCGTAACGGTGAATCCGAAAGAAATAATCTCTTGAGGTTCAACAATCTTATCAACCAGTAATTGCTTTTACTTTATAAAAACCAATCGAATACTCTTAACCATCCTCGTGTCTTTCGTAAGCTACTGAAGGTAGCATCTAGTGCAGTACTTCTAAAATAATAATCTAAAAAATTATTGCTTTGCTGTAGCAGATACAGCTATACTGAGAGGTGACATCGAACAATGATACTGGTCCGAACGAATTCCATTTCGTTACCTTCTGGCAGGATAACGTAAAACTTAGAATACTACGTCATACCAATACAGGCTCAATCTTCTTATATTTAACTATCGTTCATTAATATTATCTGAGAATACTTCAAGACCCAAAATGTAAAATTCCCAAGTTCCTTGAATTAATTTTCAAAATATTATTAACTGTGCTTAAATTCATTCATTTATCCTATGCGAAAATAGTCTATATATTATATTCTATTCTATTACATTCTAATATCTAATACATTCTATATCTATATATTATATAGCTTCCCAAAAATGATGAAACTATGCTTGAATCCATTCATTTATTTCAATCATTTATTTTAAAATACTCTTAAGCAAAAACATCGGGAGATTAGTTTAAAATCAATTGCTCGCAAACACACAGACAAGAAAGCGAGTTAATAAAAACGCGGTAATAATTTATCGATACCATTATTGTATTAGACGTACGTAAAGGCTTTAGCCTTTTTGAATCGTGCATACATATAATTATTATATATTATAATTATATATTCTATGGTTCTAATCTTCCGGTCTCTTTAGCAATTGTGTTTAAATAACCAATTTCATTATCAACCCGTAAAATACTCTGTTGGCTAGAAATAAAAAAAACTTGAGTAACTTTTATCCGTGCATACTAAATGTATGTATTATAATAAAAATCGCCACGTTCTATTATTTCTATAATGCAATCTAAAATAGTCTGTTTAATGCTCCGAAAATCTAGTGAAAGAAGAAGTACACTTTCATATATCTTTCATGTCCCACAATCGATTCAGAAAAAATGTTTAGGTCACTCGTAAATTAACAAATATCGAGAAGCAACAAATATAGAATAGAAATTGCAAACAAGAACTCAGATACGTGGAATGACAAGAACGAAGAGGAGCAAAACTACAAAGGACAGGAGATCGTTCGTGCCAAGGATCAGACACGCCGTAGGACCTCCTGGCGTCGTTCGTCCTTGGCGAGCATCCTGCTCCTCCGGGACATATGTTCTTCGATCATGGCAGCGCGTTTCGCGCTCGGATCGACGTCGAACATCCACGCCGTCTTATTTATTCACAATGGAGCCAATCAATGAAGGTTAATTACCGTCGACACCGAAGCCTCTGGGGCTCGTTAAATCGATGACAAATCGACGTTCCTCTTTATATTCTTTTTTTTTGTGCCGGCTTGCAAGAGTCCTCCGGTTTTTCACGCGGCGCGTTAGCATTAGTCGCCGATTGTTTCGTCAACAAAACCGGTCGGCGGGAAAATAAATTTCCGGCCGGTTGGAAAAATTGATTCGCACGGTCGCTCGTTACGTTTTATTTAACGAGGAGAAAAATGAAGGAAGTCTTGTACGCAACAATGTTCATGATCAATTTCGAAGATCAATTTACGGCTTCCTGTGGCTTTTGTGGATTATACGGGAGGGAACGGAGCGAGGGCAAGGACGGCGCGGCGGCCGCGTAGCGGCGGATCGCGCAAATAGACACGTTTACTCGACCAGGCCTCGTTATTTACGAAAACCCGTTATTAAAGGCTCTAAAGATCGGTGAGCACGCATTAAACCACTGCCTCCGAACTGTTCGCGCGATTATCGTTTCGTCCTTCCGTCGACAAAGAAACGGCCGGTTCCGTTTTGCTGCAACCACCACGCCGCCGCGCCGCCAGCCCCCGAGGTTTGACCTTTGAGCACCGACGATTAATTAAATACACCGACCTGCTCGAAATAGCCACTTTGTACTCAATCCTCCACCTCTGCTATAGAAACTACACGTCTATCGGCGGTAATCGCTGAACCACCAATTTATATGCATTTTTCATATACAAAATCAAAATTAATTTTGATTTTCCTTTTCAAGATCAGAAGGTTAACAATTGATTTTGACTGCGTCGTATTCTATTCATCGCAAGGGTGAAAAGTGCAAAAGTAACAATCGGTCAAAACTCAATCGTTCATTTAAAAATTATGATAAAGTTCTTTCATTATCAAACATATTTTATTTATATTATATTTTCATTCCTCAGTCAGATGAAGTTATGAAGTCAGATGAAGCCGTGGGAAATTATGTCTTTGCGCGTGAAATATATTGAAAGTATATAAATAAAATCAGTTTGATAGTGAAGAAACGTTATCATGATTCTTTAAGAGAACAGTTGACGACCGAAGAGAACAATTTTGACCGATGTCTTGTATGGTTTATATGAGTGGGAAAAATAATCATATTAACGAAGGCATTGTGCAATGTTTGATGAATATTGGGTAGTGAATAAACGCACTATTCGTCGATGGTAGAAAATACTATTTTGAGATAACAGTGTTGTAAATTGGAAAGGTGAAATATAAAAACAATTAATTTCTACAGTAATTCAATCAAGAAACTTGTAGTTCGTCGACAGAATATGTGGATTAGAATAGTGCTTGTTTTTACAAACAAGACTTTAATTTACGAAAAAGTTTGTTTAATGTTACCGGCAAAAATCTGATATTTCAAAGTATAAAACTCATTATTTAAAGTATAAAGACATTATTTGTTCAATCATTTGATATTCAAACCGAGAAACAAAGTATAAAAGTCAGCTCGATTGAACCAATCATTATCATGAAAGAAGAAATATCCATACCTTGAATACGAACATTCATTCCTCTGTGGCGTCCGCAGCCGCACAAATGCATCACGGCACGGAGGCGGCATGGCGTCACAGTATCCCTCGTTTCCCAATTTCCTTAATTCGATGATGCATGCCTCTCGGCTGTCCACCGTCGGCGGAACAATCGGCGGACGTCGGTTGCCGGGACACGATAATGGTTCATCGACATTTCGGAATAATTTGTCACGAACCGGCGGCGGTGAACGCGTTCACGAAATATATGCGCCGCGGAGGGTGGGGCGTATACGAAGGAGAGCGGTAACACGCGATTACTAATCGTGGTATCGCTTCTACCCCAGGGGTCGTGGGGTTGGGCGATGACCAACGACGATATACATTATTCGTAGAGAGAGCCCCGAAACGTATGGGAATCCCCCTTCCACCTGTGAGATACGACCGGACGTTTCGACTTCTTGGAACCAAAAGGTCGACGCGCCGCGGCGAGCCGCGGGGATCCTCGCCCACGCGCGCCGCATAAAGCTGAGAAATCAAAACCGAATTCGATTCGAGGCTCCGTGTCCACCAGGATCGTAGCTCAAACAGGTGAAGTCTGACCTTTGCGGCCCCACGACGGATTAATGCGGCTAAACAGCGTCTCAGACCAGCGAATGCTTCTCTACGGTTCGAGAGATGCAGTGGCTCACGAATGTTCCCTATTGCTTCTTCGAATAAATAAAATGTACTATTATAAAACACAAGTATCAAGATTATATATGTATATAATGTTATTTAATTCCCAATATGATTAGGTAAAAGAAATGAAATTTATATGGAAAATTTAATGTTATTGAGGTTTCTATTGAATTTCTTTATAACAATTTTTGTATATGAAATTTATATGGAAAATTTAATATTATTCAGGTTTATATTGAAGTTTCATATAAAAAATTTTTGTAAATGAAACTTATATGGAAAATTTAGGTAATCATCAAAAATTAAAGGTAATCATCACAGAACTGAGTACCTGTAAAAAGAGATTTTCGATTTGATTCTTCAGGTATCTATGTACAAATATTTACACGACTTACACGACTTACATCTTTTATAAATTCCTTCGAATATATTCCTGTCTATTGGTCTGTTAGTATCATGCCAATCTTTTCGTCTTTTGTAATTTTTTACTTATTTTATAAAATCATTGGCATATGTAATGGCCAATATATATAAAATTTTGAACAAATCCGATAATATTTATAGAAGTTATATAACATTCCTTGCAATAATGTGCTGAAACAAGATCGCGGATTATACTAACTTGTTTTTTTTCTAAAGAATTTTACGTAATTATACGATGTAAAGAATTAGCATAGCTTGCAAAATTAGCAATCATTCCTCAGTGTCCTTATATTTTTATAGATAAAAAATCTAGAATTATATATATAAAAATTTTATGTTCTTCTCTAATAAATTCAGTGAATTAAGTTAAATGGATATATAAATATATAAAAATATTTTAAAATTTTTAAATTAACATCGACTTCTTACAAACTTTATTGTTTAATACAGTTTTACAAAATTAATTTTTCAGAATGTGATATATTAAAAATATAATAGAAGGATTATGGATGTTTTTTTTTTAATTTTTGATTTTAATTATTACTTCAGTTACTTGAATTATTCGATCGTTGAATTAGTTACTTGAACTGTTCGACTACGTTAAAAAAATGTATTGTAATATAGTTTGTTTCTATTTCTGACGACGCTAAAGCTACACACTACGAATGTGTAGGTAGAATTTAAGATTCGACTATCGTTTCTGATAAATTTAATTATTTCAGGGACTAGATACGAAAGTCATTCGAAGCACTATAAATACACAGGGAAAGGACCCGACGAAATGTAAAAACCAGTTCTCCGTTTTATTGATAAGAATTTGTACCCCGTTCGCGATTTTGAATAGAGGATGTCAGTATGCTACAAAGCTTGTCCTTGAATTTTAATGGAAACGGTATCGTAAACGCATTACACGTTATCGGTTTAATAACATTAGCCTTTTCTCCGCCTCTGTTCGTTTCGAGTTTGGTGAATATCCCAAATCCTGTGGTTACTTCGTCGCCGGAAGCTTGAACGCTTAAAGAGGTCGCCCAGTGGCACTTCGTAGACAGTAATGCGATACCAGAGGAAGCGTTAATTTTGTTAATTGGCGGTGTCTTTGGAATCATCGATGCCGATAAACCGTGGTTTCGCACGAGTACCGTTAACCTCTTTTCGAGGCTAGCCCGTGTAGTCAGTTTCCCAGATTTTTGGTAACCTGTGCTGAAGAATTTCTTTATATTTTCTTGTTTACATAAATAACACTGGTTTCTTACTTTCCTTTCTTTCCAATTAATAGAAATAATCATTACATCCTTAAACGTTCATGAAGAACGTGTCGAATTTTATGTATCAATTCCGTTAGATCAATCCGTTTCTCATTGAAGCCCGTTATTCTTCACTTCTTGCTTTGCTAAAAATATATTTAAATATGATACATTCGAATCTATCACATTTTACTGATCACTACACGCCGGATATTATATATCCATGACAAAAATGAGTAGGTATAATTTAAAACAATAAAAACAAAAAGAATTTAAAACTATGACAAAAGAAAATAAGTTTCTATTTCACTCCAGTTTGTTTTAATTCAGGAAGAACATTTGTATTTTGCATAAAGATGTTTGCTGATCACCGCGATTACAATTGAAAACAAAACTATATGGACACCCTTCTATTCCTGATACGAAGCTTGTAATGTAATAATGTTGGTCTTAATTATAATAACTAATTTTCAATTTTTATTAAATTACAGATGAGTAAAGTGTGTGAGTAACTTTGCAGAATGCTAAAATATTTTTAAGAGTGGTTCCTGTGCAGATATATTTTTCAAAGGCTAAAAATATCGTTCAAAGAATTTGCTGCAGACTGGATAGGTGTAAATGCGTAAAATATGTACTGTGTGTTCGATTATCATATTTTCATTATAATGTTCTTGTACTTTCAATATCCTATTGTAATTTTCGATTTGTATTCTTCATCATGTTGAGATAAATCTCGTATCAGATTTTCTATAATAAAAAAAGTATTTGCTGCTGTCAACGTATTTTCATCGATCAGTGCAAACATTTCTGTATTTGAAGGCAGCCCACAGTATTCATTCTCATCGAATACCGAACACGCTCGAGACGTGAACTGGCCCGAAAGGGGACAGCCGCTGTGGCCCCCTTGTTTCTTTGTATCTCGGCCACAATATCTCAGGCCGCTATCTATCCGAGAAACCGCTTCCTCCAGAATCTCGCACAAAGGCGAGCGTGACACGCGGGTCCGGCTGTGAAATTCATCTTTTTAATACGCCACCGCGGGTAACGTTACGCGTGTAATATCAGCGTAGAAGAATGCTGTCGCGGCTGTCCGGACTGCCTTGTCACGGCGTGCGAGTTTCGGTCGCGCAGCGGAGGTACTCGCACCGAAAGCTTGTTCCTCTTCAGGCGCAGCACCGCTACGTCCTCTGGGAACCATAAATCCTGCCGGCCTGGACTTGCCGCTCGGGGTGGTTCGCCACACAGGTCGTGCCTAACCGTGGTAGGGTAATTGGCGAAATGTGGTAATCCCTAATTACAGGAGATACCGCGCCTAATTCCATAACGTATTGCATCGAATCTGGCCGCAACTGCTCCCGCCCGGTATTAACTGCGACGCGCGCGTTGTTCTTCCGCGTAATTGCCTTCCCTAAAAACGGTACTTATTGGTCTCGGCCATTTTTTTCACGTGAAATCGGACAGTTCGCAATTAACTTGTTGCAATCTTCGAGCGGACCCCGGCGATCGAACGCGTGGGCAATCACCGCGGAAGAGTCTTGTACCTCGTTCCGATGAATTACGCCGTCTTTGTTTTGGGCAACTTAATGCGCGGAGAGATGTTGGACGACGCCGGAGCTTCAGTATGTTGCTCCGAGTTCAGCTTTGCTGCATTTCATGAAAGAAACAGTTTGCTCCTTTATTCGTATACACTCGCGTCCGCATTTACGGTTACTCCGTTCATTTTCAAGACGAACGGACAGCGAAATATTTACGAAAATATGTTGTCTCGCGTCGTAAAATAATATTATAGCACCAAGTTACACTCTATTTAGAGTTAGCAATAAAGTTAACGTCTGGTAAGTCGACGTCACAATATTTAATGAAAAGTTCGATTGCCTTTGGCGATGTGACATACTCAAGCATAATTAATAAGTTAAATAGTGTCATAATTCATTATCGACTCGGAATATTTGCTCCTTTGGTCGTGAATTATTTGAGCTTACTTTCACCAACTTTGCGAAAGAATGCGATGCTACAGACTCTCCAATAAAATGAAAGATACTGGAAAGAAGACATTATGGTATGCCTACAACACGCCAAATTCTGTAATCAATGATTGAATAATTACAGTAGAAACTCAGTAGTTGCTCTCTCGGTACATTCATACGAATCTTGTCAGTTGCATTTCATCATCACGCGATGGATATAGTAGCCTACAGTTGATTGGCTACCTTAATAATTGCAGGCTTCGTTTTCTACAACTATCGAGGTCGTACCGCACTGTGTATTCCGATAATCATATTACAATTTTTAGCAAATTTTCTTATTTGCGAGCTCTGCACAAGTTCGAAAAATCAGATTGTGCACCGGAATATTTGTAGAATGGTCGAAACATCCGTTCGTGTTCTGTAGAATTGGAAACCGTAATAAATTGGTTTACTGGAGTAGATAAAAGCGCTCGTAAACGACACAACCTACACGTATATCAGCGTTTTGTTAACAAATCCGGAGACAAGCGAAATAACAGCCGTCGTCGTTAAGCTGGACATCAATATCGCGATGTTTCTCGAATTTTACATGTTCGGCGATCGCGCGTGGCCGGGAGACGCTTCTAACTGGCCCATGGAACCCCTAATAAAGATGTCTCTACACGGTTTTATACGACTCTATCTTTTAGACGCGGGAGCGGATTTTATGACGACGTTTACATATTATCGTCGCGAGGCATATCGTCGCGCGTCGCTCTCCAGGCCTGGACACTCGGGTTCCTCGGATTGCACCTGGTTTTAACACCTCGTAAAATTATGACCGATCGCCGCCTAATGGTGCCAGGATATCGCGAGTTACGAGACGACCATTGTGCCCGCACGGTTCCTTTGATCACACGAACCGGCCACGGAGTTCACGCGTTATCCTTTCGTATATCTCCGCAGTGCAATATCTTCGCGTGGGATCCCGTTCACGCGAGGGATATACGTTTCTTTCTCGCTATCGTAAGAAACACGCGTCGGATCGATTCTGAACGGGGTTGTTATTTAGTTTGGGGCAGCCTGGCGACCTGAGCCTTGACATATATTGCCGATGATACTTCCTTGAATATTGATAATGTTTTTAAAAACATTGCTGCAGTGGATGGATTTCGTCGGAGTTACTTGAGGACTAAAAAGTAATATTAACTTCATGAAGTGGAATCATAAGATTAATTTACTGTTCTTGGTCAACTTATGAAGACATGTTGAACGCGTTGCGCTTTGAACGGAATTGTCAATTTCAGAAACGGTAAAATTTATCAAGAATCTGCTATATAAATACCTAATTATAAATATACAGTGTCTCACGTAACACTTTTGACGATTTCTCAAGAACTTGCAATAATCTGCCAAAAAATATTTGAAACAAAAGTTGATCAGTTTGCGATTGGCTATACATTGCAATAAAAAAAAACTTCGAAAATTTTTTTTTAGTATTGTCAAAGCGACCTTCATTTTATAAAATGGCACTTTGTATTTTTAGGACAACCTATATGGACAACCTGGAAGTGGCATTTAAAAAAATGAAGATGGTCTTGACAATAGTAACAAGAAAATTTTTCGAACTTTTTTTGTTGCAATTTATTGCCAATCGAGAACTGATTAACTTTCGTTTAAAAAATTTGTTTCGTCAGATTATCACAAGTATGTACTTAAAAAATCGTGAAAAGTGTTACGCGTGTGTGGGACATTCTGTATATGTATATAAATATATAAAAATATAAAGTTTATTTCCATTGGTGTCATATAATCCTGAAAAAAAATCATGAGCTGTGGCGGAAGTTTTTCCAAGAAAGTTATAGACGATGATGAATTAGCTTGTTTTTCATCGCCTTAAACAGCACGTTTCATAGAACAAGAATAAAGACATCCCGAAACATGGATAAATAACCCTCGGATGACGGGCCATCTTCATAACTACAAAGTTCGTATTTCGCAAGACAAGTAACTCACTTGAATAGTTGCCATTTTTGTACTTAAAATGAACTATTGGCCAATTGTATAGCATACTTTGTGCGTAAATACTACTCGTTTTTCTTATGTTGTTTCACTCTATAATTGCAAACAGTACAGTCTTATTCCGATATAAAGCGAAGGCTGGGGCCCACTTTCGTGGTACATCGGATCAGGTATGCTGTTCGGCTTGACTTTGTCCTGGAACGGGCCGAGAGAGAACGCGGAGAATAAGCGAGACGCGAAAGATAGCGGCTTTTTTTCCTGTGAGTAGGATACAATATGAAATACTCGGTGTGCTACTAAGCGATGTCAAGCGAACAACTAGAAAAACAGAGGCGATAGCGATTTTCTTATTTCGAAGCAAGCACTGTCGCCTTATATCGGCTTAAGATTGCACTTGCAACACCTCTGTTACGAGTAGACTGTGAATGTTATTCATTTACATAAACGAACGGGTGTAGTTTTAGAGAAAGATTACCTGTACTAATAAGAGTAATTATAATCAATTATAATTCTGTAAAAATAAATTATAATAAAAAATAATTATTATCAAAACTGAAGCAAGTACCTGCGATACCTTTTTTTTAAATCAGAGGAAAAAATGTATTTACGCACTACCCCACCCCCCTCTCCAGTTTCTTAAAAGATGGTTGAGGGGAAGACTGTGGGACTCGGCTCCGCCTAAGATGATGTGCGGCGGATACGGGACTAACTCCCTACCCGTACCCACTAAAAACGACCTCTGATCAGGGGCCAATCATGGTCCCTTTTTGGTTTATTAGAGTGCCGTCGATGAAACGCATGTGACCCGTTTCTCACATACAATAATACATTCCCTCTTCGGCCCTCCGTCACTCCCGTTCTTTGCTCAAGAAGCACCTGTGATACCTGTAACTCTATCGAACATATGTAGATCACCTGTCCAAAATACAACGTAAACAAAGCACAACACAACGTGCGAAGACTCCAGCAAAAAGTACTAAACTTCCTGAAAGATATCGGGTGATACCACCTGA
>CM052328.1:6578613-6632596 GCA_028455615.1 Lasioglossum zephyrum | reverse complement strand
TATATATATATATATATACTGTATGTAATATAATTACATTATATCAAGTTGAAAACCAACTTTTCATTGTTCCACAGATAACAAACATTACAGGCAGCAAACTTAATTTTACTTTTATGCTGTTATGCTTTTATGCTGTAACATTTTAATGAATAATGCAAGTAACATAATTATTCTATCTATAAATGCATATGTATATTTTATTAAAGCCTTGGCTAAACTGTTCCTGCACGTATCTGGAGCCCAGACAGTATAGAACCTCTGTTATTTTAAGTAAACATAGATTCAATATCTATGAATGCATTCCATTGATTTGTGCAATAAAGAACGATGCATATGGGTCACCTTAGGTTGAGCTACTCACATGTAAAGCGCGTTAGGCTCATAAAGACCTCAGATATCGAAGGACAGGGTTATCGGGGCCCTATAGTATTTACTTTACGGGGCCTTATAGTTTTAATAAACATTATTAGTAAACTACACAATATTAAAAGCTTGTACTTGGTTTTATAACAAAACTTCGTATAAATTGTCGTTCGATAAGAGAGCGTATCACGGACGTATCGGTTTGAAACAATCAAAAATTAAACGAAGAAGGAAACGTTAATTAAGCTTCAAAGAGCCGGGGCGGCGTTCCTCGTCGAGGTGATTCGAGATGATGCATGGGGGCCTGGTAGTTCGGAAAAAAGTCCAGACGGAGCGGAAAGGAGGCACGCAGACCCGCGAACGAGAAATGTCCTCCGATTCAGTAAACTTTGACCCGCAAGCGAGCTCGATTCTCGACAGTGATGCATCGCATCCTGTCGTTGACCCGTATTCCTTCAGCGAGGTTTCTTCTTCTTCTTCTTCTGCCTCTTCTTCTCCTCCTTCATCCTCCGACTCTCGTGGTCCGTTCATTTTTGTTTTTCCACTTCCCTCGTCGAGCGCGCAGTGAGTGCACTGACTCATTGTCAGAAGGAGTGAGTGCTTAGTCAGTGGCTGGCATGCGTGCACGACGGAGAAGAGGAAGAAGAAGAAGAAGAGAAGGGAGAAGAGGAGAAGAAGAAGAAGAACGACAAAGAAGGAACTATCACAATAGAGGGAGTCTCTGGCAGGGCGTAGGCACTGTTCGCCGCTGTTTAATTCTTTTTCTCGATGTCCCAACGCTCTGTCTTTCTGCGTTCAGAACGATTTATTCATTTTTCTATCTATCCTCTTCGTTCATGCCACACCCGTCCCCCGACTCGGTCTCTTTTAGAAGATGCGCCGCGGTTGCGAGGGCGAAAATAACAGAAGAGAATGCCGTCGAAGAAAAAGGGGACCCGATTCCGTCCGCGCAACGTTTACTGGTGCGGATCGAAAGATCAACTAAATATAAACAAGCTCGGCACCTCGCCTTCCGACGTTCTGCGATTACAACGGGAATTCGAAACGGGTGTAGAAACCGCTAAAATGCTTCTTCGTTGCCTTTCAGAGCGTTTAGATGCGCGATACACGTTCGCCGTTACTTGCAATAGTTACCTCTGCATGAAAATTCTGCCGTTTTCGTCTTTTAGATGCTGTAACACGTTTCTTCCAGTCTACGCTGCAGTAGAATGCATTTCTTTAAAATTCGACAATTTTCTGATTTCACCCCTATGTCAAAGGGTGGATATCTTTCTTCAATTTGTCTTTGCGATGCTGCAAAACGTTTTTATTTTTATCTGCCTTATACGATGTACTTCTTTAAAATGTGACAATTTGCTGATTCTCCCTTACGCGAAAGGGTATCTGAGCATCCTTCTTCAAGTTGTCTTTGCGATGCTGTAAAATGTTTTCATTTTTGTCTGCCTTATTAGATTTATTTCTTCAACATCTGACATTATAAATGCTACACAATTTGCTGATGTCACCCTTATGTCAAAAGGTAGGAGGACAACTTTCTTCAATTTGTCTTTTAGATATAGTAACATGTTTTCTTCCTGTCTTCGTTGTAATCGCGTTTCCTTTAAACTACGTCCACACGACGGGTTTAATACTTTAACTTATAATTATTGAGATTTTAAATATGCATCTACGAGAAATTATTCAACAAATTTATTTCTTTGAGTATATATTATAAAAGTACTGGCTATAAAATTTAGAGGGACACAGTCTCGTCATTTTTACAAAGTAATGTAAAATAGTCATTTTTAGTGATCCGCAGTGCGACAATTCGCTGATTTTACCCTTACGTGAAAGGGTAGGTGGACATCTTTTTTTAATTTCTCTTTTAGATGCTGTAAAACGTTTTCATTTCTTTCTGCCGTCTCAGAAATATTTCTTTAAAATGTGACAGAGGATTTTATTTTTAATTTATCGAGAGACTCGAAACAGTACGAATACACTTTTCACTTTTCTAGATAAATTTTCTTCGAGTATACGCCATAGAAAAACGGCGGCGTACAAGAAGATCGATACGCGATCGTGTGCGCACTCGCGGCACATTTGCCCGCGCTCGGCAATTACAATTAAGTAGCCGAGATCGTTGTATCCACGGTAATCTCAGCTTCTATAATCCCGCGGATCTTCCTCCCTGCTGGCAATTGTCCAGCCGTCAGTCAGCGTAGAACTACAAGAGAGCCTTCGCAGCCGCGATACGCTTTTTATCTCGCTACCGATTCTCTTCCGGCTAGATCGCGACCGTAGATTCTCGGATCTACCGTGATCTTGAGAACTCGACGATCCCGCGATAACTCCGATATCCAGCGATTTAGATCGTTCAATAGCTGCTCGCTTCTTATCAACGTCCTCTCTGAGTAACTGTTCTCGCGCCGGATATGTCGAGCAATAACTTCACGAGAGAAGCATTGTTATTAATTATCGTAGAGGCGACTAGACTTTGTGATAAAATTGAACGGATGAAGCATAAAACAGTGGGAACGGTAGAAGCATTTAAGACTAGCGTCATGTGATTTTTAACTTATCAACCCCTTGTACTGTAACATCAAGTCAGACTCGTGATGAACAGTTCGAACAGGTTCTAATAAATATGTGTATTAGCAATTATTATCAAATGAAATAAAATTTCATTCTGATGTAGTCGACATTATAGTTATTGGAGGATACATAGACGTTCTTCTACAAAATTATGAACGATAAAAAAGTTATAATCGTTGTAACCGTAAAATATTAGGATGGTGAAAAAGTTCGCGACCTCTACATTTGCTCAAACGATATAATTGCAAAATTCAGAGCTTTCCAATGATACATAGTTCAAAACGAATGGGCACTGAATAAAAGAATTACGAAACAAAAGGTCGCGAATTTAGTTGCCAACCTAATAATTTGTAGTGTAAGGGGTTAAAATCACGAAGGGGAAAATGAAGTTTGTATTTAATTTTATAGAATTTTCTGTTTCTCATAACAGTTTTTGGTGAGGAGGATTCTTCACGATTTTTTGTAAGAGTTATTATTGAGTCAAATTATATTTTTGCTTGTGATATTGTATGCTTTGTAATCGATAAAAAAAATTTTCTACGCACACATGGAAATCATGTTTCTGTTAGTGATTAAATAGAAATTGTAGAGAAAATAGTTATTATATAAATTTAAGGGCTGCTAAATTTTGTTTATTTTGATTAAAGATCAGGAATCTAGAGATGGCCAATTTTATTATAATTTTTGCGACGAGGTTCACTGAAAGAAAATCGAGATAACTATCAAAAGTACTATTGGAAAATTATATTTTTGCCATATGTATTGATCGATATCGATGATGCGCAACCCGATGGTATCTCGAACAGAGAGAAAATATCATGAAAATGTAGTACAAAAACAAGTGAAACGAAAGACAACGTACGTTGTGAACGAACAGATCTTCGAACGATGAATCACTTAAGCTGACGATAAATCAGCTTGGAAACTGAATTTGTAATGTCATGTGAATAAAAGCTTGCGGCTTCTTATTTCGCTGTAGACGCGATCATCAACCATCCTCAGCGATCTTAAGTAGATAAAATATCGACGGTATCGGAGAAAAGAGAGAAACTAAAATCAAATTTTCTACATTGAAATGAGTATCCTAGTTTCACTGTGTCACTAAACAAACGATTATTTGCATTTAACAGAATATTTGATACAATTTTATATTTCGTTATTCGTTGAAAGACAATTATCAATTTTGCTCAGTTCAATACGTTTCGTGAAGATGAATTATAATTAAACAGCGGATTTGATGCATTTATGATAAAATAAGTAGATGTTATTTAAAACGGTAAAAACATTAGAAGAATTTAAAAGTACCGTTATATTGTTTTCAACCTATTACAAATATTAAGAAAGAAAATAAATTTCTATTTCACTCCAGTTTGTTGCAGATCGGGTAAAATGTAAATTGTCTTGAATTTTTTCAATCTAGTATTAGTGCTATTTTAATTTAATATTACTACAACACGGTCATCAATTCATTATTTGTATAATGCTTAACACTGAATCTACCACCATCGATCAAAATGATCGGTTCCAGATTTTTTATGTTACAATTATTGACATAATAAAACTGGTTTCATAAGAATTGATTGTATAGATATCTTTAGTAGAGCACACATTACAATAGTAGCCGCAAAAAGTCTAAATAAAATCAATGTTATCATTTTTATAAGGGAACATGTTTGAGTTACTTTTAAAACTCGGTAGTACTAATTCCTTTAAAAGATTATTATTATTATTATTTGAGCCATTTCGAAGTGTCTAAAATAATAATCGCAATTAAAAGCTAACAATCGTATAATCCCAATCTTAATAGGTTCTCTGTAAATTTTTTATGTTAACACTAAACCTACCAAGCTCTAAAAGTGAGTGGTTCGCACGTTGCCTTACAAAAGTGAGAAGAATGAATTTATCATAGTTTTAATAGTAAAATTGTATAATATATGTCAAACAACATATGTCGTGTGCAAAAATATGTAAACTTGAAGAGTGAATCAATATAGTATATGGCATGAATAATAAAAAGTCTCGAGCATTGTAAGTGAATGACAATTTTGGACAAGGCTGAAATATAGCCGGCGTGTAAATAAAACGGACGAGTGACATACTGTCCCAGTTCAGGGATAAACCGCTCGTCAGCTTTCCATCTTGCAATTAACCCCTCAAAGATGGCAGCTAACACAGCGTCTGGAAAGCCAGCGAAGCGCTCGAAACCGACAACAAAGCGCGCAAAGATAATCTCCGCTCGCAGTATGTCAAAACTCCGTCATCTCGATGCGAGGTAACACAAACGAGCCGGACAATGAATTTGAGCATCGTGAGGACGACGGACAATAGTGTAAGTTCAAAGTCGCTGGAGCGGCTTGAACCGGCGCCAAACACCGCGCAAAGGAATAGGGAGAAGTGTTGAAAGAACGTCGCCGAGCGTCTCTTTGCATTCCTCAGCTTAAGTAGCGCGCGATCCTCCTACCCTTGAAATAATTTAGTCGTTTCAAAACAACAGTAACGTCTTTCTTCCTCCCCTTCTGCATTGTCTCGCCGGGATATGTCTTATTCGCACGCTCCGCGTGGAAGCTGACACTGGAACACGACTCTCCTAGACGATTTGCCTTTTCTTAGACGCAGACTTTACCCTTCGCTGCATAGCGTATCATATCTGATACAGTTAACCAATCTTGTATATAGTAAACTAAGAATGTATTTTCCTACTATTCTAAATTATTATTGTAAATGATTGTAAATGATACTATTGTAAATGATCGAACCTTTGCACCGCGAATAAAAATTCATAATATCCTGAAGATAAATTACATCGATAACTAATTAATTATTTATTCTAAATTATGTTTACTTTTCGGAAAATGTTATTTTAATTATTTTTAATATTTTTCCCTTAAATAAAACACAAAGACTGACCTTCTTTCAATTTTTTTATTCCAATTTAAAAAAAAACCATGCAGTGAAGGGTTAAATCAACAATTTTTGTTTTATATAAACTTATGCTTCTTCAGAAGGTTGATATTACCTCCTCTCCGATTTCAATGATTGTGAAGTATGCTGTCAAGGTGTGGGTTAAGCACCATTCTGAATAACAGTTCCCTTTAAAGCTTTCAGCAGTCGGCTTTAACTTTAATATAAAATGTTTCAAGTTGAGTTAAAATATATCCCACTATGCATAAAAAGCTAAGCAAAAGGTGGGACATTTTTTAAGCCAGTTAACCCCAAAGAGTTAATTTAAATGATAATTGCAACATACTTTGTTTGTAGAGTTCCAGGAAAATTTCCTTTTCTCATAACTTCCAATCGAATTTTTATCTGCACAGCTGAAAGGTTTAAACATTTGACTAGAATATCAATTGTATATTAAATTAAGGACTGCAACATGTACCCTAGAATTCATTAAGATTTAACAAGAGCCAAAAAGAAGAAGAAATCAGACGTGAGAATGAAATACTTATTACACAAAAAATACATACTTATCGAATGGTGTAACGTCCTCCTCTTCAAGGATCATGGTAGCGAAGAACTAGTTTCCATAAATTGGTCAGGGGCTAAACAGGTCGGTCTCGTCATCCACAGCCTTTCAAGCCCACAAATAAATTCATTGCAGAAAAGAATCGATAGTTTGACTATTGTGTCGTTCGCAATCAATCCTCTTCGAGATCGTGTCCGAACTCGCGAATCTCGTCACATTAGGAGTCCCATTACTCGGAGGATCGTAGGGCGATCGGTTGTCGGTCGTTATGAGGGAATCGATCGAGGACTTAATCGAGAACGGACACGTAGCGAGCGTGATCGGTAACGGGCAGGAAGTTGACCGCGAGCTCTCGTTTAATTGACGAGCATCAGTCACGGTGGACAAATATATTTGTAAACAGGGTCCCGCGGTGAACGCGCGGGTCCCGTATCCCATAATTTATTCCCCTAACGTAGCCCATTATGCGGTACAAGATGTTATCTGCCTCACAGATCTGGAGGAGAGCGAACCCGGGAGAGAGATCTGAATGCGACGGAGGCCAGAAACTCGGAGGCGGTCGTTCGGCGGAGAAGAAAGATAGGGTGGCTGGCAAAGGGGGCTGGCGAGGGAAGGGCGGGGGCGAAACGACCAGAGAAAAGACAGAGAGATTCGTATCGGTAACCAGTAACACTGGTAACACAGGTAACTGTTAGTGACGTGACGATTTCGACAGTGGGACCTACCGGTCGGACGGACGGCCGTTCCATCATTGCATAAGGCCCCATCGTCACCAACCGGCCCCCGCGCCGAACGATATGTTTTCCCTTCTGTTCTTGCGCTGAGGAACACCGGCGTCGAACGATCCTTTTTGTTCGATCACGATCGATCGGATAAGCTCGGACCACGTTCGTCAATATCTTCTTTTATAGCTTGCGATTGACCCCTGTGTGGCCAGCCAAAATGTTCTTGATCGGTGAACAAGGCTACCCTGGACGTCCTCTTACGATAAATCGACCATACAGCTACCATGCAGGTAATTTTGTATTCAATTTTATTTAATCCTTTACATATACTTCCTGTGACAAATAAGGCCTTGTCATAAATGTTTTTTAAAAATACTTTTCAACCCCTCGACAGGTGGGTCTCGGGTGTATGTGTATAGATTAAAAAATGCTTCTTCTAAACTGTAATTATTAGCCAGTTCGAATCATTTGTATTAAGGCCAATAAGAAGATCAATATTCGAAAAGTGCAGAAAATTTACGCGTAATGGTTTGAATGGGTCTATGGTTATCAATAGAGTGTGGACCTTTATGCAATTATTCATTGTTTCTCTCTTTTCTCTATTACCACATGTATGAATTTTTAATGCATTTTTAATGTATTTTTAATTTAACATTCATCGAAATTATTTATAAAGTACTATTATTTTAACGATATAATAAATAATACCAGTAAATTGGTTGCACTAATTACAAGAAACAGATGAAATTAGACATAGATTTTTTTTTAAATTAGATTGCAGACCTATATACAACATAAAAGTTTTCTTGGAGTCTCTTCTAGTATTTCTTCTCTTAATAACTTTAATAAATGAGCACAATTTTGTTTTTTATTTACTAATTTTTGTTACAAACACATAAAATCTTCAGTCTACACTAAGATTCTCTAAGATCCTCTTAATCTTACTACTGTTCTGAATTGCACCTAATCATTTCTCTCATAAATACATAAAATTCGCTGGGTAATCATTAGACATTTCTAATTTATACTATACAATTTACCATTTTCAAACGGCTTCGTCTTCAAAGTACCTATGTAATATTAATTCACACCTGCTCTTCATTTATTAAAATGTCTAAAATCTGTCTGAACTTTCCTCATTAATTTCTGGTTCTTTCTAATACGTGCCAGTGAAATTATTTTAGAAAGTGTATTAACGATGATGTACCACATGAGGCCATGTGAGACTACAAGGATACTAGACCACGCTAACGTTACTGTGTATTAGTATCATCGCCGAGAAATGTCCATAAATCCTGAAACAGCGTTCGATCTTTGTCACGCTCGCTAAAGGATCCAGGTGGTAATAGTTCGCGAAATCGGGGGGTTGCGATCTCCGCTGACCTCCTCGCAATCACAGCAACACTGCAAATCGTTACTCGAGCGATCGATTCCCGAGAATCACCGCGAACGAAGCTCGAGATCGGCAGCGAGAAGTCTACGTGATGGTATTGAGCGACGATTCTCGTTCGATTCTTCTCGAATTACCGTCATCGATTTCTAGTAGGCTCGATGATATTCCCAGCGCGAGATCTGCGTCACATTATGCTCGTATCGATCCTACCGTGGAAATGCAGCGGTAACGAAGAGAAACCTCTCGCGATTGGGATGATTGAACGAAGAGTAAGTTGTTCTGTAATTTCTAATCGCGCTGCAAATTGATCTGTTTATTGCGATCGAATTAGAAATCATCCTTGGACAAAGTAGTTGAAGAGACCAAGAAAATTTCTTTCAGAAGTAATATCAAGGAAGGTTATAATAACAGAATCATTTCCATGCTATAAAGTAAAATAAATTTTCAATTTACCTCCTATATTAATTAGTATTCTACCTATCACTAAAATGATTGTTTCGGTGCACTTAACGACAGACGACACTCAAGAAAGTTGCTTCTACGTAAGAATATTTTGGTCAATTTTAATCAGCTCACCGCAGCAGACTTTATCTGCTTCTGTTTTTTAAAGCAACATAGTCGAGGAACAAACTAAGAGGTTCAAATTAAAAGAACAAAGTAACGATACAAACTAAAGGACCAAAATATAGGCAGAAAGCAAGGAGCAAACTAAAGGTACATATTTGAGTGAGAAAGTAAAGGAACATATTTGAGAAACAAACTAAAAGTATCAAATTAAAGGAACAAAGCAATTAACAAATTTAAGAGGCACGATAAACGGACAAAGCAAGGCGCAAACTAAAGAAACATATTTGAATGAGAAAGTAAAGGAACAAAATGCATGCACAAAGCAAGGGAACAAATTAAAGGAACATATTTGAGGAACAAATTAAAATAACAAAGTAACGAGACAAACTAAAGGATCAAAGCACATGCACAAAGCAAGGCGCAAACTAAAGGAACATATTTGAATGAGAAAGTAAAGGAATTAAAATGCATGCACAAAGCAAGGGAACAAATTAAAGGAACATATTTGAACAACAAAGTGAAGATGCAAACTAAAGATACAAAATAATCCTGATGAATGTTCCTGAAGATGTTCGAAGAGAAATTGCAAAGGGGTACTCGCGGAACGGAACACGTAGCCACACGTTATTCGAGACCCGCTACCGCTGCCAAACTTTCTATCGTCAGTGTGTAGGAACCACGAGCGATGTAAACGTCGTTCAGACGCGAGGATCGCTATTCGCATCCAATACCGCAGATGCAATCATATGTTGCCACCGATTACGGAGAGGTCGTTCACGCTCCCTTCCTCTTATGCATGTATACGTATATATGCATCCCCTATACCTCACCCCACCTGTCCCCGATACACATGCACCGGTGTATCGATCGAAAATAAAAGGGCCGCTCCGTGCGCGGCCGCTACATCGGACAATCACCATAACTCTGGGCCCACTTGAAAGGCATCTCGTTATCTTTAATCTCGAAACAATACAATACGTTGGTGGTGATGGAGGAAGACAGAGGAAGACAAACGTATGTATCGGTGGTACGAGAAAAACGTAAAAGGGAAAGATGAAGGATCGTTTGAGCGAGTTGCTTAAAATGAGCTTGCTAGATGGACGAAACTATTTTCGTTTCACTCATGGAACTGAATAGAGTATTTCAAACAGGCATACATCTATCTGATGAAAACCAAGTACAGAAAATTCATATCACTTTAATATTGCAGAACATCTATATATTATGGAAAATGTAAAGAATGTATTGCATTATTTCACAAGGAACGCGAATATGGGCTTTATGGACAGTCAAAGGGCCTCCTTCGCGGCAAAAAAAAAGAAAATAATTATATAAATTAATTAAAAAATAAATTGTACAAAAGTTTTTGGTATTTGAGTTTATTTGGGTTAATTGGGTATTGCGCCCAAACAGCCCAGGGGGCTCGAAATTAACGGTCCACCACTGTTGCATACCAATTTATTTTGCTAGCTTTTGAAGTTACTTCTTTGAGATCAAAGTTGATCTTCTGAATGAATTCAATGAAAATAGCTAATGATTTAAACTGACTAGTAGAAAAGTAGGGTTAAGACGGAGTGTCTGAAACTCTGGTCTGCGTCTTTCAAATGGACATCAGTCTCATCATTCAAGGATTAAATATTTTTATGTTTTGTCCAGCTGGAAACCCCGTTTTGATTACGGTGGTAAGTTAGAGGAGGGAAGAAACGACCCTGAATATCGAAAGATAGAACGAGAGAAGATATGACCATGCGCACAAAGTAAAGTCGTAGAAATAGGAAGAGGAAAGTGTGGATGGTAAAAGCGAAATGAAAACAGAGAAAGGATAAACAGGGGGCGCTTGATGGTTAAAAAGGGGGGCCGAGGGAGACGGAAGGGAGACGGCGTCGATCGATCGTTGCGTCGGTTCGCATCCGTGCGCATGGGTGCACCATAGATCCAATGGATCCGCGAATGGACCATCAGTCACCAGATAATCTTTACCTCCTCGGAATATTGACAATGACAAAGGGGCCCGATACGCGCGCGCGCGACCGCTGAGCCAACCCGCTGTCTGCTACCTATTCCCATAAGACCCCATGCTCAACTACACGCTCGCCTTGCTCTATGCCTCGTCAGCAAACTTCTCTTCTTTCAGTTAATTTCCCTGTGTCACTTTTTCCAGTTGCCATTCTTCCCCAATATATGGGCCTTATCGATCGCGCGACTAAGTCACTGGTTCTTAACCTTTTTGAAGTTTAAGATCACTTCTAATTATATGAAAAAATTGCGGAATATAAATTATAAATTACTAATATTTTATCGTTAAATATATTTAACACTAAACCTACCGAGCATTAAAAGTAACTGGTACATGTTCCTTTATAAAAATAAGATTAATTTTATTTAGACATTGTGCGGTTCCTTTTATAAAATGTGCTCTACTAAAAATAGTTATACAGTCAATTCTTATATAATCACTTTTAATAATTGTAGAATAATCGCGACCTCGCTTTTCGTAGCTGGTCAGCTCCTGAGCCCACATATGCGGTGCAATTAATTAAATAATAAATGAACTGCCTTTAATTTTTGAATATAAACGACCTTGCACCAACCCTTACCTGAATTTATTTATTCAAACGTTCTTAATTACATTTATCACGAAAATTCTATGAAATGCTGACTGAATTTGTTCAGGTCTAAATAAGTTAATGTTAGGTTACTGTTTAACAGCCAATAAGACCAATAACACGAACGAGTTTTCTCTTAAAAATATAATGTACATGGACCATCGTTTAAAATCGAACAATATATTCCGGTATACACGCAAATATTGTTCCGGTTTCAAAATTCCGCGGCAAATCGCGGGCGATAAAATAACACAAAAGGAAAACTGTTTGCATAATATGAACGAATGCCGGCAACAGTTGCCTCCCCTGATCTAGATAGTGAACGGGGGCAACGATCACAGAAGCCTACGAGTTCCTGACGCAACAGCAACGGAGCGAACGTTGAGGGCACGAGCGACCATTCGCGTTTCATCGCGACGTTCGTAAATCTGTTTTAGTGTCCCGTGGAACACCAGAGTCCTTGCCGGTCGGCGAACAGAGTTTCCTTCGAGGAAGCAGAATTAGATATCGTCGTAGCCAGGTTTCCTCACCGTGGAATAACTCGCCGGATCACGCCTATAAAGTGATCTTTTCCGGGAACTTTAAACACGGAAGCATACGCTCGTCAGGGACAAGCACTGTCCGGTAGCGAGCGTCTCTAACGTCTACCGAGTATAACAGCCGGTCTATCACGCCTACCAGATATCCACCCGTGTCTAGCCAGCCCGGCCCCTATCTTACCGGCAGATCGGCACGAAACACCTCCCAGCTACCAGTCGCTCGGTGGATGCACGATAACGGTTGTGCCTTACGACCGGCGAAGATTAATCGTACCAACGATGGACAGCTCCCGTTTTAGGATGTACGGGAACGCGGGGGTGGCGAGCCACGAGGATGCAGAACAACCGAGGCCAATGCCGATTACCCGTAGCGCACCTTCATTCTTGATCCTCTAGCAAGCCGGCTAGCTTTTTCAATAATTATCATTACACCATCAAATTTTATGTACTGTCTGGGCCATGGTTTAAAAACGAGCGTCTCTCACGAGAATTGATTGTTACTATAAACCGGTGCAGAGCTGATCATTACAGTCTCAATGCGTCTTTATTTCGCGTAAAAATCATCAGCGACCTCTGAAATGCGACTGCGGCCACAGTAGTCAGGATATCAATCATACTGTTCGACAATGTAGCGATTTACAGCGGAATGAATTAATTCAGCAGTTGCATAAAATTAAACTTCAGTTGTCCTTAAGTTTGGAAATGTTGGTTGCCCGACCAAATATTGAGGCCTGTCTTCTAATCTATAAGTTTTTGAGAAAATGTAAACTGAGAATTTGATTTTGTGTTGTACAGACTGGATAGGTGTGAATGCGTAAAATATGTACTGTGTTCGGTTATCATATTTTCATTATAATGTTTTTGTACTTTCAATATCCTACTATTGTAATTTTCGATTTGTATTCTTCAACATGTTGAAATAAATCTCGTATGAGATTTTCTATATTAAAAAAAAATTTTATGTACTGGACTCGTTTCCAGAAATGCAAGAGTGTGGGATGCGAGTTCTCATTTCTCGATAATACAGAGATGGGGTTTTTCAATAGTCAAAAGTACAAGACAAAATGAATAATGCAAGTTACGTCTCGTAAACAAAAAAAATAGGACTTTTATGTAGCGTTCATGACTTCATTTTACCACTTCATTTTATTAGCTCGCTTTCTTGTCTGTCTGTTTGGTACAAATCTTGCAATTGATTTTAAAATAACTTCCCGATGAGCTAGAGACTTGAAAAATTAAACATAGCTCAGAACTGAATGACAATGCAATATTTAAAAAAATTTATGAGGTAAGGAGATGCCAGATGTTCTGAAAATACCTAAAACAAACTTAAAGGCATGTTTATAAAATTAACATATGCAACCGTTCGAAAAACAACACGAACTTATAGGATGACCTAATAGTACGTATCAGGTGTACAAACGTAGGAGTGGACGATCGAATCGGCGGGACGTGGGACACAAGGGAAGAGGTCGGTCGAATCATTCCTCAGAGAATCCGCCCATAAGTTACCCATTGCTTGCCGTACGTTCACGCGAGCCAGTCAGATGTAACCCGTTGAATTTATCACCTCTTAGTGCCCGAGAGCCCGATTACTGCCATAAGTAATGTCTTCAGCAAGATGTTTCGCCGGCGGGTCTTCCGTGTGGTATGGGGTTTCACGAGGGCTCTGACTAGCAGGGGCCACCAATATCCCGAGGATACCTTTCATCACTTCGGAACGTTCCCCCGAATGTCCTTGACCTCGAAATTCTTCCTTATTCCCTATTCCCCATTACTATTCCTCTTTCAATCGCTTTTAATTAACCTCTCGTTCTCTTAGAACTCGATGGACAGTGAATTTAATTACGCTTCAGACGTGGCGTCTAACGCAAATCCGCTACCTTGGGAATCTTTCCTGAACATAATCTTTAATAGTACAGTTCAAGCAACTGTATACCAGCAAATGTTTGAATCAGCTTTGGAAAATTAACGAGTTTCTGTTGTGTACAAAAGATTGATAAAAATAGTATTATGGTTTTATTTATTTCTAATATATTCCCTTGGGGTCTAGTTAAACATAATGAAATAATAATTATTGTTATTTATAACGATGTTATTTATAGTGGTTTTCGAAATAGTTTCCTGCATAGTTTCTCTAACGATCATAGAGTGACAAAAACTTGTTGACTCGTTCGGTTCTCATAATTATTATAATAACTCGAAACTAGGACTTCCTAAGTAGAATAATCATTGAAGTTGACTAATGGTTTTCGATCACGATTGATAAGGACGGCGATCAAAGATCACTCGTCTGTTCTATATAAATAATTATTTATTATAAATATGAATTGTATGAAATATAAAGTAAAAAATACTTCAAAAGAATTTAAGAATACTGTGTTTTATTTGCAATTTACCGAAATTCTTAACTGAAAGAAACCAACCACTATGTAACTCAATTTATTCCACGAGAGAGGACAACTTTGCCCCTCAATTCGAATAAATTCCCCTCATCTAGCGACTCTGACATGTACACGTGATGTACACGTAATTATCGCTCTGCTATCAGTTGTGGCAACTCAGTGTTCGCGTCTACTAGATTGTAAAAGTGGCTGTCAAAATATAAATTACTAATTTCATGATAATAATACTCACTTTGACGCGATATATATCGTTTGAACAACTTCTGAATAAATTAATATAGTGCCGAGTGGGATATGACAAAAAGAAAATCTCTTTACACTCAATACTGTACGAAGTTTAAGAGAGCGTCGTAAACGTTACTTTTTTGTTGTATACGAATTATATTCAATTTCTGGAATGTATTCATTCATTACTAGACGGCGGATGTTCATGCAATTTTCACTTTTCCTAGAAGAATTTTAAGAAACTCATAAGAAACTTATTTTCCGTGATAGTAGCCTTTTTAGATCTGAAATAAGTGAAAATCGTAGGAAATTTTGTCGTATTTTGTATCCCTTGACAATTGCATAAAGATCACAAAAAATAGAGTATTATATTATAAACAGAGTATTTTAAAATTCTTTTGAAGTATTTTTTACTTTATATTTCATACAATTCATATTTATAATAAATAATTATTTATATAGAACAGACGAGTGATTGAATAATTGACTATTCATTGGACCACCCTGGGCTTCATCAAATTCTGCATGAAGAGCCACAGCCTATCAAGAAGTATTATCATACTAGTAGATTGAGAATGTGTTTAGTGAAGTCGAAGATAGTGTGCGAGTAAGAAAAGGATTCCTCTGTTGGATCAGGGATTCACCTGTCGGTAGCTGCGGGACGCTTGATCAATAGCAATTAAAGGGAATTATACGTCGGAAGCGGGGCAACGAAGTCCGAGGCGGGTAAGAAGTGAAAAAGACAAGATGGACAGGAGATTCAGCAGGCGCCTACACGAACGTGGCTTAACTAAATAGGTACAAAGGACGGCGAGTTTTAAGGCCATCTTCTTGCCGACTCCCGTGTAATCGTAATCGGCCTCTGGCATTATTCATTGCTCGCTGTGTGACACGACGACTAAAAACTGCAACATCTCCGGGAGATCGCTAATATTTATTGCTAATTACAACAACTTCGCTTTTCTTGCTTTTTGTTAAAGCCGACGCGGGCGGACAGCGCTGATTTGCATCTCCGCTCTTTTTGCAATGGAAGACTGGTCGGGCTCGATCAAACGAAACTGTCGATTCGATGCCTCATTATCGACACGCGGCTAAACGATTTCCTTTGATCGGCGTGCAACGCCCAATCTATAAAAAAGGAATACCTATCGTGTATTTCTTAATTAGCACGCTGGCTGCCGGCTAATTAAAAGTGACGGAACGTGCTCGAGAACACCGCGACGATAAGCCGACTTCCTAGAGGAACTGCTTCGCGGACAATGTCTGCCCATCTCGGGGTTAATGATTTCACCCTGATTAACATGAGAAAATGGACGACATCATTCGTGACGGTTGCAAAATGTCTGGCCACTGTCCTCGAATTTTAATTACAATGTGTGTTCACTTGATTCCGGCGAAAAGAAGCTTAATTAAGGATTTATGTCAGTGACTTTTCAATCCTGAATATTCAAGGAGACAGCAAAAGACAAGTAAAGCTGATTCAACAAAAATCTGACCACAATCAACATAAATACGATATAGTTTATACTAATTCGGATGCTATGACAAAGTATCGTATAAGAGTTATTTATTAAAAGACGAAAATTAAAACTTTTAACTCATCGACTAACGAGTTAAGTCGTCTTCCCAAGTTGAAAGATTTAAGAAATGACATGGATTTGGTATTTCTAAACACGATGAAATAAATAATTTTGTTGAAATGTAAAAACTAAATAAGAGAAGCTATTAATTTCAACTTAGTTTCAATTTAGTAGATTAGTGTACGATATGAGAAATTGGCATTACTCTCTAATAGAATGATAAAAAATAATACCTACAAGGAGCATTAGTACGATCAAATGATTCTATATAAAATTTCTATAGAAGAAGATTCATGTACAAAACCACTTTTTAAAAATAATTATAATACACTTTGCACTATATAGTCGATTATAATTATTACTGCTCATGATGTCAAAGCAGCGAAATATAGCAACAGCGAAGCATGCATAATTAGGTTATGCTTATACAGACTAAATTAATGGGAACTATTAAAACTAGTGAACCAGCAAGATAAAACAGGTAATATAAATGCACATCTAACATCTCCACCGTTATCTCGTACGTTAAAGAGAAAAGTAATAGAAACAAAGGAAAATTGATTTCTGCACCACAAAAAGTTTACGACCATATGCGAAGTAAACCGAATTAGTATACATTAAATTTCGATGTTTATTGTTTAAATGAAAATATGTGGACGTTTATGTTTTCGACTGTAATGGGAACCATTAGGCACAATGATTATTTAGCTACTTCCTTACTGAACCCGGAACTATTCCAATTTAAATATTTTCCTTCTTATTCTGGATTTTGAAATACTGTATTTCGAGCTTTGGAGTAGCTTGAACAAGTAGTGATGATACAAATTTAAAAAAAATAGAAGAAGTGTTTTTCTTCTTATTCGGTATTGTACAGACATATTAATTCAGAGTTAATTGGAAAAGTATTCTTTTTCTTCACAGTTAATTTACAACTTTGTATACTTTATCAATAATAAATTTAATTATTATTCCAACAGAAAAATTGTTAATCATTCTCCAAAACGCATAAAATAGGAACCTCGATTGGGATAACAATTATTAAAAATACCTCATACCTTCCACAGCCTGTTTACTTCAATGTAATAAAAAAAAAATAGAGAAAATAATCGAATCAAACTTACATTAAAATTAGGTAATAATAGATACGAGAAACTGCAAAAAACATACAATTTTTAATATATTGTTTGAACAAAAAACGTTTGTTACAATTTTCTTGCACGATTATATTTTCCATTAAAAACCCACACAATTAAAAAAAATCGAATTTTTTCGACCATTGGTTTCTGAGACATCTTAAAAAATATGGTTTTGACCCCCAACTTTGAGGGCTGTTTTCACTTCTTCAGAGTGGATCGTTGCCGATAAAAAAACACGTTTCAAATATTTTTCGAAGAACTATATCTCACATAAGTTTCATCAAAATCGGTTTGTGTCAACTGAATATGTTTCCTTGTGAGCTTTTTCGCTGCGAAGTGGGCCAGTGGAGCGGGGCCGTAGACGGAGTGGGAACGCGTAGTGGAGTAGGGATCACGCGGAGTGGGGATCGCTGCACGCGACGGCGTATTACCGAAAATTTAAAAATATTGTTTAAATCCTAAACGCGCAGTCCGTTGTAATTTTTTTTTAATATTGCATTGTCATCCAGTTCTGCGCTGTGTTGAAAATTTCAAGTCTTTAGCTCATCAGGAAGGGGTTAATATAAACGTGGTTAATAGGGAGCGACAGCGCGAAGCCCAGAAGTTCTAGGACAATTTAACACACAACCCAATTGAAACGTGAGCCACGATGCAGAAACCGGTACGTTTTTCACAAACCACGACAAGGATTCAACGACTCGGAGTATCCCGATCGCAGCTCCCTGCGAAAGAGTGCTCGTTAAGCGATGCGCCCGCGAAAGTATGCGCACGACCTCGTCTTCAATCTTATTCATGCATGCGAGCGTAACAGAGCTACCAGTCGAGCGGACGTTCCATTCGTTACCGGTCGATGAAAAAAAAAGGTCGACTAAAAACGATCCGGCGCACGTAATATCGAATAAAACAAATCTCACCCGCAGCGAAATAAAAGTGGATACGGATTAGCGTGCGTGTGTGGGGGTGTTGCAAGAGAGAGAGAGAGGCTTCCCTCTTCATAATGAAGAAGAGTACGAAGAGAAGGAAGACGTGGCTGAAGAGAAGGATGAAGAGGGAGAGTGGGGTTGGCTGAAAGAAAAGAGAAGAGAGAAGGACGTCGCGTTTCAACTCGGCGAGGTATAAATCATGACACGCGTAGGAACGAGGATCATGAATGAAGGTGAAGGCTGATGAGGCGAAGGATGCACGATCCTCGATGGGGATAGTCCGGGTCAGACGCGGCGAGTAAGACTTCTCCGGCCGATGAAGAGCCGTAACCGAGGGGAAGAACCCGTTCGAAACCAGAGTTTATATACCGTGTATAGCTCTGGGCAAGGCTGCCGTGGCAGCGCCGCGATACCGTCTAACCTGAACAGGTTGAGGGACTTCCAGGAGTCCGCGATGCAGAACAAACGATTCCTTACCTTGTGCCTCGGCATACGACCGATTAGACCGCTGCGAGAAGCCCCGATAATTGCCGGCGACTGTTTGCGCTCTCTGAAGCGTGGCGATTATTCGCAATCGCTTGAGCTCGAGCTCGGCTCCAGGGCACCGCATGAAAATTCCACCGGGCTGTTACTTCTTATTTAAACAATGAATCATGCCCGCGTCGACAACGCGGTCGGCCGTTCTTCTTTGGAAACGAACGTCCACCCGTGCTACATCGGAGCTGCCGAGGAGCCAACCCGGTGGGGATACTGGCTCTCGAAGTTCGCAGATATCTTCTTAGAACGTCTACGAAGCCCATTCACCAGCGCCACTATAAGTCAGCGGTGATCTATGTTCAGCGATACGATTACCGTGCGTCTACTCTCTGCGAAACGTCAACTGTAGATTCTGCATAGGCTGCAGTTCGATAGGGCGTGGCGCGATTCTTTATGGAAAAATGAACGGAAAATGTGCAGCGAACTTTTTCTGTTCAAGGATTAGTTTCAGTGAAAATCGTAGCTAAAAATTGCACGTCAAGGGGAAACGGTAAGTCATGATCAGACAAGTCGTCGTGTCTAGTAAGCCTTGAATGGGAACGTTTTATTCTACATTGTCCGTCTATTTCTGTGTAAGGCATTACGTCAAGCTAACTTGTCCAAGCTAACTTTCTATAAATTGTGGCATGTATATTTAGAAATTGAGCGTAGCATTTCTCTATTTGGAGAACGATGGTACTTACTTTTTTTTATATAGAGAATAGTGTTTCGAGTTTGAAAATATTAAATTCTCTGGATTGTATTTATCTTTTTGCAAATCAAATTAAATTCGCCTTTCTTAAATCAAGATTTTCTACAAAATTTTCTTAAATTGTTATTTCTAATAATTTTTATAATTACGAGAAACCTCATATTGTCATGAAAAGACCTCTGCCATATTCTGATAAAAATATAACTACATGGTAGTTACAAGATCAACAAATTTTGTTTGCTGACTGAAATAAAATAATTATTTTCGTAAACAATAAATTAATAAATACGCTTTTGATTAGCGCTCCACGAAATCTCCGAGTGCAAACAGCTATTTGAAATCAACATTTCATCTAGTTTCACTATAAGAAACATTCCAGTTAATCCAGAATATAAAAGACAATTTTTCCCCTAGTTCGGACTGCCATAAATCATACAATGCAAATCGAGAAAAATGAGTGTGCTCGAAGATCTGTAATCTAGACATCGGGCGCATACGAACAGTCATCAATGCATCCGTCCTATTAAACGACATACTATCAAGCGCACTAAAGGCCCGAGTGTTTTCTAATGAAAATGCATGAGAGACCGGGGTTAGAATGTGTCCCGCGCACCCCCTTTTATTTCGCGGTAGCCGCTCGGTGGTGATCGGGTCGGCCGAGTGATTCGCAATTGGAGCGACGGGACGCGATCCTGATCGGTTGTCATCGAAAAGCAGGTTCCCTCGGGAAAAGAAGAGAGTGAAACGCCGCGGGGCAGGCGAGGCCCGAGTTACACGTTCCACCGGTGGGGGCCCAGGGGCCCCATTACGGGCGCTACCTCGTCGTTGGCGATATTACCGCAAATTGCCACCCTCAAAAGAGGAACGGCCCCGGTTCTCCGATGCCGGGGTAGCGAAGGGAGAGTCGGTCGATTGCTCGGTGCATCGCCTACGTCTCGCAACGTCGGTTTTACAACTGGGTCCCGTCACTGCTTCTCCCAACCCCTCCCTCCCTTCCCCACACGTTGCCGTGCCCTCCTCTCGTTTTGCTTCCACCGCGTGCACATTTTTCTTTCTCCCTCTCCCAGGGACCGGTGATCCTTGCTCCGCCGCGTTTCACCGCGTGCGTGCCTCTCTTTCTTTCTATGCGCCCCGGCGTGTAATACCGTAATCGGGCAATTTCGGAGCTTCCCGTCCGAATAAATCCATGGTTAATGCCTCCTCGCCGCTCCTCCGTCGCCTACCATCCCACTTTCCCCCTCGCCCGAATCCCTTTCTTCGCTCATCGGCGTCTTCTCCCTCCTCGTCTTCTTCTTTCTCCTCCGCCACATTTTACTCCTTAGCTTTCGCGCGCCCCCAGGGCGCTGGAAGTCCAGTACGTGGAGAGAAAGAAAAAGGTGGCTGGAGCGAACGGTGGCTGAGAGGACCTGGCCAAGAGAAAGAGAGTGAGAGGGAGAGAACACACGGCTTCTATCCGAACACTCGAAGGCTCGCGTGCGGCTAAGTGGACCCCGAGAAAAGGAGCCCCGAAAGGAGAAGCAGAGGAAGAGGATGATGATGATGAAGAAGACGAGGACAAAGAAGAGGAGGACAGGAGGAACGGAGAGAGAGAGAGAGAGAGAGTGGGAGACAGAGAGAGAACGTTGGTGGAGGGGTACGCAACACCATCCTCTCTACCTTTTACCTCAGCCATCCTTCGCCTCACCCACCTGTCTGCCGGCAATCTTCTAGTAGCCTTGGGCTACCACTCCGCTGCTACCAGAGGGGCTACTCTTCGGCTACCAACGTCCGGTCCTGCTTTCCCTCACGGTGCAGTAACCCTCCGGGATTGCTATGGACGTGTAATGCCTCGCGTTTTACTGGGCCTCGATACGTATTGTTTTGGAAATTGCTGAATTGCGATCGCAATTTGTTTTCTTTTGGTGGAAATCGTAAAACGCAGACGGCTGCAACCTAATGTCGAGTAATAGCTGCTCAACGCTGAATTTAGCATAAGCTAAACGGCTACAGTAGAGATGTAACAGAGTCAAATGGAGTAAAGGTATCGGTAAAATTATAGGTTTTATTTGCAGTATTCTTTAATTGTCGATATGGCTATGCTAGCTGCAGAATTGAAATTTTTAGGAGACGCGTTGGTCTGATGTTGAATATAAGATCATGAACGAAAACATTAGGTCAGAATGAAGTCAGACTACGTATAAAAAGCATGGGATCAAGTATTACACTGAATAAATGAATAATTGCATTTGATCATGATGAATAATTGAATAATTTTCTAGCGATGTGATAAGACTCATGGAATTAGTGGATGAACTAATTGTTTGCGTACAGCGTTTATATATCCATATGGACATGGTGGGAATGCTTATGCATTTACAGGTATTGTGTGTCACGGACGTGTAAACGAACAATGTAAATTTGTTTATAGATGAAGAAATTGCTACTGCAGGAAATAATATTACCCCCAATTGTTCCTAAATTGACCTTCGTTTTACAATTGTAAAATAAAGTTGTGGATTGTTTTAAAATCTACTTTCCTTTTTTTGATAAATTAATGTCTAAAACAGCGAATCAACATAAAACACAGAATTAAAAAGAAATACTATATTGCCAGATTATTAGTGAAGGTAAACTTGTAATTGAGACTATTATTTTTAATAATTTCTTTTAACCATGAACTGATACTAACACGAAGATGTCGCAAGAGGACAATTTACAACCAAATTATCACTTACATTTCGAGTATTATGATGGGACACCGTAATGATTTCAAGATAAATTTGTCCTGATTATTCGCGAATCATACCGCAAATAAAGCAGCCTGGAGAGATCGTCCAGGTGAAAGACAGTTTCTGCGATCTTCCGCAGAACCATTTCGCTGACGCGAACGCAGCTGCGCCGTGGAGAAGCTATCGACTTCGCCGATAAAAGGTCACATTAGGATTCAGCACATTCGGCAGCAGATAGAGGCGTCGATAAAAATCGAAGAATTACGACCACGCATTCCTATGGCTTCTAACCCATGACCTCGACTATTACCTGCCATTTCTGTCCGTTCAGCGGCTAGCGCCAACTGAAGTCAAACGTATCGGCCGGAGATGGTTCAAGATTTATGCTAGACAATTTTGTGTCCGCGCAGGGGACAAGGGGAAACATAAAACGGGAATGAAACGTTCGTCCAGCCCTTCCATGGACGGTGTCTGCCGTCATTGATCCTTCGCAGACCCACGCGACGATCGTACGAACAATACCGATCGGCGATAGAACTGTTGAAAGGAATTCGATCGATAAGTCATTTGCCAGCGGCAAGGAATTTTAATAAATACGTTACCGAATGGTTTATTCGCTTCGCTCTTCATCAATCTTGTCTGGTTGCAACTTGTACAATAAACAATCATCGGTTCAACGATCCCAACACAACCGAAGAAAACCGGCCCACGCGATTTCCCGGATCGCGACTCGTTTTCCGACGGTCTCGTCCGATCTATCGGTAGCCATCTTCTTGCACCGAGCACGTTGAGGTTCAAATTTTAATAAACTCGTTACTGGATGATTTATGTACTTCGATGTTTATCAATTTCCTCAGTTGCTACTTGTGCAATAAACAATCATCGGTTCAACGATCCCGAGCCAACCGAGAAAAAGCCTACGCGATTTTTTCGATCGCGATCGATCGGCAGCCATCTTCTTGCACCAAGCACGTTGAGGTTCAAATTTTAATAAACATGTTACTGGATGATTTATTTATTTCGATGTTGATCAATTTCGTCGGTTGTTTCTTGTGCAATAAACAATCATCGGTTCGACGATCCTGAGCCAACCGAGAAGCCCACGCGATTTTTTCGATCGCGATCGATCGGTAGCCATCTTCTCGCACCGAGCACATTCAGCTCCATATTTTAAAGGAATAGCGTCGCAGGCCATTACTCGAGCTATCTTCCTCTTAAACGGTCCACCCGTTTCCTCGGTATCAACGCTCGCGTTGGGTAGGCCAAGATACGAAGGCTTTCAAGGCTTTCGTAAGAGGAATCGTGGGCCAATCGCGAGCAAAGGTCCAGCGGCCGGGATTTACGGTCGCCCGGCTGCCATTTTATCAATCTCGATTAGCATACGCCGCATTAAACCATAACTTATGGCGGCTACTCCGTTCCCGCCGGGCCTGCCTACATCTATGATACGCGGCTTCTCAGCAAACTGTTGCTCCTGTCTGGTGGTTGCATCGACTGTACGTGATCTGCGACGCGATAAATTCCAGTCGGTGACTTTTCTTGTCACCCTTGCGGGCTATTATTCACGGATGACTGAACACCGACGAACGCAGCCGTTGGAACCTCCTGTTACGTTCCCATTGACTCCTAGGCCATTATTGGTTTATGCCATCATGTTTAGAAACACTTTTAAAGTCGTCCAGAGAATCAGAGGATCGCGAGAACGCTTCGGAGTTAATATTCGTTTGCGAACCGTTCCACACCATCGATTCCTAATGCTGAAATAATTATTTGATACCTCCCAATGATTTTGTTGAAGGAAATGGTAAACTAGAACGAAACTAAACGTTCGGCGAGTAAGAAGTCTCGACTTGAATATCTTAGTTCGTTTATGGTCCTCTGAAGTTCTCTAAAGATATGAATCATCCACACACTCTCTCTACAGCGGATCTTTATGCAACATACAAATGGTCTGCATACATGTTACAATACACAAGTCAAATACAAATTCCATTCTTTAATAATTTCGATCAGCTGAAACTGACACATCGATATTTTTCAATCCTTTTAATCTGTCCACTGCTTTAAGTTGCATTTACTCGTGTGTCTCATAAATGTATAAAAATTGCTGTCTATTTATAAGACACGGCAACTTTGTTAAAAAAACACGATTTCAAGAAAAATTTGGTAGTACCCGAGTATCGGGTACGATAAATCGTTTCCGGTTCTCGCACACTTCCAATATTCATTCCAATCAGTCTCGAGGAATTAAGTAATTAGATAACGTATTTAGTCAACGATCATGGCCTCGCTGCAAACACCGGTTCCCGTGCGATCACCGAAGTTAAACAGCATTTGGACGTGGCCGGGCTTGGATGGGTGACCGCATGGGTATACAGCATACGCCAGGCGGTGACTTGTCTGGATACTGGCCACGTGTTGTTGGCAAAAAGGTGGTTCGGAACCCACCGTAATAAAAAGTAGGTCCCGCTGAATATTAGGCTGAAAATTAGGCTGAAATTTGGCGTTAGAGAGAGAGTGGAAAGAAGGGGAGATTGGTGAATGGATTTGAAACCCTGAGGGGACCAAATATCAAAAACCTATAAACCTGTAAATAGATAACGTATTTATGTAGTTGCTCACATAAGAGTTGAGTAAACCTCCTAACGACCGCGCATCCCAATCAAAGAATTGCCCCATTAAAGAAGCGAAAAGTACCGACGGAAAGTCAGGATCATTTAGCAGAGATCCAGGGAGTATCACTCGTCCCGTGGTCGCAGGGAATGATCGAGACGGTCCAATCGCGCGTTACTCTTTGGCGGGTATCTCGTAGCGAGATGGCAGTCGGGCGGTACTCGGGTTCTACGGGAGTGCAATTAAGAGGCACCAATTACACGCCACGAAACGTCGAGCCGGGATTGAACAGGGGGGAGGGAGGGGGCAACGGAAAGGACACGGCGGGTTCTTGGGCGGCGTACCAAGACAGGGGAGAGACAGGCAGCGATCTTCTTTCCCAGCGGGGCGCCGGAACAGTCACATCTTCATCTCGGGCTGTGGGCGCGCGGCCCTAATTGGTCGGAATGCTCCCTTACTAATTAAGCATTCGACTAATTATTAATTACATCGACGCGAGGGCTCGAATTAATTCGCCGTGGCCGGTGGGGTGCCAGCGCCGCGGGGCACGCTCGCCAGGCATAAGTATCGCATTTAATGCGCGAGCGGAGACCGCGCGACAGCGCAGCGTGTTACTTCGCCGGCGAGAGGACGATGTACCTATCCCCTATCCCGCGAGTGTACTGGTAGGTACGAGGAAGAAAACTTATCGCCCCCGTCGTCGTGCGCGCGCTCGATTTATCTACTTTGTCGGTCACTCGTCCCCGTGGCCTTTAAAAGGAAGGTTACGGCACCCTCGGGGCGCAGATGCGGCCGCAGGTGTCGGCCACGATTTGCGCCTCTGCTCCTTGTAATTAGTTAGGACGCACGGACACGCGCGTCCCCGGAGTCTTATTTATGGTTACGAATCGATCGCGCTATATATCCGATGAAACTTTAATTAACCGGCCGACAAGCCACGAGCTAGGCGCCGCGCTGCACCGCCGCTGCATCCAGCGATCCAGCCTCGTACCCCATCAACCGTGGTCTTATGACGTACCATCCAGCCACGTCGTCATTTCTTCCGATTTATCCGCGCGCCACAGGTTGCACGGGTAACTTAGAAGCCGCGCCATGCTTCCCGTGGATACCTGCTCGGTAATCATGAGTACGGAAGGCGTGACGCGACCTGTGATAGAACACGGGATTGGCTTGCGTAATTAGCGGAAAGCAAGCGCGGACGAGAGCTTCTATTCGGTGTTTATGCTAGGTAATTGGCCGAGGAGATGTTTGCTCTTCGAGTGTGGCCTCGGTGATTGGTTTCTTGGCGATGGACTTCGGGTGTAGGTGGTTTCGGATATTGTGGCACGTCGATTGTGATCAATATTGATTTAACCAGTCAACTGTATTGCGAAAATCAAACGATGACGCCAGTGAATACGGGGATCCATGAAACCATCTTAAATTATTTATAATTTTTATTTGTTCGTTTTATTTCGTCTTGACCTCCGAATATTCTGAACATATTGAAGTTTGCGAATATATTTTAGTTTTCTCTAAAATTACAATTTAAATAGCCAATGCTAACGAAATTTTAACGAGTATACTCGTCATGAGAAAAAGTTCTGCCATTTCTGCGTGACGAGTATACTCGTCAATCACAGCTAAACTGGTTAAACCTCTCTGTTTCGAACAGCCATGTATTTTTCTTGGCTGCATTTACGAGGTGTCGACAACGCATATATCGTTATGCCAGGACATATAAAACGCATATCATTAAGTATACCCGTATAGCGTCGTATAGATTCAATAAAATTGAAGACTGTGCGCGGTGTAAAGAGTGTGGGAAAAGAACAAAAATAATTAAGCACACATGTTCCTGAAATGAAGCAAAACAGTTAACAGGGTGAAGTCTTACTCTCCTATCAAATTCTTGCAACGGTAATTATTTAGAATAAAATATTTATAGTAAGAATAAAAGTGTAATGGGGTGAATCATAGAGGGTCGTAGTGATTTTACATTGAATCAATAAATTTTTAAATGATAAGCTCGTTACATTGAAATCTTCTTATTCCTTCAAAATTGAAGTTTAGAAATTACAGATAAACATTTAGCAATGCCATAGGTAACTTTAATGGTCGCGTGGATACTGAGACTTCGTACTGAGACTTAAGAGAATAATTTGATCACTGTATAACTCAAATGGGAACGATCTTATAAATCATCCCGATAATATGGATAAGCAGATCTGCTCCGAAATAAATCATAAACCAGGGAGTTGAATTTCTCCAATGTTCAACCGAAAGATAGAACACAATATCGTTCCCAGTGGAACGATTCCTGCTCCCGTTCATAATTCCGTTCATTCTTCGTACTCGGCAGCGACAGTTCAAGACCGCGTAGTATCGGCTTACAAAATACTACTTTCCGCGGGCGGGCAGGGTAGGAAGGAGACGCGGTGACATTTTTATCGCGGCTGGACAAGGCTAAATCGCGGGTTGCCGCGTCGCAGGCCGCGAGTGGCCGGTACGTGCAGCATCTCGTGACCGTATACACCTTATTTCGATTTATCTACTTTGTCGTGTGCTCGGTCTTGCGTCGGTCGGTTCGCGGCGGCCATGAAAAACGCACCTCTAAAGTATCGTCCGGGCGCGTAGGTGCAGGTGGCGCGACTTGCACACTGTGTTTTGCGAGCGCTCTCGTGAGCGCTCCCGCAGCCCGGCCCCGGCCACGCAATTTATTTCAGTGATCGCACGAACACACCGAACCGCCCTTACGTATTATTTATGGTTATGGATCGGTGCCGTTTATAAGTTCGGTGGTACTTTGACCGACTACAAGTACCGGTTGTCTCGCAGTGAGTATATCATTAGCAGTTTTATTATTAGTAATCTCGGGCCGGAGCGGGCGAGCAACGACCGTGAGCGCTAATAAATTCCGTGCCGTGTTACTTCACGAGATGTTATTAATTCCATCGAATTTCATTTCGTGTACGCGGCATTGTGCGCCAAGCTGCGTCGAGAATCCGCCATCGAACCGATCATTTTTACGGTTATTGAATTATTAAGCCGGCATCGCGTTCGGGGCAGACGCAGGATCACAATCCACCCACGCGGCCTGGTAAGGTCGATCGCGATACCGCGAAGCGAATTAACCTCCGCCAATTGTTTACTCCTCCACGTAGTCCAGCCCCTACCCTACCACCCGGTGCCAATCGGAAGTTCCTGGGACTTCGAGGATCCTGCGGGTTCGTTCTAACCTGGCGCGAGTCCTCCTACGCTCGAGTACTACTCCGCCCGGGACGGGTCAATCGAGATAGCGTTCCGCATTAACCTCCTGGCAATTAATTACTCCCCTTCAATCCCCGATAGCGTTCGTTTTTCTCCGCTACCCACACTACCATCGCGGGGGAACAGGCTGAAAAAGGGAGAGCACGAGACCGCGAGGGAGTGAAGAAGAAGAAGAGACAGGGGATGAGAGGGAAGAAAGGAAGGACGAGAACACGAAACGTGGGGAGCAAAGCCGGCCAGAGAGGATGAACGAGAACAGAGAAGATGTGCGTGCATGCCGCTCACGTAGCGTGCCAGCCAGCCTGGCAACCTCGGCGGACTCTCTTCCTCGTTCGCTGGTAAAAGTGAGCTCTCCTTTTCCTCTCTCGCTTTCTCTCGTCTACTCTGCCTCTGTTCCTCCTGGTCCAGTCGGAGAGACACGCTACGGGAGGGTGGGTATCTTCATCTTTATCAAACTGCAGTCTCTTACCTGGAGCACTCCCACCCACGGCCCCACCTGTGGTACCACGGGCACCGCAACAGGTGAGAGACTACCGAGTGTGTTCCGTGCCCTTAAACCCGTATCGCGGGTCGGACTTATTTTTTGTTTGCTTTCCTTTTCGGCCAATAGCACCGCGGATCTACGCGGGAGTCTGATCCAAGGACTCGTTTATCGAGATCAGCTCTCTCACTCTCACTCTCTTGCTCTCTCTCTATCTCTCTGATTAATCCCGGCCACGGTCGATTCGTTCGACCAGTGTAACATTCTTGCAACCCGCAGAGCTCTAATTTTCAATTGTTGAGATTATACGAATTTTATGTAATCAAGTTTCCCGATGCGCGTCTGAGTTTGCTATGGTTGGAAGAAAGTTTCATCGTTAACGCTAAACCTACCACCACCGGTCAAGATGACCGTTGGGGTCGACCTGTCAGGGTCGAGATTGTCGAATTGTAGTGATCATAAACTAATTTTCTCGGTTGGTTTGCAGCTGATTCGCACGTGCTTTTTTATGGTTAAAAAATCCCTTTCAGATATGTCCCTTTGTCGCTTGGAGGAACGCGTTATTTTGTCAAAACAATGTTTCTTCTAAGGTAAATTATAACCTGACGTTTTTTAAAAATTGATAAAGCATTATGACTCCTTAGCTTATCTATTTTTAATTTACATTAACACTGCCGAGCGCTAAAAGTAGCTGGTCTGCATTGCCTTCTAAAAATGAAACGATCGAATTTATTTAGAGTTTGAATGATTTTTATCGTAATATACACTTGAATGAATAAATGTATTGAATTATTTGCGACGGAGGCATCATTATAATTACAAGAATTCTAAAATAAAATATTTTAGACCGGCGATTTGATAGGTTTTGTTTTAAATTATTACGGAAAATAAACACATAATGATATTGTTGTAGCCATTTATAATTTTATGTGTCGCTAATGTGCACAATTGTATTGTACAATTTTACATTTGCAAATTTTTCTTAGTCAGGCGTATGAATTTTAATATATAATAAATAATAAAATAAAAAGTGCTACACCTGTGTGACACTAAAAATGATTAAACTAAACATCGAAATTATCCATCAACTTTTCTGAAAAGTGCAAAGTTTGGTTTTCGCTTCCGGATTTATGCTCTCGATCGAAATCACTTTCATCCAGGTTGCATCGATGCATCATTACTCAAACGTAATTACATTAAATAAGATTTTCTCATGCAACACGGCGCGTTGAGTTCTGCCAACAAGTATGGTGGGATCCACCGTGACGACATAACTCCTACGTAGCGATTTCAATTTCCGAAATAGATTAAGCTCGGACGCAACAGGTGAGCTCGCAAAGGGATCGCGATTTCGAGATCCTCCGGGCCCGGTATCACGCGAAACGATATCCTCGGCGAAATACCACATGGAGAGCGTGGCCGCGATGCTGCGCGGAACATTCTGATAATCTGCGCGTACGTGCCGCGCGTTGGAAATGAAATTGCTCCGTGGTGCGTGGGTTCGATCTGATGTACGGGCCAGCGGGCCCCCCGTTATCGTCTCTTATTAGTTAGAAATTCCAGCGAGCGCCGGTATTTTATGTTTAATTGCGCGTACTCGCGGCGCTCCTAATCTAAATTACCCCGTTCCGGTATCTGCCGGCTAATTTGCTTGGCATCGTGACTTTCGATACACTGTTATCGCGATCATAAGGCTACTTTATGGCAGCCGCCATTTTTCTTTGCCTTACCCTATCTACCAATCCCGACGGTAATACCACCGAAAATGTATCGCGAATTGCTTGGCACGCGGAGCGAAAATGTCTAATTGCAACCTTTTCATTCATTCCTCTTGATGAATTGATAAAATGGAACGAAACGAAATTTTTTAGCATTCTTGTTATTATAATCTGCATCTTTGCATTTTCTAACTTTGCTTCGCAACTTCAGATGATGAAATTTTTTGGCAATTGATTCATTCATTCATTAATGAAATTACTGTAATTACAATTACAATTATTTTATCATTAATATTCTTAGTAACTATACAGTGAATCAGAATAATATTTGGACACTTTTGATATTGGACTATACGGCTGAGATTTTTTTTAAGAAGTTAGAACAATTAATATATTACATTAAAGTTGTTGTTTATAACTTTTTTTATATGGGCCTATATTGAGAATTTAAAACATACATTTTGGAGATCTGTGTAAATTATACATATTCGGAAAATTTCATCATAATTATGTTAAGTCGTAACACTTATCAAACATTCCTGTTTTTCCACGCATAAAGACTACTTTTACTAAACGGTTTTGTTTAAATAATATCGTTTTGAGCACTCACTGCAATGATATATTTCAAATCTGCTCGTGAAACTTTAGTATTTTTTGTCTTTATCACATTTGAACAACGACAAGTGTCTTTATTAGTTGCTTTTCAAAAATAATTTCCATTTCAAATTATTCCATTATGGCTCCGGATAGAAAATGAATTATATTTCGTAACAGCGCCGTTCGAAACGAATTACACCTCACCCATTCGCGCCGCCATTGTTCCCATTATCCCACGTAATCGATTACAATCACGAACGTTTCTCCTATTTTTTCATTCACGGTCTCAATAATTGCGTACGCAAGGAAGTCATTACTACTGTCATAAATTACATTAGCAGTCCCACTATAAAAAAAGGTAGGGAATTATCAAAGCATCTAAATACTTCCCGTCACTTACAAACTCGCCAGAAATAAATCACGAATAGATCGTTTATCAATACCTGCCTTATCCTCCTAAAAATCATGCGAACGAAAAAAATGCAACACCCACCGACTACAGAGGAAAAAGTCGCGAATACTCGACGCAAACCAAGGAAACGAACGTATCAAGGCTATCTGGTTGCAGTATACATATGCGGTATCAGGCACCCACGCTCCACTAATCATACGAAACTACTAAAGTCTAGAATGCGACACGTGCAAGGAACGAAAACCTATTGACACATTATCGAATTCTTTCGTGATGAATAATACGTCCGGTTCGGTGAAATGAAGTCTCGTGAGTGATTACAGAATATTCCACATTTGAGAGATTTATATCATCTACTAGGGGAAAGTAACCAAATATGGAATACCATTTGATTTTTCAAATATATGTATATGCGTCCAGTTCTGCAACAGCCTTACGATCTTAACATTAGGAACTAGTTTGAGTATTTTACAAACGTTAAGAAAGTATACCTGATGTGGAACAGGAACTCAAACATGGAGTGCTGACGTCAGATACAATATTTTTACGGAAAACAAATTCGTATGGTCATGAAATCATATGTAAGGAAAATTGAATGAAGAAAACAGCTGCGGAACAAGATGCTGCTGCCACTATACATTCATCATCGAAAGATAAATTATTTAACTCGTCGATTCCTTTTTTAAACATGTACATCAAACTAAGATAAAATGGATTGGGTTTGAAAAGATTATTAGCGGCGTTAAAAATTAATAAAACAATATGCAGAATATTCAATTATTTCAGAATCAGTGAAAAATATTTCAATTTGACACGAGAGCTGAATAAGGGTTAAATATTATTTTTCCAAGTATAAACGTGCAATACAATTTTCTACTCTACCATTTATAAGGAATTGACTGATAAGTCTGACCGCGACTAGCCAATTCTACTTCTTGTAAATACTAATGCACGAGGACGTGATGAATTTTCAAAGTCAATTTTCTCAAAACTAAAGTCTTCACCCTACATATTTGCTTTGTTATGGACAATTTTTATTTTTATTTTTCATTAGCTTCTACTTCTAAGAACTTTTCTTTATGAGTGAAAACTTTTTTTCAACAAAGTTCCAAGCTTCATATTTTAAACTTACTGATTGCAAAAGGTTCAGATTTTCAAAGGCTTCAAGACCTTCTTGGAAGAAAAACGACTCTACCAACTTATAAAATGGTGGTGACTATATAATCAATTAGTAAAACTATTATTTTAACGCTGAAACTACCGGAGAGGACAAAATCACTTATTCTTAATTTTCCCTTTACAGTTACTAAAGTCAAAAATGTTTACATGAGAAACTGTTTGATAAACTTCTTCATTCAAGTGCATATAATAAAAATCGTAGGATGTCTACGGCCACTTATGTTCCTTCCGTCATTTTTCATTCTTTGATGTCACAACAGCTGGTCATTAACGATGACAATATCAGTATTCGATTTCATATGTCTGTATGAATTTCTGGAGATGCTTATATTTTATTTTTAACTCGGACATGAGGTTTCGCAATCATCTCATAGTATCTATTAAGAAGTTCTATAATTCTCCCGATCCCTAGATTTTCCAGACAAGCCAAATCTAGCCTGAATAAAGGCACTGGGTCGGTACGTGGTTCCCGTGGATGTCGGCGCAGTGTTTAATGCCGAATAAGAGCAATTCCGTGGTGGCTTTCGCGAAACGTTCTTGTTGCGTGAGCGAGCGAGTGCGTGCGTGCGTGGCTCGTTGCGTGCGAGCGTGCGTGAGCAAAATACCGAAAACTTCGAACTCTCTGCTCCACCTCCTCCTCATCTTCTTCCTTCTTCTTTCTTCTTCCTCCTGCTCGCGATCCGACCGCCTGGTTCGTTTCGCCAATTTTTTCTCTCACTCTCTCTCTCTTGTTTCTCGTTCGCTTTGCGGGCCCCCTCGCCGGAAGCGAAAGAAGCTCCGGTCCCGCTGCGATTAACCTTTTCAGGGATGAATTATTTCGCTCGTCAGGTCGCCGGGCGGCTTCGTAAAAATTCGAGCAGCCGATTCGTCGAATCAGTCACCTGCTGTTTACGTAGCCCGAAGTGACGCGACGAGAGTTATCACGTCCCCCGGATCGATCGATCGACGCCGATCCTCCCACCGATCGCCTCCCGGTACGATCAGCCATGCATCGATCCTAGTGCGTAATCTTCATGATTCAGTTATCTTCAGGTCTCAAGATTTTCGTTTAATCCCCCTGCGCTTCCCAAAAATAATTACAGTAAAATCCAGACAACTGACGATTTTTTAGCTATATAATTGATAATGCTTTGGACCGTTCACAGCTCCAATTAATAATTTTTAAAAATATACTTTTAATGATATCTTGTGTAGACACGTTCGCCTTTTTGACATCCTCAACTAAACAGCTATTCAGTTAGTTTAATTGCCAAAAATTGAGTACTTAATTGACGATTTGGATGTTCCCGGTAAAAAATGTCTCCGGCACAGTATACGGAAGGTTAATTAATTGTACGAGTATACTAGTTATATTATAATAAATCAAGTGTCAATTCTATAATAAATGGAGAACTGTGACAGTAGACTACGTATTATACTACAAGTGTTTGACTATAAAAATGGAATAATTTAAAACAAGCTTATTGAGAGAGGAACTTTTTCCCCCACAATTCGACTCAATTTTCCTGATCTGGCGACTCTGGTAGAACCTCGCTCGTTTCACGAAATAGGAACGAAACTGCGTGGAACCAATCGAAGTTGTGCAATCTAATTTTTCCACCTTTCTACTTCGTATTTCCCCTCACCATAAGCCACCACAATCATCACCACATGTTCCATAACTTCTCGCAATCGCAAGTATCAAACGCACAAGGATTCTCTGCAGTAGGTGAGGTTGCAACGAACGAGGTTCTACTGTATTTAGCATATACCAGGTGTTACATCAACCAGAGCTGGGCAAACATTTAATCAACGATTAACGAATAAATTTCTACTTCAATCGTTAACCGCAATTAACGACTAAAGTACGAGTTTAATTGTTAATTGCGATTAACGATTGAAGTAGAAATTTATTCGTCAATCGCTGATTAAATTTTAATTGATAATTGATTAATGATAATTGGTAATTGATTAATGATTAACTGCTGAAATTTCGAAATGAAATACGGAATCAAAACTGTATGTATATTGAAAAAAATATAAACTAAGTTTTTAAATAATATAGTATTTTAAATAATACTCTCTCTCTCCTTATTACAATTTATGGACAGACCGTGTGGCGATTAATTTCAGCAATTGATTAAATCAGTCCCTGATTTTGCGATGACATCTTTTTTAATCAATTTTTGACGATTAACTTCATGAATCGATTTTTCAATTACTTTCTTAATCGTACACATTAATCAATCAATCTTGGTTAAAATTTTAATTGATTAATGCTCAACTCTAACATTAACACACCCCATTTCTAGTAAATAACTATATTTCAGTAGAAGAAAGGTCCAAATCTAGAAACAGGAAGTGATGTAATTTTTACTATTCAGGTAGGTATAAGGGATATTGCATGTCTCGAACAAATTCTTGTCACCTGGCTGTCGAAAAGAAAATACTATTTAAATATTTATTCTGTGTTCATCCAAACAAACTAATTTTAATTCCAAGAATATTTTTTATGTTTCAAAGCTCGCGAATAAATCACTCAATCGTTCAATCAGAATTTTGCACGACACACAGGAAGCTCCCCTTACCTAGAAGGGTTGCTTAGTTCTTACACTCGAGAAAAGTCACCTGTTTGTTTTAATCATAACGCTTGTAGAGACGATCTTTAACAGATTTATTTTAAAAAATCATTAAGCTGTTAGAAGCTTTCTAAGCCACCCCTTCATCAAAGAAGAGTGGTACTGTATGAATTCTTCTAAAAAAAAACTGTTCTCCGAGGCTTTGATCAATGTATTTTCATACTACACGTCTACTTTAGAATAAATAATGGTCCTTTCACCGAAGAAATTGTGGAAATGCTTCAAAATATACATACAATCTATTAATTAGTTCTGCACATGCAACAATCGTTATTCGGTCCGCGAACATTAATAAGAATTTGCTTTCTAGTCGGTTTACCAGTGGTCAGCTGCTAATAAATCGATCCCTGGTCGCTAGTAATTACTAGTAACAGCGAGTAGATCGTACAAGCGTTTCATGTCGGCAGGACGCGCGGTTGTGTTTACAAGCGTTTACCTCGACGAAAGATCATTTCGCTGTCGCGTTTATACGGCGGACTTTCTTCATGTGAAACATGATCGCGGTTCGTTCTCTCGTTTCTACGCGGAACGTCAGGACAATTTCGCGAACTTCCAGGCGGGAATAGGATCGTCCCCCGTTCCTCGTTTCGTCGAACATGGCCTCGCTCCGCAAGAAACCATCGGTATCTATACTTCGGCCGGACGTATTGGTACGTCAACTCGTGGCTTTTTACAACGGTGGTTCGTTAAGACAAGCCTTAACAGTAAGGACTGATCCGGGGTAGCGACAAGTGGTATGCAATAATCGATACAGACAGTGCGGATTAATTGAGAATGAGTGGACATTAATTGAAGGGGAAGAAGAACGAGGCACGCGCAAGTTTCCTTAAGCAGCGGCGAGCGTGCGTATACGCCTTAAGGATCGTGTAAGCGATAGTACGGGTACACGGGCGAGAATCGTAAGCCACGGGAAATTAATTGAGGGTAGATGGGAGACGCAGGGTTATTGCCGATCCCTTTCATGGCAGTAAATGTCGGTCTTACCACGTTTAGTCTAATTCCTTTTGTCTCGTAATGTTTCGTTGCGATTTAATCACGAACGAGATCCATTTTCTAGAAACTCGCGCGCAGACAAAAACGATTTGGAGGGAGACTGATCTCCTGAAAAATGCAGTCACCAAAAATGAATTTTTCTTACAAAGAGCAAGGATATTCGCTCGAAGTTTTCATTGTCGAAAAATTTGTTACATCAAGGAAAAAATCAATATTGTTAAACGTGAACAGAATGTACACCCTGTATATGTATACTCTTACGTGGGTGGAGATATAGATTTCAAATGTTCAATGGGTTGTCATTTAATAAACATCTGTACCAATTGTTAGCAGAAAGTGCTCTTAACTGCAAATCTCAACATTTTCCACATTTCAATATATATTTTTATAAAAACCGTTGCATACATGTAGTTTCTTTCGTCAGGAGATACTTCCTAGTAGAGAAAAAGATAAGAATACTATTAATCTCTATGAACCTCTCACCTGTGTATATACTGGTCATGAAATACAATTAATTACCTGCTGTTTACATTATTATATTGATTCAAACTAAAACATTATCGTAATATCCAAACAGTTTAGAAGACGTTGAGTCAAAATCGAAGTGAAGAAAATATCTAGAATAACGAAATGGAAGTGTGACCTGTATAATTTTATATACATTAGGACAAAATTAAGTAGATTCGATTTAAAATAGGAGTATTACAAGAATCAGAATTTATTAATCTTCCTGTTTGATTTTTTATTATGCAGTCGATCCAGCAAACGATCTGCAATCTAGTAATCAGTGTGATCAGTAAAATATTTAGAAATCGAGTCAGCCAGCCAATAGGTTAACATTTGCATTTCTCGCATTTCATAAATTCGCGTGTACCGTAAACGCATAAAGATTCGCAATCGAACTGCAGAATGGTTGTTGGCGTCGATTTCGCCGGACAAACTGTGAAACCAATTTTCGAACAATGGCATTTCGCCGTGCAGGCTATTGTGGCAGACCGTGGTAAGAAGCACGTCGAGCACGTGAGTGTTTCGTACGTGTTCGTGTAATTCGTGACCGACCGTTACAAGGTCTCTCCCGATAGGCTTGCAACGTGGGCCGTTACAACTATGTAGAGAGGATGCACCGGCATTCGACCCGAGAGATGCACTAGGCTGCACGCGAGGGACGATAGTTTCTCAGGTGACTGTAGGCTCCCGGGAACTCATTCATGCACGGCCAGGGCCACTACTGGCGGCTTTGCATGCACGTCAATGGGATACCTGCTTCCGATCGATTCCCTGTTCTTCGTCGGTATTTCGCGTAATACACTTATGGCTCCGGGCATGGTTAATGGCTTTCTCGATGTCCATGCAGCCAAAAACGACTCCGTAGAAAACATCCTTACGGCCAGAAGTGCTCTGCACTCTTCAATAGAGCATAATTGTTAGGAGGTTTCGCAAAATAAATATTTTCTGCATATTTCCATGTGCAGTAGAGCGCTGATTGCATCCGAACCAGTGAATGAGAGATCTCAAAAGACAGTCTTTGATGATTTAAAATAATAAGAATACTTTAACAAATACGATTTGTTACCATTAAGTGTATGTATAAGTATTATGTATCCTACATATTTATATTGAGAAATATAACTCACAATTTTTATTACAGTAGTAGTAGTATTATATTAAAAGTATAATACTCTTGTGTGTCTATTTAACACTAAACTTATCACGAAGGGTCAAATGACCAATTTAGATTTCTTATTTCATAATTATCATTAAAATTGTAAAGGTGTTTTCATGGGAATTTATTGAATATAGTTTTTGACTCCAGTATAAATATATTACAGTAACAATATAAATAAATTTAATCTTGTTATTTTTATAATATTTATAGTGTTAATAAGTAACTTTGAAACTGTTTTATTTTCTGAACCACCTCGGTTTCAATTAGTTCCGATAACGCTCTACTGTATTGATGTCTTAAAACCAGAGAGCTAAAGAGCTATGTGACTTTCTAGTAGGTTATGTGTAATAGTTGAACCATAGGACTATTTTCAAACATTTTCCTCACAGTATAAAATATGTAGAAATACTTTCTCAATCACCGTGGAAAATATTGAATATTCCTTTATGAATACCATTGCAATAAATAATTCTTACAGTTAATGTTATATTCTGGATATGTGACAGGACATTAAAATTGAATAAATTGACTAAGTATACGATTCATGGGAACCATCACACTATATAATTTGGCGATTCAAAACTTTTGGCAGACAATATGCATACATAAAATATACTTCCACTTTTCTAAGTACTCAAACGATCATAATTTATAAGTAAAAATTAGGAAAGGACATCATATGACGTTCACAGAATATTTGTCATCTCAAAATATGCAGCACACGATGTTCCTTTTTCGAAATCACTCAGTGTAACATACTATGCGTAATTTCACATTTCAATATGTCGTTCTTGTACGTCGACATAAGCTTGACGTTGATTTAGTATGAAATTCATCATACAACAAATTTTCTGGATATCAGTAACCCGGTTGTTAATTAATTATTTAATTTATCATAGCTGACGGTTAACTTATCATTGTACCCTTCTACAAGGTAAAGGCTTCATCGATTACTCCAAGATTTATTACCATAAATATGTAGCACCTGAAAAATTCATTTGCAACGTGCCGGTGGCAGTGTACATAAACTGTCAACCGTACCATTCTACAGACAAATGAATACATTCTGCGTTCATATTTGTCTCATCAATAATATTGCATGTTAACCGAATGTTCTTCAGACAGAATGTACAATAAACAAATTTTAAGCAAATATTTCAGTGTTTAATTTATTAACACTGATACAGTGCTGAATTTTTCTCTATAGGATCAAGAATTTATGTAGAAAGTTTCTGATAATCTCCATCTTACTAATTGAATTTTATAACAATTAAGACTTATTAAAACATGTATATGAATATTTATTCATTTATTCATTCAACACTTTTTCATTTTTCAGTCCTGATAAAGTTAAATTTTCTTCGATGTATTATACAAAAATTATTTTTCAAACCTAGTAAAAAAATAATATCACTCACACACGATTAAATAGTTCAATAATGCAAGGCATGCAAGGCGGAAATAAATGAATTATTGATTGTTATCACAAGGAATTGAAGTGTGAATCTTAAAATAAATAAAATAACAGGAATAAAATTTAAATTAATAAAAAGATTGAAATAAGTGTAAAGTACGGATGTACTATCTCCAACCAATAATACAATAATTATTAAGAAAGAAAAGAATCTATTTAGAAAATTATTGTTTCCCATAAAGATCCGCGTTCTAGTTACCAGGTTAAAAACAGAAGCTTATTATAAAATTTCCACAGCTTATTATACGCAGTTAACAGTCGAAGAAACTTTTCTGACACGTCGTCGGTTGAATTTGCATAGTTCGGTCATTCTCGTCCTTCTTTACGAGCATGGCGTATGCAGCTGGTTATTTCCGTGATTTCCAGGTCGCGTCGCGCTAGAAAATCGTCTTGAAGCCCGTTCCGGGCCAGTTCCTGACCTTTTGCCCGATTTTTCCAGGGTGTGGCTTGCGTTTGCATACACGAAGAATTAACGAGTAAATACGGAGAAGCTATTACGATCCATAGGATCGTCTACGGTGTATGCAAAGGAGGCGGAAGAACGGCCGATGAGGAAACACTGTCAAGCTGTTAGTATTCAATGAGATAATGATGGAACACCACGGAATTCAATGACCTAGCCGCGGTAAGCGTAGGACGATAGTAACTTCGAGGCTTTTATCAGGATTAGATTAGCATAGAAGCAATGCGGACTACGGTGGATCGTTCGATTCGAACATTCCGTCCCATTACTGGCTTCCCGGTTTAAATACGCGTTACGGCGGTCCAACACGCACCGAAATTCATTTCGAGCCCTCCGCGCATCTGGTTCCACGAGAAATTGCTGACCGAGACGGGAAAATGGACACGATACGTTCAACAGATCAAACATAGAGGAAACACGAGCTCGCCACTTACAGTTTTATAGAATACCTTCGTTTCTCCTCCATTAATCGGGCATGCAATTACCTGAATTTACTTGATTCAATTTACTTATGTTGGATAACGTTCGTTCCACAGGATGCGTGCACCAGTGATAGGCAGGGTCGCCAGAGTAACATTTTTGTTCCCATTCTACAACCCTCTTTTACACCTAGTATGCTTAATACGTTTTGAAAATAGTGTAACAGTATATTAAAATTCTTCTAATTTTATTATTGGTTTAAATATATGGGAGCTAAGCTAACAGCTGCAGTATGTTTATGCAATTTACATGCAAATTTTAATAAAATCGGATCGCGTAAAATCGTATTCTTCGTGGTAGTAGTCTTCGTAGTTCTGAAATAAGTAAAAATCGCACTAAATTCTATTGGATCCTAGCATTTGTTGAGAATCTACAAAAGCCCCAAATACATAACGATCCGCAGTCTGCTGATTACTCTTACTGTTTAACAATTAATTACTAGTCTGTGCGCAATCTATAATGCTTTCCAAAAATTTTCTAAATTAAGCGTAGGTTCCCACACGAATAGAAAATAAATATTTATCGCACAGGCAATGCAAGGTTAATTTAGTTTAATAAAAAAATCTGAGATAGCTATCGTTGAAGGTATGGTGGTGATGGTGAACGCGTCGACGCGACGCAGACACGGCGTTCGTTTTTTTAATCGGATGTATTTCGATGATCGGTGACGAACTGTGGCCCGGTCTTGTTACAGTCACCAGCGAAATTTCTTGCGGCGCGGCGGGTCCGTTGTTTTTATTGACATTCCGCGAGCTCGATTCAGGGATACTTAAGGTGGCCAGAGGGCGGTAATTCGAGAACCGTAAGGTGTTTCGGGACAGCCGCACCGGAGCATTCGATACCGGCTCTGCGGAGGCGGACGATACTTTTCCCTTGTAGAGTGCGATACGTCAAACCTCGTCCACCGGCGGATTCCACCGGTAATCCGGCCGGATCGGATTACTCCGTCCATAATACGTGAATCGTGATACGCCCGCGATATTCCTTCCGAGGGGCTGTTCGTCCTCGCGCAGACCAGTCACGAGCGAACCCGGACGTCACTGGATCTACTCGAGTGCGAACTATGTTTCCCTTGATACCATCTTCACTTTCAATCGAATGTCTTCTCTGTTAACCGAGCATTCCCCGACAGGCTTATAGAACTGAGTTCTCGTTGTTTGCATACGCAAAAAATACATTTCAAAAATGTGCTGTTCACGATATATTAGGTTGTCTCAAAATTTACTTTCGGAATGTGTTCCTTTAACACCAGAACCACCGGACAAGTCCAAATGACTTGCTTCTGAGTTGTTCTCTTAGAAATATTAAAATTATAAATACGTTTTACTGAGAAATTTTTGAAGTAAGCTTCTTTATTCAAGTACATATTTAAACAAAACTACTACGAAATCTAAATAAATGCAATTTTGTCATTATTATAAGGCAATGTATACCAACTGCATTTAGCCACATAATGCAAATTCATGTTAGGAATTACTAAAACGTTAGCATAAAGATTATCGCATTGTTTGTATTTATTTGACAACATTAAAGGAACACATTCCGAAAGAATCTTTTGTTATACCTCCTTGATTTATGGCTCTTTCTCACTAAAAATATATTTTTAATTACTTCAATAATGGAGTGAAACAAAATTTCAGAAACATTGGCCCTACTAATTACTTACGATAAATTCCCAGAAGTTTGTTTAAGACTTCCATCTTAACTGGTTAAAGGGATGCAAATTGTGAGCATCTTCGGGAATTTATTGTAACTAATCTGTTAAATCGATCTTTCAGAAATTTTACAGATATTTATTGACACTATTGAAGTATCCAAAACTTTTTTTTAGTCGAAAAGAGTTTACATAAAAAAAAGTATAATGGCTTATGAACAGCTCGTTGCTCAAACAAGTGTACTACTTATTAACTCTCAGTACTCGAATGGCGATTCTGATTGACACAGTGAAACACTACTAAAAATTGCTATATCAGTATTCAAAATATTTTTTACATTATTAAATGTTTTTATATCTAATAGATTACTAAAAACATTTACTATGGTCATGTCCACGTTGTTTTAAGGGCGGATGCAGTTTTGACTTTATTTTCAATTAAAAGTGGATTGTTTTGTAAAGTGTGTTCGCGACAAGCATGATCAAAGAATCGCTGATTAATTCCAATACAAATTGTTTGATTGAGACTCAAGTACACCACGTACTTCAAGATAAAAAATTTCATACCTTAATTTATATCTCAAAAATAATTATGATTGCGACAGTAAAAGATTTTGCATATGCTTGTAGTTTCTAGACGTCACCTGATATTTAATACATTGATTTCTAAACAGTTCACTATAGTCACAATGCAGTCAACGTAAAAATAAAACATTACTAACTACTACCCTGCTACCAGTTCCCCGTACAATCCACATGGAACATGCCGCGAATGCGAAAGAGAAAGTACATTGAAGAATATTTATCTCGCGTTCGTTTTAAGTTATTGACACTTAACTGTTCTTCGTAACTTCAGCTAGCACGTGGCCACTGAAGTAGATTGACTTCTCAATTACATATTCCCTGTAATTTTATGATAGAAAAGTAGCAAGTGCACGCATTGTAGTGATTTAAGAGTTAACGCATGTACGCGTGCACTGAACAATATTTATTATTATATGTATATCGATTTGTAATAAATGCAAAGTACAAGATATTGCACAGACATTCTTCGGGTAATAATGGATACAGTGGCGGCTGCTGGAGTCATACACAGCTTTCCTTTCACCCGTTTGCATAGTATCGTAAAATTGACAGCGCATAATTCATCTCTAAGCTGCATATGGGAAAAATTTACAGCCACGCTTCCTTACGAAACTTCCAGAAACAAACTAGCGTTCGCGAATATTGTAATACACGGGCTGTTACGCGTAACGAGTTAATGGAACGCGAAGTCCAAAACATTTTCGTGTGAAAATTGTCATCTATACTTGTGTAAATTCAAAGAAAGTTACTTAACCCTCATATGTTCTTCAAATTAATAATTGCATAAAAGATGTAAAAATAGTAAATGGGTAAATTTTCACGCTGAACAACGTATCAGGATTAAATCTAGAATGCCGCAGTATTAAGAAGCCCAAATACTATTAGTCACAGTTGAAACAGGTTCGAATAATGATAGCCTAAGCCTATTAAAAAACCAACCCAACTGCTCTACTCATTTTCAAATTAAAAACACAATCATACCGAAAACTTCAAGCACAATGGCCACTTGACATTGGAGTAATACATTAAAAGTAGTGTAACCTAATTATCTAATAATGAAATAGTATGTTCTCTGTTTTCTGAAGAATTGTTCTTTGCTTGAACACATCATGAGCTACAATCACCTTTTCGCAGTAAATACTTATCCATTGAAACTGTCGACTTAATACGTTTCGATTAGATCTTGTAAACCCTACTATTTCACTGAATAAGGGAATGACGTAAGAGTTTCTTGACTTCTTATCGTCCAAAAACAGCGCGAGGTTTCAGTGCACGATCGGATTGTTAGAGCCAGGCGTAAGAAGGAGTAACAATCTAAGAAACACAAGATCAAATAGTGACTATGTCCACGAGAGACCAAAATCGGTAGTCAGATTTCGTTTCTAAGAAGGTGGCAGTGTTTCGACAGACAGCACTTGCCCCACCCCCCTGGTTCACCGAGTGGAGAACTGAAGAGTCTAATTTCTCCCCTTGGAGGGCGATCATCCGAGGATTCAGAATGCGAGCAAAGTGAAAGGTAAACAGCGAGGGGACCTCCTTTTCCCCATGATTTCGGGCTGGAGCTGACGTCTGATCACGGAGGTCGAGAGCGTCATGCGCCAAAGAGAGGACAATACGTGCACGCAGCCGATCAGCAAATTTCACTTTCGGGAGCCGGAAATTATTGGACGGGACCGGCAGCATCGCGTACGGCGAGCCCCGAAGGTGGATCGTTCAGGGGCGGAAAGGCATCCGAAGTTGGGGCCCTGGGATACGAGGCAACCGCTCATTACCGAAACCGCTTTTATTGGTTACCGCGCGTGAAGATGTACACAGAGAACCGGTGCAACGAAGGAAAGGAAACGACGTAAAGAAAAACAGGGTTGTGAAGGGAGAACGGGGAGGACAAGAGGGCGAAGAACAGGAGGAGGGGATAGGGAAGAGGAGGAGGTGGATGGAAAGAGAAGGATGAAGGCAGAGAGGAGCGCAAGCCATCATCCAGCGGTGGCGGGCCAAGAAGCCTGATTATACGGTGGGAGTGGCATGAGGAGCTCCAGTTGGGCATCGGGTTCCTACGTAATTCGTAATACGTCCAGATATTGCGCCCGCGGCCGAAAAAGATCCTCCGCGAGCAGCTGAACAAAAAGAATTTCGGATTTCATAGAGCCGCCGCATGCGATGCACCGTTCAGCTCGTTTCCTTGGTTAATGTTTTAATGGCGGAACACGTCGGCCGGTAATTTGTTCCTTTTAAACGCTCGGCTCGATCTCTCTACCCCCCTTTCCAAATTTCTACTTTGCACTCTATATTGCGCTGTTGCCCTCGAGCGAGCCGGCTTTTACGGTTTCTTCTTTTCAGTGGTGGAGGTCAAGATTAATTCGATTGACCGCGCTGCCGCGAGAAAATGATCATAAACGCTACTGCTGGGCGATGAAAACGATTTTTCTTGTCTCCAGGTTCATTTTGCCATGTTCTTTTTCATTGGGTTTGTCAAGTTTTGCCGCCATCGGAGGCGGTTTATAAGTGGTTAGAAATTCAATTGCTGTTAAACTGCATACATGGAGAACTATCTAATATGATTAAATTATTTCTGTATTGCTTGTACAATGTTTTTGAATAATATGTAGAGATAATATACTTGATAGAGATTTTCATAATTTCACGAATTTTTACAAATATTGGAACAGTTTTACTTATATCTTACTAACATAGTATTCTTTATGTAATTTCTAACTTACAATCAATTTGTCTGTAACAAATTGCCTTCAAAATCTTCATAAAAGGAGGCTAGCCAAAAATATATCTTAATCGTCTTCAAAATCTCATTGGATTGCATTATTTAAAATATCAAATTTCTTTTAATTGATCCCATTAGAGAAGAACTGTACCTAGTAAAGTACCTAGTGAAAAATATTAAGTATAGCTTACTGACGATTCTTCAATAAAATTTAAGCATTACATATAATTGTTTTGTAATTAACCAGTTAGTCACCTGTTAAAATAGCTCGTTGAATACATTGAATGATCTGGAATTGAGGCTGGTGAGGAGAAAGCGTCTGTCTGACTTCACACATCCTTTTCTCCTTCTGACGAAACTTATTCGATGTGCAGTTACAGTACAATTGTATTCAAATGGACGCGTCTCCGTTAGTTACTTATTCATTTAACACGTCCGTCGTGTCGGTCAACGGTAATTTAGATTTCAATTTTCATACATCTAGAGAACCGGCCAATAAATTGAAATTTAAACCTTCTGCTAAATATGTCACGTGTCAAATGGCACTGTACTGGAACAAACATACATGTTTGTAAAGAATCATTTCATATTAGAATTAGTTACATCCACATGTAGATAAATTTTAAAAAATATTTTTGATACTTTTTTAAATAAGTTTTTATCTGTCTACTAAAATGTATCAAATATTTAGAAAAAAAATTTTATGTTTAAAACAGTTGCCTATTTATAATTCGTTTTATGTACTACTGTAATAACTATGAGCATTTTAATATGATAAAAGATAATAGAATAAGAGATTGTAAAATACGTTTACTTCAAGTAACATTAAATGTTGCAATACGTATTTATATCTTATTAATACTAAAATGAGTATATTTTTATCATATATATACTATTTAATCAGTTTTGGCCCGTATAGAATAAATTACAAAATAGATACATGAATAAAACACACGAGTGACACAGTTCAGAATATATCAAGCATAAATAATAAACTGTTCATCCAAACGCTACATTACATAGTTTATTGAATATAATGTGTATATGGCTTTGATGAAACTGTCTCCAAAGTAACCAAACAAGTAAGAAATTAGTTTAAAATCAATTGCAAGATTTGTACCGAACAGGCAATAAAACCGTGGTAAAAAATGTAATACTTTGTAATTGCATACCAATGTGCAAGATAAAATTCTATAAAATTTGTTAAAAATCTTACGCCGTGCAAAGAATGAAAAATATCCCTTCTTTAGCATTACTGACCAATAAACACAGTGAGAAAATTAATTCAGAAATCAATAAAACCCAAAGATTTGTATTTTATCGTTCAGAAGGCTGCAGCAGTATACCTCGCAGCTCACAGTAAAATACAAACCGCCTAATATTATAACTTTGTATTTTACTGTCCGGGAAGCCACTGGTTTAGCAGCATTTCCTACCAAAAGGACTTCCTCAAGGACGGTGGAATATCCGCAGCCCTCGAACAGGTGTACCGTGACGTGGACTTTATTTCCGTCGGTTTACGGTTCTCGTCGACTGGAACGTATTCCAGCGTTCCTGGAATAGCTCCACGAACAGAGGCATTCCGTCGCTCGCGACGATTGTCAGCTCGCTCGCGAGACGTCGCTCGCTATTTTACCACGAAGGGAGACGACGCACTTCGCCGGAAAGCTACGGTGCTGACCTGCCCGAACGCAAGAACTCTGACGGCCATTAGAATTCCATTCTGATGAGACGACGTTCGAAATTTTTTCTCCTACCGAGCCGTTGGAAATCGATTTCGTCTTCCATACTTCACTCAGCTACTTTCCTTTACCAGAGAGAAACATTTCTCACTTACCCTCACCCAGGTGTCAATTTGACACATTTTACATTGATTTTGAATATGCAGTATTTACTATACCTCGTTTTATGCATTATTTCAAATTTATCACATTCTATCTTAGCTTTTCGTTTTTAGAAAAGAAATTTACGAAGTTAATTATTTGACTCTGTCGCATTGATTTTTTATCGTTTTATCGACTTGACAGTAAAGAACAAATTAAGTTGGTAACACGAGAGATAAGGATTAAGGGTTGAAMAATCATTCCTTCGTAAGTCCCTCTCTTTACCCTGTAAAAAAGCAAAGTGAAAGAGCATGTTGYCATGAAACAATTAATTTGCAACCAGTCAGCCTCGTGATACCGAACAGAATCTACKAAGAATGCTATTAATTTGAAATAAAATGCATACAAACTGCATTCTTCTAAGAAATTATAAACGAGAAAGATGTACTAATCGCTGCAACCGTAAAACAAATCGTAGTGCAAGAACTTAGGCTAATGAAAACAATATAAAACAAATCTTTTAATAGAAAAATGATTTTGTCGAAAAACCTTTCGCACACGTCTACGGGTTGAAAGACGAGATATAACTTTTACTTCAACTATTTTTTTAATATCTTTTGTCATCTGCGATTTAAGAGCACTTACGGTTCGAATGAAAGGGTTGATTTCTCCCTTAAAATAAAAAATGGTCACGAACGAAATATAGCTACACTATTACGTGTGTCTGATGAACTCTAGTGTAAAGTTCCATCAAAATAATTGTGTATCAGTCAGAGGGGTTCCATTGTCAGCTGGAAAGAACCCCCGTGAAAGGATGTTTAACAGTTTAGTAAAAAGAAAATCTTGAAAATCAATTTTTACTGATCAGGAAACTCCAAGGACAGGCATGTTTGTAATGACCAACATATAGTTATCAAAGATGAGAGTTTGGCCGATGACTCTGATCAGATTTGACCACTGCGGCGTCGAGCGAGGCATCCCGCATGGTTTTCGTTCGGGATCGATCGACGCGTGCGTTACTAGGATGAAATTAATGTTACAGATTCGGTCGTAATTGATTTGGACGTCAGACCTCTTGCCCCGGAATAAGACGCGATGTATCGATGCGATTTATCAAGCGACGACTTAATTTCGCCGGGGCCGGAGATTTACAGCGGGCACTGAATTAATAATAACGTCCCGGTGCCGGGGACTCCGAGTGATATTTTATCGAGGACAGGTCCACGATTAGAGCCCGTAGCCGCTCTCGCGTACGTGATTCCAGTTTATGGTTTCTAATTCTATTGGATCGGTTCGCGATAGATCAAGACGGATGGTTCGTGACGGATAGCGTTCGTAATGGATAGATCATGATGGATACGTCGCATCGGACGATAGTGTATTCCTGGGCCGGGAATTGCCACATATGGAATTAGGCACGGACCAACATTGGTCGGCACGGCGCGACGCGGTGTTCTGCGGCCTGTATCGATTTCCCAACCAATCGGCTTCCCTTAATTATTCGACCGCCCGTACCGATCGATCCCTTTCGTTCCGTGTTACAACATACACACGAGCACACGCACGAGCGAGCGAGCGGCTCTCTCGGCCGCGATTCTATTACTGTACGAATGTAATAAATAAATAGAAACAAGCACGGGAGAGTATATTTCACGACCGGCCGTAATTCATATCGTTATGTAAGCGGAACCGTGGACCCATGGAAGTGTAAAACATCGTGTATCGTTAGATCGGTATCAGGACGGCCGAAGTAATTGCCGCCGTTCGGATTTAAAGGTGGCACGTCTCGCTCGTTACACGTTCCTCTCCCGACGAAAATCAGGCTGTTCCGCCGCGAACACGTACCACGGTCGTGTCATTCCGCGGCGTCGATTTTACCGCAATATATTCTTTATCGCATGTTTTGTCATCGTTTTTGTCAGACGCATGTGGACGGACGTAAATCATTTCAATCGGCGCACTTAACGCTTAAAAGGTAACGATTGCTCCGAGAAATGTATGTATAAAAAGACCGGCCGCGCGCGATTTTCCCTCCCGGCGACGTAATGTTTGCAACGAGCAATTTTTATTGATATGGAAGAAGCGTATATCTCGCATTCGCATCGGCGACCGTTTCTATAAAAAGGATTTTTATGCGCGTGCATTTATTATATGAGTCCTTTATCATATCCTTGAAAATTTAATAATGTAAGTGCGCGACGTAGACCGCGGACGTTCCTGCGATTCAACATGTTCGTAGAACACCCGACAGATTTAATGTTATCCGTGCCGCCGCCGTGAGACGAGGATTCTTTATTCAAGGATTTATCACGCGAAAGATAAAACCGCGAATTTAGTGGTCGCTGTTAAAATTTCTGATCTATTAGAACTTCCTGTATTGCATGGGTGCGTGGCTTATACTTTGCATAGAGAATTATTTTTTACGTAGTGTAACCATCGGTTTACACTAAACTTGTCACTGTCGGTCAAATGACTGATTTTATATTTTTAATTTCATAATCATTGAAATTATGAAGTTACATCGAAATTGGTTTGATAAATTTCTTTATCCGAGCACATATTGTTATAAAAATTGCACATGATCTAAATCAATAGAGTCTTGTCATTTTTTGTAACCAAAAAAGGCACATACAGGTCGAATTGAGTAAGCTCCTTCTTTTTCGAAGTCGGTTAAAAACATTTTTATCGTTTTTAGCACCCGGTATGTTTAGTGTTAAACCCCTTGTGCTACAATTTATTTCATGATTGCCGTGATTAGAACGTTTTTCTTGTCCACAATTTCATAGAAGAAGAATGAAGAAGATATTTACTGCGTGCCTACGTATTCTCCAATGGCTGCCCATCGACAGCAAACGAACAGAATTTGATTTCGACTAAAAGGAAATTAATAATATACATTTGGAATAGATGATTGGAATAGTTGTTCAATCAATTTTTGCACTTCTTACAAGGTGGCGTTTATTTACAATGATACTAAATAAATATGTGATATTCCTGGTAATTTTTATTGTATATCATATACGTTGTAACTGTTTCGAAAAAATGTGAGTTCGTATTAGAAGTCGACCATATTTCTTCTAAAAATTTCGAAGTTGTATGAACATGCAATATCTACTTGTTTCCACATGGTTTAAGTGAAAATTAGTACTGTTCGATTTTTATATAGACATTTATGCAAATTCCAGTTTCGTAGACTAGTATACGAAAGAATAGGGGGAGGAACTGTTTTGTTAATATAATACTTTTGAAACCTGGGCATCTCATAAATGATAAATGTGTCTTATGTTTAGTATTTTACAAAAAGTAGAACATTCTCTTTATTGGATCTAACACTAATACTAATACTAACTAATACTATGTTGTAAGAACGCGTTATGAAGGTTCATTATCTTGGTCATAATTTTGCCCCAGCTGTAAGCTAACTTGTGTAATGGTTTTCAGTAATTTCAATTGAAGTTTGTGCTACAGAAACATTACAAGAAGAAATGTTTCCAAAGGATTCAATAGCATTAAATATTTTCAGAATTTCCCTGACAATTCTGCTACGTAGAATATTAATATTTCTGTAACTTTAGGAACATCAATGCAAAGAGTCACAAGGTATTGCAACGTCTCGTTTTATATGAACAATTTCACTTCTGCATCGACAAACTACCCAAGATCGTCTTCAGAATCTTGTCTTCGGACACTGTAGCGAGCTACCGTCATCCCTGTCATAACACGCAGTCGAAACGTACGTTCACGGTTAACTTATTACCAGCCACACTAATAAAAGGCTCAAAACGATCAACATAAAACAGATACATTGCGAAAGAGGTACAAAGTACTTTGTAATGTCCATCGTAAATTAATCTAATAAAAAGAATCTAATTTCAGCATAAATAACAGTCAAGTGTCTCATCGAACACATAACCGTGAAAATAAAATAGATCGTAATTTATACTTTCCATGAAGTATATTATGGGATGATGTTCTTCATCACCTTTATTTTAATATTACCTAAATAATTCCAACTCAATTAAAATGATTGTCTGTTTTAAACAACTTTGTTAAAAAATAAAATATTTGTTACATATTAAGTTCGAGTTATTTCTAAACCGAGTGTTCTTCAATGACTATTACATAGAGAGCAACAACAGAGAATTTAATTTCGGTTTAAAGAAATGAGTAGATCCAAATTAGTAGAAAGCACACCAAAACTATAACCGATATTGTGCAATAGTCTTAGACGACTTACATTATTACGAAATGACACGTCTTAAATTTTTAATTTTTCTTATTTAGATCTTACTATACTGTTCGCCACACGTGAGTACCGCCCCATTCAGATGTACTTGTCTCCCACTCTGTCCTTCCCCTTTTACGACGTTACTCCCTTACATGAATATGAAACAAATTTTTTCTTATTGTATGGATGAATGAATTTGACTCCACATTTTTATATTATTATAATTATTGTTCAAGTGGCCAGGATTATTCGATTCTCCCCTACGCTTTTGTAGGACAGACTGTATAGCGCAAGGGGTTGATGATACCCTCAAGCGTCTCCGTCGCTCTTTCTTCCTTTTTCTGGGCCTTACGACGACGAAAGTCCAGCTATCGTAGAGACAATTTCAAAGTCTGCGTTTTCTTCCGCAGGTGTCCGCGATCTTGGAAATGACCGATCGTAAAGAGTTCGAGGAACAGAGTCGTCAGGGCCGCGGCAGCGTTGGCGTGGGTCAGGATGCCGACGCGTCCCCGTCGAAGGGGAGGGTCGTGTCTCGCCGCGAAGAATCCGCGAAGGGACGATCGATCAGGCGGGGGGCTGACACTAATTGCGGGGAACACTTGGGGAACACGCGTGGTTCCACGGTGGAATGGCTGGAACGAACGCCGCGTGATTTATCGCTTATCGGAGGTGCTCGTCCCGCTGATTGGCTGACGAGCAAAACTCTGGTCCACCGCGACACTCTTGTCTCTCCTCGATTTACGATCGGACCCCGTTCCCTGGGCCATCATGCCGGACTCCGACGACGTCCACGTCCACGTCGCGTCGCGCTACCCTGCCTGATTGGCAGTGAAATCCAACAGGAATCGGGCTACTACGGTCTATTAGCTAGCCGGAAGAGATACACGTGGGATCTAATAGGCACAATGCCTTCTAGCTCTCCTTCCATTCCAGGAAACAACGAGAGATCGGTTTTACAGAAGATTGATGCTTTTATTAATGATGGACCCAGTTGTGTCCCTGCTGATTTTTTAAAAATCCAGAAACAATCGTAATATTCTCATTTGCGATCTGTGCTGTAGGGTTTCTGATATCTTTATGTATTAGTCATCGACCAGAGAACATGCCAGGTAATGTGCCATCGCGGTGGCATCACTCAGTTCTTTTTGACTCCACAGTGAAGTTGTTACAGAAAAAGATGTTGAAAAATAAATACATTTGAAAGAAACGAGTGAGAAACATTTATCCTAGAAAACCTGAGAGGCTGGGACCACCAATAACGATACATTGTGAATATTTATTTACTCGTTTCAGAATATTACGAAAATTTATTTACTTCAACTTCAGGATTCATACCGAAAGCTCCTGTGAATTTTAACAAATTATAATATCACGTAAAACGTGTATATATAAATATGGATTATTCCGCACCAAATTAATCAGTTTTCATGAATTGTATCTATAACCTCTTCCAAAAAATTATTCATGCAGTAGATTAAATCTGTATGATTGAAAAATTGAAATACCTACTTAATTGGCTAAATAGGTTCCAAGGCGAAAGTTCATAAGCACAGATCTTCTAAAAGTTAGCCCTCACTTATTAAAATCCCTCCCTTCATTAAAATCAAAATATAAGAAATAGAGGAAAAAGATTTTTACATTGCAATTTTCATCTTTTCCAATTTTCTTTGTTGTGCTGAGTTATGCTACGTTGTGATAACATTAAAGTAGTATTTAGCAATATAGAAGTTGAGGAGTAACGTCTAAGAAATTGTAAGATTGAAATAGTATCTACGACATAATTTATTTTTCATACATTGACCTCGTTTCTATGCCTTAGGGGTTGGTCTTTTTGCAGGGCGCGCGAACACCATCCCAGGGGGGTAGTTTGTCAGCAATTTTCTGGGGAGGGAAAAGTGAGATCGAATCCCACGAAGGCCAGCCTCACAGAAGGGAGGTAAAGGAGACAACAGGTTGGCAATTTGCGAGACACGCATTCCTAGAAGCGGAATGACCGGTCACAACAATGTCCTCCAATTTTTCTAATGCGATGCTTACGGGCATTGGCGACTTTCCGGGAAGCACCGACATTGTGTCCAAGATTTTTCCCTCGCCACCGCCGGGCCGGGATGCACCTGGTGGAAAGCGAGGGAGACAAGGAGTCGCGCGTTCTTCGAGGAATCGAGCATGCACGACTGCTATTGGAACCGATCGTACGATACTGTTCTGCCATTTGTAGATACCAGACATGCACACGGGATCCTTCCTTTCCAGACACCTGCGCGGGGAGAAACGTGACAAGGTGTAACGCCTTTTCGAGACGTCTTGGACCATTCACCAGTAAACGTCGGGCGACAGTTTAATAATGTTGATTGCGGTTTGAACACGAAATTAGGACAATGCTCCATAACCAAAAATATTAGATTGTCCCAAAAGTTTCTTTCGCAACGTGTACGTTTGATATCGTTACACAACATGAGCATGTATAAATCCTTGTATTTCCTGCATTGCTTTCACAGATTGCTTTGAGTCTTTCTCCAAAATTATGCTTGACAACACTCTCGCCTCTGTAAAGGCTGATGGTCTGCTTAAGGGCAAGACATATTTTCAGTTTTTT
>CM052328.1:6157955-6578513 GCA_028455615.1 Lasioglossum zephyrum | reverse complement strand
GTGATCATCCGTTCGTTTACATTTATTGCTTCCCACAAGCTTCTTTTTACGCAGCCACGCGATTTTCCTTCTTGAAAACCAGGCTGAATTTTCATTGTGCTCATTAATTGAGAACGAAACGAACTTCTTGTGCAGTCTGGTTTTTAAAATGTCGCCTGAATCCACGTTGTACTGCAAAATATCTAAATATTTTCCATTGTTTCTGAATACTTTGTTTAAAGAGGGGAATTACCCTCTCTCTGTCAGTATAGGATTGGACACGTCACACATTGTGGCACATGCGTGACAGAAGCGTTGGGGAACAACGTCGTAGAAGGTGAAAGGTAAAGTGGAGAGGCAGTTTTAATCTGGTTACTCTGATTGTGATGGTTATATAGAAACAAAAGAAGGTCGACACTACGACACACTATGATTGGCTGCTTCTTTCGATCCCGTTGCGTGCAACGAGCGAGGTTCTATCCCGGTATAATTTTTGTATAGCCATTAGGGTGTATCTCACTTAACAGCAAGCACTGTTGCAACCGGTAAACGCCCAACATCGTATCAACTCGTAAAATGGGATCGAAGGTAAGGCCTGGTAAGAATTATTACTGGATAAATAATACGGGCTGCGGAGGAGCACCGTTTTACGCAATTTCGCCCGATCAATTCCTACTCGTTACGTTTAATTCGTTCGCGGCTAATCGTGCGTTCGTTAATTTACTTCCCAACGATGCGTGTACTCCCTTCGGGAAGGGGCAAGGTAGTGCAGACGCACACACAGGTGTATTTAACGTACAATGCGATGCAATTACAGAATCTAAATTATCATCGTCATGGGCCAATCATACGTTTCTCCGGGGATCCGGAGAGTAAAAAAAAGGAAACGAAGAAGAAGGGGTGGGTAAAAGGAAAGGGTTCATTCTTCCTCGTCGCGACGTGATCCCCGTACCCGATGAAGCCGATCCCGAGCGACTGGGTGAACCGGAAGTGGCCGGACGGACCCAATTACCTCGGCTCGAAGTTGAAACACGCGTACCGTTACCAGACAAGCACGTATGTGCCGGACGAAGAGACCGGCGGCCCACCCCGAATCAAATTGCGCACGGTTTCTCGGGTTCTCGCGGGCCCGCAAAAGCTAAAGCTGCGTATCCCGCCGTGGGACGGGGCCCCAGGATCAACGGAGAAGCTTTCCAGACAGTGCCCAGGATATATCGCGTTTCCGGGCTGCCCTCGAGACTCGACCTCTTCCCCCGACGCGAATTCCAGCACGCCCCGGAGGTCTCTCTACTCTTCTTGCCGGACCTCTGCCTCCACTTTCTTCGCAACTTTTCGACAAATTGGCTAAGTGCTCGCTAAAGAGCGCCCCTCCCCGATTTTCACGATTTCTTAACCCTTTGTATGGCGAACAGTTTTGGCAGGTCATCTTCGAACAATTCATTCATACGCGACACAACCAGGAACATACACGGCACGTTCTAGAAAATGCGACACAACGAAATCATCATCTCGGACTCCAGAAGCACCTGACACGCTCTAAAAATCTTGAATACAAACGGTACAATTTGGGGACTTGGTTTTAGGGACATATAGTGGTATGGATGAGGCGTAAGGATGAGTATGTCTGTTTTGGTTTGTATGGAGACATTCTAGGTGACAGAATGTTCGATGATTGATTGCAATGCACGCGAGGGTTGGGGCAACGAGAGAGTGAGAGTACAGAGAGATTTAACATTATTAAGTAAGAGAGCACGTGTTACGAGAAACGATTAAGTTTTTTTTATTAGAAAATCTGATGTAAGATTTATTTCAACATAATTACAAAAAAGACGAAACACGCCACATACAAAACAGAATATAATAATTACAAAATAGAATGTGGTATATTAGAGATACACAGATATTTTAATACAGACATATGATCAGTTGGAACAGTATAGACAAAACTTGTACTTTAAGACCACAGCTCTTAAAAAATGATAATGTGTAGTGACAAGCTTTTATATTTGGTTTAGCTATTAATATTGAGACATCCATTGGAAGCTGGAAATTTATTTTGCTGAGTTTGTTCATTAATTTGAGCCTTTCCTCGTTGTACAATAGAACGTGGTTTAGCGATTTGTCACCCTCCCTGCAGCTACAATCAGGATTATCAATAAATCCAATGCGAGCCAGAGAAAAGCAAGATGATAGTGATCAGATCTACACCTGTTTATACTGACAATAGTTGAACGGGATAAGTTTAACTGAGAAATCCAAGGAAGTCTATTTTCATTAAAAAAAAAAACTGAAAATATGTTTTGCCCTTAAGAAGACCATCAGCCTTTACAGAGGCTGTTGTTTGAGAAGTTGTTCATCATTATTTCAAATAGTTGTGTTACCTTCGTCTTTATTAAATATATATCTTCTCAAATACAACCACATTTCATTGTGTACAACCACACAGTAGTCCAGAACATCATCGAATTGAACGAAACCCTTTAAACTTCCAAAATAAGAAGTTCTATTCTTCTGAATACTCTCGTTAGTTGGTATAGAAGAAAATGAAAAGGTCGACACAACAGTAAAGCTGTTTAGCCGTAGCTCTAACACATCCACAATAAATCACGAAGTCGTATACAACGAGGACTTTCAGAATCAGCCACCTACCATATTCACCAGACTTGGCACCTGAGAATCTTTTCTTATCCTCAAAATTCAAACTGAACTTCAAATTGAACATGCTACTGAAGGGAACGTATTATGGAAAGATCAGTGCGACAAGGCAGGCAGTAACCGAGCAATTACAACGGATGACAAAAGAAGAATCTCAAAGGTTTTGCAGTGCAACGTCTAATTCACAAAACTCGATAAATCGGCCAGAACAAATCGTGGATCAAGTTTTAAGCATTCATTGCAAAGGGGAAGCTCCCAAATCTATAACAGTTTAAATGACACACGTGTTTTTCAATTCGTAACATGTTCAATCAGTAAAGTGTCGTCAGCTTCCCAACCGCTGTATCAGGCAAAATATCTTTTGCTTTACATCTTCTGGCTTTAAAACTGACTCCTACTCTATATTACGTGTTGTGCTATATTTCTTAACGAAACGATCTCAGTTTAAACATTGAGATTTTTGGATCTACCGTAGCTCGCAACAAACCAAATACTCATTAGGTTCAAGGTCGTGGAGCTGTTTACGCAGTAACATTCTAATTTTTCTATTTTTAACCACTGATTCTCCATTCGCTCGCAGAAATTCAATATTCAAAACTAAAATTCCGCTTCGTTAATTAACATCGATACGAGGATGAAAACTCGCGTAGAGGTTCTCTCGTCGCCAGCACGGACGTTTCCACTCTCCGGCATCGAATTTACAGATTTATTGTCGCGATCGTAAAGGTGTCCGGAGTTTCGCCTACAAGTAAATCACTCGAGGCGATTCAGAACCGAGTGGACGGAAGGGGGCAGGGACCGGAATGAAGAGAAAAAGAGAAAGAGAGAGGGAGAGAGATCTATCGCGAGCGAACGTGGCCTCTGATCGCGTATCTCGTAAACTAGCTACGATCGAATGCTAATGGCGGGTAGCATGGTTTTTATAGGGCCGATAATTTGGCCGAGGTCGAAGGTCGACGTAGGCCGCGCGAAATATATTTAAGCAGCTCGTAGCAGGTGGTACGCGCGCACGCGCTCTTCGATCATTGATCCCGCGGAAGATACGCAAACAAATTTATTTCTGTTCGAATCACAAATCGAGATTGCCAATTCTTAACTACTTTTGCAATTTCAGAGAAAACCAGTCCTTCGACTCGTATCTTAACTCTTGTAAGTACGTTACCTCTATCTGTGACCTTGAATGACTTTGAGCAATTATAGTCAAAGAATTCCTAATGAATGAGCTGTCACGGCAGATATTTAAAAAGGGGTTTGAAAAAGTTTGAAAAAGTGAAGTTGACCTTGCGATCGCTAAAAAGCATAACATAAAAACAAATTCAACTCTGACCTGAAGACATTTAAAGACAACAAAGATATTTGAGGTGTAATCGTTAGGTGACTCACCCTGTATGTAGTAGCAATCTATTTTACATTAATTTTAAACCAACTTCACTTGATATATTTTCTATCAATGCATGTTTAGAATGACGTCTGTTTTAATACTTCAAATCTTTATAGCTTTGTAATTAAATTGTGAGGCTTGTTTAATCGAATCCATACGGATGAGAGATAATCGAGGAAACTTGCTATGATACACTTCTTAAACCGAACAAATCGAGTACGTAGATCCGCACCGAAATCAGTGTGTGTTACGGATGTACGAGTCGCGCGAGGATCGCCGGGCAGGGTCTATCTCGGCGCTAATAAAATCTCGTAATTAATTCGTCGACCGGTCTCGAGATTCGATAGACCGGTGCCAAGTGTTCTTGGTCGCTTCCCACGTTCTTGAAACCCACTTACGGATGCGAGTGGAGCCCGCTGAAAAAAAGGCACGGCCACCGCTGAACCCGCGGCCACGAGTTCGTTTAGATAACGAATTCCGGTTAATCATGGGCCCCGGAATGGGAGACCCGGGTTTCGATCCTTCGGCTGTTAAGTAACGGCGACGTTGACAACGGGAAACCGAGCCGGAGCCCCGAAACGCATATCAGCTGTTCGAAGGAACACGTCCTGCATCCGGTAACAGCGTGCGAAACTTTTTCGATCGAGTCGCGACTCTTCGATATCTGGGAAAGTAGCCGCGTGGATTTTCACGCGGTGCCTTGGGCTCCTTTATTCGTTGTCTCGGACTTCGCGTGAGTCGCATGTATGTACCTTTGCTCGGCCATCGTGAAGGAAGCGTATTCTTAAAATTAACATCGTTCGATCACACCGCTTTTCGTGTAATGTGGAGTTGCAATTTGTTGCGGGATGTGTACCCTGCAATTCAAAGATGAATTATTTTCGTGGCGTTCTTTGTGGAATGTCATTTAACATCGTTTAGCGGAATAATAGCTATTTTATTGATGCACGTAATAGTTCATTATTTTTCGGATACATTGGAATAATATTGTTTGTGATGTTATTCTTGTATACACTGTGACAGTAGAATTATTGGTTGTCACTCTTTCACTGTACCATGATCTACTATATATACATTGTATATATTATTGTAATACAGAATATACTATTCTGAAACAGGACTAAATTATTCAATATCAAGGGTATATTCTACCGATCTTTGGCTTCAGTGTATGCACGAGACTTATTCAATCGTTCATGCATAATTATGTAGAATTATAACGATCGTAACCTGCCGCAATTTTTTGCGCTGAAATAACCAATAGCATTATCGGTTGGTATATTTGATTGGTACGTTATCATACTTCTTGTGTCGCATATATAAATGAAAACATTTGAGAAACAGACTAAAACTTTCAGACTAGTATACTGAATTTTTATTATTTTTCTATGGGATGTTTTTTTCATTCTAAATAAAATTTCTCTGTATTTATTTCAAGCTACATGGACATTTGTTTCTTTACTTAATTATTCAAATAAGCTGAAAATAGTAAAACAGATTTTTCCATTGTTTAAATGTTTTTATTGTTTCGTGTTTGACCTAGTTACGTTTATTATACAATCTTTCGCCAAATGTTTCAATAATTATGTATGTATAATGTTGGTATGTAATACTTTATGTATCCTCCTTTTGCATTGTTGTATTGTATTCATTATTTTGATATGATTTTGTCAGATATCTAGAATTTTCATTTAAATCATGTATTGTGGAGACTTGTCTGACTATGGTGGTATATACAGGAATTTTCTTTAACGAAAGTAAATTAATAGGCATGTATGCAATACTTTGATCGTCAATAAGATTAAATAATTAAAGTAATGAATTAATTAGGTTCTATTCAGGCGTTTCGGACTTATTGAAAGCAAGAAAGACGTCAAAAATCAAAGTGCTTCTAATTTGCTGGCCAAGGATTATAAATGCATAAAATCCTCAGTCTAACAATGACTCTGATAATCGCTGATGATCGCTCACTGTATTTGCTATTAGACGCGTTGCAGCGTCTACCGAAGTAGAGTGAACGAACGAATGTCGCAGAAAAGGAGGAAAGGCGAAAATCGTTGCGTGATTGGAAGCGATCTAAAGAAGGAAACATGCCGTACCTTTTACGAGCAATCAAAGCCGCAGCTAAAAATCGCGGGACCGAGGCCAACGAGGAGTTTACGAACGGAAAAGGAACAGGCCGGAATTCTTTTTACGACGTTCTGACCCCACACCGAAAGCGATACGATCGATCGATCGATCGGCCGATCATCGTCGACGACCCGGACGAGAACCGTCGCGTCGACTGGTGGCCCGGGTGGATCCTCAAGCGGTGCCGCAACGCGAGTAGGAGAGAGAAACACTTTTTACGATGATGGATCGCCGGTCGAACCGGCGCGGCAGGAACGTCGTCGTCGGTCCACCCGGTTCCTCTCTCGTGTTGGTACCAGGCGAGGGAGGGGTCTGGGGATGCGTACGTCGTGTCCCCAGCTCGCACATAAATTCGTGTAAACCTCCATAAATCCCAGGTGAGGCGCGAGTGGAAAGCGAGACATGCCGGAGGACAGACAGCCGTGTTACATCCGCTTCAACGCGCCTGAAATGCCGGCTCCGCGGTGAACTACCCGCGTAAACTCGAGTTTCGCCGTTTTCGTGAGATAGACGACGCGACACCATGGGCTCCCGTGACCCTTTCTCGCCTGGAATTCTTGAGATTCGTCGCCCGCGCCACGGGACGCGTTTTCCCCGATGGATATAAGAGCTAGAAAAGAAATAGGAGGGACCGGGGCTAAAAGACACCGAGGTATCATCGCCAATGTCCATTATTCTTATTTAAGAATACACGAATAGAAAACCGTATTGACCCAGATAGACAGTAAATTTTGTTGCATTGTAAACAGGCACTAGGACTTATTTGAAAGTGCACATGACAAAATCATTCGTGTTTCACGCAAACACAATATAATACAAAAGTGAAAATTGTTAGGAAATAAAGTATTATACATGCTTATCTGAGACATATCTGTAAAAAAGACATTAATTTTATTTCTTTACAATATATAAAAATGTCTAATGAGCGAACGATGTTTTACAGAGCGATTAAGAGAGACATGTGTACCACACAAACTCTTCACTCTTGATAAAGTGTAATAATTCAAGAGTGAATGCATGATGAAAAAAGAATTGCTACACTATTTTTCAGGTGTTTAACTATCGTAGCAAAACAAAAATTTTTAATTTTAGACTAACTATTTTTTAAATCACATTTTGGCCAGATTTTCGGGCGAAGTACACCACTGTGCGGGCGGTCAAAGTGAATCAAGAGGATTTCGTAGCTCGACAAAGGTAAAGTTTCGCGAGGCGAGTCCCGTGGACCGAAGAGGGACACCGATAAAGCCTGCCGGTTTTGCTGGCGGCGTATTCTGAATCCGGAGGCGCTCGACGTGCAACGGAAAAGAAGAGAGTCAGTGGGGGCCATGGAAGCGGAAGGGGGACGACGGTGATGGTTAAGGGCGATGGTATGGGGGGCAGGGGAGGGACACATACTCGTTGGCCCACTACTTGTACCCCCGCGATACGCGTTCCGCATTGATATTATTTCATTAACTTTTTGCTGGTCGCCTCGCTTGTTGGAATAGTGGTCCCGTCGGTCGGCAATCTCCTCCTACGGTTACTCCACCTTCTTCAACCTCCCTCTTGAACAGCTCCGATCGCCTCCTCCGCTTCGCTACGTTCGCCTCAGCGTGCTCCTCTCAAGAGCAACATCAAGAGAGCAAGAGCAGCGGGAAGAGAGGAACAGCGAATCTCTCTTAGGAGCGCATCTCTCGCCCTTCTTTCCTCGCCTCGGCCTTTCGCCGGATCATGGATGCACCTGCCGTGCTCCGCTAGATGTCCCGAAACTGTTCTTCTTCCCGCCTTTCTTTCCCCGAAGGAATCCCGGGGCAACACGATCATTTTTCTTCCATTAGCTGTCGATAATTGCCCAGACTTAATTGGAGCGCTCTACACCGCGTCGATCACCGATGGGACGGGGCGGAACGGGGAGAGGGGGCCATCGGCGCTTCTTAGCCTTCGCCTCTTTCCTGTTCACCAGCGTTTTTCCCTAATGATTTTTATTTCTCCTGCATTTTCGGCGATTCGCTTTTTCGCAGCCGGAGGTCGTTAATTAAACGGAGGGAACACTGATCCAACCGGATTTACTTTTTGCCTACGGGCCGGTCTCGCTAACGTTGCTTCCTGTACCGTATTTTGTAGAAAGCTTAAGGTTCCGAATAATGTGGTCGCGATAGTGCTCTCTACACACTCGCATTATCGAGAACCGTTTAAAGACTGCACATTTACTGACGTATGAGCAGTTCACAAATCATTTGACTGTCAAGGCCCCTCATTAATGCTTATGTTTTACATCTAAAATAAACGTAACTACTACTACCGTGATACGTTTATTTTAGATGTAAAACATAAGCATTAATGAGGTGCCTTGGCAGTCAAATGATTTGTGAACGGCTACTACTACTACTAGCTGGCTCACAAACTACTACTACCGTGATTGTGAAAACCAATTGAAAACGATACAAACCATATATGATTGGTCAAATAAATTATTGGTCCAGTAAGAGTCCACCAGAAATATTTCTCGAGCAAGTACCGCAACAATTGTAATTACCATTTTACATCACGTATTGTTTTTAACAAAATTTTTGTCAACAGCGATCATTCCAATTATAAGCTTTCTTCTTGTAGATTATTTCATCTTCACTGAAAATATTTATACATGTTTATAAAGCGATCAAAAATATTCGAACATCAGCACGGTAAAAATATTATCACACGTTGACCGTATCAAATGAAACGAGCACGTTCACCGATAATCTAAATAGATAGATAAAAAAACTGAAATAACATGTACCGGAGCCTCTGACAATTTATTATATCTACCGTAACACGTAGAGCACCGTCATTCGGACGCATATGTAGCCATCTGTCGTATCGAAAACGCGATGGTGCTCGCAAATAACGATTATTCGACAAATGTGGTACGCGGTTAATGCATTAAGAAACGAAAAGTTACTTTTCGGCGAGTTTGTCTGATGAGCGGGTTCACCGCGGTCGATTACTTTCTCGACCGTATCGCTCGCGCCGCGGCAAGAAAATTAATTTTATCGTGCCCCTTGCATCGTTCTTCCACGATACATCGATTAATAACGCAACGATATCGGGACGATCTCGTGCGGCGAGCGGATCCCAGATTCGGTCATCTCGTTCACTTCCTCGATCGCGATCCACCTGACTCGCGGACCGAGAGCAAGCCGCTCACCGATCCGATCCGATCCAATCCGAAGCGATGCGTTGCGATGCGATGCGATGCGTTGCGATGCGATGCGTTTGCGATTCACGGCACGGGAAAAAAGGTCGGCGCTTTATTAACAAGGCGTTCCGCAATAAACCGGGATGTACGTATTGCCCCCGTCCTGGGTCGAAGGAGTCGCACCGTTATCGAACGATCTTACCCGCAACTTCTCTTTTTAATCTTCTCGCCACGACCCACGTGAAGAATTCGCGCAAAACTCCAAGTTGCAATTCCGTCGGGAAGTCAAACGGAACACTGTTAACGAGTGAGTTGATGAATGTTGTGCACACAGTGTCTTCCATCGCTTCCCTTCCATTCCTAACAATTTAAGTGAATGTTTCAACGTTAGTAAGAATATAATCCAAGTTTTAAAATTTCTAAAATCCACAAAAATCTACCATACTCTGTATAATATACTACAAATCTCTCTCTTCCCATTATACCTATCAATGTTTATAAATATAAAGACATAATATTGTAATCTTGCGTAACATGTTAAAATCTTTGTGGTAGCTAATGACCTTGTTGTTACCGATCGACGTATTCATAAGAACGAAAGAAAACCTAGGTAAATTTGCAAATAAGAAAATTAATTGATAATTATTTTAGTTTGGTAAATAAAGAAAGCAATCGAATGTAACCGATCAGTAAGTACACAAGCACTTATAATTTATCCCACGATTTTGATGTTATAAAATATCATACAAATAAAAAATATTGCTTCATGAAATATATATATTCTTCCCAAAACCCTGACTCTCCCTCTAAAAAAACAACCCTCTTTAAAATAATAAAATTAATTGATGATGGACTTAGTTTCGTGAACAAAGGAAGCATACAAGACACACCAAGATCGTTTATAGCTGATCAGCAAAGTCTGATAAAAAGAGTAACTTCCAAAGAACCGTAAGAAAACACTAAACGGTGTCAAAACCGTGGCGCTAATCCGCGGCTAAGCCCGCATTCACAATAATTCTCTTGAAGAACTAAGCAGAGAGTCCTTTTCAAGTTCTAACCCAGCCACCCATGTTCTGCATGCCCTTAATCCCCATTCAGCTCGAGCACACATCCCCGTAATCCCGGCACAGAAGGTCTCCGATTCATCCTCAATGATAACTCACAATTACCCACGGCCATTAATTCAATGGGCAGTCGTAGTAGTGGACAAACAAGTCCTGCCTATTCAAAACTCGGTGACTCCGCGAATTAGCAAGAAACATAGCTGTGGGGGGGATCGCGTTCCATAGATCGGCCGCGTCGACGTCGTCGGTAGGATCTACAGCCTGATCGCGTGCGCTCGTGCCGGGGTTAGAGTGGCTGGCGAGGGCTGGGCATGATTTATCGGGTCCTCGTCGAAATTATTCTATTAATAAATATTCCCATAGACGGGCGGAGAAGGTATGTCCAGGATGCGGCCGATTCCTCGCCGCGGCGATCGGCTTAGCTATGCGAGGCTCGCGGACGCAATGTGCAGCCTTTCGTATACGTACACGCGCAATTCCGATGGACCCTGCATTAAACATTAAGGCAAACCTCCCGCAGGAGCGTGCGAGCCGAACCGGGATAAAAACCAGTCCCATTTTCCACGCGTACAACCGATCTGACGCCCGACTATGGTATCGAACGCTCGCGGGTCTCGCTCCACTCCTTCTCTTCCTTTCCCCGAGAGTTTGCTCTCCGCGAGAGTTTCTTTCCGATCGCGTCTGCTTCCTTTTCCTCGCTCGCCCCCGTGTCCCTCGCACGTTCGGAAACGGCCAACCCAGAAGCCAATAAATCCTCCGGTACAGATAATTCCACGAGGCTCTTCCCTCGCGCTCGATAACCAGACCCGATATCGATCACCCGGACAAGATTTCGCGAACCGTGCAACGCACCGGGATTCCCGGAATCCGCGCACGAGAGAGGACTCGAGAGAGCGTTCGCGCGCAGCAGACGTTCCAGAAACAAGGCTGGGCAAGGCGGACCCAGTCGTTTGTAACTTCACCGTTAAACTCGGAAGTTCGAGGCTGGAAGTCACGGTGCCAGTGACCGTGACGAGACTTTTGCTTTATGGGATCACGCGCGCCACCGGCGAATCGGCCTGATCGCGGACTACGGGACGCAGCTTCCTGCTTTCTGCGGTGCAACGATCTGGGGGGCGGGAACGACTTACGGGATCCTGTCGTACCGTCTTGACTTGTTTGGAAAATTAAGTGTCTCTAGCATTTGGATTGTATAACAATTTGATTGTGTGCAATCTATTTTAAAGCGATTCCATCCGGACAAGTAATCGTACAAAATCAAGAGTATTCTACTGAGAAATGCCAGGATCTATTTGACTAAACATATAATAAAAGAATAGAAATAGGTGGAATTTAAAACAATAATACGAATGAAAACATTTGAGAGTATCGATGTACTGTGTTCGTATTAATAAAATTATTAAAGAAAGAGTAAAAATTCACGACTGTTTCTTGCGATACAGATAATTCTTATTTTGATTCTTATAACCATTCTGAATCAAACATCTAACATGATCAATAGACTGCGGATTTTATGCATTTATGACAAGAATGAGTACATTAAACGCAAAACAGTTAAAGGATTTAGACATACTGTGTTGCATTGATAATAACTTATGGAAATAGTTGTGAGAAGCAATAATTCTCTATGTTGTTCCCACATCATGAAATTAATGTATACCAATTCTATTTTGCATAAAAATCGGCAGTATAATGCTCAAGTTTGGCTAAACATCGCGAATGAAGGTTTGATACTACAACAAAGCTGATTCATACATATGTTCCTTTCCTATTTATACTATTCGACTCCTGTTTTCTACATTCGAGGCAGAAAACTTTTATTTTTATTTTATTTTAGGTGACTAATTAGTCACCTAGATATCTGTTCTAGTTACAGTCATATAAAATACTCTGTATGCAATTTAGTCAATAATCGATAGAGAAGCTCAATGGTCAATGAAATCTGCTGTATAATCGTTGGAAATAGTAGCAGCATAATTTAATATTTCATGGTTCTGATTCGTATGCGATTTGTCGATCTCGTATTTAATTTTGCAAAATGAAAAAAATATATGGAACGAATATAGAACACTCTGCATGCAATTTATCCAATAACAGAATAGCCAATAATAGAGAAGCTGAATGGTCAATGAAGTCTGCAATGATTGAAAATAGTAGAATTTATCAATTTCACATTTACTTTCGGAAAACAAATGAAATATTTGCCACGCAATCACATAAGCAGAAAAGAAAGAATCGCTCTTTCCCGCCTGAGAACTGGTCATTGCAAGATAACACATGAATTTCTCATAAAGAAGACAGATCCCCCCCTCTGCTGCAATACCTCACTCACAGTTCTCCACTTTTTGTATGACTGCCAAAAATTCTCTACCCAGCGACTCAAATTTGAAATAATATTATTTCTATTATATATTCTATTATTCTATTGAATTCCTTTAAAAAATCAACCACCTCCACAAAATCTAAAAGCACCATAGAAGTTCGTCGCTAATGACCTAGATGTAGATGCAACGTTAAACCTTAATTAAAAAAAAAATATTTGCGAATGACCGTTGAAGCGAATGGGAACGGAAACGGAATGATCGACGGAGTCTACAATAGTTGAAATAAGTGGGAGCGTATCTTAATATTTCATGGCAAGTCCGATCCACGCGAGCGAGCGCAGCGCGTCCGCGTCCGAAAAACTAGCGTAATAAATATTCCGCTGTCCAAACGCGACAAAACGGCCGGCCGATGGGACTCGAGCGGAGATAAGAATTCTCACATTCGCAATCATCCTGTCGACGCGACGCATCTCCCCGAGAAATATATCGACCAAGATTTTTGTCTGGGGCGAAGCGGGGACGCGTCGCGAGCTGGTTCAGCGACGCCGGTGCCGAGAAACAGCCGCGCCTGTCCGCCTGTCGGAAGACGGATGATCCTCGGTCGTCCTATGGCAAAACCGTCCAACCACCGTGGCAAGAAGAAGTGGAAAATGGCCGGTCTGCTTCGGCTTTGTCGTTGGTGCGCGCGACCGATCCGCCGAGCCGGACGCCTTCGGAATGAACGTTTAGCGCGTAAAAGGCCACTTCTCTCCTCTCCGAAGCGCGTTTGCCGCCGGTTTTCGATATGCCACGCCGATCTTTCTAAGTCGATGGGATTTCTCGCAACGGCGTGCAACAAGCTGCAACGCGGTGCAACGCGGTTCAACGGAGCCGCGCCGTTGCAACCTGGGCGCGGCGAAGAGCGGAGCAAAGCGAAGCTGAACGGAGCGGAGCTGCGCGGAGCGAACGGGGAACGACGCGGCGGCCACGCGATCTACCGCGGTACACGTCCACTTCTATGGAATTCGAACGCAGAAAACACGGTTTCGCCATGGAATAAAGATGCGAGCTAGCCGGAATTCCCTTTTTTACGGGTCGCCGTGTCGCATCGCGGCCGCTCTCATGCGGTTCTGCTCGCGTTTTTGGCCGACGGTTTTGCAACCTGGCTCATTCTTGCAAAAATACATCTCAAGTAGCTCGCTCGGTGAGTGCACGACGCGAGTATTTCCAACGTTAATTTTTATGGAATAGCTCCAACTAGCGAAATACATCTAGAAATTCTAACACTGAGTATAGTACTAAACGTAGAACTGTCATACTGTCATCGCTTATAATAAACGAGCGAGACAGCCATTGACGACACACGTGGTAGAATGGCAAATATATCCATATGTCCAACGGTTTTCTAGAATAGCTTAAATGGACGAGAGGGTCAGTATCGCCAAATTAATGTGTCATAATGGCAGAGAGAGGATAACATTTCCCCTCAACTCGAATAAATTCCCCTGATCTGGTAATTCTGAAGAGGATTATACATGGAGTCTGAATCTCTCTGTGCAAAAGTTTAAATCCCTTTGCAATTTTCATTTATTTACACACGCAACGTACGAGGCGTGTTACCGTAGTGAAGTAAAAAAATGTAAAAGAACAAGCTAGTATAATTATAATTCATTCCGCATGAACAATTTTGCAAAAGGCCTATACTAACTGACAAGGTTCTCAGTTCTGAGTAGTAACCGAAGGAATGTTGAAATGATCTGTCTTCGAGTTTTTTAAATGGATATTCTGAACCGCAGTAGCAACGAAACAAGCTTCTCGAACCCGTTAAAGCAGCGAATGGAGCAAGCAGAGGTTCTTCGACTTCTATTCACACCCACGCAGAGCTCCAGTCAGACTCCTGCCATCCATCCAGCCTGCGCGAAGGAGACGGAATAAGACAGCAAAAGGTAAAGAAACGAAAGAGACGAGGGATACCGAACAGGATGTGTAGCGTCGGTATTACGAGGGAGTACCCGAGCGGAATATTAAAGCCGTAAGTAATCTCAATCCGACGTGGTCGTTCGCGGTAGCAGGCCGACGCTACCGAGATACGTTGCCACTGATTTCCTTACAATAATACAAACGTTGCTTAATTAACCGACCGTGAAACTGAGGAAGATGAATTACCGAGTTATTACATTCTCTGAAAAGAATCTGTCACTAGGAATGGTTTTGTTTCGTGAATTTTCAATACTTAAATTGTGTGCACCGATGTGCACGATATTTATGTATTTATCGCCACTATAGTGTGGTACACTTCTTGAGATGCCCACTACCTCGATTCCTGAGATGTTTAACATGACATGGGATCAGATATATCGGAATGACAGTGATAAAATTTTTTTGGATTTTAGTTATTTTCTGTGAAAATTTTACCAACATATTCGTGACACTTTTCTGATTAAAATGATACCAAGCATGACACCGGTTGGATCATATTTATTTGCTTAAACCACGATACAGTAGAATCTCGCTTATCCGAACCGATGGTGTCTCGATTCTTTTGTAACAGCTTGTTTCGCATATAAATCTAATTATTACGTAGACCAGTAAATATTGAATCTAGCACTATAGTTAGATTTTAATATCCAAACGTCTATATTCACCCGTCTAGTTTGGATAATAGAAGTTCCGCGACCTGTGTCGTGTTTGATATCGTTTAAACCAGTACAGTGTCCCAAGTATATCGTTAAAAGTATCATAAAAACAAAAGAATTAATAGTGTCTGACGAATACAAATGAAACACTAGTTACCGATTTAAAGTACAAAATTAGTTTCCTTACTTTTAATTTCCAAAAAAATTGTAAACTACAAATTTAATTTGATTTGATGCAGTCTATGTACGTATGAATATGTATTTAGTGTAATTTACCTTTCTGCAGCAGAAATAGATCTCAGTTGACATCCGAAATGCTTAATGAAAAAAAGAGTACAAAATGAGAACAGATGATCCGTTGTCCCAGTAGAAGAGTTGATTGAAATTTAATGCAAAAGAGCATGAAATGTTTTTCTTCTGCACTTTTAGCTGCTGCATTGCTTCTGTGATTATGCAGCACTTGTATTTATAACCTCCCGAGCCATTGAAAAAGTGCGAAATAGTAAACATGTATTTACGATGGATCAAAATGACCCGGCGCCCATACATCGTGTCTCTACTCATGCGTTCATAGTCCGAGGGTTAATTACGCGGCAAACGCGCGCGTGTGCGTCGCGCATGTGCAACATTCATCACGGTGCACCGAGACAGATATTAATAAGCAATATCGCTGAGTATTATACGGTCGCGGATCTACAATTATCGACCGTAAAATACGATTTTTCGTGCATCTCCGCGGAATATCATTGAGCGACGGCATGTTGCCTTCCTGTCACACGCCGCGCCGCGCGCTGGCAACGCGATCGCACGGCCAACTGCCACCGGCTACCGTATAATAATCCGCAATTAATTATCCCGATCGCGATGCGGCGAGCGTGAAACGCCACGTGAAAATTAATGAAACTTGTCGCGTGGGCGACGAGAAAAATGCAACGGGACACGAAGTGAATTAATTTACGCCCCGGAGCCGGTAATGATTTTATTTAATTAGAAAATTGGCCAGCGTGCTCCTGGCTCGAATCTAGGCGAGTCGCAAGCTTATTCTAGAAAAGAAATACGAGGCCATAGGCGTGAAGGATCCTAGATGCATAGCAGAGTTTCGCGATGAAATTGCTTTTATAGGATCTATCTCTGCGAATTTATGGAATGAGTTTTAAGAAAGGATTTACAAGAAAGTTTGCGATGATTAGTTGGCGAGTGTCAAGTTTCTGTAGTTATCCTTTTAATAAAGTAAAGGTTGGTAAAGACCTGTAGAGAAATTATATCCGCTGTCAGCGTGTTATTAATCTTCGCCCTACTCTGAATGGATACAAGATATTAATGTCTAGCAGTTTCCACGTACTCTTGTGAACTTGAACAATGAAAAATTGTACTACTTCTTGTACAAATATTCAAAAATTTTACTAGTGTGCATGGATAACTTGTAGTTCTCTAGCTATTGACAGTAAACTTATTGAACGTTAAAAATGACTATCAGGTATAGTTTTATAAGAATATCAAGATTACATTATATACAGGGTTTTTCACTTAAGTGCGATCTCCAGAATTTCTTCTTTAATTTTGTCAAATTAAACAATTTTTTATGTGCAATTTAACTGGTATCAAGTGGTCAGTATACCGCAGGGGTTGTTTCTTCGTAGCTTTTAAGATTGTCGATGTTTCGTTTTAAAATAACGATAAATATTGTCGTGTTGCATCGCGTAGCTCTGAAACAAATACATTTGCACATGTATTATGACATGACCTTCGAATGACCTTGAACTCTGAAGATAATCTTAAGTTTGAAGGTAAATCTTAAGTTTCCTTTATAAGGAGAATGCAGACTTATGCGAGAAATGCTGACACCTGTGAATGTGTAGAAAGTATCTTTCGTAGCACAAAGAATATCGAGATGGATTAATCACTCGTATACTTGAAAAAGGTATAGTGATTCAATTCCTATGATCGCATCTTTATAGTTTCATGTCATGATTAAGAAAATAGATAGAAACACAGATTTTGATGACATTTAGTAGCCTTCCCATTGAGCTTTTAGTAACTAAACCAATCCGTTTATAAAAAATTACGTATACCCTGTAACACCTACCTTATTTCATTTGAATGCATGCACTGAAATACTGCATAACTGAAGTTTTGAGGATAGAAAGCATTCAAATTTAGAACTAAGTGTTGAGTACAGTTTTATTACCGGTACAATGTGTATGTGTTATGTTGTTAGGCTTCTGCGTCCGTGGCTAATGCAACACATATTCGATTACGGTGTTTATCGTTTTCTATGGCGGTGATAAAATTGATTTTTCTCGACGATGGAAAATGTTCAGCTAAATAAAAATGCGAAAGGGGAGACAGGCGCCATTAAAGGACAGTTTTGTAATTGCCGCCGTTTCTGGGCCCAGTGAATGCGTTATTAAAGGCGTCAATTTCCCTCCGGGTCGATCATATTTCAACCGATAGAGAAGTTAACCAGAATCACGTCGATAAATAGCAAAACCGTGGTCAAGCGCTCGCTCAGTTTTACGTCGCCGTAAATTCCGCGACGGAGCGCAATTTATTGGTACAGATAAACGAAGAATTTTAAGTGAAATCTATCCGCCACCAGGCTCCACCTATCGAGACATCTAGTTCAACGAGTCTCGTCCAGCCTCCTGGCCGGTGCATATAAACTAACAATAATTTTTCAATGGACGAATTCGCACCTGTGCCGATAAGCTTCCGGTAATTAATTTGAACGTCGCGCGCTGCGTTCCGCGAATTTCCCGGCTACCTTCTCGTTTTCAATGAACGTCCACACGGCTCTCTAACTGCAAAATAAACCCTCTTACAACACAGCATAAATATTTTGACCGAGCGTTAAACTTTGAACGTATATATGGTGAATATGAATAAATCAAACACGGAACAGCGAAAATATTTAAAGCATTTAAATACACCGTTATAGTATTCCCAAACTACTGAAATTATTGAGAGAAGAAACAAATCGCTACGCAGCTCCTGTATCTTGCAAGTAATTCAGACGATTTTCATTTCACGTAAAAATCATCAGTCTAGTCATACCTTGTATAACGCACCTGTGATTGCTCTCAAAATTATTCTCGCTTTAAACATTCGTTTGAAAGATATTCCTTAAGTAAGACAAGATATTTTTGTCGGATACTATATGAGAAATGAGAACGAAGGATTAAGGGATCCACTGCAAGAAGGAACTAGGCCAGAAAGAAAAATAAAAATTAAATATTTTCTAATATACATAACTTTTGTAATAAAATGTGTCTCCAATTTTTGGCCATTTTTCCAATAATATATATCCAAAGAAATAAATTCGGCAAATAATTCCTCAGAGAAGCATCTTTACAATCTTAATAATCGCAAACTAAGAATATTAGGAGCCGTCATTTTGACGGATTCCGTGAAATTTAGTGTCAAATAGCTTATATAAAAAAATTGTAGCTCCTACTTTAAGATTTCAACTGACATAATATTATCTACAATCTTTGTATCTGACAAAAGGAGTGCATAGCTCCGTCACACAGCGCCTCATTTTGCCTTACAATAAAGGGAGAGTCAAGGTTCAATCAGCGCGAAAAATTTTCTGATTTGTCTTCGCCGATTGGTAGAACCCCCTGTGAAAACTATGAAACACCCGTTTGCGTCTTGCAAGGGAAAAGGAAATCAGAGGATAAATCGGGTGGAAGATTGAAGAGGCGAATCGCGGTGATTCGCGATCGTTATTGTCATTCCGGGTTGCATAATCACACGCGGTTTTGATTAATTAACGGTTTGATAGATTGCCTGGGGCTGCGCGGTATGCAAAATAATGAATCCGGTGTACTAACTAGGAAGATGAAGATGAATTATTCTAAGTAGACGGGGAGGAAGATAATAATAATGATGATGGCCGATGTGAATGGAGAAGCCAGGTAGCGACTATCGACATTGTCTCGTTCTTCGATTTCCTTTTCAAATTCAATCGGTGTTTCAATTTTGTGCCTATGCGGCGCGGTGCCGATCCACCGGTCGCCGGTCGGCGAAAAAGACGTTACCAGCTGAAGAAATATTGCCTCGTACATTATTAAAGTCAGTCTTCGACGATTCATCGGCGCTGGCTGCTTCTCATTTGCCGCATTCACCGCTGGCTTGCTCGAAACAGTGGGAATTAGCCGTGGGACCTGACTCGCCGCGTACTGGTGATTATGAATCAATTTGACATCGAGGATTCATTTCATTGGATTCGATTAATGGCTACCGAATGATTTGTTTCGCGTGCTTGCTGAGTACTCCCTGTTATTTAGGTGCTATCGATATCCGCAACGGATATGAAGAAAATTGCACCAGTGAGTGCAGGGTTGAAATAGAAATAATGAGTAGTTCGAATATTTTATAGGAAAATAACTAAGCACAAACCACTGTTCTATCTTGTTATCATGTAAAAGTATACCAAATAGATTCCAGATTTTTATGCAAAATAAAAATTGTTTTCATCAATTGTTACGAACAGAAACTATTAGGGTATTTTTTGTTTTCTTCAACCGCTTGTACTACAACATTGAGTCAGATTCGTGACGAGGATTTCAAACAGAATGAGATGAATAAGATTTAAGATTTTTTGTTATCGAAATATAGCCTTTGGAGAATATACAGGCATATAATAAACATAGGTTTTCTTTTTTATCTAAGAAATTATGAATGATGCAAAAGTTCTATTCACTACAATCATAAAACAAATCGTAGTGCAAGGGGTTAATAATTGAAGTAATAATTGAAGACTTAATCTTTCTATAATTTCAAAGTTACTCATTTTTGCTATGAATGCTCAACATATTTTTAGTTTGTAAACTTTTGTTTTAAAGTACACAATCGTTTGTGAGTCATCAGACAGTTAATTAAGTATTGATAAGTATTGATAAATTGCAACATGAACCGTGATATAAATCTTGAAAAGAACTATGTAATATATTTTAATACTTCGCGTTATAAACGCACATAAATCATAGTGGATGTACCGAACAATCTTAATCCTTTTTTATCTAGGTATCTACTTCGCTCAGAGATGACAGGTGAAATTAATCACGGCAGTCGGCTGATAAATAGTTTTAAACAGTTATGAATTCATTTCATCCGAATCTTCTCATACACTTTCCGGTAATTTCTCCCTGCAATTGGTTCTTCTCACTGTCTGGAGATTTTCGTAAAATCGAGGTCGATGAATTGTGGAAAATATTATATAATTTAATCCTCGATATCACTTTCTAATTAGTTTAACCGATTCTTCGAGCAATTTGGCGAATAATTAATGTCGTCGTCTGATTTACACGAGTATAGTAGAAGGCAATAAATCATTCGAAGAAAGTTGTATCTGTATAATTTATATTTTCCGCATGCCGACCATGTGAACGGTGTCATGTAATTTATATACACGTACAAATTGTGTTTATTCATAAATATTATCTGGTTTTCTGGAATTGAATAGACTTCCAAATATACCATAAATTTTAATGCGTTTAGGAACAGGGCAGTGATATTTTAATTATTCCGAAAGCTAAAATCCCTGTCAAAATAAACAAGTTTCCCATTCGTTCTAGTTTATGTAATTAAATCCAGAAAATCAATATTTCCATAAACTTTCACGGTGAACTCATAAATATGTTTTTCCACTATGAAATACACTCTCAAATAGACCATGAATTAAATCAATGGTACTTAGAATTGTGCGCTGATATTTTAATTAAATCCGAGAATGCTCGTTAGATCCTTAACAAAATAAACAAATTTTCCATTTGTTCCAGTTTACGTAATTACTTCCAGAAAATCAATATTTGCATAAACGTTCACGGCGAACCTGTAAGTGTCATTTTCCTTTAACTCGTACAAGGTTCAAATGTTAAATCCGGTATCAGAAATCGCATAATTGGTCTCATCGCTACCGGTAATCATTGTCTAGCAAGTGACGCTCGTATAGCTTTGGACACGCAGATAAAACGAAAGATAAAATGTTAGAAACTTGTCTTTCGAAGACAATGCTACCAGCCGATCACCGTTAACAGCCGCGAAAGTCGACAAACAAGAGCCAGGACTCGCTCGTAGCCTGTTTAAACGCAATAGATCACGATCGATGACAGGCTTTAACGTGGCAATTAACATAAAAGACAATGGAATCGCGAGCGACCCGCGTTACTTAACGACCCGCAAATTTTCTGACACCTCTGCACACGCGGGCTCGCTTCGAATAAACAACCACGTTCCATTGTGCACGTTCAACTGGCAATTTGCTTGAAGATTTAATACAAATCGCGTTCTGTCGTCTCGAGTAATAGCAATAATCTTCGGAACATTTTATTATTGTTCAATTTTAACAAAACAATTTAATTACATTGTTGAAGATCTACTGAACATCTTCATCGCGTGTCACTTTCAGAATGAATTCGAATCTGTCTGTGACACAGTAGTAGTTAGATACGTTCGTATTAGTGATTGTGTAGTACCTACAAAATTATACACTGTTATGTATGGTCGTATAAAAATTATTTCATTTCGAACATTCGCAGAATATTTTCATGTTGAGATCATTTTTTCGAGTTTTTCATATTATGAATGTATTTTTAAAAATACGTTAAAGATAGTTGCATAAGTTCACGACTTTACATTAAAAGAATCAACGTTTTCAATGAAAGTCTAGCTACATTGAATCCTTATTATTTTATAATAATGTATATATGTTTGATAAAATTTGCTTAAAAGTCCTGTAAACTTTATGTATGACACCCTGTGCCCCTCCGAACACAATATTTTTCGTTGAATCAATTGTTGCGTATGTCTATCCATTTCACAGAAAGTTCATTCGGTCACTTTACACTTAATAAGAATACACAGAATGAGGTATTTAAAACAAGCCATCTGAATAATTTGTTTACCTTCGAAGATTGAAGAAAATGCATCAGCCCAAACTGATTAGTGATTTGAGCCTTTTTGGACGGGCATCATACAATTTTTGTTGTTGAGATTTTCGGGTGTAAGCCGTGTCCTAAATTTCCCAATGTTTCGCAAGCATTGCAGCTATCTTCATCAGGGAATCTGAAGACACAGTGATGTAGTATCCCTGATGAAGTTAGCTGCAATGCTTACGAAACGTTGGGAAATTTCTCCCTTTAGGACACGGTTTACACCTGAAAGCCTAAACAACAAAAAGAGACCAAACTGAGTTTGTATCGAGGGGCTTATAATCTAATGATATTAATTTTTATATGACTAAAGGCGTCAATGAGATATATCTCTAATAGTCTGAAACGTTGCAGTGTTGACGACACCGCCTGAAAAATTAGATTTATATCTATTTCACAGCAAGCTCTGTACTTATTGCTGCAAACATTTGCCCAATAATTACCAAAAGATTTTTAGGAATGTCCAATCAATGTGTAGAGGACCTAAGACCAATGACCATGATTTCCGTCACACCGTGTACTCGATGGATCACGGATGACGGTATCAACGGTGGTGTTCTGTCGTGGTATTCCCGTTTCCTGACGAAGGCAACAGCCATCTCGGGCAAGAGGGAACGTCAGGCAGAAACATTGGTTTTACGTGGCCGTGCGTACGCCCCTCTGCATACGTACGTGCTGCGTACGACTGTATCGTGGCTTAGCCCAGTATTACACGTCCGTATTACGCGTAATGATAGGCCAGGATGGTTCCCATTAACGCTCTGGAGCACCCGCGTTTCTTACGCGATCGCCTTCCACCAAACGGCCACCTAATTACACGGGACAATGCGGGACGGGGGAAGGAGAAACAGATGAAGAAGATGAGGGACAAGAGGGGGATGCTGGTGCGTTTGCTTTACTGCCGGCGATTCTTCCAGTTTTATTGAACGAATGAGCCAGAGCCGGCTTCGGCTCTCTCGGATCGCCGTTCAGGTGGATGCTGATTCGACACCACGGTGATTCCAGAACAGGTTGCGAGGAAGAGAAGGAGAGAGATGGCAGCGTCTGACGATGGGTTGCCAGGCCCTTGGATCAACGTTTCCGAACATGCCGGTGTAAATATAGCTTCTTATATGTGGGAATCGTCTAATTATTGTCGGTCGGTCGTCAACAGAACTTGTTTATTTGCGCGTCAAGCCGATCTCCCGTTTCGCAGTCCTCCTCTGGAATCCGAGACCCGGCTTCTGGTCCGGCCGGTGGTATAGTAGTAGGCGGCGTACGATTATGGATATTGAATTTAGAAAAATGAAACCTGTCGACGGCCACGGACGGGTTCAATACCAGGGGCTGTTATTAGTCAGGGGGAAAAGACGTTCCACAACGTGAGTCACTTAACGCGGGGAAAATCGTATCGGGATCATTTTGCTTTTGCCATTCGCTGCTGGACGATGCGTTTTCAGGTGCAATTACAACGTTCGCTTAAACGGAGCAGCATGCTTTCGTGATGCACGTACAACAGACACAAGGTCGGGTCGGGTTCACTCGGAAAGGAAATTCAATGCTTTTAATTATTTTTTAATCAAAGATTCTGTTTACATAACTGATGTCGTATACCAACTTCATTTCATTCTTCATAGATACCTTCCTGTTTTTCACCTAAAATACTATACATAGTACTCATGATTTAATGCTTGAACTCTATCCAACCCTTGACCTCTGGCATAGCCACATCATAATCGAACCTTTGCTTAGCCATGTCAATTCATACACTCTAACCTTACCATTCTAGCCCCTAACAATTCATCAACCATCAACATCCGTTTTCCCTCAACAGGGGAGATTTGTTCTCCGTTTCGTGCATGTTTTTTTGTATTTCACGAATAAAATATCAATTAACGAAATACAACATTATCTAGTTGCATAAAATAAAAACCAATGTTTACGAAACCCTGAAGGATTCTTAACTTTCTAGGAAAGAATAAGTCGTAGTTACCTGTATCCGAACAGGACAGGATAAGTACTAATAAGTACAGGACTGATAACTAAACAAAATCCACCGGAGTGTGTAACATGTGCCGTGATCAACAGCATCCAACATGTCCTATTCGAATGTCCTAGATTCTATTCGCAACGATCCAGTTTTTCCATCGAAAATGACCTCAATACAAATCTAGGCGAAGACAGCATCGGCAGTTCCCTTCTCTTTTTTAAATCTATCGAAGTATATAAACTGTTATAAAGTCCTTGATGTTCCTCATCACAATGTAAACATTAATCGTAACCGTCTACACAAGTAACATGTAAGATATATTCGATTATAGACTACGTGGTCCCTAATGACCTAGCTGTTAACATGACCAAATTAAAACAAACTATAAATAAATAAATAACAATGTCTAGCAAAAGACATTAATTTAGAACATCTAATAAAGTGATAGCAAAGAAACCGATAGATGGACATTTATGGAAGAGATAGCGATAGAGGAATGTGAGTGATCGGATAATAGAACCTAGCTGCAGTGTTGAATTAAATTATTATTGACTCGTAAAATTAATCCTGTTGAACTATTTATATCTGGAATATATTTAGGCAATAAAGAAGTCATATACCCAAGACTCGGGTAATCAAGGTTCCACTGTACCTACAAACTCAACATCAAGAATTGAGTTCATCATCCAGTGTCCTTCCAGTGGAATCATAAAGAATAATGATTGCACTGGAAGGACCACACCGAAGTGATCTAAATCTTATCAAAGGCACAATTATGAGGAGATCCGACTCTCTGTGGAACATTCGTAATAACCACGCCGATAATAACCGTCATTTGGCGAGCGGTAGCGGTATCAGAAGTGCGAAGATAATTAATTTACAACGCCCTAACGATACGGAGAAGATTACCGACTCGGTGTCCCGATGCGAAACGTATTCGTACTAGGAAACACTCAACACCACGGAAGAGCGATTCGCAGTTTCAACCCGACGATAATTCCGTTTCTCCACGGGCTACAAGCGACGCAACAGACGTGGCTGATGGCTCCTAATGGATCCCCTTTAGCCAATTACGCGATGCCTGTTTCCGCGTCTGCCACCCCTAAATGAGGGAAAAATGTTGTTCCGTTGCCGAACGCTAATGATTATGCTACCCATGTACCGTTCCTGTAACTTCTGGTTCACTCGACGCATGCTGTCATGCTACGTAAATTTAAAGCAAGACTGTATTACAGTGAGTGATCAAATTGTTAGGACCACTTGCACAAGCTGAGGATTTCGCTGTAATCTTCAGCTACGCTGAATCCTTACCATTTCTGTATGAACTATTAACATTAAATTTGTGATTTCGGCGCAATGTTCGATCATTAAAAACAACAGCATGTTTGCAAATTAATTTAACTCAACGTTTCGATCCCTGTGTGGATCTTTTTCAAGAGCTACATTTCTGCGTCTGTTCTGCTCTTGAAAAAGATCCACACAGGGATCGAAACGTTGACTAAAATTAATTTGCAAACTTGCTGTTGTTTTTAATGATCGAACCGTGCGCCGAAATCACAAATTTAATATTATTACAATTTCGATCGAGAAAAACTTTCATTTGTGAACTATTAACGTTTGTCTCCCAGTAATTAATTTGTCGTAGTATTCTATGAATACCTTGACATTCACACGATTCTTTGTCCTCCCGTAAAATTTAATTTACGTTACAATGCAGTTGAATTAGATATGAGATTTCCTTAACCCTCATCCGTCCCTCGTGTCAATTTAAAACAGTTTTCCCGAAATTAGTTATACTATTCTGTTATTTGTGTACGTAAAGTCCGAAACTTCATGCCTTTAATTTTTTAAATGAGAAACACATAACCGAAAAATCTTAGATGTAAATGTTAACTCATCAGTTTTTGGATAAAAAAAAAATTGAAAAATAAGAGAGCTATCTTTTACCAGTGTGTCAATTTGACACCAAGGGACAGATTCGATTCGTGAAATGAGGGACGGATCAGAGTTAGAGTCTATTAGCTTTCAATGTTCTCACATCAAATCCTATTCCCCTGTGAAATTTGGATTATACAAAGTGCAAATTTTACAGGAGAGCAGGATCTGATCCAACGTTGTTCCACCCACCAACTCAGTTGTGCTAATTTCGTTAAACTTTATCATTAACTAAATTTGTTTGTTATTTATCGATCGTAAGGTTGTTTATAACAAGAAGTATTGATGATCTCGGCGCAAATTTTCGTCTCCAATTTTTTCATAAAGCAGGTTGGTAATTCATTACCGTTATTTTCAATTTTGTATTTAAATCTGTTTTTCAGTACATTAATATGTTTCGATCCATATTAGGATCGAAACGTAGAAAGTTTAATCAAACTAGCAAAATTGCTTTAATTTAATTTCTGATTGAAATTTTGCGCCGAGATCATCAATACTTCTCATTAATTTAGTTAATTAAATTAAAGTAATTATTTGGAATTTGCAGGATTTTTGGAGGTGGTAGTTCGGCAGTCAAAATGTCAATTAATTCTAGGAAGAACGATCTTGTCAACGTCTTCTTTACGGGAAATATTTGCGAACATATCTAGCCTGCGAGAATAATCGGAGAAACGTCCCAGCATGTGTTTCTCGGACATGAAGAATCCAGTCCCAGAATATCGTGCCGTTATCGCATTGTTACGGTCGATATCGTTCGACCCGGTCCAATCAAGACATTTCAATCGATGTTTTTCTGTAGGTGGAATTGAGATCCGAGGCTAGGCTGGGGAAGGAAACTGGTAGCCTTGAACGACCTCCTATCGCGAACGCAACGCCCGAGGCGTTCAGAAGCGGGCTCGCATTATCCGCGCGCGAGTACCAGTGTGTCGCGCGTGTGCATGAATGCCAACGGAAATACCCAGGAGGTTTATAGTTATTGTCAATAACCGCGAACGATCCGCGAGACGCGGAAGTACTTTTACTATTAGAGAAGCCTATGACCTCTGTCCCGATGATTTCCTTCGACTTCTCCGAAACCTTTATCCGGCAGTTTCTCTCCCTTGACTATTATGCTATCGATTTTTGGCTGCGCAAAGATCGTAAATAACTTTTTCTGCTTGTACCAACCATTCGATCGTGGAGAATAAAGGTCTCCTATACAAGAATGCTTTTAGGGGGAAATATTTTTTCTGCATTCATCTAACATGCATACGTCTGACCGAAATTAGTGTAGAATGTGTAATCTTATAGAGAGTTACTGTTTCTTCTGGCGAAAGTAGAAACTGTTATGTTTTACGACATAAAAGCATAATAAACAATGTGTGTTGGTATAAGCGCACAGGTTCGATCAAAATAAAAAAAGCAATCTTGCAAGTAACAAAATCCCAATGTGTCGATCTGTAATTCTTCATGTATAACCTTTTGTTGATGCAAGTACGGCAAAGTGTTACTTTTGTTACTTTCATATAGTTTGATTTGTTTAACACATATTACAGGCGCATTAAAAATTCTTCTCTTGAAAATGATGCATATCAGGATCGAAACGTTAGGATTTTGTTGATTGCAAGATTGCTTGTTTTTTTAAATTTTGATCGAACCTGTGAGCTGATACCAATACACATTGTTTATTTAACATTTACGATCGATAAAACGTAATTTATATAAAAGCATAATGCTTGTACAACAGGTGATCAAATCATTAGAATCATAGTGCGAAAGATATGTTCATAGGAAAGATTTGTTTCACGAAGTGTTGCTAAACACTTTTAACTCTTTGCACTCTGTTCGCGCCACCATGAAGACATTTATAATATGTTTTGCAAGGTGTTGTATCAATAATAGTAACGACAATAGTACTGTTTTAAATGACGAAAATCAACAGAGGAAATGGAAACCAATAAATAGACGAACATTTCCAATTTGTTATTTTCAAAACAAAATTTCACTGTGGAACTGCTCGGAGTTTTAAGGTTAAAATATAAAGAAATTGATTTTTGAAATGCAAACTCGAAAACTTATTCAATCTATTATAAGTACATACATATTGCTGGGTCTCATAGATAGTGCTCGTTTTAAGTAGTAATAGTGAGCAATGGACGGACAAGGTAGTTAAATCGTACACAAACATTCATCTGCCTGACGATTAAATTTCCTTGAAGGCAAAACTGCAATTTGGAAAAACGTTATTTCTATTCCTAATATTTATTTTTTTTATATAAATTAATGTTTCAACAGATTCTGCAACTTCAAACAGAATCTTCAAACGAAATAAAATTCTACTTCTCGTTATCAATATTTCAACATTAATGAATATAAATTTTTCTGCTGTGCTTATAGCTATCGTCAAAGTAATTAAATGTTGATTAGAACGTAAAATCGTTTTTCTGGAAGGTGTTGGTTTTACCTGTCAGTACGATTTTACAGGATAGTTTTATTTACTGAATCTAAAAAAAAATTTTTAATTTGTGCATCAATTGCAACTCGCAGGAGCTAAATATGAATTTATATTCTGCATTAATAATTTTTATGTGGTGAAAATAATATATTAATACTCTCAAAGTCGTTTCCTATTTTCACCGTGATAAACTGCACTAGCTCATTTCTGTTTTAGAATAAAATCCGGACTCTATTTATAATAGTCTACTGATGCATGTCAACTTTGTTGTTTTCTACTAGAGAAATAATAGAGTAAAGGATTTTGTTTAATGAGATAACTAAAAATTTTTTGAAGAATTTAGTGAATATCAAGAGAGAACTCGCTGATTCGTGTAAATACCCAGTCACAAGGATATATCAAGTCATTAATATGAAAAGTGAAAACGCATCCAGCATCCTCTGTAACAGGTTGCATTCTTCGCGAGCCATATCCAACACATCCCACGTGTTTCTAATCAAGCTAAACGGTTTCGAAGTCACATCTATCGTCTCCACTTAATCCGAAGTCGTTCGGATACTATTAAACTATCTCGATGCATCGGTTATATGTATATTCTTGTTGCGCAGAAACATAACGAAGTGGGCTGATCTACAAGCACTTCGAAGCCCACGTCGCGTCCGCCGAATGCACGAAGCGATCTACAAGACTATTAAGCTCGTTCATACGTCGGTTAATCGCGAATTTATTTTCCCGGGACCGCGGTGCGGGCAGTGTTTCGATTCATTAATGATTTTCTGCATCTCGTGTCGTTCGATCGAACTGGTCGCTGAGTCACACCGGTCGTCGCTTGGCGATCAATGAAACGGTCAACGCCAGAATAAACGTGAGTCGGGCAACGATAAAAGGTACATACGCGTTCATCAGCGAGTTTTACAATCGATCCAGTGTCTTTTTCCTTGCGAAACCACCACGGGGCAATACGCTGCGTCGATAATTCGCGCGTTTCGTTGGGGTAATTTAGTTGTAGTAACTTTTCTTTTTGTCGATCGCATGTTTGAACAAAGTTGATGTTCTTGGTGCACTGGTTCGATCAATTTAATTGAAAGCAATTTTGCAATATATTAATTTCGACGTTTCGAAAAAGAAAAGGTGATATTCTGTTGTTGAGAACACGTTTAAAACAATTTTTGAAATATGTCAACATACTTGCTTAATTAAATAACTTTATGAATTATAGAAAAACAATATTTATAAGCTAATGTGATAAACTGTGAAACACTCTGAAGTCACGAATCAGATAATCGATTGATGCGCAAGCCAATCGATATTCAGCGGTTATTTCAAACCTTGAAAGGTCAAATCACAAACACATTTAACTGTCTGTGTACGACGTTATCGTGGTAATTTTGGAGTAACGTTCGAAATTCGATTCACAAAAGATAGCAAACATTTCAAGTTTGCGAGAGAACTGGATTTTGATGTTGTGGTGGAATCAAGATTAATGTAACTGTTTGGAAATTTAGTTGTAGGCATCTTATCGACGAGGCGCGCTAGGATTTCTAACTTTATTAGTTGGCGAATTTAGATAAGGATAAGGGCGGAATCGGGCGGAGAGATAGCTCGGGTTCTTTCACGTTTGCTAGCTCGTGTTCCCCGCCGGTGCTTACGATAGCGATAATTACCGTAATCGTTAAGCGTTGTACACACGCAGGCGAAAAGGATACATGGAGCTCCTCTCGAACGACTTTCCATGATTCCATGGCATGTCGTGGCCCGCGTACGTCCCGATACGCGAGCCACGACCGAGAAAATTACTAATACCAGAAAATTACGAAACAGCCCCGGCGAAGTAAAAGAAGTTAAACACGAGACGATTTACGTTAACGTCCTGCCCCGACTTCCACGAAATCCTCACCTCGAGGTCCTTTTTCCTGCCGCGTATCCTGTGCACTCCTGGTTTTACGAGCAAGAAGGAGCGGCCCGGCCGCGCCGGCAGACTCCGGACCCGGCAACAGGTACCCGCGTGCTAAGCGCGACCCGCCAACGTTGCGTGCGTACGAGCTGACGAAAAAGGAGGAAACCAGGCCGACGTCGGTGGTAGCGGGTGATACCACCCGTTTCCGGCAGCCTCCTCACGGCCGCCGGCCAGAGACACGCTCGCTGCAACACACTATACAGGCAGTCGTTCGAATACCGCATGCTACTTGCCTCATTTCATTCAATCTATCTTTTACTCTCTTCAAGCAGTTCGTAGAATGATCATTTTCACTGCCGTCTCGGCACAACGATCTGTCTAATCGATAAATTAATAGGTGTCTGTATAAACTTATTTTACTTTAACAGTTAATGAACGAAACCGTATAAAAATGTCTTTCATATTAGAGACACATTTAGTATATTATTAACCTTAATAGAAATTCGTTGTTTCTGTTAGATGATTGCATCACTTCCTGGCTGATTTGAAAATAAAATTCAATGGTTAAATTTTCAAGTATACAACTTTATTAATCAATTATACATATAGTCACCATTCTTTTCTAATTCAATCTATTTTTTTAATTTTAATTTAACCAATCTTTACAAAGATCGGTTATAACCAAATCTTTAAAATTTGACCATTGAATTTTATTTTCAAATCGCACACGAATTTATGCAATCAGCTAATAGAAACTAGGAATTTATGGTTAATAATTTAAACTCGTACACCGCGCATATGTAAATATACCGATATATGCAGAAATAAACCTCCATAGAGGTGTCAGAAATTTTAAAAAATATACAAATAGTTATTTAAAAGGATTTACTATCTTAGATGATTTACATTTACAATCTCTTTGAACAATTATTTAATCACGTTATACGGGAGATTACTGTGTACTTTGAAAACGCGCTCGGAACGCGCGGCAAAAGTGGCGCCAGCCTGAAAAACTATATTTGCTTAAGCATCCACAGACTAGTTATGAAATTTACTAGCAACACTCGACTGTATCGGTGCTTGTTGATGCTCTGCCCGCGGCAACTGACCCGGAACAGCGCGTTTAGCACGCGTCGTTATTTTTCCTTGTTCCACACGCGTGATGCAACGGATACACGATGTTCCGCGCGGAAATCCAAGAATTCTGATACGCTCGGCTGCGTATGCCAACGGCCACATACGGGCAGGCATTGCGTGGCCAGCAATAAAGTATCGTTAATATATCCACTGATCGAATACATTATCGCCCCGACGATTCGGAATGTAGATCATCCGCAATATCCGACCATAAATTCCCTGCCACGAAAACTGCAACTGGAAGCCGCGATATGGTCCCTATATGATCCACTGAAATTCTTCTTCCCTCGTGAACGCTTTAATCACGAATAGTCGTCATTTTCCGTCATTTTTCGTCATTTTCATTATCGCGGATCTTTATGCAAAATAAAATTTGTCTGCAACGATTGCAGATTGAAATATTATTTCTTTCCTTAATGATTTTAATGGAGCTTATTTTAATCGTTTTAAAGGATTTTAATTAATCGTATGGACGTTTCAAGAAAATTAAAGGTTAGCATATTAGTCAGTTCAAAAATATAGATTAATTATATCAAGTCTCGCAATGTTTCTACTAATTTATCAACATGTAATTTGATCATAATTTCTTTTAGGCGAATTTAACTAAAATAACATATATTTATGGGCTGTAAATGGACTTACACCAGGTTCATAATTATTATTTTGTTTAAATTGTTTTATAACTTATAACTTATAAAACATGTTTACAGAAATTGGACTCACACCAATTAACCAATTTTAAATTAAATAAAGCACTGGCGTTTTTTAGGATATGAAATATTAACAAATTATAAATAAAAAGTTTGCACTAAATTAAACACAAATAATGTGATATCTCGTTATTTTAAGAAATAGACCTACACCATGTTCCAAATAAACAGTCCATATATTGACATCTTCAATTTTTAAATTTTCTAACGATTTTGAATCTCATTCGCTTAATTTTGCTAGTCATCATCGAACCGATTGCCGACTGATGAGCAAACAGATTTTGCTGTTTGGCGACTTTACTAACCACTAATGTGCCAAGCACTTAACCGCTAATACCTCGTAACGATTATTTAAACCTCGGGCGAAATGTGTATTTGTAATTAAGAGAACGGGATGGATCATGATATTCTAAATTTTATACGTATTTGTGTGTATTAGTTGCGCGCACGTAATCATACAATTACGCGTTCCGTTAGATGGAACATAGACTATTATTCAAAAAGAAATATTTTATGATTTACGTTTACAGTTAAGAAACGCTGGTGCGTTTTGTACCCTCTTTTCTGTAGTTTATAAAGATTAGATGAATTTTATATAACAAATTTATTGTCCACACGTTGTTGGAAGCCAACTTAATCAAAACCCCATCTTATATTTAATTATTATATTTCTATGTCTCTAAATAGAAATCTTTATTTGTGAGCTTTATACAAAAAGACGTTCTACGTCACTAGATTAATTTAAATAATAATGCATTCACTAAAATAGTAATGGAAACAGCTTTTGTTAGCTACGACTACCAACCAACTTTTCAAATATTGATAGTGATTTTGTTAGTTTTTCATAACAATGTAGCAACATCGAAATTTACTGCAACCGAAAACGATCAGCAATAGACAGACACATATTGTATACCGACACGCAGTATTCTACTATTTTGTGAATAGAATTTCCAAATTCAAAGTTTCCGAAAGCAAAGCTACATGCTGTGAAATTTGTTATTATACGCTGTAAAATTTCGATATCCTTTTGCATATAAAATAACTAATGTTATACCGAAAATGACAGTCCACCTGTTGTAATAAAGTTTTCTGAAATATGTCGGTAGCGATTATCCGACTTAATGGATACGTGAAGAGTTTCTGTCAACGATGATACATCACGCCTTACGATTTCATGTTTAATTACGAAAAAGATAAGTGGCGTGAGAATATTACAGCCGCAGGGCTTGCCGAAATAATTTCCGCGCGTCGGCACACACCTGCACTACCCCGGCTCCCGCTCTTAATTCGCTAAATTATTGCTTCAGAGGTTGCGTCACCTGTCAGAAACCGATATTTCACAGCTAACAATGACGCAACACGAACTCGAATTCGAGGGTCTGCTATTACCAATAACTTTTTCCTCAGCGTTACGTGTCAAAGGCTCTTGTTTTCAATCTGTCATGTTGCTCGTTACTTTTTCGTTTAACACTTGGGCAACCGATTGTGCGGATCTGCTTGCACAATGTAACTTCAAAAAATGATCGAATTCAAACATTTATACCGTGATATACTTAACCCTTAGCACTCGAGTGGCGTCTCTGAGGCTACATTAAAATTTCTCTAATTAAATAACTGTTTACGCTATTAGATATGTCTAATGATGAAGTTTATTCTGTCACTCACAATAAAATTTGATTCGACTACGCTGTCTTAAAATACGTCTACAAAAATTACATAGAAACACCATGCTGAACACAAACGAGTAGGTGTAATTTAAATAGTCTCCTTCTTTTTCGAAGTCGGTTAAGAAGTAACAACCTTAAAAGAATTAAAAAATGCTGTTATATAATTTTCAATTAATTAAACATATTAATACTTAGCCCTCGATTGGCACTTTTGAGGAGTCACTAAAAATGTCTGTACTATTAATTAAATAATTGTTTACACTATTAGATATGTCGGTATCTAACCAATTACTTAAGTATTACAATTATTTAAGTATTGTATGAGGCTTTATATCAATTTCATATCTACCAAATTTAAAAAATCATAGAGAATGGAAATATTCAAGGTCAGAAGAAACGTTTGATTTTTACTTACATAGATATAAAGCTGTAATAGATGTACGCAAAAGATCTAGTCTTCTTTATGTGTTTATACATAAGACTTGCAATTGTGATAATAAGAAAGCAGATCTTCAAGTAAAATAAGAATTTGAACTAAAGTGGATGGAATAATGTATTAGTATTCTTAAATTATATTAATGTTTTTACTGTTTTAAATTACACCGATTGATTGTTGCTTATTATTTTGATAATCGTTTTCCTTCTTGTAATATTCAGAGTTTGCTATCAATATATTAAAATAACTTCATTATCGATTGGTAACGTGCCGCATATCAGTGTTGTCGGATCAGAGGAATTGACTCGAATTGATTGGAATACGGATTGTCCCCTCTCTCCGCTAGTTTCACATTAGTCACGTGATATTGTGACACATGCACAATGCATGTAAAATGAGAGAAAATTCTTAATTTGGCGACACTACCTCATCTGTCGTATATAAATGTAAAAAAATAAGGAAGAAGGACTAAAACATTTACATACAGACAAAATGTATTAGCTTTTGTGGTCTTGCTGATAGATTTTATGCAAATCTTTGGAGAGTGATTAAATGCGAGTTAAAATTGTAGGGAGCTAAGTAACGTAGTAGTAGCAACGAAAATTCAATGAGCATTTCAGTGGATGTAATTCAGATTGAGATGGACGAAGTGTTGCCAATTGCAACGGTTTTACGAATTGCTCGGTGAAGTGTAAACTTCGCGGAACAGAGAGCGGGCCGAAATCGATCCGCGTGCCACGACCTCGGGGCCCTAAGGGCCCCATCAAGACAGGTGCTGTTGGGTCCTCTGGTTCTCCAGTGATCTCCCCATGGGCTCCTTTCTCGTCCCCACCTTCCTCGACTCCCGGCGACCCGTTCGGCAGACTCGTTTGATCACCGCCGCTCACGACTCTCCAGGTACGCCGGGACGATAATTATTATACTTGCGTAACCGCCCTCGGGGCGAGATATACAGGTACCATGATGGTACGCTCCTGAAAATAAATATACCTCTACTATCAAGCCCTAACGGTCCAAATAGTTGTCCAGCCAGCAATGGGCCAGGCCCAGATAACACTTCAGATAGCAAATCATATGCAGATTAATGAGAACTATTATAAATATTAGCTATATGTAAAAATTTTAGTCGTTCTTTTTACTTTTTCTTGTTAATTATAAAATGCTGTGTCTACAATTTTGGCATCGGTTTGGAAGCAATGAATTGACTGAAAAAGACTAAAACTTATTCCTTGTACTTTATTCTCCGAATTTAATTGTTCTAATTTATATTAAATTGATGCGATAATAACACACCACTGAGCACACGTGCTTTGACCGAAAGGAGAAACAGTGGATCATGCACAGACACGTCGGCCAATTCCTATTCATTACCACGTGAGTTCGACAAAATCAAAGTCAATTCTCTTGAGAAATAATTATAAGCTTCGGGTAAGGACGTCTTATTCTACAGTTTTTGTTTATTGTAATAGATTAAAGCAGCTCGTTCAAGTTAAGCACGATCAAGTTAATGAATAAGGTATCTGTGTAACATCCTCGTTGTCTATTTAAAAGAGCTCTTTAACTACTATTTCAATTTATGTCCAATGTTACTTTCGAATTTTTAGAAAGTACAGTATGATTTTTATGCACCGTGCAAATTCTTTTTTGAAATAAAAACAAATATTATTCCTTTCGTGTAGAATACTTCACAAAACATATCTACTACCACTTATGTGATCCAGAGTAATATTGAAGACTCATTTTTGGTTTCTAATGAATTAGAAATAAATGATTCTCTGATAAATAATTTTACTTATCCAAGGCTTAGTCGATCCAGAACTAACTGAACAATCAAATAAGAAAAATACTACATCATACAAAAATTGTTCTCATACCTTTCGAGCAGAGTTGATACTACAATTGCAGATACATCCATAGCCTAGTGACAATTACTACACTTCCCGTTAATGACGATTCTATTAGATTGTTGAATATGAAATATCCGATTTTCAACAATAACGTCAAACAACTGCAACTATCTCTTAATGATCGAAGAATCACACGTTTCTTGATTATTTTATGGTAGAAATTGAATTTCTTGGTCACTCACAGTCTTCATTTACAAGATTGTCATCTCTATTTTGTAGTTCTTTTTACCATAAACGAATAGCGCCAACTGCAGCCACATAAACAGTTTATTCTTACTTCAATAATTTTAACAAACTGAGAAAAATAGATTAGCACTCGTAAATTATTATAATCTTTCTACTATTTTAAAATGTACCCGCTCATTTTTGCCATAAATTCTTAAAATACACAGTCTATTGATTAGTCACCACATTTTCACAAAATATTACATAATGCTATCATCGATATGTTCTTTTTCCACGTATACACAAATCAAGTCGATTTAAAAGGAAATTTACATGTGTAAATTAAAATTGAAGATAAGATCGTAAGCTTTGTACCTCAAAGTGACGTACAATGAATTCAGACATTTCATATGCCACAACCTAATACAATGACAGAAGATAGTGGAATCTTGCATAGGAAAATCTTATCGACTCGTGGATCGAAACATCATTTGTTTCAACAGGCAGCGAATCACGTGGGCAGATAATTTCTAATAGACAACCGAATAGAAGTTAGCCGGGTACCACCACGTGGGAACATATCCTCTCCCGTGATCCTGGAACTGATGTCTTTGGCCTTGGTAGCCAGGAGTAGTGCCGCGGCCACAAAGTCGGAAAGGAACACTTATCACTCGGTGCAATTGCAACTCTTAGAACTCGGGCTCCGATGGCGCAGCGTCCACCAGATGGACAGACGATTAGACGAACGTCTTGCATCCAAGTCGGCCAGCAATTAATGTCTGCTTGTGCTACTGGCTCTCAAGAATCCTTCGGTTTAATTCGATCAGGAAAGCCTCGGGTCAATCTACCGGCGCTGTGTTTCCTCGAGTGCAGCTGATTCTTTCAAATTTTTGCATCTGATTCTTTTGCTCGTAATCTAACTGCTTATCATTCCCCCAATTGTTTCAATATAAGATGAAACTTCAACTTTTAAGATCGTGTCATTTTCATACAAAATTTTGGCAACCCTAATTTCTAGTGTTACTACCTACTGGTTATTCAACCCATAATCACATGCAAATATTTTAGCCATATTTCATTAGTAACTGTCGGACTATAGAGTTAAATAAACATAAGCAATTGACGAGTAATTTAAACTGACAAAAATAGGTGACTATGCACATCATTTCAATCAGTTTCTTAAAGCAGCTTCAGAATTCTTCCGGAAGTAAAAACGATAAATATTTCGTAAAGATGATTTTCAGATTAAAAACTCTTACTGTTGTTTAGTCGTGCTATGATACTAAATTGGTAGACAACTATGTAAGACTTAGTCAATCTAGCACTGCCAGTACGAACTAAATTAACTTGTATGAAATCCTGAGGTACCTCAGGCATTGGAAGATAAAAATACACCAAAGTAGGTTGCTGTCGGCGACAATATTTACCGGCTAATATTTTTAGCTGTTAAGAAGATTTGCGAGGTACAAACACGTATAGCAACGGCATGCGTGCACGAGACTCGACAGCCGCGTGAAACGAAAACCGATATCAGCTGGGCCATCAAGGATCCGGAGCTGGTACGCCTTCTGACCCCAAGGCGTCAAATGATATATCGATCCGCGTTCACAGTCTAGCTACCCGGCAAGGTAGATCGATCGATAAAAGAATCTGTTTTGACAGACACACACGAAGGGGTCCCAGGTTTTACGCCAGCGCAAATCGGCTGGCTTCCGGACTTTCTTATGCTGGTTATCGCATCTGCAACCACGGTAATCGAAACTGTGTCAATATTAATACACTGGATTGCGCGTGGACTGTCGTATTTATGCGTTTATGATATTTGCAATTCAATAAACGACAATTTCACTGCAACATTCGCTGTAACGTTTATCTTGCTTTTGATATGAATAAAAGCATTCGGATAATACATTATGTGCCGACTTTTTTATTCGGATTTTATGAATTTGTTTATACTATGTTGACCCATGTTACGATCATGAGCGATTTCCTCTTTCTTTCAAGTGGGTGCAACCCCTAAGCAACTGTAAGGGTGTATCCAACCTCATTATTAGACTGCGAAACATTGTCCAAGACGATTTGTAAGAATTAGAAATTAGAAATAACAACAAAATGATTTTCTTCTTTTAATGATTCCAATCAGTCTAAAGTAGTGTAACGATATTTTACAATTCCCATACTATCTACCTCTACTGCCAGTCTTGCATAAAATCGCTGTCTAATTAGTATAGTCTTGCTATACTTATACGTTTATAGTAAGACTTAACGTTATTTCATATCAGGTATTGACTGTGGATATTATTCATTTCTGACAAACATCAGACAATAAAATTTAAGAAAGTAAACAGATTATATGAATTTCGGAATATAAATATATTATTCCCAACTTATTAACCCTTTGTTTCTTCTGACCTAGAATATGTTAATTCTCTATGATTTTTTAAATTTGGTAGATGTGAAATTGATAAAATACCTCATACGACCTGCTCATACTACCTCATCATTAGACATATCTAAGAATGTAAACAATATTTTTATATATTTTACAGAGGCGTCTCTCGAGTGCTAAGGGTTATAAATGAATAAACAACGAACAAAATTGTACTTAGTTTCTGTTTCTTAGAAACGACGCAGCACAAATGAAGACATTGCTCAGGGTGGAAACATTGTATATAATTTTAATATCCCTTGATCTATTTTTGATAGTATAAATGTACACACACTTCCACAGTTTACTGATAGCTGCATCATGTACAGTTTATTAAACCAGATCTAACCAGGTGAAATCAGTATAAAAAATGAACAGGAAAAGGAGCATTCATCTTACAGTTAAACGATTTCGAGGAAACCGTTAATTCAACTGGAGAAACCGGCGATCCAACGATAGAAGAACAAAAATCATTCCACCGGCGAGTTAACGAGGGAAGAAAAATTAACAAGTTGCACCACCCATTCGCTGATAAACAAGACAGAGGGGCAAGTAGCGGACGACAAACGGCACCGGTGTGGCGCGCCTTTTAATTTCCAGTGTCCAGCTTGCCGTCAGACTTGCCGAGCCCGGCTAACTTATAACGTCTCGTCGTTTCTGACGTCCGTTGTCACGTCTTCACAGCGTCGATCGATCACCGGACCGACACACCTGCGGCTCTGCCAACGAGAAACGAGCGTTGTGAAATCGCACGTGCCCGTGCACCCCTTTTCTTCGGCCGGTTCGCGACATCTGCGGGTCTCGTGCACGAAAGAAAGCACGGAGAAATGTATTGACACACTCCACATGAAATAATAATAATAATAATAGTAACAACAATAATAGAATGTTTTTATTACGTCCCTGTGGCACAAACATAGCAAAAATTACGTAAGGAAGTATCACAGAAGAATGACAGTAGTATCATGATACTTTTAAAAGGGCGATAAGTTTTTTTAACAGCGGACCATTCGACTTGGATGTTTGGAGAAGTTAGAACAATTAGTTTACTACAAAAAAAATTTTAAATATTGCAATTGGGCGGAGTTGAAGAGAAAAGACTAGAAGTTGTTTGCAACTTTTTTTTATGTGGGAATATATTGAACATTTTAAAAATACGTTTTGCAGATCTGTGTCGATTATACATATTTTGAAAATTGTATAAAAATACATTCTACAATAATCCACGGTTAAATATTAAATGTCCACTTCCTATCCCTAGTTTTCTCCTACTATACTTATTGCCTCGTGCTCAGCGGAGGATGAGAACATTTATTAACAGTAAAGTAAACATCGCATGCGACAATACTTTGGAGACAGTTGCATGATGCTAACATATGAAAATGTTTATATGTACGTCAGAAACGGTCGACTTTTCGGCATATGTTTCTCAAGGCTTGTTCCATTAAGGTGTGCCCTTAGATACCTTTATGAAAGAAAGTTGTCTGCATTACTTACGAGATAGAAGGGCTATATAGACTTTTGCTTCTTTTTAAAACAATTTTAATAGATTGGAAATAATGTAGAAGCCTTTGTAAGTTCTTTAAAGGTTTTTAAACGTTTTACATTTAACCTATTCATTATCTTCGACAGTATTTTTGTATTAAATTGTGCTGAATGTTGCACTAATTTGTTTATTGACTAGTCTCTTCTACGATTAATATAGAGCCATATCGGCACTCAGTTTCTTTCTTAATAATTTTAATAAGTAGGAAATAATACAGAAATATTTTAGAATTCTTTAAATATTTTCACTGTTCTGCAGTTAATGTGCCAATTTTTATTATAAATGCACAAAATCCATCTACATATATTACTTGGATTATTTTTCAGAAGTTAGAACAATACGGTGTCAAAAAGAAATTTTGAAAAATTGCATTTGGTCAGAATTCAAAAAAATACTAAAAAATTTTACAACTTCTGTATCCGAGTGTACACGTCTGTGCTAACAATAATTGACAATATTAAAATTAAAGTATCTCCCAAAGTGATAGTTTTTATCCAGAATATCGAGATGCGTCGAGTAGTGCATACGAAATTATGTGATTCCATTTTAAAAAAAATAAAGGTAATCTCCACCATGTGACCTCACTTAGAAACAGAATAGCGGCACTGGATTTTTTTTATTAGAGCAACTTTCGTTTGAAACATTATCTTATAACGAATAGTTTTAATATCATCCTGTATAAGACAGAGTTGGATAATAATCGATTAAAATTTGAATCAAGATCGATTGATTAATGTGTACGATTAAAAAACGTAATAATTGAAAAACCGATGATTGATTCAATCGATTGATGAAGTTAATCGCCAATCGTTGATTAAAAATAAGAAATCATCGAAAAATCGGAGATTGATTTAATCAATTGTTGAAGTAAATCTCCACACTGTCTCTATCCATAATCGTATTATATGTAAACCAAATAATAATATACCTAAACTTAGTTCAAATTTTTTTCAGTATGCAAACAATTTTGATTTTGTATTTCATTTCGAAATTTCAGCAGTTAATCATTAATTAATTATCCGATTGACGATTACAATTGGCAAGAATCGTTAACCGCAATTAACGACTAAAGTAGGAGTTTCATTGTTAATTGCAATTAATGATTGAAGTAGAAATTTATTCGTCAATCGTTGATTAAATTGCCCAATTCTGGTATAAAAATGTGGACTATACAAATAAACTTTTTCCACAGAATCGATAGATGTTCCAAGATTTATGAACGGGGGTGTACACGTTTCGAACGAATATGCAAAATGGAGGCGACGACGAATCGACCGCGGAATGCGGGAACGGAAAACGCGGCGGAATGGTTAACCAAGCGATTATGCGACGCGGTTATGTGCGTGTGTTCACCGCGACGCTACGTGGACGTCGTTTAAGGACCAGGAGGATTCTGAAAGGGACCACTGTGTTGCCTCGTCGCAAATTCAACCTGTGTTCCCGCGGGGATGGTAAAGTCTCACGGGTGCGCGAGCAGAAACGGATGCGTGACTCGCTCGGATGAATCCGTTTCGTCGTTTTGCCTTGCGGTGCTAGTTCGTTTGTCTCCCTGCTGCGTTTCGTGATGCGTCTCACCCGGCACTTCCTATCGGACCACGGCTCTGTTCATGTTAACAGAGTTAGTTGCTATGATCGAAGAATGGAGAAACTCATTATGCCACTGAAAATTACGTTGCCCAAGAAATACTTACAAGAAGTGCTTAAATATTGTTAACCCTTTGCACTCCTTTTCCTAAAATGTGTTTTTATATGTATTTGGATCTCGCTACATTTATTTAAGTCTCATTTTTTAGTTAAAAACAAATATAAATTACAACAAAGTTTGAGAACTATATTCAATACGATTAGTAAACAAAATTGTTTAAAATAAGTAGCAGTCAAGGAACTGTCCTTTGAAGTAATTTTCAAATGAAACACTTAAAATAGTTGGTAACAAAATTGAAAAATGATTCGGGGTGCAAAGGATTAAACTTTACAGTCTGACTTTGCACGTACGCAAAATGAGTACAACGTACGGAGTGCTTGATTTATTCGCTCGCACCCGAAACTTTAATTGTCTATTACACAAGTAAATATCATCTAAATTATATCATAGTTGGTATGATTTTTATTAGAAAAATGCCACAAATATGGCCATCGAAGTGCCATAAAAAAATAATGAAAAATAAAGAAGTTGGAAATTTGGATTAACTATGTTTACATTTCTCGGCGACCGAAGCCTCTCGAGCTCGGCTGTCCTTCTCTACGTTCGGCAAAAGTCAAAGAATACTGTCCCTGGCTTATAAATGTCCTTTGGCAGACCCGTGCTAGGGACTTATATGGATAAAATACTGTATCTGGTACTTGGAGAACAGCCTCTGCCGAAAGCTGGCAATTCAGACCAGAGGGAATGTTGTCCTGGGATTTGTATAGACCGATAGAACATCGAGAATCATTCTGAACCCGTAATACGGCTACCGAGTTACCGGGACCCGGTGTTCCAGGAATAATAACAGGACGGCAGAATACAGGGATATCAACAGCTTCCTCGGCGGAATCTCGCCGGACTCCCTCTATTCGTAGAGGCTTACGTTTTCATCGGCTGGTTTGATAAACGGCGACATAAATCCAGCGGGCACCGTTCGTTAGAATGGATCTCCCCGAGCGGTGGTTCGCTCTTCATCATCGTTCCTGCTGCGGGATGAAAGAGTGGAAATGGCGTCGGACGGCCATGGGGGTTTCAACGGGGAGAAGGAGAGCAATATAGCGAACGTGATCGAGTAGAAGTGCGGATACCAGAGCGATCGCGTGGGCGTTACACGTTCTCTCGTTATGGGGGCCCATCGTATTCTCATGTAGATCGGGTCCTGTCCACACCTCGGTCTCCTGGGCATACGGCCCCCTATACAATGATAACCAACGCCCTGCAACAGTCGATACACTCGGTACTCGATATCGGCCGGTCACGGAGAAACGCACCTTCTATCAGATGATTGCATAAGTTCGTGTCCGATTTGAAAATAAGATTCAATGGTTAAATTTTAAAGGTTGGTTAAAAATTTGGTTAAAGATTGGTTATATTAAAATTAAGAAATAGATAAATTTCCTACGATTAGAAAAGAATGGTGACTATAATTGATGAATAAAATTGTATTCTTTAAAATTTAACCATTGAATTTTACTTTCATATCGGGTGACGAACTTATGCAGTCATCTAATATTCCATAAATATTAGGACAACATATCCGAACAATCATTGAAAGATTACTTTTAACAACGTTGAAGCAATTTCCCAACAGTACGATCACCTACAATAGCTTTTCAACAACGCGACTCTTCAGTTCACGACTTTTCGTTGAGAAAAAACTATTAAAAAGTGGTACCTACAAAAATTGATTGGTGCAAAGGTCCACACTGTATAAATGATTTTTATGTGATGAATTCAACGACTTACTGATATTCTTTATAGGTTAATAAACATGTAGTAAATACCCCGTAAAATTTAATCATTGCGAAAGTAAAATGATTAAAGCATATGTTAGTAAGTAAATACGTAGTTATAAAGTATTGTTTTGCACATAATGCTATTTCTTGGTAACTGTTGTTAAAAAGGAAGTCATTCATTCTTCTGGGGAATTAAATGACTCTTATACGCGCACAGCAAGTAATTCCAACTTCAATTGTGCAGACTATAAAAACGTCTACCCATAAAGGCTTCTGCTGTGAAATACCAGGTGCTCTAGTAGAAGTTGATCGGGCAGATATAGCGAACGTTTATGCAAATATGGATTTTTCCCGGACCAGTTCATAAAAAAGGGAATTAGGTAGAAACTTGTTTGCTTTATTGAAAGTTTTATGAAAATAGATTGGAAAAGTATAATGAATTGATAATATATTTATTGAGCGTACGATTCTACCGTGGCTGGCACACTCGCATGCTCGCTAGTAATGCTGCAAATCCGTAAAATTCACAGTTCATCGATCATTATTAAAATCTTTATAACCGGTATTTATCACGTTCCCCACCAGCAACGTATTATAACTACATTCACGCGATCCAACGGTAACGTAGCGAAAAACAGGTCTTTTTCTAGAATATCAGGATCACTGGCATATTATAAGAGACCATAAAATAGAACGCCTGGATTGTAAAACTTCGTAATTTCGTTCTCTTCTAGTTTGTTCTGATTTATACGTTAATGTAACGCAGTGACTCGAAAGATCGAATGCACAAGAGATAAAGTACGAAGAACCATGCAACGCTGTTTCAAAATTACAACATGCTGGGACAACCAGCTTCACAACATTAGATGGTTAAAGCGATACAAACTTACAAACCCAGTGTGAATGCAATGGTAGAGATTAATAGTTGTTTAATGTAAAGTCAACACGATGAAATTACGAAGCCAAAACTAAAAGACATTTTCAATAGTGGACACCAACTTATTGTTTTGCTGTAACATTCTCCATAAATAATACAAAGGGTTCCTTTAATGAGACTAGCAATTATTAAAACTGTAATGTCCACGCGATAAAATTAGGAAGCCTAAGAAAAAGACATTTCCGATAGTAGACTTATCATTTTGTTTAAACATTGTAGGGTCAAAGTGACGTAAACTCACTACGTTTTCAAGTAATAGCGATTAATAGTTGTTTAATGTAAAGTCAACAAGATGTGTTTAAGAAGCCTAAGAAAAAGACACTTTCGATAGTGGACACTGACTTATCGTTTTGTTGAACATTCTCCATAAATAATACAAAGTGTCCCTTGAATCACGTGCTTAAGCAAAGTCTGATTATAACTCGTAAATTCTTATTATTTTTCCCAAGTGCAGCGCTCGAACGTCTCACCATTATGTTCGTATCGGATAAATTACTTAATAACAATGTTGGTAAAACACTGTGCGCGTTGAGTGGTCAGAGCAACTCGACAGAAAGATATTAAGCTGAAGACGAATAAGCTACGGCGGATGAGAAAGTGCACCAGACCGTAATCATGAGCAAGTTCCATTCTTTCCTCGGTTCAGTGCAAAATGAAGACGCACCAAGAATGAAAGGAAGATCGAAATAGCTGTCAGGTGGAACAGCTTCCACAGGTAGAGCCTCGCAAGAGGCTAAACTTCGCGTGGTAACCACGTCTTCAAGGTATCTACTGTACTTACGTGCCCGACCACGAAGAGAAATTGGAAACCACGAGCTTGAACCACTATGGTCCACTGAGAAAGCCAACCGTAGACAGCCGGATCTGTAATTGGGTAAATGTGAGCATGAGTTTTAGTACGAATTATGACTGACCGAAATTGTACACGTTTTATAGGTGAAACACAAAACAGTCAAAATTTTAATAAACACAATTACGATTTCAACAGTACCACAGCTTTAAATCGCAATTAATTCTATTCAAACTTGCACACATTTTTTGATTATTTCATGATCAGAGTACTATTCTTGGAATTTGTTCATTTACATTTGGCGAGTAAGAGGCTGACACATCTCGTTAAGAATGAAAACGGCGAAAGTGGAAGCAACAATACATAAAACGAGAAGCACATTCTTGACGGTTGTCGAGGTTCACGCATGATTAATACGATTAATCAAGTTGGATTATTTTCACCGTGTAAAATGCTGATGAAAGCACGTTAGTTTGGTTCTTGTTCGCCGTTCAGATTGTCCTGAATGTTTCATTAATAATAATTAAGAACAATGATTAATCTAACGATTCCACGTGACAAGGAACGACAGAGCGACAACAAATCTCGTCGTAAACATGATGAAGCGTCCTCTCGCACACCCGAAGGAATTCATTTCTGTTTACCTTGGATTCCTTGCCTGACCGACGTCAGTAATCATCGACTAATTGCACACGGCTTCCAGGAGCTAACGATTAATACAGCAGAGAAGCCGTGCGCGCAAACATTTGGAGGCCTGCTGCAGATACCTACTCGTCAACGATGCTATAGAAGTCGTTCCACTGGTTTCCGTTGATTCATTCCGCCACACCACGATCCTGCATACACCATCATCGCGTTGATGTTGCGTAATTACAGCTTACACCGTCTAAGCAAACTAATGAGTAACGTAAAATGATATTCGATCTTCGTGTGCAGGCCGATCCACGCGGATCGCGTTCAGCCCAACAGAAACAAGGGAAGAGAAACGCGCAAGTCTAACTTACCGAAGCTCGCGTTTTAAAACTTATGGTCGTTAGACTAAACTAATTACCGGTTTACAAATTATAGTGGAAGTTCCGATCTCGGGAACGTCTGTCAGTCGTGTATTATACCCAGAATCCGGAGTGTGGGCTCGCGTTCAAATTGGATTCGAAATTAAGGAAACACATTCGTCGCAAAACATCCTGTTAATAAAACGCGATACAATTAACCGACAGTGATGTTCTTATTTCACCGGTGGATCGTTAAATTGAATTATGACCAATTACGATATTGTTCGGAGCTACGAATGGCCGATGTAAACTTAAAACAGGAAACGCGAAGGGGAAACGATACTAATGAAAACGTACAACACTGGCGAAGAAATAATAACCGCTAATAAACAGATTTTTTCGTTCTTTTCAGTCCGTTTGAATTTATACTGGGATCCATTCGATTAAGACTTGGATTGACAAGGACATTAATTTTACTGAAGTTTCTTCCTGTTAACGTAAACTACAGCAAAAAATCTTCGTCAAATGTCCCGATAATTTATGAAGAAAATATTCATTAGAAAATACTTTAATCTTCTTCAATCTCTACTTTAAAATTATTTAGATAACCGATGTAATTCATAATATATCTCTTAATTTAAACATTTGTGTAGAACTTCTTCTTTCTTATTCGGAATACTTCAGTGCTCATTACTGCAGAACCAAAAAGTAGCTGCGGCCTTTTGCGGTATCTCGAGATTTATGGTCTGGAAGTCATAAGAAGGCTCATGCGCCTGATACCCAACAAATATAAAATAATTTGAAAAATAAACTGTTGAGAGAGTAAAATCTTCGAGGAGTGTGAATGTGTAAGATCTGATTCCCATACTTCGGACAAAAATTTTATCGAAATGAAACTTTCGAATAGAGTAGGTTGTTCCCAAGTGGGTTATCAACCTTCTTTGTTTGAAATTTTTATTTGACGCTCATCCGTCCCTCGTGTCAATTTGACACAGTTTTCTCGAAATACGTTATACTTTTCTGTTATTTTTAGGTAAATTTTCCCGAAACTTTGTGTGACTTTTATTTTTTTAATGCGGAACACAATCGAAAACTCTAATATGTAAACTCATCAATTTGACTAAAAAAGCATTGAATTTTTTTTTAGTCACTGTCAATTTGACACCGAGGGACAGATTTATTTCGTGAACTGAGGGACGGATGAGGGTTAAATAAAATGTTTGCCCAACTTTAATGTTAAGATAATTGGAATTAATTTAGCGGCGCAAGGTTTGATCAATTTCTACACTCTAGCAATTTTGTAAGCAAACTTTAACGTATCGATTCGGATGTGAATCATGGTGCTTTGAGGCCACGTTTGCTATTAAAATGTTTAAATAGTAGGGGAAAAGAAAGGTGGTGTTTCGTCCTAGACCCGCTAGAGGACTCATCAGTATGGCTATCTAATACGGGATGTTCGAAAGTGTTTTTGGGAAACTTATTTTGGAGATTTGGGAAATCTAATGTTAAGTCACAACTTGACAAGTATGATACATCTATCTACAAAGATTAGCAGGTATATTCAAGTTCATCATACGCGAATGAATGAATTTTTCAAGTCATACTGATTTTTACGCGATTTTTGGAAAAATCAACAACTGCGCGACGCCTAGGCGAAACTACGCATCGTCATCCGACAACATGCAGGAGGAACGTCGTTCGAGCAGGGAACAGGTCGATCGCTCGCCGTGAAATTATGAAAAAAAGCGCGTACTACATCTTCATCAATTAGCGATGCCGAGCGACCGGTCGAAAGCGACGTGTAGGAAGCTGAGGAGCCCATTGTACCAGGAATCGAAGTCCCCACGGTTCGAGATCAGCTCCCGATTCAGCGGCGCGTATCGAGCTCACGGGGGACGGGGGAGGCGGCGAACACTCCCTAGGGAAACCGGGACGACGCCGGGAATGCGATTTGATTCCTTTAACATCCTCGATCCGGACCCGGCCGAGAGATTTCATTTCTCGAAAGAGCGAGCATGACCTTCCACGGCGAGTTCAGGATGGCCGATTCTGGAAACAGGGGACCAGCAGCCTCGAACACTTGCACCCGAGGAAAAAAGCTTTCTCGCCAATTAGAACCACGATTTGTCCAGGACGCGTCGTGTGAAAATTACTGTGCGACCCTCTTCGCCTCTGTCCAGATAATTGTCTGACGAATACGATATTCCTACTAGAGATTCAGACTCGTCTTCCACGTGCACCGTGGCTCACAAAATTTTATTTTTTATCAATAATCATCCATTTTGTTCATGTTAAGCCTGTTGCTATGTCATATAAACCTGCGTAGACTAAATGATTTATTTTAGCTATTGAGAAATTCGTAGAAAATTATACGCGAATAAAAGAATAATTATAAAGACGCGAAATGCTCATAGAAACTATTTATTTTCTTGTCCGAATAGACTTATGCATTCTGATAATGAATATGTTAAAGATGTGACAGTAAATTTTCATTATACGATCGAATAAAGGAGTTTTAATGTACCTTCTTTATTTCTCATGTAATTCCTGCCAATCGCAATTTTTTCTTAATCTTTCTTGCACATCATTTTGTAAATCAATGTTACTAATTGCTCAAAAGAGTCCTGTCGACTAGTAAAATTTTTGAACAGTTATTCATGAATACTGTTTAGTGGGCCACTGTATAGATTTTATTAATTTCATTGCAAGGAGTAATATAATCTTTCGTCTGTCGCGGTATTTTAAATGGTTTCAAATAAAAATCTGTACACGGCCACGGATTTCATATTCCTCTGAGGTTCGCAAAAATGTTCGGAATATCGAGCACCCATCTAATTCGCGTTTTCATAACTCATCACTCCGCGGAATCGTCAACATACATGGAGATCTGCAATTTAATTATAAGGTGAGGGTTCAAATAGTGGTTTCTATGGTAGGATCAGAGGATCGATTTCCTTTTACCGATCCCTTGTCTGCTGGGACTGCACGATGCCCTCATTATGGTCGAACAACGGCCATACGCCTTTAATTACCGCTTTCGATAATTGTGGTTTTTGCGAATACGCTGGGTTATACGTCCTATGTGTAGTAACGCTCCAGTCACTGTTCATTTCTGGTGAAACTTTTTGCCGTGCAGTTGGCGGACTCGTTAGACCTCGTTTGTCCATCAATAACGCGTTTATCTACGTTTCCACGAGAGTACAATCGACTTTATGACCGCGGTTTTAATCGAGTGTTGTTCATCGCCAAGTCTTGGCCATTTCCGATCGTCGATTACGCCGGGAGGATCGCACGACGAAACCGCAGATGGATAATCGTCGGTGAACGTTCGATCACAATTCGTTCGACTTTCAATTCCGCGCAAAAACTGCGGGACAGTATTGCGTTGCTAATTCGAACGTAACGATCCACCGGGGAAAAGATGCTCTTTCTTTTATCCTCGCCTCAGAATTCTTTAACGAACGCTGTCCACGAAGAAAGCTACCTTTAATAGTACATACACGATGTCGTGACCTGTGTTCGAATTGCGCAACACTTTTTACTGTAGTCGAGATGGTCAAGCGACCAATGATCGAGCGACTAGTCACCGGGTCGTGAATGTTCATGCAAAATCATGCTTCCAGATATTAGCTTATGAAACCGGAAGATAAGGAAAAATTTACTTCCTCCGTGAAAGTCGTGAGAAAAACTGTTACCACTTGTTACATTTCTTCTTCAATCGCATTTCGTTCAGGTAAGTACGACGTATGTACATCTTCTAGGTCCATGATTTTATTGTGAAAATAATTTAGACAATGAACGCACCCGTGTTATACGCTGTGGAAAATAATTGGAAGACCTAGAAGGTAAAACAACTTGACTAGGGTGCAATAAAGTCTGTAAATGTTCGAAGACACTGTACCTAGTAGTTATTACAACATTAACCCGTTTGCTAGCAGGCTCTCATGGGAAAAACGTCTACCACAGCTCATGATTTTTTTGGGATTATATGACACCAATGGGAATGGACTTTACGTATTTATATATTTATATATATTTATAATTACGTATTTGTATATCAAATTCTTCATATATTTCAACGTTTTAGAACTTAACAATTGTGTTCAAACGACAACGCACTTCAACATGTCTTCCAAAACATGTCGTCCAACCGAATATCTCGGAAAGTATGAAAGATATTAAAAAAGTGTAAAACACCTGAAGAGAAGTAGACGCAAATCGTTGAAATTTTACAGTTATTTTCCAGTTTTCCTAGCTCTACTTCTCTTGAAATATTTCCGAAATTAGTGCGCGGATAAGAAAACATATCCTACGAAAATTGCTGGTCTTTTTACGCACAATAATATCCCATAATAAAAAATATAGGTTTCCATTCGAAAAAACACCGTTCACCTTCAAATGAAATCTCGAGTTTTCGAGATATTCGGCTGGAAAGATTTCAAATGAACACCCTGTATACAGTGACGACGGGCTCTGATATAACAAAGCGAGGTGTCATACATATGTGACGGCTGGTAGTGAACGGATTAAGCTGACCGACACAGCTGGCTTCGCAGAAACACGAAGTTCCAAAAAGATGAAAAAGATATTGGTGATTCTCGTTCGCCAATGGGCTTCGTATCTCGAGTTTCATCTACAGTTTTCTGCAGATTGGCGAAAGAACAGTGGATCGATCCACGATCGAGCTAATAGCTTGCACTTTCATTTCGTCCGGATGGTGCAACGGAGAAAGCCAGAAAAGTTTCTGTTGCGAACGGTCGAATCCGGGTTAGAGGTTCCTCTCTAAACGCAAAACAGAAGGAACGGAAACCCGGAGAAAGTGCGGGTCGCGTCGAGGTATTCAGTGGAGCGGTCGATTCCATACCCGCGAGCAATTATCTTAATACCGCGAGCAGTCTCTAACGAATAGCGGGGCTTTTTGCCGGCGCGGAATAAGGAGGCAGAAGTCGTAGCATCCACCTTGCGCAGCCTGGCCATCAGCCCCCCATTCCTTCAACCTGATCTCCCTCCCTCTCTTTCTTTCTCTTTATCCTTTCTTCTGCGGTATCGTCCACTTTACTTTCAGCTCCTGATGAACCGCGCCACTACGTGAGGCTTGTTACCTCGCCGCTGCGCTGCGGTGAAAGAGATGGAAGAACAATCAAGACACGCGGAAAAGCTCATCAACGGGTAACGAGGGAGGGAGGCTCGGAGATTGGGATTGAATCGATGGCAGTGCCGGCGAAAAAATTATGAACTGACTGTGATTTATGCTCAACGAATTTTAGTGGGAGGTCTTAAGTAGGGGGTGGCAAGGATGGAGGATTGCGAGCTTTATGAACTAATATCTTTGAATTTATCGTATCCGGTGTGCTATATAGTTCGTTCTAACCAAATTTACCGAAGTGCTCACATTAACTATTGAAGATGAATCTACTGTATTGTATTTTTTAATGTCCTCAATCACATGTATTAACGCAACGATCTATAAACTTCTGACCAAAATTATTCACCTTTCATAATTCAGCCAACTTTCTTAGAATTTAATACAAAAAAATAACTTGGAAAACGACTATCCGAATTAATACAAGTCACTAATATTGAAACATTCGTGTCTCTTGTTAAATTATTATATACATATTATACCAAATGAATAACAGTTTTGTTACTTTTTAGCACATTCTTCGTCAATTTCGATGACCAACTTTTTCATGTACATGTTTGCTACGGACAACCTTGCTTTACGAAAGATTTTTGGGGACTGTAGCAAACTCTACCTTTTTCCAATGTGACCAAATTTCCCCTCTAAGACAGGGGTGGGGTGGGATGAATGCGATGTAGGTCAATATTTGTCTGTTTCATTTAACATTCTAAAATTTTTACGATTTAATTTACGGTTTCAGTGTGATTAGAACTTTTTTTGTAGTTCGTAATTTCCTAAAAACGGAGCAAATTTATGTCTATTAAATGTATACACGTTCTTCAATAACTATACATTAACAAAACCGAAATTTATCGGACTCTGTTCAAAATCTTCATCACAAGTCTGACACGATATTGTATGGCAAGGGGTTAATTCCTCATTATTCAATGATTTTGATGTTCATTGACTTGCACCATTTCCGCATTAAACGGCTGATTTAGTAACCATCTGAGTTAAGATCAGAGTTCGTATACTTTCGCGCACCGCGGTCCCCTTATTGGTTGAATTACGTAGCTCGTTCCAGAGGAAAATCACTTTTCCCTCGAGTGTGGTGGTATCGGTTCTCCGTGATGCATTGACGGCTTTTTCCACATCCTATGCTTGTCCTCGGAAGGGTCGAGCATCCTCGAGGTCATCGACTCGCGTGGTCCATCCCGGAGACCTCCGCGACCGGCAATCAACGTCATATCTTTCAACGGATACGAGCTGCGGAGAGGCAACGAGGGATTTCTACGAATGCGAACGACCGGCGTCCGGAAGCTTTCATGATCGATTCTCGATAACCAATCGAGCCGAACGGTAGTCACTAACGAAATGGATATCCCGTCCCTCAATTACGATCAAACATCCCACCGCCTTTTGTACAGCTTTTCCCGATACGCTGTACATTTCGAATTAATCCTTTTGACTGTCTCTACGGTGCCTCGGTAGTGGGAACATCGGCCAGAGAAAATTTACCGATCCCTTGGGGTCAGTCAAGGGTCATTCCCGACATACCGTTTGGCTAACTTGTTACTGCGTCCTTTGTCTTTTTTGATAAATCTGTTGATTCGATATCCTCTCAAACTCTGTCTCTCTTACGAAGAATATACAAGCTAGAAGTATTAGTTGTATGCGATAGGAATTGTCGTTATGTTTTTGTTGCTGGCATATCTTTGCTGCAGGTCTCCGCTCAGCTGTTCAGTGGAAATTGTGGACAGAGAAGGAGGAAGATTCGCAATAGTAATCATTTTCTTGTGCTTTCCTCAAATATGTCACTGTTGTCGAGGAATAAAGAAGCGACTGGATTGAAAAAAAATGATATGGTCACGGTAGTATTTATGCTCCTACGTAACAGTTGGTTGAAGGGAAAATATTTTTACTGAACGTGATAGTATATTAATAACAACAACGCTTGAGACATCGACTACTGGGTCATTCATTCATTATTAAAATATTTTTAAAAATCTAAACGAACTATCAGGTATTTATACCATAGTCTCCAATTTAAAAATGCGAAACTGTCACTTTAGCTAGATATTTAAATCTGTTAACAATAAATATAAAAATGCGAAGAAAAGTGATGAATAAACTGCGGATTTCATGCATTTATAACAGAACCAGACACGTACATTTTAAAGCACTGGTCATGTTAAAAATGTTTTAGAACTTCAACGTATTAGTTTCAGCTTAATAGGATAATTAAAAGAACAATACAATTTTTTATTTAGTATCCTGCGTCCTGCAATCGATACAAACGTTTTTTTATTTTGCATAAATAGACAGCGGATTCTCTGCAGACAGCGTACTGTTATATTAATTTCAACCTATTATTCATGTCACCAAGAAAAAACAAATTTCTACTTCAACTCCAGTTCGTTGCAATTCAGATAGAAAGTAATAATTTTTCATAAATTCAATTTTTTCTAATTATGAAAAAGGGGGATTTCGTTTGGAACTCGATGATCTCTTTTGTCGACGAAGGGTTGAATGGTTGATTACTTGAACAATCATCCTACTGACTGTAAGGAGGAGACTCAAAAACCACGTAATACGTCTTTATTCGTTCTTTTCTCATTGGGAACTGTCAGTAATCTTTATTAGCGCACATTTGTTAACAAAACACGTATTGCACAAATCCATAAAAAATATATATATAACATATAAATCAATAAAAATATATACGATAGTCAAACATATGAATGTAAATTTATAGGTTAAGCTAAGATTAAGGTAGTTGTAAGTTAGGATAAGTTAAAAATGTAAAAGAGTGTATAGAAAGGGAGTTGTTAAAGGATTTGTAACCCCAAGGGGAATCAAATAAAATACTACTACTAGTCAGACACATGACATGACATGCATGTATACGGTACACATTCAACATTCTCACAATTCGGCGCCATGTATACGGTAAACATTCAACATTCTTACATAACTAAAGTCTCGAAGTTCGATGACACAGATCGTTCCACAATAAGGACACCGCAGCGATGTAAATCACAATGTTCTTATAGAAATATCTGCAACAACGAGAAACCAGATTCGGATAACGAGCGCGATAACGCAGAACGCGATAAAACAACCAGGAAGCGAGGAGTCGAACGATGAAACTCGGCTCGGACAAACTGTAAAAAGTATAATTAAGGTACGATTAACGCCAGCGTAAATCACCGAGCCCGAGCACAAAGCCAGATTTCGTTTATCGCCGCAACTACGACCGAATGGAATTTTAATTGCCCTTCAATTATCTCCATGTGCCTTTCGCCGGTCGCACCGTGAAATAGCGAATCCCCTATGCGTTTCGTCGGCGTGAAAAGTTGCGTAGCCGAGAGGTGTCCGGGTTGTCACCCATCAAAACGACACTTTAACATTCAATTAAAGAAACGCCACGGCGGGGGACGATTGCCCGTAAATCCATCACGATGGTGGGACGTTATATGTGAAAATAAGAAATATTGCCGTGTAACACGCCCCGTCTCATTATCCTGCGCCGAGTTCCTCGAGGTCGTGAAACAGCGGGAACAGTCGGTTTCCGTTGCGTGGAATCGATTTCCATGACGATCGGATCGGGGGAACGGATGGAATCCGGGAACACGCGTTAGTCTACCGGGTCGGTGAGTTTTCGAGTATCGTCGTTGTCTTCGTCGTTCGAGCCGGACCAATAAAGTTCCATCCGCGGTGGAGATAGCAGCGGACTTTTTAGATAGGAGAGACATCGTAAAAATTAAAGGGTGGGGGGATGGGGGCGGGTGCAAAGGCGCCGATCCGACGGACGAATCAACTTCACGGTTTTTATTTATTTACGAGCAGCCGGGGTCGGAGGAGTGGAGAGACGTCGCGGCGCGTCAGATAAAACGACGCTGAGAGGCGGAGAGTTTAGTGCGTGTTCGCCGTGACTCGACAGCGAGAAAGAGAGAAAGAGAAGGACCAAGATGGTTCGTTCCCCTGGCAGCACCTTTACCCAAGGTGAATTTGTCGATAACGTCCCACGCCTACCCGTCCGAATAATTAATCACCTGTTCCCGATCGACTGACGTACCGTTAGAGGAAGCTTGCCCCGAGGGGCGATCGCGCGCGGACCCTTCTAGCGGGTGAAAAAACAATTTTCGGAACATAATGATCGCGCAACATCAAAGAAACAATGGCGCACCGGTGCCTCTGTGCCATGGAGATCTCTTATCGCGACATCGACGAAAGCTCTCTGCCCCGAGGAATGGCAATCTCGGGGTGGAAAAGAATATTAGTGGGGTGGATCGAGGGTAATAGAGCAGAGCCATGATTACAGCTGGAAAACGGAGGGGAAATGCCTGCTGGGAGCAAAGTGCATGTAATTATTGAGTTGCTCTACCGAGGAAGTCGGTCGTGTTTTCTTCAAAGGAGAGAATTTTAGCGATAACATCTTACTGTAGAGCTAGTGCTGCATCGATGAATAGTTGTCGATAAAAAAATTAATATCTGTATTATTCTCCATACAGTTGCGCAAAATCGTGTTTGACATTTTAAGTGCTACGTGGGTCATGTATGGTCAACACAATTTTTACTACAATCTATTAACCCTTTGGGTACAGATTTGTTTCAAGATTTTTTGCATATGGAATGAATTAAAAATTTTGATGTATGGATTAATGTAAAGATTTTATGTAAGATTCTCAATTGCAAAAGAAAAATAAATACATTACAGAAACATAACATGTAGGTTAAGTAAGCTAAATTTTATTAGTGTAATAGATTGTGTATCTTTATCCAAAATAAAAATGTTCTGCATTGATTCTGGTCTAAACAATTTTGCGGCAAGGTTCTTTTACAAAAATGTCCACCGATCCAGAGGTGTAGACTCACCCCTACGACGGATGACCATTACTTTTTACACACCCTGTACAGTTCGCGTATTTCGAGGAAAACTTTCAATGCGAGGAAACCAAGCACCGTCCTTAATGCGCTCCGAGCACCGAGGATCCTCTCGGATGACTATAAAGTCCTACATCCTATTGACCGTAACCCCGGAACCGGTAAGAAAAACTCCGGTAACCCGATATCGCCGAATTTTACCGGGAATTTTTATGGGGCCGCTTAATGGCGTTTTAATTGCGCAGCCTCACCGCCTCGACTGATTAAGCAGTAAATTCACGTATTTATAAAACACTGTGGTTTACGAACGGCCACGTTCCGCGCGCATATACTAGGTGTTTCCAAAACGTCGAACATTAAACCTAAACTTTTTATGAAAATCATTTTCGTATCGAAGGATCAGCTTTCTTAATTGTAAGGTACCTGAATAAGATGGCAGTAAGTACAGTAGAATTATTCGGACCTCTGATATCTGAATTCTTTATGATTAATTTCGTCGGGTTTTAATGAAGCATAAACGAAATTCGCGATTCTGCGAAATCCAAACTGCAGGCTCGCGTTCCTCGCAGGATTTACTCCGGGAGGAGAAAACGTTATACGGTCACTTAAATGAAATCCGGCCGTAACGTGTATTATTTAATTGTGAAACGATCGGAATCCCTCGCGCATATTATTTAAAAACAAAATCGTCACCATTAAGAATTTATTAACGTGGGTAATCAGACGTGTCAGATATACGGACGAGCTGTTTACGACTTTGGAATTAAGCCTGTATTATATGAAACGACCTATGTCAAGAGCACACTGCGACAAAGCTCGTATACGTGGTTATACTTATTTCCGTGTGCCCCTGTTTTATGAAGTCGAGGAATTATCTTAGGAAGGGAACGCGGTTTTCGGGTCGTCCGATCGCCAGGTATCGTCCGTGGCTTTACGAGGCGACGGATACCAACGGGGACCGGCGATTAAGCGAAAATCCGCTTTCGGTGGACCGTTCCGATATTCTTTATGGAGATAATCAGCTCAATCATGCTTCCGCAAACGACGATCGGCTCGGCGTATTTCAGGATATTTGAAAAATCGGCTACAATGTGCGGTGCGCGCCAGCTGGCCGATTTTAATCCTCAATGTCCGTGTGCATCGACTACTTCTTTCTTCCCCCACCTCCCACTCGTCTATTCTTTTTTCTCATTTAATGCACGGCTTTTTTTGTCGCCCCATAACGGATAAGAATTTCGTCTGACGCATTTTAGAGGCTTCCCTTAGAATGCCAAGAGCCTCGGCCCGGCACGGTGCCTCGAAAATGAAGGAGGCGTGTGAACGAGAGAACCAGCTCTCTTTCGCTCTCTCTCTCGCTCTCTTTCTCTCTATCTCTCACTGCGCGGACCGTGGGGAAGAAGAAGAAGAACACGACGTCAACGACGACGAAGAAGAAGATGAAGAGTGGGAGCGAAACGGGGATGAGGGGGGTGTGTCCGCTTGGCGGCTACCTGCAAAACCACTCTCGGCCCGAGCTATATATCGCGAGTCCCTCCCCCGCGCCGGTATCGCTTTAATTTTAAATTAAAATTCATGAACGGGTTATTACCTTTTTACCGGATCGAGTTACGCGCTTTTTCGCCGCGGCGTCTATGCGCAAGCCGCCTCAAGGACGAACGTTTGACGCCATCGTGAACTCTCGTCGTGAGTACTCGTGAACATGCAGCAGAGTGCTTAATTGAATCGCCGCTTCGAGAGAGGACTTTCTCTAACCGCGTGTTTCTTAAACAGCGGAATTAGACGGCTGCGGAGACGCAATGGATCCAAAAAGCATTTCAAAACTAAATTTCTCGATTCTCGAGAATTGTCAATATTTTATCTGTGACAATTTCGATAAAATAAATAGTACAATAACAAATTCGGACAGGATGTTTAAGCTTGATACGGTAGGTGAAAAACTGAAGACACGTTTCTGGTCGCAAATTGAATGTCTGTAAAACCAACTTAAGATTTTTTACACCTATGTACACCTATCGATCAGAGATCAATAAATTGACTAGAAAAAAATCGTCGATCAAGTTTCGAGCGTTCGTTATAAAGACATAGCTCCAAATTTGAAATCTATGGCGATTTTAGTCACGAAATTTTTTTTTAATGTATTCATAGATATTTGACTATATAGCATTTTCGAGCAAAAACTTGTATTCAGCTTCTAGCCCACTACGAGTCCAATTTTATTATCACACTAGTTTGTCCAACGTAATTATCACGGTTTAAATATCAACTATTCTTCGTGAATTGAAAATATAATGTTACATACATATAATAAATACTGTTATACATACAGATATACATGATGTACATACAGATCACCCTAGATCAATGGTTCTTAACCTTTTTGAAGTCAGAGAACACTTTTAATTATATGAAAAATTTGCGGAACATCAAAATTAACGATCCAAAACACAAACACCAAAAACATCCCGCGTAGAAATAAATATATTATTAAATACATTTAATATATTTCGTGGCATTTCGCGAAACACTTGGAAAAAGCATCTAGTACCGTAGATAATGTGTCGAGATAATAAAGACTTCAGATATCAAAAGTTCGAATAATCAAGATCATATGGTGATCCCAAATTCGATAGATGAATTATAGAAACATTCTACAACATACGAAGAAAGTTTTCCCTGCAGACAAGCTCGCGATGAAGACCACGAAGCATTAAAACCTACAAGCATCCGTTACGGCGATTTTATCTCTTGCGTTTCCGATTCTCTTATTTTATCGCCGGTAGAAAAATTACGTAGCGTTATTAAGTATCTCAATTTAGTGGTGCAGTTGCGACATTTATGGTGTACCAAGATATTTATGCTAGATGTAGTTGCGCCGTCCAGAAGAAAATATTTCATAGTTCATTAAGATATCTAGTCATTCTAGTAAAATAAAATATCGGGTTCAGAGATTATCGTGCATAAATATTGTCGGATACCCTCTTTTATATAATTAGACTGCAGTCGCTGTTACAGATATATTTTATGGACCGGTTAATGTACAAAGAGAAATCCCAATATAATTTCTTTAGTCTATTGTAGGCTACACCGTGCTTTAAGACCATTATAAATTTCAGAAAATTGTGATTGTTCTAAAAATTAGTAACATTCCTAAATGTAAGTATATGACGTGGCTATCATTACCCTCTTAATTAACTGTACAATGGATGTAATTTTCTGCCTACAAAAATATACTGTTAATATACTGGTAAATCTTGGTAAGTTTTATTTCAAACAAATAGTAATTGCAGGAGTAACGGACCCTGGGTCATTCCTGCGAATAATTAATCGCATAATTTAAGGTGCCGTTAGGTCCATGTGATTTAATTAAATGCGTTAATTAAAGCTGAAACTTGACCAGTGAAAAGATTAGCATACGTCAATCACAAATGGAAGTCGATAGCTGATGAGCAATTCCAAGTAGCACTTCCAAGGTGAAATAATCTCTACAAGTTAAGACGGATTATCGCTTTCTTCTTTCAATGCAAGGAGTGACTTCGTCGAACGAAAGACGACACTTTGACGACTACCTTGGTCTTCGAAATGACTCTTCCTCCCATGCCGATTATGGTTCTTCGAACGCCAAGGACGGGTCTAACGGGGGTACCATCGAACGCTTAGCAAACCCTGTAGTTGAAGTGTCTGGCAATTATCAGCAGAAGACCCCCCAAAGAGAACGATCTTCCATTCTATTTTTTTTCATTACAACTCCTCATTTTATTAGTGTTAACTTTTTATTATTTGGAACGACCCCGTTAAATACATGTAAAAGCTTGTTTTAAAACAAAAGTCAAAGGGTAGAAAAGTTAATTATACTTGCAATTCTATAATCATGAACAATTCGATTGGAAATAAAGGAAACAAAGTCATTAGACACAGACGTTTATCGTATAATGTTTAGACTAAATGGCAAGTAATACATAAATAACCAAAAATAAGAAATATTCAAGGTATTATACAGAGACTTAAAAAAAAAGACTTTACAAATCGTAACTATGGAAACAAGTAGAGGGTGTTGAGTTCTTTTCATTCTAGTAATTTTATAGTAAAATGACTAACTACGACAGACATTTTAAAATAAGTCCAGCAACATTGCAGTAAGATATCATGAACGTAATATCATTTTCAGAGACAAGAAACTCTAGGTTAAAATGATTTCATTTCATTTCGAATTAATGTAACTATTACGTTTTAAAGAAAAAATTTTAATGTCTCACCTCTTTATTCAACAAAAATGAAAACAAACATACAGTTGGATATACAAACAAATATTGTCAGATACATTGTGCCGATAGTTACAAGAAAGTAAAGTTCAAATCTAACTTATTGTCGATTACCTCGTTATTAATCATAACTATACTAGTTCCAAGGTTTAACTGATTTTTGAATGCACTATTATTGCTATTAAAAAAATTGACAACTGCTCCTTAATAAAGCTCAACGACGTTAATATTCGTATTAAGGACGCTGCCATAAGCGAACGGCTTATCTAAGCCTGGCGAAACTTAGTGTGTGTGTGTGTATAGATAATGGTAATATTTCTCTCTGGACTCCCGAAATCACCGCAGCATTTCCAAGATGGCAGAAAAGAATCAATCTTTGGAATATTTTAAACAGAGTAGTATCCCATTTTTGCGAATCAAAGAGGCGACAAAGAATTCAGACGGATCATTGCAGATCATCTAGGGAGAAATGACTGGGCGGAAATTTTACGGGAATTCTATTAGCGTCCCCGTACCACCGTAAATCTTGATCCCGATGACTCACGAGCGAGATTGTCCGCACGGGAGGATCCCGTGGCCGCGTTCGCCAGGACGAAGCGTACCGCGTCATTAATTAGGGCCCGCGGCTTCGTGATTCATTTGGGCCCCATAATGAAACTCGAGCAACACGCAAGTGGCCGGCGCAGTCCCGACTCGATCGCCACTGTAAATACGGCTGATGATCCAGGATCGAGAATGACTACACAATCTCCATCGACGCTTCTCTATGTCACCGCCGCACAATAGCAAACACAGTAGGTGCTATAGGTTTACCTTAATTCGAGGTAAGAAGCTTTCCCAAACCTACGCGGGGATTACTCGAGGCCTACGTAACTCCATTGTTGAACGGTTCCGCAAAAATACTCAGGCGGGTTCACCGTCAGTCGCATTGTCCGTGGAATGGGAAAAATCGCATGATATGCAGACGATTGATTGCGAAATTCATGCTAACATTGCTTCAACCCCTTACACCGTAACGTCGAGCGAGAATCGCGATAAAGATTTTAAGCAGAACCTACTAAATATGTAATATATTATTAAACTGCGTATCTTTATGCATTTATGAAGAAATTGGGTGAACGAAATATAAATCAGTAAAAGATTCTAAAAAATGGAGAATGTTATAATGTTGCTTTTAATGTAACAAAGCCGTTGAGGTTTGAAATCCATATTTATTTCATTCCTGCATTTCACCATCAATACAATACATTCTTATTTTGCATAAAGATCTTCAGGCTATACATTATTACTTTCATTGAAACCGCAATAACATTATATTTTCTTGTTGTCGATATACAAGCCATTGAAGAATACATAGGCATGCAATCAATATAAACTCCTCCGCCTTCTTTCATTTAATTATTTCCGAGAAACTACAAAATACAATAAATAATAACAGATTACTTCTTACTTTTTATTTATTACTTCTTATTTATTTTATGTTGTTTGCATCGACAATTTAACCCAAGAAAAAATGCAATTTCTTGTTATTTAATTTAAAAATTTCGGAAATTGATCTAACGTAACATGGAACCGCATCCTTAGTCGTCCTTTAGCAATTTAAAACCCTTGTGCAAACTTAAGAATTGATTTTCATCGTATGAAATAATTTGAATTTACGAGATCCGAGAAGATCGGGGGAGCAAAATAAATCACCAGATTATTTATAACATAAAAAGAAATAATACTTCAGAATTCAGACAGTATAAAACTTCGTATCTTGAAATATGAATCTCAATCTTCGTGTTTAAAAATCTCGAGGCAAGCTTTCGATATAAAGTATAAGGGTGGCAACATATTTCCGATTGCAAAGAATTACAACTTTAATGGTCAACATAAAACAACTCACTGACAAGCCTTACTAGACGATTTCTAGTACCGTTCGAAAGCAACAAGTTTTACAATAAATTTCCGAGTTGCGTAATCGGTTTTTCGACTCGTTGTCCGGATTTTATGCGACGAAAATGGACGGGGAACGTTGCTGCGGAGCAGCGTTTATTTGCATACCTATCGATTAAGGGGTAATTGGACGAAATATACGGCGTGCACGTCCATCGTGTCCGCATAATACAGATGCCAGAAAGTGAAACTACCCGCGATGGAAGAGGGAGAACGTAGAAACTCGTTCCCACGTCGCGGTTTGCTTGTGTCTAGGAGCGCGTGGGCGCGCGTAACACGCGTAACACGCATAACCGGGGGAGGCAAAACGCCGCCGACCGTTTCCAGATATAATGAGTGCCGCTTAGGCCGCGTGGGTGGTTTGGAAATGCTTCGAACGGCGAATACCGGCGTCCACCGGCGACTGTAACTCGAGCTTCGGTCAGGTGCGCCGGCTCGGTTACCTTAATTCTCGAAACTCGTTCTCATCTCGATTTACGCGGCCGCGGCGACGAAGTTATTCCCCCGCGACTTTCAAAGAAGGACACGATATCCTTTTTGTCATCGCAACGATCCCGGTTTGTTGTCGGAGATTATTGTGTCTTAGCTGAAGCACGCTGCTGATCGATATGGAGCAGGTGAATTTTTTCGAAATTATTTGAAAGTTAAATATTCCGTTATATCGATCGTACGAATTAATATAAATTAATTTATGATATCTATTTATTTGAAAGCGATGAAAGTCTCATGATGCTGTTATGACAAATTCATATTCGAACCACTCATAGGCTAAATCGAACTACCATTCCTGTTTTCTGACGCTTCAATTTTTACATCTATCTATCTATATAAATAAAAATTAAATGCTGTTCGTTAGTAAACGCATCACTAATTTGGTTAATTTTTTTTTAAATGTTCGTAATAGTCCGAATAAGGTTTTTATCACAAACAAATTTATTGAAATTTTGACAGAACAACGTCTTTCGGGTTAGCTTATTCAAAATAAATTTTTCTAATTCAAAAGTCAAATGACTGCTTTCACGTTCTTTATTTTTTAATTATTGAAATTATAAAGATGCCTCCATGACAAATTATTCAATAAGTTTCTTTGTTCGAGCACATATTATTATAAAAATTGTGAAAAATCTAAATAAATTCAGCTTTGTAAATATTATAAAACAATACGGTTATTGTTAACACTGTTAGCCCCTTACCTTATAATATCTTGACTGCCACGTGAAGATTCTAAATACATTCTGATAAAAATGTAGTTAATAATTTTTAATAATAATAATAAAGCTATCGGAGAACATATTAGCATACAGATTATATCAATATTCTCCTTTTTTAGAAAATTACGATCTACAAAAAACTTTCTAATCACTGAAACCGTAAAATGAATGATAAGGGGTTGAGCACCATAGATGGCCTGTGAGACCACTTTCAATTTTTATTCATGTGTATTTCAATTCTGATTATGTTTGAGTGTTACAGCATTTTGCAATATAAACAGGCGTGTATACAGCAATGAATGTCAGCAGCCTGGAAGACTTTTAATACTATTGAATGAGAAAAATTTACAGAATTTTTCAGCATGAATGTAGGTATACTTTCGTCGAATACTCGCGGTGGTCGTTCACCGACCAGAAGAAAATCGCCAATATCAAATAAAACACAAGAAAGTCTTAGGTCTGAGACACTCGCCGACAAGATTGCCGTCAAATCACAAATACCAAACCTTCCAGACGAGAAGAAAACTATCGCAATAATCCCGGAAAATACGAATCCATAGCACATTCAATAACTACTCCCCTCTAGCGAATAAATCAGAAACCGTTCGACACGGGAACCCGAGGATCGAAATTGTCTAGCGCAGCCACTGGTCGCGCGGGCACGCCCTAATTCAACACTTCTGCGCAAAAAGCGCTAATGACTGGCTGGAAAGCGAAGCCGCGTAAATCAGCTCGGCTCCGTAAATTGGCCAGAAATAATTTCCACTCAATATTTTGATAGACTCGTTCCGACCGAGCGAATTCCCGCAACGCGTCGCCCGGCGAATTCCCGTAACGAGCATAATCGAGCACGACCCGAATCAAAAGAAAAGCAAAAATAAATGGAGGCTATTCGACGGCGTAATGACTACCCCCACGCCTTGCCCACCGTGATCCCCGTAGTGACATTAACTGCTCAGTAGATTAACCATCGAGAAATAAGTCTCGTAACGCCGGCTCCGGATTAATCCATACCGGTACGCGCGTAAGAGCATCTCGGGAGCCGGCTACGTGTTGTCCATAGGGTAAGGCTAGAGGAAGCTTGTTAAAACTTTAGTTAATCACGGCCCGGACATCGGTCACACGTTGTCGTACTTAATTCGCGATCTGCCGTTCCGTGTCCCCCCTGGGTCGCCCCTCGTACTCCTCAGCTGATCCTCAGGTTCTCTATCAGACTTCAGACCCCCCCCCCCCGGCCCCTTTCTGCTCTTCAGCATCCTACATAGATGTATCTTGGTCTTCGCATCGCGGAGCTGAAAACTCAATTACAGCTTAATGAATTGGCGCGGACTGGACACGGCGAGAGGAACACGGTCCTGGGGAAGAAGGTCCGACACGAGCTCTCTCTCTCTCGCTCACACACACACACACAAACACACACACTCCCTCTCTCTTTTTCTTTGTGGAACGATTCTCGTTGGCAACGTTGGCCGGCTGGTAACGAGCCAGCCGTAACCTGCACGTACGTTGCATCGGAGATACCAGATTCGAGATAGGAAGATCTTGAGAATCGATTTTCCCTTAGCGGCTCCAAGATCGGCCCGCGAAGTATCGGCGCGCATCGCACGCGGTATCGATCGCACGCGATCATCGCCTCGCGCAACGCCGGACGATCCATCGGCGGATCTATCTCCCGACACTGCGGATCGCGGGACTCGGGAATTCGTTCGATTTCAACGGCCCGAGAATACATCGACGATCGTTTCGTGCCGGCCTTTGTGCCATTCCAATCTTCACGCAGCTCTGTTGTGCTTCCTTTACAACTGTCAGATTCCGAGATTTCGCGGTGTTTGTTTCAGGTACGAAAATATTGCATTGTACTGCAATGTTCTGGAAATTTCGAGCGGAACCTTCCCCGCGATCAGGGAAAGTTGACTTCTGAATCTAGACTGTAGTTTCCAGGCAATCAGCATCCTGATTTTAACATCCTGAATAGGATGTTATTCCAGACAAAAAACCGCACACGAATCAACTCTGAACAGGTTACATTGTAACATTAAGTCGTTCTAGATCAGATCACTGCCATCTTGCAGCATCCTTTTCACGAATAAATGTTTTAAATGATTCCAAATGTAACTGCGGCCACGAGGTTCAAGATCTTAACCATATTCTTTGGCAATGTACCTTATTGGAATCACAACGAGTTGGTCTTATGAAGGGATTGAATAAGCTCAATTTGTTCCCACCCTTGAATGTTAGATCGTTGCTCTATAAACCGAACATTCAAGCGTGTCATCTTCTTTTGAATTTCTTCAAACAATGTAACCTACAAATTTGAAATTATATACATGTCAAACACGCTGCTTTCCTATTGATCCTAATGTATATGTCAAATACGATGTACTTATATTAACTCAAATGTAAAGCTTCATAACCCCCCAAGGGGAGTTACATTAAGCTCAATAAAAAAAATAAAACACGTGCGACAGACTCCCCTTGTAATACATAAAATGTAGAAAACAATACGAAAAGGATTTCCTCTATAGTTTCCCGCTTCTCAAACCTTTTTTTTATTTTTAGTTTAAAGACGTGTAGAAAAATGATGGAGACGATGACTTGGTAGGGGCCTATCGACGAACGTCGATGACAACATGAATTTTCATTGTAAATGTTGTAAAGTTTCGTTGTAAACTAAACGATCCCCAGCCGCAGGGAATAATAATAGAAAATGAAAGTTTAAGGATGACCAAGAAACCTGATCTACAGAGAGACGTGAACGTGCAACGCATGGCTTGTTTCTACATCGAAAACACTTGTGATACCGTTTATTTCTAAATCCCTTTTTTCGTGCTACACCGTTTATTACAGGTTGTTAAATTATTATTTCGCGATCTTTCGAACTACGCCGGCCGCAGATCTCGCGTCGATAGTATTTGAAAAACCCGGCAGCAGAGATAAGAATGATGGTTTATAGGACCACTGGTTGCTTTTTTCTAGCTACCGGGAATGGGCACGAGTTTGTCAACGCTTGAAATGTTGAACCTGATCGCATAGTACTCCGGCAATGAGAATTTCAACGCGGCACGGCGCCGCGTGCACGCGTTGGAAATGAGAAACTTGTTTCGATCGTGTTGTCCATATATTATTACTGTTGCCTTTATCGATTTTGTTCGGATGATTTAGATATCGCCGACGTTGGGTGCTTTCGATAGAGAAATCAGGTCATCGAATTAGGCGCTACATGGATGTTCTGTGTTCCGCTGTCTGCTTTTCGATTGAACACTTGATCGGCTCTGACAATCGCTATACTAAACGCTACTCACGTTGCTCCGCACGCGTGCTCCATGAATTTCATTTCAACCATGAAAATACTGTGTATCCAAAGGTTCGAATTTATACATTACTTCTCTTATTCAGTTAATAAATCATACCGCGATTATTTGTAGATATATCTGCCCCGGCTCGGAGAAATACGATTACGAACCGCTCAATCAATGCTCAGCGAGATACGTATCAATTTAATTTCGTCGTTCGTCAATTAAACGTTGGATAATTAAACGGGGAAACGATAATGCAGCTTACAAACGAGATCAGTACGTCCGATCAAGCTCGACGCATCGGCAACTTCAACGCGCGGGTCGATCGCTGTGTTGGTGATTTCAATGCTGGGTAGGCAACTAGCCTAACAGCTAGAAGGCGGGACGCATAGATTCTGTGCAACTTTAAACTTCATACTTCTCGATTACAAAATTAATACGTTTTCTCATTTGTCACGTTTCTTGTAGTTGGATTCTGTACACACCCTTTTGCTTTAATCGAACTTGGTTTACACGTATCCTAACCTTAGAGAACTCACCCATTTCATTCACTCGTCTCAATTAGTTTTTCCGTTCTCCCTCTTCGTTAGTTCTGATTACAGAATAAGTAGAAGGAACATAATACAGTAGAAACATTAAGAAAACTTTAAATGATGTATTATTTTCAATCTGTTAAACTTATCGAGGCAGAAAATAAATTTCTCAATTTTCATATTGATGGAGAATATCCCCAGTCTATTTATTATTATTCATTCTATTAATTTTATAATGATTACTATCATATTTATTTAGTAAATTCCCCACTTGTAGTCGAAGTCGAAGATTATTTTGTGGAAAGACCAATAGTATATTTGTTATTATTCGCACCGTTCTATTTAGTTTACACTATTAGCTATAGTGTTTCTTTACTAAATTCAATTCCTCGGGAACATATTCAAATTTATTTTCTCTACACAAGCTTTCTTGTTCATCTTAATATCTTTTTGTGTACATTGGAATGCAATTACAGGTTAATAACCGTTCCAATTATCTTTTTCCGAACACGGTCATACAAATGCGATACGAAGGTAGCAATTATGCGAGCACAATGGAGGGGTTGAGCGTTAAACTGGCCGAGGCGTGAGAAAAGCTGCGAAGGGAGCCTCCCTCAGACGAATTACGTGTTTCGAGAGGATTTCACCAGAGAAACGAGCCTCGAACTCTGATGTTTTCATACTTGTACCAAGTTAGCGAGCGTTTCGTATCGCAATCTGAGCAAGGCCAACGGATTTTAGGGGATGCGGTCCGCGAAATTGCGGGTACCGTCGCGAACGAACGATCTTGGAAAGAAAAGTTGCAGTGCGAGGTCGGTTGCAGAAAAAAAGAGGATCGAGCGCAGTTGGTTTCCTTGGTCGGCGCGAAGAAACAGTGCTTCCTGATGCACCTCCTCTCCTCCCGAATCCCCCTCGCAGCTCGAGGGCAGCTCTCTCACCTGGGATTTATTTTTCGGCGAAGTGAAATTAAGTTTTATATCCAGAGGCTGTAACGAGGCTGCCCTGCTGGTGGGCGCCGGAACGGCCACGAAACTACCGTGCGATGATGATGACTCGCGCCGCGTGAACCAAGAAGTTGAGGCAAGGAGAGGAGGCAAGGTGGGACGAACCGAAGCAAGCCTTTGTGGATCAGCTGCTTTGCGGTTTTCAGCTTCCTCGCGCCGCGGAATCGAGGATAACGACGCGCAATCCCACGGAACGATAAAAACGCGTTCGAGTTAACGTAGCCCGCGGCGGAGTTAATTAATGAAAGGATTTAGGCCGGCGTATAAACCCGGGCTGCCCAGGTGCATTATCTCCGATGCGGACCGAGATACCGACGCAATTAAAGTATTCGGGGTTATCTTGGTTATATCGTTGCGAATTCAAGTATATTGCGCAATTTCGCCCGTTTTCGGATCGTTTCAGATAAACTGCCGTGCGTGCCTCCGCGGAGCCCGAGGAAATAATAACAAGACGTCGTTATCACTGCTAATCGTCGACGATGTTTTATGGTTATTGTTGTTGTTTATCTGTTGGCTTCGTGATTTCGGGAAGAGTTTCACCGAGGAGCCTCGTTACCGAGAGTAAATTATATTTTTCTTTTGCGCGTTTTGCAGCCAGGAGGCATCATTTCGCGAAGGATCGATTAATAAAATTAAGAACGAGGAAAATGCATGTCGATCTGTTATCAAAATTATTCCGCTATGACGACGCCTCGCCGGGCCACCGATAAAAGCTTGAATTTACAGGCACGCTCGCGACGAGAGGCTCTAGCCAAGGACGAGAGTGATTTCTAAGAGATTATAAGCTTGTCTCGGTGGGGAACTATAGGCATTTATTGCAAGCGCGTTAAAGGTTCGTGGCCATCGCGTGGGCGGCCGCCGATAGAGTCTACATGCTTCTCGGCATGTGCAAGCCAGACCTCGTGGTTGCTCGACTTTTTCGATTAGCCCTCCCCTCTCCCCCATCCTTTCTCTTTCTTTCTGTCTCGGTCTTTTTTACCGTCGTACTCTTTGTTTTTTCTTCCTCTTCGAAAGGTAGAACGATGCTCGACGCGCGTGGGAGGAACGAACGAGATGGTTCGCAACGGAGAGTCGAATTTTAATAGCCTGCACACACCTTCGCAGCCGCTCTCGTGATCGAGCTCGCTTTCATTCGGTTCGAGCTTTCATGTTAGTGGACGAGCTGCAACGATCCACTGTAAAAGTGGTTGCTGTCGATATGGCCAGCGGCGGATCTAACGGTAAGTGGACTAAACGGCCACGTGGGGCCCCGAATTGTAAATAAATATATTTCTTGTGTAACGGTATGCAATTTTTCATTACTTTTCGTTTTTGTTAACACTTTCACAACCGCATGTTTGCGCAGTGAAACGTCGCCAATATTTTGGAAGAAAAAACTTTACATAAATTCATGAAACAATTAACATTATTAGTATAAATCAATAATCAACATTATTATACAACAATATTTTCCCTTTGTGTGATAATTACAACACGTACAAATATAAAACAAAATTCATGACTGGCCTGCCCATCACACCACATTGGTGTCAGCGGTTGTGAAAGTGTTAATAAGGTTTGTTTTATTATTTAACGTCGCTTTTTGAATTCTTACGTGAGAATTATTTCGCGACGGGACCTACAGTTTAGAATAAAGGTGGGTTCCGAACCACCTTGGGCACCATAGTATCCTCGCCAGTTGAACTAACATTTTGGGCGCATCTATCCTGGCGTTACGACGTCCTGGCAGGTGGATGGTGTCATTGCGTTTGCATCCGGGGTAAATCCTATGGGCTTGGAAACCCAGTCGCTAGCTATCTCATCCCGCCTCCACTTCATTTCGATTTGAATAGGATTTGCTTAGCTACCGATTTACAATGGCAAAAAGAGATAGACTTTGCCACTCTTTTCAGTAATTTCTTTTTTAGTGTACCATTATTAATTTATTATCAGTTCGAGAGAAAGGCTAGTGGTCAGTAGTTGTTGGGGATGCCGTTCGGTTTGTTAGGTTTTTTTTATAAGAATCAGTTTTTGTATTTTCCACTGAGTTGGAAAATAACCAATTTTCAAGCAGACGTTCATTACGGTCGTGATAAGTGGTAGATTGGCCTTGACTTTATAATTCTTATTAATTTATTGTCGAGCCGTTGCAATATCTTTAGTAAATTGATCTGCAGCCAACATGTGGTACACAGTAATAAGCACAATTAGAGTACATTATATCTTTTATTAAGCTATTTGAACGAGCATTAAAGGACTACATCTTCTTCGATGCTGAAGATTTCGATTAGGGCTGTAACTTTCCTTCGAAGGTCGAAGATGTCTAAGCATCGATTTGAAAAACTTCGAAGGTCGAAGATTTCGAAGGTTAGCTTTCTGGTAATTCGATGGCGATGATGATATAATATAATATAATACAATATGGTGACTGACAGGTAATATTTTTATTTATCAAAGATCGTGACACTTCGAGAGTTCGAAGACTTTGAAACTTCGAAGGTCCCTTCGTTCCTTCGAAAACTTCGAAGCTTCGGAAAAGTTACAGCCCTAATTCCGATCAGTTTCTCCGCATCGAAATAGACGAATAATTCGAGAATGTGCCCCGAGTAGGCCTCTTTCCACCAAGCAGTTCCGCGTCGCAAGTAGCGAAACAGTGACTCGCGGAATCGATTAGCGTCGAGTTCAAGGCACTCGAAAAATTATGCACGCCCGTCCTCCTACACCTCCCGAATGGCGAAGTGGAGCATCGACTGCGACCGCGCTGGTATGAATATGCAACGGGTAGGCTATAGAGGCCGTCGAGGACCGTATAAAGGCGCGCTTACACGTGTGGTCCGGTGACGAATGCGTGCAGGTACATCGGTAAACACATGTGTAAACCGTGCGTGCTTTACACGTGCGTGCCGAGGGTGGGGCACGTGGGTGACTTTCCGTTCCACCCACACGTCACGTTCGCTGCTCGCTCTTTCGACAGTCGCGACGTGAACGGCAATAAATATCACGCCCGAAGTTGTCCTGCAACCGATACACCCTGGCGGCTAAGGACTCGTCTCGCTTCGTGAAATTGAAGCTTCTTAATTAGCCGGGTTGCCTCTCCAGCTGTCTCCCGCCGATTAAGCGTCCGTATTCGATGAATATTAAACGCCTCATCCGGATGACATTATCATACTAAACGCCAGAAACGAGGAAACATTTTTGTCTTGAACCGACGTCGACGTCGAGATCGAACAGAGAATCCAGCCAGGGAATTTCTTTTTCGTTATGTGTCGGAGAGAGGTGGGCGGGTGCTCGCAGCATTCATAACCGAAGATTACCACTGTCTGTATACTGTACACTGGTTACGCTATAACTTAATTTCTACATACCCATCGAGAGACTCCCCTCCCCCCGTTGTTTTTAATCGAATAGCCCCGTTAATGGAGCAGGTAGATTTTTAAACAAATATTCTGGACGGAAATTGCTCGGCGAAAACGTAAATTTGCATAGGAGTCTACAAACTAGCAATTAGTATTAAGTTAATAGGAAACAAATGGCCGGTGACTATCCGTGTATGTAATAACTATAATTTTGTGGCACGCAGTTTGCATAAATAAAATACTTCAAAATCTTATCTACCAAATAATGATTTTTTTACATTGCATTTCAGACTCGCTATCGGGCAGACACTATTCTACAGGGAAACGATAAAGACAGTATAAATGACAGTAAAAATTCATTCTGAAAATGACGGGACTTTTATTACTGTCCTGAACATAAATTTAATATTGATTCTTGTCTGATAATGTTATTATTATACTATGATATTATATTAACCCTTTGCACTCGGAGCTATTTTATCTCGAAAATGAAACATTACTTTCGTCCTAGAATATTTCCATTCTCAATGATTTTTTAAATTTGGTAGATATGAAATTGATATGATGCATCATAGAATACGTAAATGTTTAATAATTGACTAGATACAAACATATATAATAATGTAAACAATATTTTAAATAATGTTAAAAATACAATCAAATTCAATATTATCTTTACTTGAACTTGATATGTAATATAGTCGGATAAAATCTGTTTAACTTCAGACTTTTGCGAGTTATACCAAACGTTAATCGAAATATTTTATAAACATTTTTTCGGTATATTTGACAAGGTCTATATTCTACATACGCTCCAAGCGTTCCGTAGCACAAACGATTCTACGCGGAATAAAGGAACACAATATGGGGTTAATGTCTAGCACAGCTGAAAGCTGGTTGATCAAACGGCCCTCGAAGACAACGAAGATCGAAAGTTACGAAAGAAAGGAGAAGTTGGGGTGAAGAAAGGAGGAGAGGTATACGCGCCGGCTGACAATGGAGCCGCAAGAATAAAGAGGATAGGGAGGGTATATCTGCGTCGGAACGACAATGCCCGTGCTCTTTTATGCGTCTTGCGTTGGCGATCCTCTTGTTCGCATAAACTCCGTCGCACCAGATAGTCTTCGATGGCCGAACCTTCGATTAAAACTATCGATCGATACGTCCTGTCCAGGCGTATTCTCTCCCTTGCCATGGTGATACCTGTCCGGCCACTTTTTTTATTTATCCGATCTTACATCCCCTGCTACGGTATTACTGATCTGTAGACTGCGGATCTTTATGCGTTTATAGCAAAATTGAGTAGACGAAATTGAAAATTGTTGGAGAGTTTAAAAAATTGAAAATGCTAATATATGATATCGCCTTCATTAAAATCATTAATGGAAAAAATAGCATTCAATTTGGTCTCTATTTATCGCAATCGATGCAGAGAATTTATGTTTTGCATAAAAGTCCGCAGTTTGCTAATCTGATTGCGGATCTTCGTGCAAAATAAACATTTTCAATTACAACGAGCTGGTGTGAAATAGAAGTTTATGTTCGGTCTTCGTGGATTTAATAAATTCAAAAGAATACTACATTCCTTCATATTCTTTTAATGTTCTAATTATCTTCTGGTTCTTTTGCTCATCTTTGTCATAGTAGATACAGTGGGTGTAAAAGTTGTGGTACATCCTTTGAGCGAATAACTTTTTTAAAATTGGACAGAACGAATTGAGTTTTTTAGACAGATTAGAAGAATTACTGTACTAGGTGATGTGTAGAACATTTCTTTTTTTAAATTCTTGCGAGAAACATTTTCCTTGTGCACTTTTAATATTGTTAAAAACAATACAGATATTATAAATTCTCGAGTTAAGTGGAATACTCTCATTCCAAAAATGATGCAATTTTTTTCATATTTCGGAAGGTGAAAATGGAAGGTACAATCCATAGATATCTATATAGAAAATTGACAATTGTGATTGTTGCATTGCTTTTCACCTTTCAAAAATATCCAACGAAATTCGCATCACTTATAGAAAAACCCAATTACACACTATACCACAAACACAAATGGACACTAAAAATTATACCCGAAAAATTGTCAAACTTTCGACTGCTGTAACTTGGTGTAAAATAATCTTAAAATATCCTGACTGCGCTAATATTAAAGGATCAATTTTCCACCGATCTTATGGCTGTGATACCACAGAATTCATCCTGTAAAATGAGTGCAAGCAACGTATTTTAATTCGAATTTATAATTGTCATATTTTAATTTATAATTATATAATTTAGCATTCCGTTATTCGTGTGAGTATTTTACAGTTTCCCTTTTTTGGCGAATATTCACGGCGCACATCGGTCCAATTGCTCGTCCCTTTTTTTCCTGCAAGCGTTATGGCTCTGTCCAGCCTTGTTCGGTCCTGTTTCGCCATCGGGAATCGTCGTCGTTTTTGAAGCGAGCTGGAAGGCGAGGTTCGTCCGCGAAATCACGAAAGGAACGCGTCGCGGAACGAGTTTTTTTCTGTCGTCACGGGGGAACCGTTCAAACGAAACCGCGTTAATTATTATTAATGAAATACCAGGAGCGGGGGACGGGCGGGGAGCGGGGACGGATCGGACGATCGAACGAGAGTGAAATTGCCGCATTAAAAGCTCGCCTCCCGTTTGTAATTAAATTACGGGTTTTCTCCTTTGGAGGATGAGTCAGCGTTTACTCCCGCGGAACGTTCTGAGCGTGATTCAACATTGATCGTATGTACAACGTACAGACGCGCACATACTCACGAGTTATGCCGTGCGAGGGAGCGCCGGATTTATTCAGGAATCGTCGGCGTCGATCGCGGCGCAGCGTGCCGGTGCCTTTATCGCGGCGCGTTCAGGTTTTCAGGGTTGTTGAATCGCTTTCAGTTATCTAAATTGCATCGGAATCGATGTCGATGCCCACGGTTTCCACCGCGCCGTCATAAACCAACACCTGTTGATACCGGACGCGTGTGCGGGGTGGTCCCGGCCGTTTCTCTGTTCCGCTCGCGAGCCGAAAACATTTTTTCGAGCCTCCACTTAGCCTCGGATCGATACGACCTCCTTTTCTTCTCGCCGTTCGACAGAAACGTCGCGAACGTTTATTCAAACGATTCATACATTCCGGTTTAATTCACAAGCATCCACGCTTATTGAGCGATAAACTCGCTGTTTATTCGCCGAATCGGATGAACCTTTTGGAAGAAACAGATATTTTTGGATCTGTGTGTAACCGACGAAAATATTTGATATTGTAAATCGAGGAGAAAATTACGTTCATTACTTTACGGTAGTGTTGTCACTAGTTATTTATTAATATAGAGATTATATATTTAATAGGGTGTTGACGCGACGTTTTCCGACAATTTTTAGAAGAGAAGTTTATTTTCTTTCATGCTAATACATGTTCCTCTTAAATATGTGATTTAAACGAAGAAATAAAAAATGATCTATATGAGTGCAACTGTATTAGTATCATTATACTGTATTATGTGAGTGCCCATATTAAGAGTTAGAAAGAGGGGTTCATTTTTATTATAAAAACTTTTCGTTCTGCAAGTCAAAGAAGAACTACTGTAAGTATTTAAAATTGTACGCATATAAAATTTAGAAGACATTGATTGATCCAGTGTTGTAACGTTGAAAAATCATGGGAGCCAATTCATGAAACATTCTTTCGAGAAAAACATCTCTGAGCTATTACGTTAATTTGATGAATTCAAACAAATCCTTTTGCAAAGAAAATCTGCAATGCTTATGCTTAAAGAGAGTGGCAAGAACATTAATTTTTAAGAATGCAGGAGCAGAACATTCCTTTGAACTCTCAAACACCATGAATTTCTTAATCTTTTCTGATGAGAACATATCTCAGTATGGAAATAGTTATAATTAATTTCCTTCGCTTTGAATCGACCTGAATAAATACAAGTAACGAGCACGATACGTTGCTTGTATCACAATCAGTTGTGTTGGTCACAATCAGAACCGGACCGCTTTGAAGCGAGAACAAACGATTAATTATACTGCGCCCGAAACCACTCGAGAATGCGGTTTCGTTCCTCAGCATCGTGATTTAAGTCCAGTGCACGATAGATCACGCAGCTCGATCAAGGGTGCCAAACTGTCCGCGCAGAAGGGTGGGGCTTTTCCATGCGCCCTTGAGGGCTCAAGACACTACTACACCAGTCGTTGCGTGAACCGGACGCAGGCACAATCATGCACTTTTACGACTCGTCCTCGATAAATTGCGCTACGTGGAAACCGACAATGGCTGCTCGGAGGGGAAAACTCGGGGTCGAGAGGAGGCGAAATTTATCCGTATCCAAAACAACGGTCACCCCTTCGAGGCAAACTGTGGGAAACGCGGACAGCTGAGGACAGGAACGAACCAAGATTGAACGGAAGGAAGAGGGACGAGTCTTCTGCGAAACAGAGGAGCAAGCAAGCTGATGCGTTCTACCATCCCTTAGCGCTAAGATTATTTGCCTGCTGGCATTGAAAATACCAGGGGGTGATCCCACCCCTCGAAAATTTATTAAGGACAGGCCAACAAACGTGTTGCAAGAACTTTCAGATTTTATTTAGGTTCCAATTTTCTAATCGAGTATTCCTCTTTCTTCAGTACATATGTACAACTATGAACAATAATGTATATACTTCAATACTCCGAGTACTGTCTTACGCAATCAGTAACTTGTTAATACCAAGCTCTTGAAACCCAAGAATTTTGTTCTGACAAAGAAAGTTATTGATATCGTAAATTTGCACACAAGTGAAATTAGCTCTTGACAAAATTTCAATATTTTCTTTTTCGTGAAATATCTCAAGGACAACAAATGTTACATGGTATTATTGTGTACCAGACTGTGTGAAACAATTTTTTAAAATGGCGAAGGAATTAATATAGTATACGCGAATTAAAAAATATTAAATTTTCTTCTATATATCATGTACCAGTAGAAAGAAAAGTTCTTTTGTATTTCTAATATATTTTTATTTATTATTCAATTACCACTTTTTCCATGAATTATGGAAAAGGAACCTATACGACTGTTGCAATCTTGTAGTTTATTTTTGAAACCACGTAATTAACAATTCCAACGCGAATTACTTCATTCGTGATTTTCGTTTATGGGCCGAGTTTCGGAAACGCGCTCAATTATCTTTGCACGAGGCCAATGCGTGAAACGTGTAGTCGATAGTTATAGGGTAAGGTAAAACCACGAAGTCACGATCGGTATGAAAGTTTTTGCGGACATGTTGACGCGACACGGTCGAATCAATTATTCCCCATCGATCTCCGCAAGCTGCTTAGTGAGGATATTACGCTGATATAGAGATCGTGGCTGACTCGGGTCGATGATTGCCTGCTTTCGATGGTCGTCAGGCGTCAACATTGCGTCCCGGGGATCATTCGTAATCGAGAACAGAATTAAGCGCTCACCGAGCACACTCCGCGCCGCTGATTGCAGTCATTAATAGAGAAAATTAATGAGCCGGTGGAACCGACTCGCTTCGTCTTTGTCCCGCGCGGTTTCGACGTGCCTCCCGAGCTAAGCGCGTGTGTTGATTCACAAATAAATCATCGGCGTTCGCGCCTGCACCGATCCTTCTTTGAAACGAAACGGATTTATTCGATCTCCCCTCCTCGTCTGTTCATTCATGGTTCGTCGAGAGCCGGTATGTTGATTCGAACGAGTGTTCCGTTTCGCTTAATCCCAGACGAACTCTTTTCGATTACCGCTCCTGCGAAAAGAACGGTACAATAGCCTGAAAATAAAATTATAGGTAGCTATTAGATAACAAAAGTTTGTATCCAACATCAAAATAAAATAAAAACTTCTATATTTTAAAATAACAATATTATAATATTAATATTTATTATTTTATTAAGAATTAAGAATTCTTTAATGAACAAAATTACTGCAAGTTAGTAAATATTACTACTGCAATTGCTTGGATTTTGTCATTTAGAGTTTTTTTTTTGTTTGCTGGTTTTTTTCTACTTGCTTCTTATATTATTAAATATTAATTTATAATTTATTAAGCCATTAGAAGATTTTTCCTTAAAAATTAAATGAAGAGACTGTTTATGCAGTTTTCAATTTTTATAGAAAAATTTTAAGAAAGTCTTATTGTCACTAGTAGTAGCTGTTATAGATCCAAAATAAATAAAGGATATAGTAAATTCTAGCGTATTTTATATTGTGGCATTTATTGAAAATTTTCATAAGGCGCGGTTTAGTCATGAGCTTCTGCGATCATCCGATATCAAATGAATAAAATAGAGCTGAAACATTAACTCTCTTGATTGCACTATAAATTCTGGCGCATCTAACCTACGCACATAATTTCAAGATTTAGTCCACGACGGATATCATGTTACACAGTGCAGGTTTGGAATTAGTGAAGGGCAATGGTAATTAAACTCACCAGCCGGAACAAAATTTCCACCAACAATCAATCATCCTGTATTCCGCAAAGATAAGAAAGTATTTAAATTGATCTGGAATGACTCCTTCCACTTCTCTCATGCATGTAATTGTGTTCCGTCTTCCGTTGCGAGTGCAAATAATTTGTACCTTAATCACCACAATTAGTGAATAAATATTGCTTGACAAGTCGGTGGTGTGCAACTATTTATCGTTTCGTATATATCTAGATTAACTACTTAGATATCACTATTTCCCACAATAACTCACTGGAGAACCTCATACATATTTTACTAAAATCTAAGATACTCTGATAAACTACTGATAAAGCATTTTGCTCAAGCTAGGAATCCAATTTGAATCTGAGGGTATACTTAGTTTCTCATAAACAGAGAAACTAATTAAAAATATGTTAAAAGTGTACAGGTTCAGCAGAATTACAAACGAGGTCAATCAACTTATCTGATAAATTTACAATTTTGCTTTTCACTCATCCATCTTTGCCATAAATGATTAAAATTCTCAGTTTAATTACAACACCTTGTAATATTCAACCAGTTTATGACTTCTCTGTAATAATATGTTCGCTTGAATTTTAAAAGAGGATACGTAACATTGAATAACATGTTACAGCAAGAAAACAATTAGCAAAATAAATACTAATACTAGCGAATATAACTAAGGTTATTCACGTCGTTAATTGTTAACATAAATAATGTGTAAAACATCTTATTTACTCAAATTGTGTGGGTTAACACTAAACCTACCGAGCCTTAGAAGTAAAACTAGTACATGTTCCCTTATAAAAATAACAAGATTGATTTTATTTAGACTTTGTGCGACTCCTATTATAATACGTGTTCTACTAATGAGACGATAAATTCTTATAAAATCATTTTTATTATTTGAATAATTGTAAAATAATAAATCTGGAACCGGACATTTTGACTGGTGATGGTAGGTTTAGTGTTAAAAAGCATCTTTTAGACTCTGTATAGGGTATCTGAATGGGAAGAGGTTTTCCGAAATGGCACATTTCACCGTTGACCAGGTGTTCATTTCACGAGTATGTGTTTCCCATCGTGTAATGTGTTCGTTACCTTGGAAGGCCGCCCGATGACCTCGACTTTGAAGGCTCACCCACAAGCCCCGATGGTTCCCGCGCGACCACGATGAACATCGGGACCATGCGAGTCGGGGACAACCAGACGAGCCGGTGGCGCGCCTTTCGCCTCGCGTAATTATTCACAGTTCATTATTCAGTGTCAGATTATCGCGACGTGACAAGTGTTGCGCGACGAAGCTCGCGAGAGAGCCCAGGAGAGTGCCAGGCGTGCGCGCGGCCTCTGGGAACCGGGCTTAAGCCACGAACCGGGCCCCGTTCAGAAGAAACGCGCGTGTGAGTGATTAGAGTCGGTGCGTTAATCAAACGATGAAATATTCCACAAAGGACCCGAGAGCTGGTGTGCCTTCTGCCTCGAATACTCGCACTGAAACTTGAACGACCGCGCTCTCTCGACCGGTTCGAAGTAGACGAGCATCGACGTCACCGAGATATCGTGACGCATCTTCAGCGTTTCTAGTCTACTTCTCAGACGAAAGGGATTTCAACGATGTTTCATAGATATACATAGAAAATAAAATTCTGCTTATTTAACTATACCAGATAAACACCGACGTAATCACGATTTTTGATATATCTAATAAACAATACACATTTTTACTAAAATTGTTATCCGCAATTATACTTTGACCTTTGCAGAAACCTTCTATATGCACATTGTACATACAAAATGAAATTAAAAGAATGATTTTAGTAATTTTAGAAGACATTGTAGAAATACGATTTAGGACACCGATTCCTGTATTTTCAAAATCTTACTTACCTCATCTTTCTAGTATATATAATTCAAGATCGCGTAAAACTCTATTGAACACAAAAGTATATAAACAAATAAACATAATTTTTTTTAATATGAAAAATACCAAATTGAATGCATTTGCTCGAGGGCCAAAGATGATATTTTCTTTTTTCCATGCTTGATAAATTCAGAAAGAGAAAATGGAAAGTTTAGGTGTTAGTTAATTAAAACCTAGATAAAATTTCAGTGTGATTTCTTAAACCATACTGGTACGATTTAAGAGATTCAATTGCGGTACGATTTAATTGAAATACTATTTTCCTGGATAAAAACTATATATATTATACTATAAACATACTATGAGGATGGTATTTTAAATATATTTGAAAGAAGACACACAATGTATTAATCAATTATAGTATTTCATAGAAATTTGTCTTAAAATAATTGGTTAAAATTTACATCGAACTTACTTGAAATCTTCCCGCTTGTACAGGTTGGCGCGAAATTAATCGAGATAACACAAGTTGGGTCCTATAATAACGATTCCATAAACGTTTTATATTTTTGCGACTAGAAGTCGCAAACATTGATGGGTTTCCAAAAAAATGAGCTGGACGATTTAAATGACCAGTACTCATTAGACAACTCTCCTCTACATGTATTTTATTTTACATATCTTCGTAGAAGTGAATATTGGTTCCAACAATCAGCAGATGCTGAGCTGTTGAATTGGCAACAACTTTAAAACGTTCACTGAATAAAGGAACAATGTCTATCAAGAATAGTTACTATGTGTTCATTGTTAACATGTTAGCTACCATCGTCACCAATACGTGACATCCATAATCCGACAGTTTACTTAAAAACAGCCAAATTTTATGCACTTCGTTGTTTAAACTCATAGTAGAATGCGTAATTTTCAGAGAATTCAATGACTTTCTTCTGCTAAACTGTTTTAATCATTCAAAATTGAGTACGTTGTATTTAATAAAACTTTCGAAGAAGGAAAGTAAGCAACGAAACAAATGCTGGTAGCGAATTTGTTAAAAATGTTAATACCGTGTAGAAGTCAAAAACTTTGAGATTCGATATTGACCCCTCACATTCCTACCCTATATATCCTATTCAATAATAGGTTAATGGTACTACTTACAAAAAAGTAGATCATTCGTTGAATAAACTGTTGATTATCACTAAAGAAAAGTTTAAAACCTATCAGGCAACTCAATGCATCCTTTAGCATAAATATGCCAGTGATTTTATTTCTATTCGTACATCCATCTTCAAGTTTAATTCACGATCGAATGCACGGTATGTACAAGAACACCGAGCAACCCTATGTAATTTTGAATGATAAATGCGTGTAATAGAACACTGCGCGGGATTCAAATAATAAATCAACCGACTTTTACACAGCGGGCATGATAAATTTCATGCCAAAGAGAAATCGTGAAGAAAATGTCACGAATATTCTGAAGCGAATTATGAAATGATTAGATACGTGTACGTATGCACTTTGCATCGCTCTTCGAAGACAATCGTCGATACAGATTAATGACAAGGTAGGGATTAATTGGAAGTCGATCTCGATCTCGATCGCAACGGCAGCGAGAGAAGCTTCTGGTATTAATTCAAGTCATTAACGCGTGGTTAATTATCGTCGATCGTTTACCATCGGTTACGAACGATATTTCAAGTGGCTCGTTTATCAAACGAGTCTCGGGCTCCGTTCTCTTTCCCGACGCGCAGGGTTGCGGATTGATAATTGAAGAGAGATATCTGTCGCGTGTGGGTGTGATAAATTATTCTGAATGGACTGGCTGGACAATAATAAGAGATTCATGGTGTGTGTGGGTAATCTATTCGCGCGTTGCGAAACGCACCGTGAATTTTATGTTATTAGTGCGTGTAACACAGACTGACCTATTTCGATCGATGTATGCAGGTATGGACGTTATTAACCCCTTGACTCGCCATTCTTTTTCCTTCGCCGACACTGGCGTCGGGGCTTGCTTTATCGTTGCATTGTACACGACTATTTATCAGTGGCGTTGAACATTGATGATAGCGAAAAAGTATCGCCCATTGTGTTCCACATACTGCAGAATTAACGATATCTGCGACTTTTAAATTACTGGGAATTGTTCAGCTACGCTCGAAACACTGTAACCATTCCTAACTGAATTATTGTCATAGCTGTCTGGAATCACAGATATTTTAATTTTTGTTCTAGATTAAATAATATATTAATTAATTCTCGCGAGGTGTATAATTTTGGCGAATCCATAACAGAGTTAAATCCATACAAATCCTTGTGTTTCAATTTCATTTCACAAATCGCCGACTAAATACAGATACAGAATACAGTGGACGATATGTCTACACGGTGTCCCGAAATGTTGTACTTCCTTAAAAGGGATGATAACTAAAGTCATTTGAAGTAATTTGGTTATTTGCGACTCACAGGTAATGGAAATATTCTAGATCACAAGAAATGTTTAATTTTCGAGTTAAGATAGCTCCGACTGCAAAGGGTTAACAATAACAGTTCTTAACACTAAACCTACCGAGCCTTAAAACTAACTGGAACATATTTCCTTATAAAAATGACACGATTGATTTTATTTAGACTTTGTGCGGCTCCTACTATACTGCAAGCACTACTAAAAATATTTCTACAAATGTTTCTTATGAAATCAATTTTATTATTTCAATAATTGTAAAATAATAAATCTGGAACCTGTCATTTTGACCGGTGTTGGTAGGTTTAGTGTTAAGGTGGCCAAGTACTGAGCTTAAATGTTTGGCTACTGGAACAACTACTGTGTCGACGATCAAAAATTCAAAATTTCGATTTCCAGTAGGTCACAGGGACCTGAAAGGGCACAGGCGTCTTAGTGCCACGCAACAGCACATCTGTCCAGAAATTCCTGTACTCGCGCTATACATCTGCTTCCGTGACGTAATCTGACGTACACCAGGTAACGGGTCCCTTTATGATGACGTCAGAAGGAAAGGGAGACCGGTGTGTCGGAGCAACCCTCGAGCCTCTCGGACGCGACCATATATGAAGAAGCAGCTCCGGCAGAGCCCGAAACGTCCAAATTGTTCATCTTCCCCGAAAGCGATTACCATTTCTTATCCTCGGTACCGTACGGGTCGAGGCGGGTGGTGGCCGGCGGGTTGCGGCGAGGGAAGAGGGTAGGCAGTAGCTGCGTTTTTGCGGCTTTTAAATCGCGATAGCGAACGATCGAACGGGGTTGGCCGAGCGTCGCGGCGGCCGCAAGAAAACCGGCAAGTGTTTGCACGTCCGAGTGTTCGTACGAAGCGGAATGTCGTTCGGCGAAGCGACGGGTACGCCGAAGAAATCGTCCAGGGAGAAGAGGAATCGAACGATTACCGAACGTGACTCCCGGACGACGCGACGGCCGCGTAACTTATGTTAGAACCTGCCGGCAATAAGAATAACAGCAGAATTCCGTTTTTCTAGCGCCGCGAATTGATGCGTCTGCCGCGTTCCATAACCGTCACTCTCATTTCACTCTCGCTGCCAATTAACACGTACACGGTCGCGCCACCCGCCCTCCAGGTCATACGGGCATCATTGAACCGACATGCGACAGATCGGTTCTGCATGGCTTTAGCTGATCACTAGACTGAGGATTTTCTGCATTTGTCACAAAAATCAGTAGATCGAATCTGAAACAGTAAAACCGTTTAGAAAATTTCCACCACTAGTCAAAATAACAGGCTCCAGATTTATTATTTCACAATTATTGAAATAATAAAAATGATTTTATAAGAATTGATTGTATATGTAGAGCATGTATTACATAATATGTAGTAAATATGTAATATATTCTATATTATAATAGGAGCCGCACAATGTTTAAATAAAATCAATGTTTTCATTTTTATAAGGGAACATGTACCAGTTACTTTTAAGGCTTGGTTTAGTGTTAAAATTATTAGAAAGATATATAAATTCCGATGTAGGTTCTATATCTTGTAATTAATTCACACCATTTTACTAACAAACCGAAACTCTCTCACCTTGAGACCCATGAAAACCTATTGTAATTAGCACGAAAGCAAAAGAACCTCAAGACAGCGCAGGCTGTCAGTCATCAGAAACCAATATCTATTGTCACGATTATAAAACCCTCATATCTTCAATCCCAATTGACACCAAATTGGGCATTGACATAAAGAACACAAATTACGCTCAAACCATTCTTCAGGACATATTTGGTACCAGTGACTGCTTCACCATTTACACGGACATTTCAGTTATATCCACTTGTATTATTATAGAATTCTTATTGCATTATTCCTGTATTCCACATTATAGTATTTACATATATTATTCAAGTAAAGCAAAATAAACCCAGACTCGCATCTGGCTCGCATTGGATTTATTGATAATCCTGAGTGTAGCTGCAGGGAGGGTGACGAATCGCTAGACCACGTTCTATGGCAATGTAACTTGTACAACGAGGAAAGGCTCAAATTAATGAATAAACTCAGCAAAATAAATTTCCAGCTTCCATTGGATGTCTCAATATTAATAGCTAAGCTAAATATAAATGCTTGTCACTACATGTTATCATTTTTTAAGAGCTGTGGTCTTAAAGTATAAGTTTTGTCTATACTGTTCCAACTAACCATATGTCTGTATTAAAATATCTGTGTATCTCTAATATACCACGTTCTATTTTGTAATTATTATATTCTGTTTTGTATGTGGCGTATTTCGTGTATTTTGTAATTATGTTGAAATAAATCTCATATGAGATTTTCTAATAAAAAAACCCAGAAGGGTTTTGAAATGCTTACAAATAAACAAAAAAAATCGCTTCATTGATTCATCACGACGATAAAACCCCTGGAAGGTATCCGAGTACGACGTGTTGACGCCCAAAGGAGCTCAGGAAAACTAAAGCGACGATAATTGAGGCATACGGTGCAGTCTGTTGTGGCTCGCGTTGACCTCGTCGAAGACACTTGTCTACCTTCGAAGGTCCTTCGTGTCTCGGCCAGGGGAACGTTTGAATAATGCAAGCACCGGAAAGTGAATATTGACGGCGGACGATCTCAGGGAAGGACAAAGCCGACGAACACGGCGTATAGAATCGATGGACGGATAAGAGAGTTTCGTTCGGTCGTCTCGGCCGTCGAACGTACGCGTACAAGCTCGGCCGCATCGAAACGCAAAAATCAACGCTGTGGGCGTTTACGTGGATCATTTATATTTTTCATCAGCGGCCTAGCGCGCGATATAAACGCGGGAGCTCGTTAATGCGCGTGCACGCCGGAACATAATGCGCCATCAGGCACGCTAATAGTTGTTCGGCACCGTCGACAACTCCGCGAAATAGGTCCTGTTGCAAAGCGAGTCGCCGCGCGTCGTGTAGCCGCTCTTCAGCTGCCCACGCGATTCGGGATGATTCACGCGACGCGACGCCTCTTCGACGAGAGAGGCGATGGTAAAATTTGGAATTTTTTCCCATGGTACGCCGGGATACGGCACTCGTAAATGGAAAACAGAAGCGCCGCGAGACCGTCCTTTCTCTCGTTCGTAGCTGGGGCAGGTAGAACGGCGTGGAGAAGAGGAGGATACTCGAGTGTGCCGGGACGATGTACAGGACGTTAAGAAATTTTACATCCATCGTTGGCCGGTTTGCAGCGTCGCGTCGATGGAATCTTAACGGTGGACACAGTGGATAGGGAAAACGAGGCGGTTCGTGAGATACCGAGCGCAAATCGTCCCGCGATCTTTTCTCTCTCCGACGCGACCGGATCGAAGTGTTTTTCTGTTCGACGCGGGTCCACGGACCCGTCCACAAATCTCAATTAACCGACCGGGTGAACAGCATTATCAATGTTCATCACGGCGAACCCGATAAGGGCCGCACTCGCTCTAGATCGTAGCTGAGTTTCACGACCGCCCGAATGATCCTGGCTGGGGCCGAACGACACCACGGCGTTCGCCTCCAATTAGCTTATCTCGGCAATTGAAGGGAGCCCTGGCACCTTGCTATCTTAATCCACCATATCGTCCCCGGTCGGTATTCGATGAGATCGGCATATGTACATATTGGGGAACGATGTCCCGCGAGAACGACGTCTAGCAAAGATAGAAGCATACGGTCTCGATAGAGGGTCTCTCGCCTTGGTGGATAACTGATCCACCCGAGGCTCGTCAATTCGCGTGCGTACGCGTGTAACTCTCGTTGTAACGAGCAGCGTTACCACGTCGTAACGGCGGAGTAATGGGACCTCTTACTAGAACAATGGCGCTGGCGACACGCCGTGTACACCGACGGTTAGACACCTTCGGCCGTGGGCAAACAGAGTTTCTTTTCCTCGCGCGCGTCCTTTCGTAAGGAGACACCGGTGCGAGGCAGACGCGCCATTGTGTCCCAACCGTTGTCAGCCACCCACGCGTCCCGCGAGACCCTCGAGACCGAGCCGCGAGAACTGCCTGTTAGGCTTGTTAATTTAATCTGCGACTTATACCGAATTGACGCGTCACAGAAATGGCACGGCGCTTTTTCCAGGCCCCCGCCCCACGTGTCTGTCGATGATGACGCTTTAGCGTATGTATAGTGTTCCTGGAATGAGGTGCAGGCTTCCTCTTCTTGGTTGGCAAAAATTGTGAAAAATTGTTTTTAACGTTATTCGTTAAATATGTATTCCAATGTTGGAAATTCATTTCTTTTACCGATAGTTTTTTTAATGTAGGAATTATTAGGCTTTAGTTGAAAGAACAAGTGCCCAAACTTGCTTTTCCCACATCTTTCAATGAGACTGTACGGTATACTTCTTCTATAGATCAATACTTCAATATTCACCCACAAGTAAACTATTTCTTAAATATTATTGTTATTTGTAGACAGCGAACTCTGAGTAAGATTTATGACATTTATGACAAAATTGAATAGATAGAATTTGGAACAGTGCAATGTTTAAAAGAATATAAGAATATCCATGTATTATTTTCAGCTTGTTGAAATTATAAAAAGGGAATGACATTTTTATGTGGCATCTGTTTCTTACAATCGATGAAGACGATTTTCATTTTGTCACAGTTTTGCCGATTTATACAGGCGACACGATACAACACGAAATCATACAAGTGCTGAAAATTGACAGACACCATAAAGGAACTCGTAAAAAGCTGATCATCTTCAAGGAATTTATTATCGAATTATTAAGGAATAAATTTTTGTCCTTCCAAAGTAAAAGTAACGAAGGCCCGCAAACATTGTCAGATAAACGGAATAAAAGCCGTCGAATGAATGTTTATATCTCCGCAAATCACTTTTATCGGCCATTAATCGACCGAGGAAAAAAAAGAGTCCAGGTGTTCTCAGGAATCGTTTACCGTAACGACAGCGGTGCGTCGCTTAAACACAATTCGGCGAAGTTAAACGACGCGACCGACAGATTTCTCAGCAGCTCCCTGGGTCGCAAGGTGGGGTCGTGACGTACCCTGTTGCAACGAGGGTGTGCCATGAAAAAAGGCCGGGCACCTCTGTCGGCTTCGTTCCTCTTATGCGCCGCTAAAGCTGCTTACTTGCATTCCCACATGTGCTTGCCCTTCTGCGGAATATGCTGGGGGTAGCGACATACCCCACGTGGGAGTGCATGCTTGAAAAATTTCTTCACAATACTCGTTCCCCCACGAGCCTGGATCCAAAGAAATATCATTGTCCTCCGCGTAACGCGTTCAGTTATGCATTGTTTGAGCGCGAAAACCTGAATTCCCATAAGAGCCTTCGGGCATCTTAGGATTACGAAAGTATTTTTCGAATACCCCAGCTAGATCTTGTCTATTGTGTCGCGACACTCGGCATCCTACATCGTCCTTATCAGAAACGAAGTGATCCTTGCGAAGCTATAACATAAAATTTGATATCTCTTATTTGCAACCTTGTGTATCAGTTCTTCAAACTTCATCAAAATGTTAGTAATGTCAGAATAATCTCACAGAGGTTAAAACTACGATTTTATCTCTTAGGGATCGTCGATCCCAGGTCTTCAATGTTTGGCAGCTCCCTAGTCGAATTTTTCACGAGAAATCTGGCACCCTCACGAGGGTGCGCGCACCCTCGACCTTAATGGATCCAACAAGACGAATCTTCCCCATTGTTAGGTCGTAGACGATGACGCGATGCAAGTGTGTAACGAGGAATGGTGACGTAAATAGGCCTCCACCGGCTTTTTGGCGGGAAGGAATAAGGTGTCCCGGTTCAGGAGCACGACCGGCAGCTTGCGCGATTCCCACACAAGGAGGCTGCATGCTTCGAGATCCCCCTCGTCGTTCCTCGTTAATAACTCCCTCCGCGACAATAGAGGGGCCGCTTCTCGTGTTCTTGGGGAGGGAGATGCTGACTGGAAGGAGATTGCCAGTTACCACCTGGAGGCACCGTGCGCTTCAACGTGGGAGCTCCACACCTATTCCACCCCAAACAAAAACTTCGCGCTCTGCGAACAAGAGTTTTCCCGTGGAATTTCTATTAAATGTCAAGTTGCGGAAGCTCGGATGCGTCGACCATTGCGAATGAGTCGCCTAGCAGTTGCTTCAGAACGTAATATTAAAAAAATCTAGGTGCACTGCCGTGCACTAGCCAAGTTATCGCACTACCTCGTTTTAAACGAAACAACTTAGCCGTTTTTCAGAGGCTTGTAACTCGGAACTGAAAGCAGATGGAGAGATGTAATTTCGTACACTTGTTAAATGCTATCATGTCTGAATATTAACAAAACATTAATCTTTGAACATTAGTAGGTTCCGAGATATAGGACCTCAAAAATCACTAAAGTCACTGATTGACTGACTGACAGATCTTCAAAACCTTTTGGATACTTCCCATTGACCTACAAGCTTGCAATTTGGTGCATAGGTCACCTTTACACCTTCAACGGGTTGATTAAAAAAAATCATTACGAAATAGGTACTTAGGATAGATATGTGTATACTGTGAAACACCGATAGTAAAGCAAAGTATTGATGTCAGTAGCGGGCTAACTGATTTGCAAGGTCAGACCACGAAGAAAAGGATGCACCTTTCGATGTTGTGATATGTATAACTTGTACTCTGTCCTACTTGACAACGATGCACTTGCGTGAAAACCCGCATTGCTGAATAATAGGACTTGTTAAGCCATGCGGAACTTTTCTGTCTTGAATAATAACCAAGTTGAATTTCGTCTTTTTTAAAATGGCTTATCGCACAACATTTTTGTGAGAAGAACCGCAAATAATAAGTCAATTATGACTCCTATTTTAAGTTTGCCAAACAACATTTTTCTATAAAAATCTTCTGTGGAAGGGGTGGAATGCACCAGTCGAAATTAACGTGCAAGTATCGACCCTGCAACAATGGAGACTCCGTTGCAACGGGTAAATTTAGTTAGATACCGTTTTGAAAAATCACACAGCATTTCCATACGAAAAAGCATAAGTAGGGATAGAATGCAACAGATGAAGTTGGCTGCAAGTCTTTATGCTGCAACAGGGTGAATTTGGCAAGACATTGTTTAAAAGGCCCGTGGTCTGAAACCTGTACATTTCGTGCATGGTCGACCGACAATCAGAGGTCACGAGGTTCTGACTCATGCGGATCGTTATCGGGCCTGTCGACTCTCTCGTTGCACGGGGAAAGGTATCCGAGACAGGTAACCCTCCCGTAGCCGGAGATAAGTCACTGCATGTCTAAGCGCCGTACGATTATCGTCCTCGTCGATCGTGCTTGATTATCTGCAATTCAAAATGCCACGAAGACGTCGGCCGAGACGGCGTAGCGGGCACATCCGCCTTTATGCGGGAGTCCCGGTGTGCCACCGTCGCGTCGCGTCGTCGTGCAGACTTTCTTGTTGCCAATCAGCCGCTATTACAACATCGCGGCCAATCTGTGGCTGGTTCTCGTAACGGATTTCATCATGAGCAGGGCTCTGATTTCCTGCGGACACGTCGAATGGAACAAGAGGGGAACAGTTTGTTCCGTGCGTCGACGTCGGCAAACGAGCTCTACCTTAGGCGAGCCAGCCCTGCGTCGTTAATAGAAAAGCGTTCTTGAATTAAGGATCGGTACACGTCCACTCCGGGATCTTTTATAAGTGGGAACAATTACAAAACTCGCTGGGCCGACAGCTTACAATCGTATTGTTCCACTCGAGGAGCGACAATATTGGAACTTAATTAAAATACACGGAGCCAGGGTCGGGGGGCGGTCGTGGGAACCAGCCAGCGAGAGAGGGATTTTCGAAAAAGGATATCGAGAAACGTTGCTTCGCTTTTTTTTCTTCTTCTTCTTCTACTCTCGTCCCTCTTCTTCGTCTTCCTCCGCCGCGTAGGACACGTAGCAACAGTTCTGAATGCGCGAGGGTCGCAGGGAACCCTTTACCGAAGGCGACCCCTTCGAGACGTGGACGTCTCTAATTTGCATTCGCAGGGCACAATCGGCTCTCCTTGCTCTCGCACGTGTAGCTCCTCTCCTCGTCCGTAATACTCCTCCTCCTTTTTCGCCGAGTAAACGACGAGTAAACGTGACGTGACGTCACCGTGCCGCAAGCAAAACCACCCCACGACGTGGAACAGCTGCTCGCGATTTCTCACGCGCCCAAAAGCCACCGCGAGACAATTGAACTTGATTCCGGTTCGGCCGGAGTGTCTCTCTCTCGTACCTGGTCTCCTGCTCTCCTGTTCTCTCTTCCCCTTGCGCCAAGTATATATGCGTGAGAGGAGAGGAAGAGAAAAGAAGGTCCACCCATATGGGCACGCACCTACCTTCCACGCGCGGAAACGCTCTCTCCCTCCCGCTTCCGGAAAAATCGATAGACAGGTGACGCAGATATAATCACAACGTCGACCCTCGCGCGCCGCGGCGACTTTAATGCTTCTTCTAGATGGAAGACCTTATTGTCGACGATTACCTGCTGGATGATGTTCTTGGTCATCTGCTCCGGGACATGAGAAGATTTTCGAGGGGTGGGATTGACTACAGTGTTTTCCGAGATACACAATCGTTGCACCGTGTTCCATGGGATTCGAGTTTGACGATTGAAACTACGAGATCGCACGAAAAATCTGTTGTTGCAATAAATTCGCTGCGGAGTGTATTATGTCTGATGCAGTTAACAAATCTGGTATATAGTAAAGTAAAAATTCGATTTCTTACTATTCTAAATTATGTTAAGTTTTCTGAAAACGTTGTTTTAATTTTTTAAAATATTTTTTGTCTTTCAATTTTTTCATCCCAATTAAAAAAAAATCATGTAGTGGAGGGTTAACCCCTTGCCTTACAATATCTTGTCTGACACGTGATGAAGATTCTGAACCATTCTGATAAAAATTTTTAACCGAAATAAAATACTACTTTGGTTTTGTTAATATACAGCTACTGGAGAATATAGATCATACCATTTCTATAAATATTCTCCTTTTTTGGGAAATTACGATCTACAAAAAAAGGAAAGGGGTTAAGGTCGCATACTTCTACTTTTGAGATATTGCCGTTTAAATTTTTCATCACACCGGACATCGGTTTTTATAAATATCTCTAATCTATTTGTTATTATTAGTCCGCGGAACTTTAGACAAAATCAAAATGCTCTGTAATCTGTATATCTATTGGTCGAAACTGCAGTGAGATGCTAAAACTTGTTTTTTTTTTTTACATCTTTTCTATGTAGGCCTATATTGAAAATTTAAAAAATACATTTCGTAGATCTGTGTCAATTGTATACGTGCTGAAAAATTGACCGATGTTGATAAAATTTTCAGAATATGTATATCCGACACAGGTCTACAATCCGTATTTTCAAGAAACAATTTTTAGTATTTTATATGCAATTCCCATCAATTGCAGAATTTCTTTTTACGTCATGTAGTAAACTAATTGTTCTAACTTTTTTTAAAAAATCTACGTCGTATGGTCCAATCTTAAGAAACTTATTGTTTTTTAAGAGTGTCTGAATATTATTGCGAGTGACTAGTATTTATGGTACAATTCTTAAATCAAACAATGCTTAACAATGCTTAATATATAAAAATATCACTTTTGTGCATAGGGAATACCTGAAGATTGAAAGAAGCATTGCAATTTGAAATCGCCGAGTTTCTAGGGAAAATTCTACGCCTCTGCTCCATAAATGTATCGCCGAATCGTCGTATTATTCGCGAGGCGATCTCGAGTCGGGATTACCGAACGCATTGCGGAATATTCTGCCTTGATTCTTTTTGTAGGCAACGCGTTTCTAGAAACCATGTGCTCCTCTCCGATCCAGGATCTGGATCCTGATCAAGGTGGCCGGACGGGCAGCCCGGTGTTTATCGATACCGAACTATCTCCAGACGATTCGGCGGTTTGGTCTCATATTCAGAGCGAAGGTCCTTGCATCCTGATTCCTCTGTTTGGCTCGACTAGATATCCTGAGGTAATATGCATTCGCCGGCTAACCGAATGAATTATGCAGAATCCAACAGACTCGATCCGCAGTCTCTCTTTATGCATCGATCTCTCTTCCTTGTCCATTTTTGTTTTCTTCTTTTCTGCGCGTCGCGGTCTTGCTGACCTAGAACTCGGGCGTCTAGGACTCAACCTCGAACAATTCCATTTTTCTATCCACAAAACTAAATATACGGAAGAAGGGAAGTTATCGAATTCGCAAATGTTGCAGGATTTTTTTGTGACTATTAAACTCTGTAAAAAGAATTTTGTTAAGTGCATTGATTTTTATTTTCTTTTGAGAAATGCATTTAAAACTTTTTTTACACAGGTTGAAAGATACAATAATACCATGCAACTTTAAATTGAACCTTTTTTAAATTTCATTTGTTGTTCTTGAGATATTTCACGAAAAAGAAAATATTGAAATTTTGTCAAGGAATGATTTAACCTTTGTAATGCGATAAATAGCACGAAGAAACAAATAGGGTTATGTTAGGCATTAATTTTTTTAATTCACGGGTTCGATGACTTCTCCATTGTAAGTTCGAACGAGGAAACCTTCGCGGATTGAAGAATTATAGGTTTGGAAAATAACTAACACGTTCAAAGGAATGAAAAATTGGGAAACTGTGTAGTTGAAAAATTGAAAAACTGGATGATTTAAGGTTTAAAAAATTGAAAAATTTCAACATTGAAAGCTGAAGAAATATAAAAGCTAAATATTTCAGAATTAAAAAATGTAGACACTGAATGATGGAAGGATTGAAGATCTGGAAAATGAAAATTTAAAGAATTTAAGAATTGAAAACTGGAGCAACGTAAGAGGTAAATATTGCAGAAGCTTGGGAACGGAAATGGTAATTCGTGTTTGAGGACGTCGGAGGCAGGATTGATAAAAGGGTAGGTAGAACTTAACAAAACTAATATAACATGTGATTCGATTATCACGTTAGAGTCATGTAGTAGCTTTTCGTTGAACCCGGTGATTAAAATCAGTCTTGAGACCGTCACGGAAAATGGACACCGATATACACGGACGGCCGGCAGAAAGCAATTAATTCTGTCTACGACAAGCGACAAGCTAGCGTCCCTTTTTCCAAGTGCTCGCACCGCACGCATGTTGCTAAGCAAATATCTAGGCCCCATCCGCCGCTAGAAACTGCACTCGGCATCAGCCACGCGAAATCGAGATTCATATATTCGGCCGCGCCGATCGGCGCAGTCCGATTTCCGCAAACGATGCTAATGCCGATGGAGCAAAGCATACCCAATTCGCAATTGCCTCCCACTCCGCACTTTCTACGAATTCATGATCCCTGTCGAAAATTCTCTTGAAATATCCGACTCTCCTGATTCCGATTTTATTCGCCGTATATCTTTGACCTCTCGTTGTCTAGAACATTTGCCTGCATTTGACGCCGTTTGACGATGTTTCACTTTGATTGTGCCCGTTTGTAAGCTTCGTTTCAGGTGTTTTTAATTGTTGTTGAAGGATGGTGTAGGAAGGGGAGAAACGAAATTTAGAAACATCGTTTATATAGAATCTACAAATTAATTAAGTCTCGTGTGCGACGATGTCTATTTTTATATTACAAGTTTATAAATTTGGATCAGGTGATATGATTTGTGGGATGGATCTTGTTAGGAGTGGAGTAATGTAATTTAGAAACATCTTGTTAGACGTAATAAAATTTCGAAACGTTGCCCCTGTTGGCTGACGGGCTTGTGAGATAGCGAATGACATTTGTTTTTCATTAAAATTTTACGAAAATGTATGTACGTCTTGAAGTGGACAATGAAAGAATATTTAAAAGTGCATTCTGGAGTATAGAATTTACGAATTAGATTACGTAGCATGTGTTAGATGCTGTTTGACTCTTGAGATTTTGTCGAAAGCATTCGACGCGTCTCAAAATATCTGGCTCTGGCGGATCCGATCCGATTCGTCGTATATCTTTGACCTCTCGTTGCCGCGCTTAGAGAAGAGGAAAAAGGAGTAGGAGTTGAGAAATGGTCCTGTTGCAATCGCGCTCGCCTGGAACTGATTGAAATGCAGCTCGTATATAGCGGACGTCGTTTGAAAACGCCGTTTACAGACAAAGAGACAAATTATCGATTTTACACCTGTAATAGAAATTCTTTGTAGCTCATGCGTATACATGACATTTCGCCGAGATCGTTGGTAATAAATTAATCGTAACGAACACCGGTTAACACAGTTTCCGTCCTTTTTTACCCTATTGATCCAGTTCGCCCCTAACATCCAGTTTTTCCCGTGGCCACTGTTATCGAAATCTCTGTTGCACCGGTCGAAAAACATAATACCGGACAGGCACTCGATGCCGATCGATCGATCTTGACCAAGGCTCGTAAAATGTCACGGGAGAGAAGGTGTGGAGCCGCAATATCCCATGCATATTAAGCCGCTCTCTAACCGTGGCGGATTACTGCAACGCGAAAAACGGTTAATTGCTGCCGCGGCCGACAACACACGCGAAGGGCAATAATTATTGCAGGTGTCAGCAACTATGTTGCCGGCCTGGTAATCATTTATCGGGAGGAACGGTACCAGGAATTTTTCAGTTGCCAGACCGATACATCGCTTCGATGCTGTTTATCAGAGAAGATGGGATCGTTAATTTTGTTCATCTAAAGTAATCCTTCCACCATGAGCTACAGGAAGCAGCCATCGTTACAGAATTTTATGGTTTTCGTACCGCTTAATACAAGCACAATAAATCGATTGTGTATTAAACGCATTTTTCTCTGGCGGAAGGATCGTTCTTCCACATGCTGGAATTTCATGGATCGCGGACGGAGTTACGAACATTTCAGTTCATCCTTTTATTTCCTTTTTACAGCGATTATAGATTGTTATAATTATTTTCGTCGGTGACACGTTATTCTGTCTTTTTTATTCGACGCTGGTAAATCCTCAGAAAAATATACCTACGTTATGAGTCGTTCCAATGATTAACCACATGCCAGAGTCGTAGTTGTAAATTTCACGTATTCGTAATTTTCCGTTATCGAGCGAATTTATTGTTTTTATTCATTAAACAGAATAAATCAGAACAGCAAACAGAACAAATTCACAAATGTCTGTTGAATAGGGTAAAAGTTGTTCAGCTCTGAGTCCTGCTATTGTTTTTCGCGAGTGTCTAAACCACCAAAAATCACAAGAGAAGTCTCATCTTAGCTTTGAAAATAATATTGGCATATATCAATTTCATTTTGCAATATTCAAGAACTCACTGCAGCTGGTTATAAAATGAAGTTAACTTATAATTCGATGTAACTCAAGATGAATCTTTGTATACATTCAGACTAGACATAGTGTTGGTAATCTTTGCTATTAATATTGAACAATATCAACGAACGATGTTTATGAGACATATATGAATGTCAAGGGATCAGACATCAATGAATGTCAATCTATAATGTTGAATGAGTTCTTAATACCCCAGAATGAGTAAAGAGGTCATTTAATTTCAGCCGCGTCATCAATAAACGTGAACGTTTTAATAATAATATTCTTGCACCTATATAAGTTTTTCATCTCCCAAAATGAGCAAAGAGGTTATTTAATTTCTACCGAGACATCTACGAACGTGAAGGACTTAATAATACATAAATGTTCTTGTACCTATACGAGCTCCTGACACTCCAAACTTAGCAACGCAGTCACTTAGCTTCAGCCTTAATGAGCAAAAATTATCAAATATAATGTAACGAATGAATAATAACTTTTCTTTTTGTCGATCGTATGTTTAAACAAAGTTGATGTTCTTGGCGCACTGGTTCGATCAATTTAATCGAAAGCAATTTTGCAATATATTAATTTCGACGTTTCGGTCTTGGTTTAGACACTTTTCAAGAAAATAGTGATTGCTCCTGTGAATTATTAAAAAACAAACGATGATATTCTGTTGACGAGAACACATTTAAAACAATTTTTGAAATATTGCAAAATTGCTTTCAATCAAATTGTTCAAACCAGTGCTCCAAGAATATCAACATTGTTGTAACAAATGAAACTGAAAAATAATTCTGGATGAAGCGGTACAAGCAAGGTCTCGCAAATGTGACTCTGGCCGAACCAAGTCACGTGCGCGAAACTATCCGTTAAAGTACAGCATCGAAGTCGCTAGAATTTCCATGTAACGTTGCCCAGCTGACCCAGACGCCTTTCGTCAGACGGTCAAGGACCTACTTTGACTGGTAGATGAAGCAGCCGTCTATCAAATTCGCGATCCTCCGAACCATCTGGCGCGATAAATCCTGGATCATCGATCACGATCTCCTCGCGTAGGATATGTATGTACATATGTACCGAGAATATCGACAGTCATCGCGAGCATCGAATTCGCGTCGCGCGATCCTGACGAGCCTAAATTCATTATCGGCCTGTAGAGAGTTAAATGAACCGAGACCGAAGATTTCGATAGATAACCGGACCAGCAACCGAGAGGTTCGTCTCCCACGCGGAGCCCGGGGATATCGAGGTTACGAAACGGCTTACCGTTAACGAGATCGTTAATGAATTCGCTTGACGTGAAGGCAGGTGGATTCCGATTCCGGGAGAGGCCGTCCTCTATGATCGCCACCGCCGCCGCAGCGGACCCGTTAATGAAACGTCCAATTGTCGCGATGCTGATTAATCGACGGTCTATCGGCGAGGCGAGATCTCGCTTTAATTTAATTGCCATCATCGAGCGGCTCGAGGAAGCGGCCTCCATCTGGCCTCCTAGCGGCCGTTCCTTTCTCCGGAACGGAAGGGGGAGAGCTTACCGGACCCTTGACGCGGTGGTTAATTAACCGAGGAGCCAGCAAATGAATGAGAAATAAACTTTCAGCCCATGACGAAGGATCCCTCCGGTACGCGCCGTGATTTAAGGTCAACGGGACTGCACGCGCGCGGAGAAAGAAACGCTCAAGAACCGTTTCGAACGCTAGGTTCCGCGGATCCGCGAATTTCACCCGGCCATAATTCGCGCGTACGCGTGCTGCGTCCGCGATGTTTTCTAGTGAATGCCGTAAAACAAGAGTTTCTTTAGGCGGCATAGAAATCCGCGCGGAGAAAAGGGAAACGAGCACGGCGGAGCTGAAGAAGCCTTCTATTCACAGCGTCGACGAGTGAAACGGATGACTGCGCGACCGAGTGACACGGCCGACAGGTCCGTTTGTTTATATCGGGCAAATTAGATTAATATTCCGCGAACGTAGCGGCACGGCGTCTGCCCCGGAACGATTCTATGGATTTCACGCGTGCCTGCCATGCTCGCCGTGCTCGCGCACTGTTCCGCGAGCGATCTAGTTGTCTCTCGGTTCTTCTCGTTCGTTTTGTCTTCCTCTTTCTCCTTCTCTTTTCCCCTAGATCTTTCCCGCGAGAGCATCGCCGCGCCGCGCCGTCGCAACAGGAAGATTACACAGTGTCGTTGGTCGCGGCTCGACAACGCGACACCGACGGAAGATGAATGCTCCACGCTTTCGCGAACTCGCTCCCTGGGCGGGACGCGTGTTCCATCGGGGCCGCGAGCCGCGCATCTATGATGAATGCCCGATGTTAACTGAAACAATAATTCAGTTAAGACTACCGCCAGTCGCGCCTCGACACGGCTCTTTCCGTTATATATTGCGCCGAGGCCGACCGCACCGCGCCGACCGGGCCGGTTCGTTTATTGTTGCGCCGAAGTAATAGATGCGGAACGACGGTCGTGTAATTTATGCCAAGGGTGGTGTCGGAAGCGATGCTACGCGGAATCAAAAAGCGTTTCATGCACGGAGAATTTACAAATCAATTCATAAGTCCAGTTGAACAATGTGCGACTTTCTGCACGTTTGTTGAGCTGAGATTACGTGACGTAATTTATGTTACACGCGGTGTAATGAAGTTTAAAAACATCGCATGAATTGAGTTTACGAATGAATTCGTTTGATGAAGCTCCGCTTTGCTCGTGCAACTCCATCAGTTCCGGGTCAGGTAGCATAATTTAATGTGGAGTATAATGTTGAAAGTGGAGTATGAAATTCATAAACTTAGTTGTTTGACAATGTTTGATCTTGAGGCAGGACAGATAGTTGATTTTGACATAATGAACTTGGAAGTGAATATAAAAAAAGGCCACATGTAAGTGTCTTCCAATTACATGCAGGGTATATTTAAATAATACAATTTTGCCATTGTATATTCTCTGTTTGAACATATTTACTCTTGAGAAAAATTTAACGCGACATTAGCATTTAAATGGGCAGTCTACGCATTCAGATATCGTCACATAATTTTTTGCAGGAAATAATATGACGTACCACAATGAGTCAGAAGTAATGCTAAGTACAGATAGCAATTATGCAACGGATTGTGTATAAACGACAGCTATCAATTGTTTTCGGCTGAATGAAACTGGAAACAGATAAACAAGGTTATTTACAAAGACCCGACGCGTGTTTCCCCTGCCGAGTGTGAACTGTGTGAAGTGTACCATAATATTGTCTTACCATTTGGTTAAGTTTTGAGATTAGAAAAATGATTCACACAACTGTGAGACGAAAGACAATAAATTGTAGGGAAAGGTGGAGATGATGCAGTACGAAAAGAGTATCGTTTCTACGTTTCATCCAAGTGACCTTACTCTCGCTCTCGTCGAGAGAAACGATGGCGTAGGAGACGAGGGTCCCACAACAAGTATAATTATTAGTCACGCTGTGGTCAGAGAATATATACCTGGCCACAGCCTGACCGAGACCAGCGTAGATTCCATGTTATTTTCACTGATTACATTCATTATCGGATTTAAAGTTAGTCGACCCTTAGTTAGGCGCGCTCTGAACCGTCTCGTTGCTACGAACCCGCTAGTCGTGCCTAGTCGATGCCTTGTCGAAAACCTTATATTAAATTTATTGAACTGCCGCGATTATCCCCTCCCTATTTTCATCCAAAATTTCTGTCCTTTGTAGAACCCTTAACATTTTGTTTTAGTCAAAGCCTGAAAATCTATGCACAATTCCACCTCGAATCATTATGCAAATTCTAATTCTTGTGAACTGGCCTTCGACAATCGAAGCGGAACTGAACGCTTAAACTCTGTAAAAATGTAACTCGTTTATGCTAAATTGTCTTTTATATATTTGCATAGAATTGTATGATTCACTCGTTCATTATTATCATAATTGTAGCTTACATTGCGAGAACTTTCAAAGTATCCAAATAACTAATAATAAGACATATTTATATAGCCATTATATAGACATATTTATAATTCTATGATTCACTCGTTCATTATTATCATAATTGCAGCTTACATTGCGGGAACTTTCAAAGTGTCCAAATAACTAATGATGAGACATATTTATATAGTTCAAGATACGTGGAATAAAACGTATAATGCAATTTTTATTGTAAAACCGAAAGAATCACCTACTTAGAAATGCAGAAATTTTTAGTTTCTGAATGCCTATTAATTCTCATTCTCTAATTTTAATTCTTGCACTAAAGCATTATACTCCGCAAAAGAGAACATATCTTTCATTACACATTTAATGCCATCATTACTGCTACCACACACGTTGCATCCATCACTCCAACACTGTTGCGGTTGCTGAATCACTGTTGTAATTTTGGTTTTACCTCACATTATGCCTGTCTCGTCTTCACGCTTAAATTGAGAGCACTATGCCGCAGTGTAGTATTTAATGTTATCAGTGATCTGCGGATCTTTTGTGAAATAAAAATTGTCGGTATAAATCGCACACGACAGGAGCCGAATCGAAATTTTATTCTTTCTTTAATAATATTAATCAGCTCAAACTAGCACATTGATATTCTTAAATTCTACCTGTAGACTGCATTAAATTGCACTTACTCATTTCACAACATTAAACAACTACTTGGGCCACTTTAAAAATAAAAATTTGTATCATTTTATTAACCAGCTAATTTCATTTTTACAAAATCTCTGTGATTTTAAATATATTAGTTACAATTTGCTTCAGAATGAAAAGATAGCTTAAAGATAGAAATGCTAGCTTATTAAAATTGCTAGCTTGATTTTTCTCAAAAATAGAGTTGAACCACTTTCAAATTAAACGGTTCACACATATAACAACGCTCGATACAAATTGAAGGGTTCGAATATGCAGAAACAAATTGCGAAAGTATAAGCAATGCAAAAACCGAATAAGTGACCCAAGATGATCAGTCGCAGTGACTCACCCTGCACCGGGCACTTGTCTCTGCCGGAGCATCCCGCACGTATTTGCGAGATTCGCTCGTAGTTATCACGGGCATGCGTTACGCCCACGCACGATAATGCAAGCGTCGGCGGTATCGCGGAACAGAAATATTCCACTCGCCGAAAATCGGAGCCTTTATTGTCCGGGGCGTGATAGACGAAGAGATCGTTCGAGTCTCACGCTCGGGTCACCGCGGGTCATCGTGCAGATGCAAAATATTTGCTGAAGCGACTTCGCTTCCAGCGTGTTTACCCCGACTCGTTGCCCGCGCTTCTCTGTCTCAATGAATTTCTCCCGAAAAAAATTGCTAGGGTCGAGAAAAATCCCCGACGCATCGGAACGCGTGAGCAAGCACCAGCTATACAAACTAGAACGCCGATAACCGGGACGATGAAGGGGGTACGTGGTTTGCGTGGTTCTCGTTGACGCGCTCCCGTGCTGCGATCTTGATATTCCAAGAAACGATAGCAAAACTTTCCACGTCCAGACGTAGGCGACATCGTCGTGACCCAACTAGAATTTTATGTATTTTACCGATTTTAAAAAATTCAGGTTGTTGCACAGATGAAACTGCAGCTTGTTAATTTCAGTAAAGATACATTCAAAGGTAGTTTTAATGGTATGACATTATTTCCAGGTGGTTTGTAATCTGCAACTGTAATATTTCATTTGAAATTTTCATTTTAACTTCATGCAAAGTGAACATATTTATTATATCTGTTCCAAGCAACAAGAGCCACTTAAGTATTTGATTCTGCCTATAATTATTTTCATAAAACAAATTTCAAGACGTATCTATTTAATCCAAGATCATATAAAATCAATCTTGTTAATTCTATAATAGTATAGTAGGTTTAGTGATACATACATGCACTCCAGATTGTATCCTTTTATGTGTAGATGAAATTTAAAACAGTTAAAAGATTCGGAATATTAATAGAGATTAAAATTATTAGTGAAAAATGTAAATTAATATTTATCTCCTGTGTCTTGACGAACAAACTTTTTAGTTTTGCATAAAGATTCTAGTGACAAATAACATCAAATAAAATATTCAATCCGTGGAGTTCCTAAGGCAATGAAATTGTTCAAATTACACAAGAAAACTATTTCCTGGAGATGATGGCACACGTTATAGGCATTTCATTAAAAAAGCGATTGTGTTTCCTAATGTTTTACACCACAATTTTTATTTCGATATTTTCATGGCTTAAGGCTATAGAAAAATATCTCCAAATTCTACGACCCAACCCACTGTGCTCGAAATAAATTTACGCCCCGAAATAAACCAACAGGAACCTATAGAAGCCCGATGTTGCCCGTTTCCGCACAAAGAAGCAGATCTCCTTTGTCCGCCGCGGAAACCGGTGCGAGTCGATCATAGAGAAGGTTTAAACCAGCCGTCTGACCGATTTATAAATACATGCCGATAAGGAGGGATTATCGTTGTTTGCGTAACTTTCAGCGTGGGCGTCTCAGACGTTGTTCATTGATTGCGCTACATTAGCGGGGCCCGATATCAGGACAGGGAAACAATTCTTTTCGCGCCGCACTGTGGGAACATTCCTTCTCAATTATCCCAGACCGATCTAATTTACATGTTCGGTTCAGACATTACAAAACATTGAACTTCATTGTACGGTAAATCCTATCGCGATAAACTAGACGCAAACATTCTCTTATTTACGTCGATAACTCGTTAGATCAGCGTGACGTCACGATGTTTTCCTGTGTCAGCCACCCACTGCGAAAACATTTACTCCGATCATCGATTTTGATAGTTATCGCTAGTGTTTAATAATATAAAGTTGCGCGTCTAACAGAAATCAAAGAAAAATTGAACAGCTTGTTGAAGGTTTTCTTAAACTTTAGATAAAAAAGGAAGGTTGATTAACAGATCTGAAACTTTGATGTACATACAATACTGTTAATTTTGTAATTTAATGTCCAGCTTATTGAATATTTTCATTATTGTTTGTTTTATCCAATGAGGATTTTTCACTTATATATAGCTGCGATGACTTTCACTATACATACATATTGTCGCATGTTCTAAAAAATATGATTATAGTCAATAGTGTTATCAAACATTATAGCTACATAACCAACGTTGCGTAACTTACACAAATTCCATCATGCTCGATACGGACAGAATTTTTCGAATAATTCGACTGTGGATTTTACGCATTAATAACGATCATATATTATAATATATAACAATAAATAATTATAATAATTAAAATGATTAGCTGCAACTTGCAGCAGTGGGTCAATTAAAAGAACTACTAAAATCATGAAAGAAAGAACTAAATTTCCAAATAACTTCTGTTTCTTGCAACAGATGCAGAACATGTTTATTTTGCATAAGGGCCAACAGTGTAATAATAAGTTCACTGACCATTCCGGAAGCAATAAAAATTCGTTTACACATTGAAACGCAAGGGTTGATTTCTGAGTGTAATTTAACGTAGCGAGACTGGAAGGGGAAGCTGATCAAGCGAAAATCATGCATGCCATCGGGGAGTCAAGGGTGTGCGCGACCCTAACACGAAATTCGACAACTCGTCGAGTGATCATCGCGTGCCGATCGCGTGCTACGCGGATCGTTTCGCGAATCGCCTTATGCTATCGAGCAGTCAATTACCACCTGCAATATACACTCGATTAACATATTATATTTACTTCGGGTGTAATTAATCGGTCGCCGTAGCGGGCAGCGGTCGCGCGTTGGGCCCGTGGGCCCCGAAAACCAGCAAGGGCAAAACATCAGCGAAACCTGCGCCGGCCAGGTTCTCGTCCAAGGAAATCGTGCGAGCCTACGTGATTCCTAATTATTATCGGAGGACCGTTGCGTGGGCACCGTGGCTGCTTACATCGAGGCGGGAGAAGCCCGATATATCCGTGCCGGCCGCTATCAATACATTAATTAAAACATCGTTGCACGGACGTGGCTGACAGCGCGCTCACGCCCAGCCTCGATCAGCCGAATATAACTTTTATTTTTCAATCCTCCACCCTTCCAACCGGAGCCTTTTTTCCTGCTCCGCGTCAATTTTTGTTTCTCCGCTTCGCCCGCTCGCATTCCTCGAGCAGCTTGTGCACGGTAATCGCGCGCGTCTTCCGCGTAAATTAATCACACGGCTCCGCGATGCCGCGGCCCTCGAGATATCTCCCTTGGAAACGTCCCTAGTTCGATTATGCGTCGTCGAATGAACGAATTATACTCACGGGATCCCGAAACTCGATTCTGTTGCACGCCAAAATGCTCAAAGTTGAAGGCATCTGCGTGCATTATTAACCTCTTAACCCTTTGCGGTTCAAAGCGTTTCCTCCCTTTAATTTCAGAATTTGCTACAACATGGTAACATATTATTTCAAACAGCTGAAAAATACTAGAGTTTTCATTCGACATAAGACGACCGTGTTTTCTTCTTAATAAGAAATGGTCACTCCCTCTGCTTCCTTTCAAGTTATCTGCTCAACACCGCTTACTGCCAGAAACCACTTTGGTCTGCCGGACAACTTTATGGAATCCATATGCATACTCTCAACCCACTCAAGAACAATGTCAAGCCGTATAAATACCCTCATCCGCAATACGTCGAAAAACGCCCCGAGCTATCGTCTTATATCGAAAGAAAACAATTGCATGGAAACCTTTCCCTTTCAATCATTCTTACACACTATGCAATTGTCGCATTATTGATGAACGTAACAAAAATTAGTAAAATAGGTAAGAAATTACTGACAAACTGTTGAGTGAGTCTGGTTCGATCTAGGACCGATAAGGATAAAAGGAATTTTTTAATGTAACAAATCCAAAAAGTTCAGGATTTTTTATATATATCGAGTATACAGGATTATAAATGTATGTTCCTGTTCTAATTGAATTCAACAGCTCGATTAGTGTGAGCCTTCAAATGCTAACATACAGAGGACTTAAACTGTCAACAGATTTCTTTGTATGTGTTCCTCATCTCTTCAGATTGCAATTGGAGTAATTATTAATATAAAACTAGTATTTATCAGACTATGGATGTTATACATTTATGACAATAAGGAGTTTGCGCAATTTAAAACGGTAGACAGATTAAAAGAAATTAAGAACGTCGATATACTATGTTCAATTTATTGGGATTGTGAAAGAGAGACAGAAATTTCTTACATTCGTTTTATTCCGTATAAATATTATTCAACACTGATTGAAACTGTGAATCATATGTGGTAGACAATCATATGCACAGGACAATGAACGTGTTATTATAAATTCCTATAAAATCTATGCGTAAAGATTTGCAGCCTATTAATCATTGCATGAACTATTAAAAAAATTACAACTTTAATATCACCCCTACATGTAGCAAATTGTATCAAATGACGAAGTATACAATCCTCGATGCAAGTGAATATACTTAGGATACTTCCGAAACTTTGACGAGCACTCGAGATAAGCGGCGTCTCGTAAATCGTACGACTCGGAAGGAAACCGATTTGCAAGTATTCTCGGGTGCGATCAAAAGTGAGTTAGAGATTACGCGAGATTAGTGGCGAGCGTGTGTTGACGCGACGCATCGGTGCAGGCCGTTGGTCGTCCCGCGAGTCGGCACAGCAGCGTGGCGGGCGATGCAACCAGTTGCATATCCAGCTAGTATCGTGCTCGGGTGCAGCAATGCCTCGGCGTGGAATAATACGTTTCGAATAGCCGTCGTTTTGAACAGGGGTGGCGCGGAACTCTGCCGTTCCCCGCAGCTCGAAAGAGAAATATACAGGGGGAGGGAGAGGGTGAAATGAAACAAGGGGGTCGTCCTTGCTCCTCCGCTGGAGTACCTTTTGCAAGGGAGGAGTCCGCATTGGTGACGTCGATGAGGAAGTGGAGGAGGAGGAGAGGTAAAGGGGAGGAGAGGAATCACAACGTGGCGTGGGAATCAGAAGGGAGAGACCGCCTCGCCACCCCTCTTTCACCGAGACCCTTCAGAGGGCGAGATTTCGCAACCTGGAGACGCAGTTGCCGGCGACGATAATCACTGTTGCTGCGTAGTCTACCGTCGAGTTGGCTACCGGTGATTTACGCAACTTTGTTTCTCAGTCCACTGACCGGATAATCGAAACGACGCGCGGTTTTTTTTATCACGGCAAGGTTGCTTCGGAGACATCCGGTGCGTCGTTCGTGCGAAGAGAATAAGTGAGCTGAAATTTGGAACGATAGAGTTTCATCGTGTTTAGAAGAGTGTGTTCGCGAGGATCGGGAAGCCTGTTTGTTGAATTGACAGTGAAGTTTGTGAACAATCATTGAATCGACGCTTTTCGGTCAAGTGTTGTCGACATGATCTTAGGATGGTCGAATTGACGTACCCTGTGGAGAATCAAGACAACAGTATCAAGGTGGTACGTAAATTTTATGCTATTTATAAGAATATTCTATGAACAAGTATATTAATGTAATTGTCGCGTGTATTGAAAATTTAGACCGTGTGAAATTCGTTTAAAATCGAACGATTGCAAATGGAATCGCTGTATCCAAAGGAATATTTGAATCCACTTTCTAGGCAAATACCTACCGTTCGGTAATATGCAATTAGATTTCCAAGTCTATATGCTAAGTGAAGCTTCGCGGTGTTCAACTATAAATCATAATGAATTAGAAGTAATTTTCATCACGTCGTTTGCTGTAAAATGAACGCCGTCGTGTATTCGATTATTTATATAGCCTATCATATGTTACTAAAAGAAGAGTATAAACTAGATTATGCCTGGTGAAAGTAGTTGTGTCTGCTTAAATGAATAACTGAAAATTGCAACGTGTACATTAAAATTAAGAAAAATGTGTGATAAGAAGGTATTAAAACAAATGCTGACAAAGATAAACAGAAGACGTTGCCCAATTTCTGCACTTAAGAAATAGAGAAGGAAAATTAATATCTTGGAATTAATTAAAATTGATGAAGTTTGTAATTCGTTTCTTTAAATAAAACTTGTAATTTCCTCTTGGTAATAAATCACTACCGAGATAAATTTTGAACCGGGTCATTTGAGGTTCCAAGAAACATGTGTCCATATAAGTTTGTTGTACAGTTTGACAGCCACAATTACGCTGAATACTATAAGAACAACTATTTCATACAAAATTACATTTACAAATTCAAAATATGTTTTAAAAATCTCGAAACAAAGAATACATGATTTAGACTACTTCATAATTGCGGTACATATCGTTTTGCTTTTATGCTGTTCACTAAACTACTGTCTACCAACGTATCATGTAAATACACTTCGACTGTATGGTAATTTCGCAATTTGTATATGCTCTGGTTTCTTTTTAAATTAGAATTATTTCAATTTACACATCGATAAAACTATGAATGTATCATTGGAGGATTAAGTCCTTTGGAACTAATTAGCCCGCATAAGAGTTATTGCCTCATCACTTGAAATTAAAAAATTATTTGTGTTCGGCTGTAAACCTTCGAATGCGACACTACAGAAAGCAAACTGATCGTAGAATGTACTAACTCATTAGATATAATGAAACAAGCTGTGGAAGGCACGATAGAATATGCTAGAATACTTGAACTGCATATTTGTTAAGAATATCTAAAATTTTCCATGTTTCGAGTCCAAGAGATAAGTTTTGTTTTTGTTAAAAATGGTACATTTTTACTTTTCGGTAAAAGAGAAGCCAAGATTATCACAAAACAATATTACCTATATTGAACCGCCGAGCGACGTGTTATTGAACGTGTTAGATAACGTACAAACGAAAATCCGCGGATTTGAATGATCGGCAGGGAATAGCGAGGAGATGGAAAGAGAGAGAGAGAGAGGGAGCGAGAGAGAACGGGCAAGCAGGAAAGCGGCCGCGGGGAAGAGTTGCCCCGCGTGAACCGCTTGAGGAGTAGGAGAAAGAGGAACGAGGGGAGGTCATCCCCTCTTCCGATGACCCTCTCTCTCCCCCACCAGAGCTCGTGTCGCGTGTCCTACCTCCCACTCCTCCTACCGCACGTACCGTACACCGACGGGAATTGGCGAAACGCGCACACGGAGACACGAAGTGAGAGAGAGAGATAGAGAGAGAGAAAGAGAGAGCGCGGGAGCGAGAGAAAGAGAGACACGAATACACGTGCACACGGTCAGAGCCATAGGAGCGAGTCGATGTGCATCTGCAAACGGTTGCAGTTGGTGCGTGTGTTCCACGGCCGGGTGGGACAAGGACGTCGGTGATGAGAGAGAAAGAAAAAAAGGGGAGGGTACTGTAGGTGGGTTAAGGGTGGAGGGGTGAAGAAAGAGGCGAAGAGTGGAGAGCAGAGCAGCAGAGGGTAACCAGGACAGGGGAGGGGGAGAAGGAACATCGTACGTGTTTCGAGGTGCAGGCACGCACTCGTGTGTTGGCGGCCACACGTGTGGTGGAGAGAGAGACACACAGAGACCAGAAGAGAGGACGAGAGAAGAGACGAAGGAGAGAGAGGTGACTCTCCTCGGGGCTTTAGTTGCCGACTGTCCGCTACTACGCGCGGTGTTACGCCATCGTCATCGTTGTCCGTCTTTCTCTATCCTCTGCAGGCGGCTTTCATCCTCCTTTACCGTTCTTTCGTCCGCGTGTCTCTCTCACCTGTTGCGGCGCGTTTCTTTAATCCGCGATTTTCGGTGTCCCGCGCCGGTCGGCCACGCGACGCCGAGCCGAGCCTTCGAAACTCCCGCGAAAAATTGGATACCTCGTGGGAATTGATCAATCCTCGACATCGAAACAACGAACCTGGTGATCTTGAAGACAAACCCGTACGTGTCGCGGACCAAGCACGCAGGGGACGATTTCGCTCTGAAACTACAAAGGATGTGTAACGCGGGAGACTGAAACAGTGATCGATCCGATAGAAGCGAAGAAGGTTAAGGATATTGACAACAGCCAGCACGGTAGAATCTTCACCGGGAAGCGTCGGTGTTATGTCGCCGCGAGTAAATAGAGCTCCACGGAATTTGATCGGTCGGCCGGCTAAATCTACTGTGACACAGTGACCGACAATATTATGAGCACTCTGAAAGGGATAAGGAGACACTGCGGTATATTGTCGCAATTAGATATCGACGGCAACAGCGTGTTCGTATCGTGAAGATCGATCGAGTGTAGGGAGCGAACCGTTCGTCAAACGTCGATGATTTGCGAAGCTACCCTTAAACATAACGCGTGTGTCGGCGAAGGCTAGCCGAATCATCAAGTCACGCGACTCGACGACGACCAAGTTCCTGAAGAGTGCTTGCGGGAACAAAAGACGCAAACAAGTTTCATGAAACGAGTGAAGTGGAGTGCTAGAAGTGACGTGTGCCTGGTCGAGCGCGTCCCTCGTCGCCACGATTGAACGACCGTCGACAAGCAGATCCACGCTGCCGTCTGCACGAGAGGTGAGAGCCGATCATTGTACTCACGGATTCGAAAACTCACCCCCCGCGATCACGATTTCTTCGAAGCGATCCTTACATTCGGAGCAACGGGTTATGTTCGCATGACTTAATACTTACATTATACTTGCTTAGAATTATTTCACACGTTGATGGAACTTCTCACCACAGAACTATACGATAATAACTTTTCTTTTTGTCGATCGTATGTTTATACAAAGTTGATGTTCTTGGCGCACTGGTTCGATCAATTTAATCGAAAGCAATTTTGCAATATATTAATTTCAATCAAAAAATATTGCTTCAATTAAATCGATCGAACCAGTGCGCCAAGAACATCAACTTAGTACTATACGATGATTATCGCCGGTAACAGAGGAAAGGGGGGAAAAATTGAACACAGCATTACTGTGAGATTACGGATTGGAAAAACTGTTTTACGAAACGAGGCATACTTTTCTAGAAAGTATGTGTAATAAGACGGATGACTTCTTCGCGCGGTAAATTATCGAAACGGCCCACGCGGCACTCTCCGCGTTAATCAATCACTCGCCTTTAATTAACTCGTTATAAAATAATCGTAATGAAACCAGTGCTCGTCTGGAGACGTCGTTTCAGAGTCCGGCAGGATCGTCGTAAATCCACGGTAACCGATGTCGTTGACGTGGCGAGCACCGTTGAATGCGTCAGTGGCTTATCTAGGCCGCGTATCAGAAGATGCGGCGTACTAATTGCTGCGAGACGGGGGTGGAACGCCGTGGCTCTAACGAGTAAAGTCGTCATTAAGACAAACGATTGTTTTGCTTATCGGGGATCGCTAATTACCGGCGCGGTCATCGGTGATATCTCGCTTTCGATCGTCGATAGGTATTCACGTGCGCCCCACTCTCTTCTACAGCTGTTTTCCGTCTGGGTAATTAAATCACTCTTTGTTCTATTACATTCTAGCAAACCCCCCGCACGGTGGAACGGTGGCGCGACGTAAAACTGTCAGCGAGATAAGAGCGTTAACTTTACGACACCTTTCCGCAAAACGCATTCGGTTCAGCGAGAAAAGAGAGGATAGGTTCGAGGAGAGGGGGCGGGAAAGAGGGAAGGAAGAAATAGAGACAGAAAATGCCTTTCGGGTGATATCATTCGCGGAGAACGTTTCACGGAGAGTTTAACGAGCAGCAATGAAAATATCTAATAAGCTACTGAGAAAATAATTAATACACGCGATGGTATTAATCGTGGTCCGATCGGGCTGGCAATTATATTTAAAGAATTACCGTTAAGTATCATCGTAAAACCGTGATCTACGGCCGATTCCTGGCTTTTCATTACCGTGGGTACAACGCGGAACATACCGAAGGGGAGTGGTGAAGCCAGATAAAACTGTATCTACGAGACACTTCATTAAATAGTCACCAGTAAAGTAACGATCACATTCGTTCCTGAGGAAATGTGAAAAGAGGGTAAAAGGATAGGGATGATGGTCGTCCCACAATGCAGATATGCGTGCCACAAGCCACGCGTAATAATCTTACTTTCATAATTGACGTGCACAAGCTCGATTCAGCAGATTTCGTAACCCGAGCCCTGGAAATATTCGCGGAACGACGCGCGAACGAAACTAGTCGACGCGCCGCGAGATTCGCACAAACCACGACTGTCGGTATGCGCGTACAACAATAACACGCGTTACGTTACCGCGAACAACCTGAAACGAGGAAAACATTCTCTCTGCTCGCTCCGATACAAATGCCATGCGGCTTCTTCGGAACTTCGCCGACCACGTGCTTTTATTTTACTCCAAAATATAATTAGTACTTTCCATTCGCGATTCTATGTTATTATCTTACCATTAATAAGTCCGATTAATTGGCCTACGTGGGTAATATGCGCGCGGTAATAAGCAGTTTCGTAAGGACGGGTGGAGGAGCCCGCGGTAAACGAGTTAACCCTCGCATGACGGTGACTGGGTCGCCGAGTACCCTAACAATGACGTAGAGGACGTATAGGAAGGACTCTGTGTTTAACGGGGATCATGAATGGTTGAGGCGAATTTGGAATTCCACTTTAATTAATTAAAATGCTAAATCGTTAATTAAACGATTAGTTTAACAGAAGATTTGCTACATTAAATGGATTTAAGAGAACACCAATATTTCCAACTTGTTAACGTTATAAAAGGAATAACCAAATATCTTTCTGGTTCCTATCTCTCGTAGCAGAAGCAGGCAATTTTTATTTTACATAAAAATTTGTAGTCAAATGATTATACTATATTTTCGTATCGCTAGAAGGGCTGCTAACATCTTCGAAATATAGAGAGACACCGGTTCATCACCCGAATTTTGAAGATATTTGTAATATTTGGCACGATGACAGTATGAGTCATCCCGAAGATTCGGAAACTGAAATGTCATTAGCTTGGTTAGTTAGTTGTTCGCTTTGCCAAAAACTTTAAGTGGTGATAAATTTATGGTAACGCGTAATGTTACCTATCAGAAGGGGTTACCAATCGACTTTCAATTTGGAAAGTTCTATTAACAAAGTGGACAGACAGTCGAAGATATTTTCGAAATTCATTGAAATTCTCTTCGAACTTAATTTCTTGACTTTCATTATCACGATGAATTTACTATTGTAGACAGATTATCTTTGTAAGAAGACTATGCCACACAAATAGAGTGCCAAAGTAAATGTTCCATATTTCCTAAGTACATCAAGAACATCTAGCGACAAGCTCCTGCGCATTTGAATAAGCATAGTTCCATGTCCTCGTAAAGTTTTAGAAAATTAAAAAAGGAAACTATTTCTACCGCACAGCGATGAAATAAATAAACTCTGAGACATGTCTGAATACTTTTGGTTACCCCAGTTGTCTCGACGAAGGTCGATCTTTCATCGCAGACGACCTCGCAGACAGTTGTAACGGAATGAAAATAAATCGAGGAACGGTCAGCGACATTTTACGTACCGTCGCAAAGAAATTCCAGGTCCTGACACAGCTCGGTAGCATTGTAACCCCGGTTGGTATTCCAGTAGCATAGCAACTACTAGCGACCGGCGTGCCGGCAGCATTTATTACGATCTCTGTATATGTAACGCATAGAATCGTCTCGCGTGCCCAAAGTCGTTCGCCGGGTTACGCACGCGCGTCTATGGTTTTACATGCAAACTGGCGAAATTACGGCAGACCGACCGGCATCTAAAGCGAATAATTACCTCGAGAATGTGCCGCTTTTCAGGAAAAATTGTCTAATAACAGTCGTGTTGCCCCGGAACGTTGTTCCTCGGAGCACTTCCTGTTCCGATCGAAACAAACCATTTTCGCCCGGCTCAAAGGGAACCAACGTTAGAAGGATGATCATTTCTTTTTACCACGGTTCGATGAAAAAAAAAAGAACGCTGTTGGATGGTATACGTATCGGCGACTTCCTGAAAATCTCGTGTTCTTGCGGAGTTGGAGTCGCAAGCACTGTAATTACCGGCCGCCGCTCGACGAATTTCCATCGGTCGCGTGCACGCGGTTTAAAAGTAAAATAAAAACGCGTGTTCTACCCTGAACGAAACTGTAAACACGGTGCCGCGCGATTAGACCGCGACCAACGACACGGTCGTTCCTTCTCACCGCGACCATTAAGCGTTCTTGAAATATTGACATTCGGTGACGAAGCGTAAACGCGCGGCCGGAATTTACCCGGCAGCGTGTCATAAAGAAATTCCTCCTCGCTCGACGTAACCCTGGCGATGCTTCCTCTACCGGTAGTTTGATGTCGCTTGCTGAATGTGTCCGATCGTATATAGGGTGTTCAGTGACACGTGCCTAAGCATCGTAATTCTAAAATTTATTCGACGAGCCGAGCCATTACATATAGGTAACACGCTAACTATCGAAAGACAATTCTCTGTGGTAGTCCGAAGGGCTGTGTCTGACAAAAGTTTGAAGATTTATAATTTCGGAGCATTGCAAAATACCAAACGATGTGATTCTAACACTACATGACTCGATAGACTAGGACAATCATCGGAGTTACCTTTATTTCGTAATTGTCAAAGCTAGGTGGTTGTTATTCATACAGGGCTCGAAATCCATTTTACACTTCTCTCTGCTGATTTTTATGTCTTTCTTATATTTCTTAGTGAATTGTGATGCTGATTCACAGATGATATGATACATTTCGATTTAAAGAAAGTAATGGTATCTCTATTTGATACAAGAAACAAACGAATGAGGAATATTACGACGTCGTTAACTTTTAGAAAGCGTGAAGAGGAAAAGGCGCACAACAGATACGCACGTTTTGGAGTTTATGAAGCTTGAACAATGTTTCAGTTAATCTAAATTCAAGTTAATGAAATTTAAGTTAATAAAAGGTTCAAGCAATTGATTTTTACAGATGAAAGTAGGTCCTCTCTGAACGATCTCGTCTAAATCTGTACAACTATCGTTACGTGTATTATAACGTCTATTATAAAAATGTACAATATATAGGATTTGTAAATTACGAAACGGAGGTTTCTCCACCTCTTAACTCAATCATAGGGAAGATAGAAACAGGAGCTGCCAGGTACAACTTTTTTCCTGAATAGTGTTCACGATAAAATCCAAAAGTTAGTACTAAGGAAGAACCAGTGTAATTAAATAAAAATTTCCACGGGACAGTAATGGAGCAAATCCTATTATTCATAGATCATACATAGTGTGATCGTTCGTAGAAATACAGTCAACCCTCCTATAAGATGATCAATTCCTTCCGTGTGGTATCAAAACCGTCTTTAATGAGACGCATAACTACTGCAAATAAGGGAAACGTGTTCCGTATTACATCAAAACCGTGTTTCTGGAGTATAGTATCGAAACCGTGCTAAATGAATTCTAAAACTAATATCAAAACTGTAGGGTTGATGCGTGTATTCTATGTGTGTACAGTAGTATATGTATATGACTGAATTTGTGATAACGGAGAATCGAAAATAACCGTAGAGTCATAGAATTACGATCGCCGTATCGCAAGAAAGAGAAGACCAGATCGAAACGAACACCCGCGATAAGAAACACGTCTGACACCAACGAATCCGTGTGTCCTCTTACGGTTTTTACAAATAAATATGGCTTTTCCCTACAAAAAGGGAAGCATACACAACGTTATATCGAAATCATGTTTTCAGAGTGTTGAAAAACGTATATGTACATTTATATTGTGTTAGTAAAACGGCATGCGAGCGATGAAGGAAAGAATGACAATCGGAAAAAAAAAGCGAGCGTCGATCGGTGTGGCGGTTCCTCGCGAAACAACGGCGAGAGACAGTTGAGCTTGGTATGCCGTGTGAGATGGTTCACTTTTTGTAAACTCGCTAAACATTAAAGTTAGTTATTAAGTTAATAAAAGTCTCTCCAAACTTGATTTATTTCTAACACAGAGTATGGGGTCATAAGAGGCTGGACCGTGTCACTTTGGGCTCGTATTTTCGAGTAGAGAAACCCCTTCTTGGACCGTGTCGCCGTTTATAGAACACCCTGTATATCCCTCGTACATCACCATGCTCCTCTGTTGCGTGCGCGAACTTGTTGGTTGTCGTGCGAGTGCGCGAACACGAGCGCAGCCCGGCCCGCGTACCGAGTTACGTACGCTTGTCCCGCGTGTAAATAGCGCGCGAGGCTGCGGCGCGTGTGCGTGTACACGCGTACCCCTAGAGGAGACAGATGCATAGCGCGCACGCATTTACATCTCGACACGCGAGACCCCTCAGCTCTCTTTTCTCGTCGACTCGCGTCTGGCTCGATTCTACAATCAGCCTGGCCCCATTGTTCCGTCCTCGAGGATCGTCTTGCGTGGGTCATCGAGGTTCCCGAGGCGACGAAACCTTTTTGTGCCATGAAACCGCTGCGGTTTCGATCGATCTCTGCGATCCCTGCTAGCCAACTTATCGAAATGGAAATATTTTTAACGCCTGTTAAAGAGTAACTCGGGTAGCCGGTATATTAGCGCGAATCCTCGACAAACGAAACTCGCGAATTCCGCTTTATTGCCTCTGATTGGTAGCTAAGAGGACGTTTATGAAATATCGAAGGCACCAGAGCTCGGTTCGAAGGAGTGTAATGATAGTACACAGATTGTGTACATAGTGTTTTCCAACGGAAACGAGGCTAGATTTCCTGGTATCAAGAAAGTTAATCGTCACTGTCAGCGGGTAATATAATAGCACTTAACTACCGCTCCTGCGCAATCTCGCAGGATCTTCGGATAAAGGAGACGCGCTCGCGGCACGTGCGATAGGGCGGACTTGCAAATTTGATGATCCGGGAACAGCTGCCCGCTCGAGAGAAGCCTCGACGAGAGAGTATCCTAGACATTTAAACCTAGGTCCTCCTAGGGAGACGGAAGACAGCCGCGAGCAGCAGCAGGGGCAGACAGACAAACGGAAAGAGAGGTTGACAGGCGGAAGATCCTGGTTGTCCAAAAGATTACGACGCCGGTAGCACGTGCCCCATTCAAGACACCGTGGAGGGGAACCACCCTCGTAACTTAACCTAACCTAATCCAACCTCCTTGCCGTGGCTATTCAGACCGTGACGAGGCAGCCTCCTTTGTGACCCGGGGTTCAATCTAAGAGCGCGGCGATTCAGCCGTCTCTCCGTTTTCGTTCCTTTTCACCTTCCCCCAGCTTTCTCACTTTTTTATCGCGCCACGCATCAGGAAGTTATAACGTCTGCCCTTCAGGCTTCTGGCTTTTGATTCTCGAATTCAGACGGCCAATTAGATTCGAAACGACGCGGCGAACGAGATGGAAGAACCGCGACACGACTATTTATCAACTGATCTATAAAATATTCGGTTCGATGATACACCTCGGATGATTCGCCAGTGTTCTCGAAGTGATTTCGTGTTTACACTTAATTCGTCGCACGTCGGAGGATGTTAAATTCACTGAGCAGCAGAAAAAATTGGCCACGTCCTCGCCACACGGTTTGCTAAACAGAACTCCCGAGGAAGTCCCCTCCATATTGGGCGCCGCATACTAACCGGGCAATTTGTCAGTGGCGAACGGTTCCGCGCTCCTTCGTGAACATAAATCACGGGAAGTTTCGGATAGTTAGGCCATTTACACGCCCTTCAGAGTCCACGGGACTCCATTTACGAGCGTCTCGCAAAGGAGTACGCCGCGGAACATTGGTTTTCGCTGTTCCTCTGACTTCTCCTTGGAAGGAGGTTGGCATAGAGAAGGCATTGTCGAAGGTCCTGCCACCCGCCGATGCTGTTTGCCCCATTTAAGACCGACACAATGCGAACGCGCCTCGAAAATGTAACGAACACCGATGGCCATTGTCCGGTCGAAGTAGGCGCGCCGGAGTTCCTTCGGAAGCAAAAGTAGAAGAAGGAAGAAGGGATGGAGTTCCATGTTGGGGTCATTCCTGCGACCGTTTTGCCCGGAGGCGTGCGCTCAGAGGAATGACCATCTAATCTGTTACGAACCATCGTTTCTTATTCGCAGCAGGCCTGTAATTTCCGATACGATTTCGAGAGCGCCGAATGGAAAAGCCTGTGCAAAAAACCCGCGTGTAATCACCAGCCGCGAATATCAGAGCAATTATAAAGTAACTTCGTGTAGGACTTTCTAAGGATGTTCCGTGATCAACCGTAATTATTCAATCGGGCACTGAATCACCGCAGAAAAATCGGTATAATATCAACGTGCGCAACGATAACGGTCCCTCGCTGCACTCCGGGGTATAACTTTATTCGTTTTCTCGGTTAATCACGTAGGTCGAGTGCCATTCTAACGATGAACGGACCGCGAACTTCCGCGTGCCCGTTCAAAACTGTGTAAGATGTTATAACACGTCTGTTGTGCGCCGCCCCGTCTTTGGGAGCCACCGATAATAACATTTATTGAACGTTACCGTGCGTAATGCAACGGCAGAACAATTTACGTTCCCTTTTAATGCCGTCGACTTCTTTTCAGGCTGTCTCGAATGGATCGCGAGACCTCTTTGAGAAGGGCGAGGAGAGCATTTTGTGCTGTCGCGCTGAAAGGGAAGCTCTCCGGTTGCGAAACCATCGGAACGATGCTGCGGGCGATCGTTAATAATAAGAGTGTATTATGAGCCGCGGAATCAGAGTGTAGCGTGCAATTACGTGTCAATTCCGTCAACGTATTTCGTCACGCTGCAGGATGCCATCGGTGACCGAAAAGGAACGACCGTTCTTCTGCGCGCCTACCAAGACCTGTATTTATTGCTTTCTTTCTGGCGTTAGCCCCTGCCGAGGGCTTTCCTAGCTACCACATTGACGTGGAAGTATCTAATCGACTCGCGCGCGGAATATAATCGAACCCGTCGAAGCTCTTCATCAGAGAGAAATCACGATAAATTGATATATTTGAAGCTTACCGTTTCCAGATCGCGATACAAATGTCCACCGAAAGGATCGCTCGAAATCTCGGCGCGGCATCGCTCAAAGGGCCCCGCGTTCCCGAAGATGCCCGCGAAGAAGTAACTTAATATAGCTCCCGCTCCATTATTCTTCCGAGCGAAAGAGAACAAATAGAGACACCACAGGGTTACATCGCACCCCCACGGCTTTCGTTATTCCCGCGCCATTGTTTCGCGAATACGTGCAACGCTGTCGAGAGTCTAAAAGGCGCGTATAGGCGCGTTCCTCACACACGGAGAGCAGTACAAGGCAAGCTGCAACAGCGAACCTTGTCATAACGGTCGTCGACGAGGTTATGGGGAATACGGGCGACAGGACGGGCAGCTAGGCCATTATTGTGTACGGACGACGATCTTTATGTAAGATCTTCCACGGGGACCCATGGGGTCCTGCGGCGCACGCCCATGCCGTGGAGGGTGGCTGCGGTTTCACTATTTTTCTCTCTTTCTCTCTCCTGCTCCCTCCTTCGGAAGCACCTTTAATCTTTCTTCTCCCCCTTTCTCTTTCTTTCTCTTTCCTTCTCTCCGTCTGCCGCTCTCCCTCCTCTCTTTCTCGCTCGAACTCTCCTCCCTTTTGCCGCCTCGTAAATCTCTTTAGGTGTTGAAACATTTGAAGGAAGGACGGGTTTTATGCCACGGGGTGGAACACGTCGAAAAGCAACGTTCGCTTTCTTTTGGACGATAACGCTTCGTTTATTCGATATAACCACGTCGAATCGCCGCTGTTGCTTTACGAGCAACGAGACCACGCTCCGCGAAGCTGTATTAACACTTTACCTGCTGTCAGGGCTTGAATAGTCATTTTTATGGTAACACGGCGAGCGAGGCAAGTTCTGTTTGAAGTTTCTTTCATAGCAGAAGGTCTGCATAAATTTTGTTCCGCGCGTTGATTTATTAATATTTGAGTAATGGTTTCACGCCAGTACATCACTCCGGCGAGAAACGTTTCTAAATAACATATTCTATCCTGCTTCTGTCACTATATAAATCGCTTAATCACGAGTGCTCCTCCAAAACGATGCAAACTTATTGTCCGAATTAAAGTCGAACCAATTTTTTTCCCTGAAACTTCAGCCGAAGGCAATCGCAATCAGGATGGAATTGCAATCTCCATTCTGGAAGCACGGCGTAGGTTTGATTCGTTTGGTTCACGGGGAAATCGCGACGGTAGGGGTCCCGTGAGCGAAAGCAGCAACAGGTGGCAAAGAATAGGAGACGCGAATGTGCGTGGAAACCAGTTGCGTCGCGACGAGTCCTTTCTCTTCATCTCCATCGATCTCTTCCAGGATTCGGTTTGTTCGCCGCCGATGAATTACGATTGCTTTGCTCTCGCCAACGCCGCGACACGAGCTAACGGACAACTCGGCTAGAAACTTGTTCACCGTTTTCATCCGAAATCGTTAACGAAAAACGTCGCTCGTAAAAAGTCGGGATCAATCATGCGACGAGTGACCTCCCAATATTTTACGACCGACCGTTCCTCTCATCCACAATCTTCACGTTCAACAATTGACACGATCTTCGGTCATTAACGATCTTGTAGCTACACGTCTCCTCGACCCGGATACTTGTGTCTTCTTTTTGAACGGTACTGATAATCCCGTCGAGACTCCCACCGTTCGTCCCGAGAATACCGCGAGAAGAGATTCATTAATTGGCTCTTCTTCGAGAAGAAAATGTTAACGGCGGCAGCGGCACGGCCGCGTCCACTTGTTAGCCGTCGCGTGTACAAACACGGTCCGGTTGTGGTAGTGGCGATAGGTTGGTAGGGGCAAACCCTAATGAGGATCCCCTACCATGGGCTGCCGACCGACCGACCGATCGCCGCAAAGTAAATGAGCAGGTGCCTCTGGTATGCGCCCCGCCTACGCTTTCCACTTGTTCTTGTCTTCTACACAGGTTGCTCGAGCCTCTTCCTTTTTTCCTCGGCACCAGCCAGCGGATAGGCATCGCGGAAAAGTGGTTCTTGATATACTACCAAAGTCGGCCGGGGCTCCGACAAATTATTCTTATATACATTCCCGCCGATCGGATGGGTCGGCCAAGCCGATCATATTAGCGTGTATTAGGTACAGTTAGTGCCATAATTTAGGATTAATTTCTAAACGCGGCGCAGCTTGGTGTCTTCGTTGGTGACTCGCGTTCGTGTTCGCGATACTCGAGGACAAGATTTCTCGGCAGTGTTGGTTAATCCGTTCCTCGTTCCACAAATTCTACGCGGTCGCGCGTGCACAATTACAAGTTCGTTTTGAACTTAATGGCATCGGAGCTGGTAGCCAGTCCGCATCAATGGAGGACGGGGTTGTAAGGATAACACAATGCCATTCGCATGACTGATGCTGGTATTATATATTTGCACGTCCACCCGTCGCCGGTCGTTAGACCTCTCAACCTTGGAGAAAGACCTTCTCAAGGTGAGTAGACACCGCGACACGAGCAGCTATATCGGGAAGAGAGTTCTCAGAGCTAGACTACTCTTTTAGAGTATATACGTGGCCGTGAAGTAGCCTCCGAGACAGAGCAAACCCGCGCGCTTTTTAGAATTGCTCGGTGCTGTTGCGTGTCCACCGCAAGAACGTGCGGACGCACTACGTGTTTGCTTAAAATCTTGACGCACAGTCCACCGATTTGTTTTCCCATTTCCAGGGACGGGGCTACCTCGTGAACCGACGTATCAGGTCGTCCAAATACGTCGTTTCTATGCGTGCAATTTCTATCTTAATCTCCGAGCTATTTCATTCAGCTTAACGATTTCACTTTTCTCCCTGTGGACTAGTACGCAAAAATCTTGACAAACATTACGAGAATCAGTGAAGATTAATCCAAACACTCGAGTCCCACCGATCAGTTCGAAAATTGAAAGTTTTATTTTATTGCGGATTAAGCAAGTAAATATGTAGGAATTAAATCGTAGAAATAACACTTAACTAGAAATAACACGTCCTTAAACACAATAGTTTAACGTTTAATTCCAATTATCTTGAATACAATTAGTTAAATTGTCTCATTTAAATCTCCGTCTGAGATCAAACACGTCTTTTCTATTCAACACGTCGAACCAGAATAATGAATAACACAAATTATAAAATATGAAGAACGCAAAATAAATTAATAAGTAACTAATATCGAATCGTCGCGTTGTTACGGTTACGAATTCTCACCGCTCGGAGATAACTTCTCCCTACAAATATGATCCAAATTGTGTCGTGTTTGGTGTCGTTTCACTCGTAAATAAAAGTTTACTCAACTACGAATAAGTAACTGTTCGCTTATCCGAACACCAATGTTCCTGTTCTACTGTAACTCGTTTTAGACTTGTTTAGACTTTCTCTCTTCTTGTTCCTAACAAGAATACGAATAACGTGATCTAACTCGCACAGAGGATGCGTATGAAATGTAGATGAAACAAGACATTAAACACTTGGAAAAAATTAATTGATAAATCAATTGATATCTCGTAAGGTCCCTGAACAAAATTGTCTGAAATGAATTTTTTTCGTAGAGGGTCTAGAATCATCGAAATTGTCTGAGGACTTGACAGAGTCCGTTCCTGTTAGTTTTCCTGGAGGAGAGTCATCGTCCGTCCTTCGTCGATCTCGCACCATCGTGCTCTTTTGTGCCCGGACTCGCTTCAGAGAAGGACGGACCTACGTCCTACGGACCTCGTTCGTCGCGGTATGTAAATACGTGGAACGAGAAGGCTCCTCATCTCGGACGACCGACCGCGGTGTATCGTATCGTATTCTGCCGCCATTTGTCTTCGCGATCCAGGATTACGTTACCACGATGATACACGATGACATTTATTTTGGGATTTGTACGGCTCGCCGTGGCCCTTTTCTCCACGCTGTATCCTATGCGAACGAGTCTTTCGTCGGTCTGCCTACGCGCCTGTTCCATAATAACCGAATATCTTCTCAAAGTTTCACCGTTATCATAAACTGCGCCGTTCAATATAATTACGCGATCAACCGATTCAAACCGGCTGCTTTTCTCAATCAGATTTACCGTGCGTCATGCTGTTTCGAATGGGTCCTATGGAAATCACCGACACAAATTTCCCCGACACCAGATTTCACCGACGACTACTTTGGCCGACAACGATTTTGACCGACAAAGAATCTGAAACCGTTGTCGGTCAAATTCGTGTCGGTCAAAATCGTTGTCGATTAAAGGCGTTATCGGTCAAAGTAGTTGTTGGTCAAATTTGGAGTCGGTGAAAACTGTGTCGTTCAAAATCGTTGTCGATTAAAGGCGTTATCGGTCAAAGTAGTCGTTGGTCAAATTTGGAGTCGGTGAAAACTGTGTCGGTCAAAATCGTTGTCGATTAAAGGCGTTATCGGTCAAAGTAGTTGTTGGTCAAATCTGGAGTCGGTGAAAACTGTGCCGGTCAAAATCGTCGATTAAAGGCGTTGTCGGTCAAAGTAGTTGTTGGTCAAATTTGGAGTCGGTGAAAACTGTGTCGGTGATTTCTATGGAACCCGTTTCGAATAGTTCTACTTAGTCCAGTCGAAGACATTTTTGTTGCTGAAAATATAGGCACGTTTATTCAATGAAATTCTTAGTAGATTATTCTTCATACTACTCTGATGTTGGTGGTCGGGGACTGTGACTTTCGCCCAATTTCGACGTGTAAACATCCGGTGATGGAAAGATCGATCGAGCCCCGCGATCAGAAGTTGAATAATCGCGGGAAGATTGTGTAAACGCAGATGCTGTTAAGGAGCCACCCCAGCTCCCGAGATACGGAATAAAAAGGGAGCACGTGGCGAAGATCAAACAGCTGGATCATCTCGTGCGTGCGTGCCTTTAGGTAAGGATCTTTTTCTTGCGGAAAAGGTGGGTACGCGCTCGACCCAGGTGCAACCTCGGAAACCCTGGAAGGCGTGCGTGACAATGCGTGTACGCGTGTGTGGGATTCGTCGTGACATGAAAGTCGCTCGGAAGAAAGGGACACTACGGTTTCTTTTTAAACGGCAGATAACGTTCTTTTCCTGTCCACACCGCAACGAAAACACCGCAGCACTACGACCGCGACTCCGAGATTATCAGAAATAAAACTTCAAGCCCTTGCACTGTAATCGATTTGCAGACCGTGATTACGAGAGCAATATCGCTCCTTAAACAATTGGTTGTTAGTATCAGCTCTAGTTCTAATTCCTGATCAATCAGGTGTGTACTACTGTGGCGACTGTAGCAACATTCAGACAACACTCACCAATGTGAACTTTCTCACAAATGTGAAGTTGTCGATTTATTTAAAAAAAATCAATAAGTTGATTTCACCGAAGTAGGATCAGATAATTTAGCTCAGAAATTGTTATTAATGTTATTATATTTACAAAGTTATTAAATTATTAATTAATAAAAAATACTTCAGCCTTTATATATTTATTAGAGGATACCATTAAAAATCCCTATAAATCCTCTAAACTACATTCAACTTAAAGATCGAGAAGTTGTAAAGTTAATTTGCGTGTATGCTAAGTAGAATCGTGTATCTGAAAGATAAAAGAAATTGCAGCACTGCATGCATACGTGTTCCTAACACTGGAGAAGAAATTTAGATTTGTTCGATTTTATTGAAGATGGCAGGGGAATCTGGGCCACTAAATGTACCTAGTGTCACCCCTTAACACGTCAGATTTGTTGATAAATATTGTAGATTGGTAATGAATGCTACAATAAAAAGAACAAGTAACTTGTAATTGTTTGCTTATCAAAGTAGGTCTAGTTTATTAACGTTTACAGTAAGAAGGGAAAGATACTATGTACGTTAATAGAGGAATGCGTTATTAATACATCGTGAACGGGCTGGGTAACGCTTAAAAGAAAGTAGACGATCGTTGAATATATTCATGGCGCACGAGCTCCTAAAATAAATCGACTCGAGTATTCTGCATTTTACGGTTCTTCCGCGTAGCGTTGGGTCCGGCGAAGAGCGGCGTGCCGGTCCTTCCGTTGAAAAAGAAAAAGAAGGTAAATACCGAGCGTCTAGAAAAAATTCAAATGGTCGACCGGCCACTTAGCGAGTACTCTCGGTATAGTGGACACGTGTCTAAAGCGTGGCTGGAGCCTTGATCACGTGTCAATATCTCAAAGGAAGTTTGTTTACGAAAGTCACACAGAAGGCGAGACGCGTTCGGCATTTTTATCGGAGTCGCCGGGAAAAAGCGTGGTCGTGCACTTTACTACGCCTACCGGATGCACTGTCTCAACTAGGGTTGCAAATAGAGGTGCATATTCGTACGGTCGAATACTATTCTTAGGTATGTATCACGGTGGTGGGAAGTCAATTTCTACAACAAACATTCTAAACTAAAATATTGTGTATTTAATCAAGTTCAAGTATTCGAATATTCACAGAATTGCATAGAGAAATAGTGCACGTTTTTGTGTCACTTTCCCTTGTTGCTGACGGTTTTTTAAGCAGAAAACACGTTGGTATCGCTCTTTGAAGTTGAATTTGAAAAAGAAAACGCGGTCACGTGTGGGGCGCACACTTGTTGCGCGCACGCAGGGAGTCGCGAGGCGGGCAAAAATGGACGGTCGCGCGTTCTAAAGAGCGCGCGGTTGACACGCAAGAACGCATGACGAGTCTGGAGATCGTCGGGTCCCGGTTGATTCCTGGGATTCCCAGCAGCATCCTATGCGGTTCGCTCCTTATCGAAGAGCTTTTGCGCGCGCAAGCACGCACCCCGGTCGCGTGGGCAGGTCCGAGCGTAGAAACCAGTAAGAAAACTTCCCTCTCTGTCCTCTCTGGTTCGTTCTCTTCCGGCGACCGAATCCGGTGCGGTTCTCTTTCTCTGTCCCGCTATCGGTTACCTTGCCGGTAAAAACAGCACGAGGTGGTCGGTCGCGCGAACAAGGGTAGGGGGATAGGCGTGGTTCGATTCTCGTAGGTGCACTCCGTAACGATAGTGTTCGTGCGCCCACCTCGCGCCTACTGAGCTCGGTTAGGTCCGCGAGCGCAAGAAGAGGGGCGAGGATCGTCGATGGTGGGGGTTGCCGGCACGGGCTGCGCAGTGGGGAGAGAAGGGGAATTAAGGTTCGTACACACGAAAATCGGTGGGGACGCGGCCTGCGCACGTGTAGAGAGCGAGAACGCTAGAGAGAGGGGCGAAGGGAGCCGAGCACGGCCGAAGGTGAAACCCGCGAGTCGCCGTAGCCTCGCAGTCGGCGCGAGACCGCGCTACTGGAAGGGTCGGTGTGCTGTCGTAGATGTGAATGTACGCAACGCCTCTCTCAGATACTCTCTTTCCACCACTCTCGCTCGCAGTCACCTCACCCGCGCGAGACAACCAACAACAAAATAAAGATCGTTTGACGACAGCGAGGCTGTTTAGAGAAAACGAGCGAGTCAAGAAGAGACGACGTGTGGCCCGCGAACCACGCTTTTCCCGCTCGGACGAGAGAGACACGGTTTTTTTTATTGTCAGCTCGTTCCAACGGAGGAGACAGACGCGTACCGCACATGCGTCGAGGATCATCTCTGCACGCGATCACGGTCGGAAGACTTTTCGATCGTTGTAGAATCGGTTATCGGCTCGATACCGGGGAGAAGCAGCGGTGTGATCGGAAGAGAAAGAGCACACGATCGGTGGGACAACCGACGGGACCGAAGAAGTCTGTGATTTCGATGTGCCTGGTTCTAATATAGATTTACGAAAAACATATCGGTTCGCAACGTGGTTGTGTACGGGTCTCGCAAACAGAACTGGTGAATAGGAGTGCGTTTGTACGAACGTGTGTGTTCACCTAGAAGGAGTAAAGGATACGCTCTTTGTGACGTTGAGATCGTTGAAGGGACTCTGTTGTTCGTAGTGCCATTTTCTACGACGGTAATAATAGATTCGGTAGTGAGAGACAAAAAGAGGTTCTGTGACCGTACCTGCTGCTTCACGTTGGAGAAGAAGGCCGCGGCGTGTATAGTGTGTGATATATTCGATTGGCATCGATCACAGGATTTGTTGGTGTTGATTGTTGTTTAATAGTAATCGTAATATTATCTCTCCGGCTGTGTCGCCGTCCGTGGACGAAACTCGTTGCGACGCGACGGCCCGGAGACGATCGCTGCTCTGTGATAACGAACGATACTCGACTAAGTAAGTTTTTAGTGCCTGCCACTGTGATTCGTGACATTATTGCCGTCGGAAGTTACCTCGAAAGCGTCGTCAAGACAGCTTAAGTGTCATACGCTGGAAGGAGTTGAGTTTCGCGAGCATCGGATGCGCGGCCGCCTTTAACGACCACCGGGTAAGCCATTAAAAGGCGACTTTCTTTTGCCTCGTAACGTTCACGTGTGTGTCGGTCCGCCGCGCTGCGTTCGGTTCGAGAGATGTACGCGTTATCTACGAGTCAAGTGCTCACCGTCTGCCAGTATTACTCAAAGTCTAGTCATTTTGCAATTATCAGCACCGATCCGTATCGATCGTATTTCCACTTCGGCATCAAAAAGTCAATGTTCCCTGTTTACCAGAACCGCGCATGCGCGTTACACGCCAGTTTCGATCCTCGAATTTCGAATCGGAGAGCGTTCGGCGTTAGGAATTTTATAGTATTCATCCGCGGTACTTAATAATGTTGGTTACACTTCGAATGATACTGACAATAATGAACACTCTGTACGGTTGCACTAATCTTGAAAAAATACAGTGAGAGGTTAATATACATGTATTCGTTAGAATATACAGCGAAACATAGACTTCACACCTATATCTAGAACACTAGATTCGAACGGAGAAAGTGAAAAACATAAATGTACAAATTGTATGAATAAGCAATTGTACAGGTTTTAAAGAGTGTCTCGTCGTTTTCACGGGGAAGACTGTCTGTCCTGGTAGATACAATATTATTGATCGAAGCAAAGACCGGTGGTACAGCCGAAATGGGAATGATTCTACGTGGAAATGTAAGTAGGAAATGTTGAATGCAATTTGTTCCTGAGGCTTTGTTTTCGAGGAAATCAACATTGGAAATCCGTCAAGTTCGCGTGCTGAGCATTTGCAAGTAGAACCGGTAGGTCATGAACAGACACGCCAGACGATTCCTATTCAGTAGCACGCGTGTTCGCCGAATATTCCGACTCGATTTTCTCGAATACGATGCCTCGTATGAACAAATTTTATTGCACATTTTCGACATATTCTTGTACGATGGATCACCCACTTTTCGAGCGTACCGGTAACCCTGTATATTAATTTGCCGATTAAAATTTGTGCGTGGAGAACGTCGTTGTGATAATAATCGAGTGGCCTAAAAGCTCCATTTTTTTCATGTTTACTGGACACCGCAGTGCATTCATAATCCGTGTCACACAATTCTGTAGCTATCGTCGCGTGCGAGGGCGGTTCAGTACCGTGAGCCCCGAGATCATTGAAGCGTCGCGGCGCTAAGCGTCGGAAGTAGAGCGGATGCGCGCGTTAGGGTGGACGCGTGTGATCATCTCTTTTCACGCTCGACCTTTTCCCTTCTACGACGTCGTAACGAATTTATAAACTCGTCCGATATTATCCTCGACAAATCGAATTGAAACCTTTGCGCGTCGAACGTTATCGCGATTCCATTCATAATTTCGGAAGAACTCCCCGTCTAACTGTTTCCGTGTCAAACCAGATATATTTAGGTCAATTTTGTTTCTCAATGGAGCTCGTAGGTGACAGTTTTCCCAGTAAAATTGTTCAATTTTACAGATGTCATTTCTTGGCTTTCTTCTAAATATTTTAGTTGAACTAACAATGAAATATGAAAAAAAAATAAGCAAAGTAATTGAAAATATGAAGTGACCTATTAAGGCTTTAACTATGACATGCTCCAATTCAAATCAACATTTCATGGCACCACGTCCACATTACAATTGCTGCGACAGCTCAGGTAATTCGCGATTCGTGAATAGCAGCGGTGAAACGAATATTGAATCGTTTTGTTACGAATGAGAATACATTGAAACAGTTATCAGTATTCTGATATGAGCAGTTTTATGAATCGGCGAATGTGATGCATCGTACATAATTTACTGGCGATCTAAATACACTTTCCGTATCTACGATTGTATCGATGTACTTTTAAATCGCAGCTAATGGATTCAATTTTATTTTTCATTGTTGCATAGATCCTTCACCGACGTGAATGTAACAACCAGACTGCAGAACTTTAACACTATTTAACATAGTTTAATCTTTTGCATCTGGCAGATTTATTTAATTAATAGATTATACAAAGACTTCTAGAAAAGACGCAGTGAAAATTTGATATTATTTTAAAATATTAATTTTTTATCGCCTCGGTTGCAGTGTCCATCTGAAAGGGTTGAACTATATTCGGAAGATAGGAAGAAAAAAGGATAATTCAAATTTTCGTGGAAGCACGATCAAAGAATGAAGTAGTTCATTTGCCGTAAATTTCGTTCGCAGAAGCTTGTGCAGTTCGGTAACGACAGTCGTTGTCGACGTGTCACGATGGCCTGCAATTTTTCGAGCCATTGCTTTCAAACTTTTTAACACGCGCACTCGGAAAATCTCTGTCGCTCCAACCTGCTGCGTCACGTGCGAGGGTGGCTTAATGTCGGAAGTGGAGCGAACACGCGCGTCAGACCAGCCACGTAGAACGATCTGCTACGACCAATCTCTTTTACGCGTGTCCCTTCACGGCTCGTGACTTTGATGCGCGTGCTAGGCATGACGTGCGCGTGCTAATCCTTTGTGTTGATGTTGCCAACGTATAAGAGCATCGCGCGTGACCGTTCGACTAAAAATTCCCTCGCATAAACGAATTTCCCGCGCGTCGCAGAACAGACCTAAATTTTTTACTTCTCCTCTTGACTCCATTTCCGTCGCGTTCCCTGGTCGTTTCGCCCTCTCGCAATAACGAAACGTCATATTCAACCCATTCATCTCTCCGAAGAAAATAACCAAATTTTATTATTCCTATAAAATATTTCCTATTTCTCCATTTTTCGATTGCCTTTAGTTGAACGGCTCAAATAAGAAAGAAAAATTCTAATCGATTTTGATGTACGCTAATATCTTTCCTTTGTATAGTAAAGTTTCTATGAAATCCAGCGATCGAATCAGTTTATTTTTTACAAATATAAAATATTTCCTATTTCTCCATTTTTCGATTGCCTATAGTTGAACGACTCAAATAAGAAAGAAAAATTCTAATCGATTTTGATGTACGCTAACATCTTTCCTTCATATAGTAAAGTTTCTATGAAATCCAGCGATCGAACCAGTTTATCTTTTACACATATACATCGTCACACGATTATTGTAGGATTTCTGTAGGTTCCGAAGCTCTGCCTCGATGCATAGAGAAAGTGCAAGTCCGTCAAAATTTTATTAGAACTATTACCGTATCGTGACTTAGTTCCGTTAGTCGTGGCGATTGTTAATTGAATGGTGAGCCGCGAATTGCTGATGGTATCGAGGTAAGCGCGCAGCGGTCAAAGGGTTAAAGGGGAAGTAGCCATGGAACAATGTCCGTTAACAGAAGCGAAACAATAAAGTGTGTACACGAAGCTGGTCGTTCGGGAACGTTGCGCCGCCCAGGGTTCACTGTCGCCTTCGGCGAGCAACGTTGTGTAGACGGTCGTGCGAACCTCTATTGTCTTAATCGGCCCTACGTACGGCGATAAGCGAAGAAGTCGACGTCGTCGCCGTTCGGCCGTGCGAGAAAAAGAGACGGCGTCAGAGAGTGCACCGGGTGTCAGGTGTCAGGGCTGTCTGGTTTCGTTCGCAAGCACGCCGAACAACAAAAACATTTCTTGTCGATCGTTCTCCGGTGATCTTCCAGGTGGTTCCATCTGCGTGTGCTCGTGGAGCGCCGCGAGGAAATATCGTTTTTGCGTGTTGACTTCGCAAAACGCGCCGCATCGAACGTGCTTATTCTCCGCGTGTGTCGTTTTTTTTCCCGTTGCATACCGGGAATCGTTGCATCGTCGATAAGTGTATCAAGGAGCCATACCGAGGGGAAGGAGAGGTAGGCCAGGATTGCGCGATAGAGAGCGTTTTGCGTGCGACGACGTGCACGTTTGACCTATGCGACAGGCGTGACTAGATGTCGAGCACGTTTCCATTGGTCTAATGGTCTCGTCGGATAGGCTGATCGCCACCTCGTTCTCGCGCAACTATGCGCTGCACCGGCGCGGCCGCGCTGCTCGGTGTCCCACCGGTTGCATAATTCGCGATCTTTTTCACGGAGGTCGCGAAAGCGAAAAAGATCCCGGAGCACCGCCCATCGGGCGACTTGTCATTCGTCGATCCGTATCTCTGCCGCGCGTGGACGATTTATCGTGCTTTATGCACATATTCGCGCCCGCCGTTGCTCGCCGTTGCACCGCTGCTGCACCGCGTCGCGTCGCCTCGTTCGTTCGCTCGCTCGCTCGCGCGCGCGCCGCATGCGGGCAGCTGCATCAAGACCAGGGCCGCCCCGCGCATAATGATACATTGCGCCGGACATGAAAGTTATAAGCTTTAATTCGAGGCTCGCGCGATTCACCGTGCGGTGACCGTATATCGATCGCCAATTTGCTATGCAGATCCAAGGCCTTTCGGTGCTGCACTCCTTGAAGCAGCCCCTGCAATCTTGTTCCCTCCTTCTCTGCCACCCTTGCCACCCTTTTGCCATCGTTCTCGCGGGTCGTCTTACTCTCGCCACAGGCCGGGGACAGCCGCCGCGCCGCGTCGTATAGAAATAGAATAAGCGAGGATTAAAGTACGCGCTATCTGCTCGATAAGATTATACGCGACGAGGACCCAAACACGATTACACGCATGGTTTGAATTCTTCATTCCTGGCCGTCGATACCCGACCTATACCAACCAGCTTCGCTGTTACACCAATCTGCCTCTACACGATACAGCAGCTCGCCAGAGTGTCAAGCTATTAAGCTGCCACTTGCCAGCTAAAGTATCGCCTGTGTTTGGCAATTTTGGAGCAGGTACATGGGTTCGAGGACCGTTGACCCTGTGCTCCTTGATTCGGAATTCCACCGTTTCTATGCTGACATGGATTATACCATTGGCGGGTCTCTAATAGCGTTCGGCGAAAGCCCTCTGGCTTCATTAATTCCCTCCTGCCGTTCGATGATCGAAACGGACCACACTGTAACTCCCGTAAATCCGTTCTCCGGGTTTCGAGCGCGGTGGGTTCGCGTGGTGTCGATAAATCGATCCACGACTGATTGAACCGGAACCACGAAGGAGAGATGGAGGTGCGTCTTCCTCTGGCGCGGTGGCCGCAAACCCACGCGAACACGCGGCAAGAAACGAAAAGAGAGGATGGAGGGAACGCGTTTCGACCGGTATCATCGGAGTCTCGGTGCCGATTCGTTCGTGCGGGATGTTCGAACATGAACAATCTCTTGTGGCACGGCGCCGCAATTAGGAAATCCATTTGGCGTAATTGCGCGAACGATCGCGCTCGCCGGTAGCTCGCCGACTCCGCAGCTACCGCGCTTAATCAAACGCCCGTAGTCATCCAGTTGGCCATTTACCTATACCTATAGACACCGATATCAGGGGGGCCTGCCACGCCACCGACCACGCCGCGTACCTGTTCGCCTCGGCACCAACCACCACGCCACCAATACAACTCGGACCCGAGATACGCATCGAGCTTCTTCACCGCGTGATCCCATCGTGTGATTCGATGAGATCGAGTCCTGTATCTGCGCCTTTCTCGCTCCGCGCAGCCAATCGACGATCCCGTGCTCCGCGAAGGACGGAGACGATAACAAAGATGACGGTATTGATCGTTGACGATCGTAATGGCCTCCGATCAACGATTTAACGATCCACGACCGATACGCGGGAATAAATTGTAGCCGGACTACTCGCGGTGGGAGATGGACCTGACGCGACGCTGGGAACTGGATCGAGTGTCATGCGACTCTGCAATAAAGTTTCCTGCTCTCGAAAGCGAATTATTATTCGATTCGGAATTAACTCTTTGGTCTGCGCCGTTGGCTATAGTCGCTCGACGTGTTCGGCACTCACTTTTAAAGGTGACTACAAGCACCTTTATGCATCCTAAAGGTGATGATCGTCACCTGTCGAGAATTCTGATTCATGTTTGCTGTTCACATTTCATTGCTGTCATAACTGTTTTTCTTTGTATCTTGGAGATAAAAGATATGCTACTAAATGTTGTAGAAAAATTAACTTTTCTCTTCAACAGTCTGGTAAATCGAGGATGTATTAACACTAGACCTACCCAAGCACTAAGAGCTATTTGCATATATGCAGCTTTATAGGAGTAACAAATTGAATACACAATATGTGCACGAATTACGAAATTTATTCAATCATTTTAAAAGGAAAAGTCTGAAAATGATTATTTAACTGGTAGGATCTAGAACAGCGTCTATATAGAACATTTTAATCCGTACAATACTAAACTATAAAATATTTTTCGGATTCCACGTCGGAATTTTGTCTACGTCGGCGAGCTTTTAATCTCAAACACTGGTGCAAGGAGAGTCTGCTACGGGTTTCTTAGATTACACAATGTGTACAGTCGACGAATCTTTCGTCTCTTGGCGAACTCCGGCCGCGGTTCTCGCGATTTCGACCGTCCGCCTACGGAAATCGGATGACGCCGGTGTAATGATCGGCCATTATGCTAATCATCTTTCTGGAGGGCAAATTTCGCGCGGCGATATCACGCCGTGAATTGTCACCTGCGCTTACAAAGAGCGTACACGCATTTCGTAGAGATATATCATGCAAATTGCAGCCTGTACGGGCTCGTAGTTTGCGCTAGTGGCTATTACACTGGAAATGTAAACGTTCCAGAAAGGCCACTCGGCATTGTTAGTCTAATGGTCTAATGAACCGAACGAACGGCATCGCTCCGAAGAAAAGCTCTCGAATGATACGTTTCACCCCGGTAAAATGGAGGACGGGGTGCTGGCGAAAAATACACGACTGGATTTAGGTTACGAACGGTACTCGATTAGTGCGTGGCTATAGTGGAGCGGCGAGCATCGATGATAGCGACGCGGTGAGCAACACAGCGAAAAAAAACAATGTATTGGACCGCTCCACTATATACAAATATACAGTTGCATTTCATTACATTATTATGAAAACAAATTATTACGAAAACAAAATAGTTTTCGCCGCACCCTTAGGCCCTTTATAATCGCACGCTTAGGCCCTACGTCCACGGATTGCTGTACGTTTCAGTGCTGCAACCAATGTAAAATAATTGACGTCTGTCCACGAAGCGTCATCGTTTAACGCGCGTTCGGATCGCGTCGTTGTATTTTTCTGTTGCCCAGCTCGCGTGGATCATGTAACGTTTCGTGTCTCGTTAACGCCATCCGATCCGTTCGTATTTAACCGTGGCAACGGCACCGGGTCTCCGGATCAAATAATATATTCGTTATTTAAAGCGGCGACGAACCTCTCTCTCTTCTCGAAAAATATTTATGAACTAGGCATAATGCCGCGATGACAACAGCTTCGCACGAAATTATGCGCGCAAGATGATGCGGCCGAGCGAGGCTATCGAGCGAGAGAACTCGTGTGAATCTTCGTCCGTTGAATTTGTCGAGCGGACTATAATGGGACCGAACGGAACGGTGCGTAGGTGGTTGCTCACGGTCCGTTTCTTCATCGGCTCGCAGGTGTAACGCTGGCTCTCGACGCAATCCCCTCGGACGATATTTTATCTGTCTCTCCATCCATGGTCGATCTCCGACGAGAGAGAGAGAGAGGAAGGATCGAAAGTGCGTCGCGTTGAGGAAATCCCGGTTGTCTCTCCAGGATCAGTATATCCCGTCTCATTGCATATTGTCCTCGTCAATTCGTTCTCTCGCCATTGTTATGTATTGAAACAAGACACTTATTCATTTATGGAACAAACTGAGTTATATTTCACTATAAATGTGCTCGTCTTTACATCTCCTACTTTGCTGTGTACATAGCACGTACCGCATACATTGTTCTCTTGATAGATCATGTTGGAACACCAGTATGTAAGAGCACTAATCTCGACATCTCTGTTCATATTATTGTAAGTTGTTTGGTCCGTGCGTCCTAAATGTTATGATGGCGCTCGGCCCCCTTATATGTGTGTGTATGCGTGCCTAAACCGAGGTACGCGTGTGTCGCTGTTCGCGAGTCTACTTCTTCTTGTATCAAACCTTGTACAGTAAGGACGCATAAAAGTATATTCCTACATTTTCCAAGTGCGATCTCTCGTTTATACATTAAACGCTACAAAAGTAGTAGCGAATCCCAAAGTTATGCTAATTTGTATAGATTCGCTCGTTACGTCTTTTCGGTAACGCCGTCGAAAGCTAGTGTGGCTGTATCTAACAGTTATAAATTCCCATTTCGAACGTTCCGACGTTATGCTAATAAACACGCATCCACTTTTCGTTCCCGTGCCGCGTGCGCGCGCACGCGTCGCATCGCTTCGTTTGAAGCGCGCCGATTAAAATACAACAGAAATGGAGGAGCCATAGGCGCCTTGATAAAATATTTTCATTTTTATCGGACCGTGCCGATCTCCGCAGCTCGCTCGCTCGCGCTTATATGCGCATTTTTACAGGGGCGCAAGCACGGACGCGAAAGAGGTGGAGTTTCGAGGAGATAGAAGGCAGCGATAACGCGGAGCCAGAGGATAGAGTTGTTAACCGTACCGTGAAGCGTTACTGCATGGATTGCCTGGGCAACAGTGGTGGGTGAAAGCGAGGGTTGCCCGAGAGAAATGAGAGCTAGAGGGGTAGTACCGGCGTCCTTGACCGTGAATTTCACCCCCGTGCGCGCGCGCGCACGCCGCTCATGCCAGCCAGCAGGTTGGTTGGATTGCACGCTGGGATGCACACCGGGGACTATCTCCTCACCGAGCCGTGTGCCACGCTGGAAATCAATATTGCTCACTAAACCGCACTGGTGGCAGAAACTGTGCCATCCTCTGAACCACCTCTCGGTCGGGGTGCGCGCTCGTGCAACGCATAGCCTCCTCTGTCAGGGTAAATCTTGAATGTACATTCTTGTCACTATTATTACGTGAGCAAGTTCTAACCCTTCGCCTCTAGATTTCTTTCACGGCCACTATAATTAGGAATACCTACATTTCACCCCCTATGCTAGCGCCAATAGACCTTCTTTGATGAGCTACGATTTACACGTGTTTATCCCCTTGCTTTAGAATGACGCTTCAGAGACGTCATGGGTATCAGACGCTACATTTGATTATCTTTAGACTATGTAGTAGCAAGCTAATCATTTTAGATTGGTTCTGAATCAATGTAAATCATTTTATTTTTCATCGATGTGTATTTAGAGTGTCAGAAATGAAGCAGAGTAATCTATTTCAGTTTATTTCTTTACCAGATTATCAATACAAACTGTGACCATTTAAATATTGTTAGAATTGTGTTTTGGAATGTTAGTTTTCTTATAGAAGTAGCACTCAGTGTTTGCACAAGTAATTTTAAAACTTCGTTATTTAAGAAAAAACAATAAACTTGGATATACCACATACACGTCTCTCGCATGCACCCAATGTCGAGTCTATTCCATAATTTTCCTGAAGAGCATCTTTATAATTTCAATAATTATAGCATAGTAAATTTCATAGACTATAATGAACACACGTGTGTTAGCCATTTCAGTGGTTCTGTTTGTATCCCATAAACGTTTCGAGGGAGCTAAGCAGTTAAGTTGCCCAAGATGCACCGGCATTTGTTAATGCGGTGCACCTCACTGTGTTGGATGTCTTTTTTCGAAAAACAAATCGTAGGTAGGTGCAACGTTTGCGAACGTTGCCAGGAACGGTTACGAGGCACGTTTCGACGCGAACGTACTCCGACGAAACGGTATTTCAGTCGGTTATGTTATTATGCAGATTTTATAGCGAGCGTTGTTTCCAGGTAATGAGTGGCTATTTTTAACGATAGCAGGTTCAACCTGAGGATTTAATTAATCGTGTTTTCGACATCAGTTTACGAAACCGATCGAACCTCTTCCGAATGTAATTTATCGATTCAGAAGACGTTTCAGAAAGGTACAACTTTTTCTTTTCATCTTTCGAATTTCGTATTCATGTTACAATCATGATACAATCATATCGGTGCGAACTGACCGCAAACGATCCGACAGAAATGTAACTTTCAAGCATGATTCACGATATGAACCGATGTAAATCTCTCAGTTTAGCAACATGCCGCATAAACACCGCTTAGTAGCTGTACGATAGCACGCGTCTATCGGTCAGCCGAGACACTTGGGTGGTTTTTCGATCAGCTTGAAACGAGGAGGAGAAAAATGATCGCGAACCATGTCTATCAGCGTGTGTGCGACGATGTAATATACTTACAACGAGCCGAGCGATAGTCGCTCGTATCTGTCCGACGTTCCGTGCCCACGTCTCGTGTAATACTCCCACTAACGCGAGCTGGTTTTAACGGAGTAATTAACGCCCACGCGACCGCTTCGGCAAAGTCAGGCGCGATTGACTTCGCTCGCGCGACAGGAAGATTTGTCTCGGCTATTTGTCCCGGTTTTCTCGATTACGCGACCACTTTTTCCGCGAGGAAAAATCTTATCATGGACTCGGAATAGAAGTCGACCGTTGCCTTCCCACGCGGTAAATATTCCAACGCTGACTTCCGAACATCGAACGTTCGACCGGGTGTCTGCAAAAATGTGGTCGTTAGTCACGAATGGTGTGAATTGCGAACGATTAAATATTTCACGAGGTGGACGTTGAATTGCGATTCATTGTCATGAAACACACAAATATTCTGGGAGTCTCCGCGACATGTAAATCTAGAACTAATATCTGAAGCACAGTAACCTGATCAAATGCATCTTCAAAAATAATTGGAAAATTTCATATTGCGCTGTAATATAATGAAATCACAAATATTTTAACCCTAATAAAAAATTACCCGTCGAATGAGGGTTAAACGAGACAGTGAAATGAAAATCTAGGACTAATATCTGAAGCACAGCAACCCGAGCAAATACATCAGAAAAAATACTTGGAAAATTTTATATTGAGCTATAATATAATGAAAACATAAATATTTTCACCCTAATAAAAAATTACCCGTTGAATGAGGGTTAAACGAGACAGTGACTTTCCAAATGTTGCACAACTAGTGAAATGAGAGAGTCCTCTTCAGGGTTGATATCCTAGCGGGTTCACGTCCGCGACTGCATCGAGCCACGCGGTAGTCCGGGGCGGTGTTCTCTCCCGGAATTCCCGGTGTTTATATAGGTCAGGAGAGGCGCGTGGCGCCTATCGATCGACCCTCGGGTTCGAGTTCAAGGTCGCGCATCTCGTTTCAGAGGCTGCGCCGCTCGGCTGGCACACGTGCGATCCCGGGAACCCCTGTTCTCGCCGGCTTGCACACACCCGTTGAAACAACTCCGCGTCGACAGTGTTCCTCGTGTTGCTCTTCGCATCGAGCGACGAAACGACACGGTCGATCGAACCGTGAAATCGTGAGAGAACCAAAAGGATCAGCACACCTCCGCACCGCGGATAAACGCGATATAGAAATAGTGGAAACTGGGCCCGATAAGCCAGATTTTCCGATCGTTAATCGCAATCTTCGATCGAATCTGGATCCCCGTGCCGATGCGCTGGTCTCGCGGCTCATCCTTCGTGTCCGGTTATTCCACGCGGCGCTCGGTGGTTCTCGGTTGCGGTTACTCGCTTCCGTAAAGGCCTGCTGAACGATTGCCGCGCCGGCGCTAGGAAAACGATCATTCTCTATGGTCGAACAGGTAGCTGGGTTGGGCCGGGTCGTTAAGTAGGTGTACATACCTGCCGTGATCGCGAAGTCGCCAAAGAGCCTGGCTACCGGAGTTAACGAGTCTCTTCGGCGTCGTCGACCCATCGTTCTCCTCTCTCGTCCTTCGCTCTTCGTCATCGTCTGCTTTCGCTGCTCTCTTTTGTTTTTTACACGATCCGAACAGGTATTCGGCCTCGTCCGCGCGCGCGTGGGTACACAGATAGCGACTAAGAAAGATGAGGGTGGAGGGCGGTCGGTAGGGAGGTGAATGGGAAGGGGGAGTAGAAGCATCGAGATATCGATAACTAACCACGCGCCCTCAGCCGAAAATGAGGTACGGACACACGTTACCCCCGTGTGCTCTCGAATGCGCCCGTAGAGAGCGTTATCGGCGATCGGATCTTCCTTCACTGGTACCCGGGGCAGGCTTTTGCTCTCTCGATGTTCCCGCGCCGCGCGCCGGTTCTCTCGGCCAGTGGTTCCCATAAAGCCGAGCGGCCGTCGTCCTTGCAGCAACCGGTACCATCGCGGGAAAATATTTTTGACAAGCTATCCCCGACGACGACGCGGCGAGGTGATTCGCATTGATACGCGATGTTACCACGTTTTTATTTTGTTACTTGGTTGGCCGACACGGCCACAGCTGTGCCGCGAGGGTAGCCGGCAATTACGCGCGGGTAGTTAGCCGCGCGGCCCCACCTGCGGGTGTACTTGATCATCCGATGCACCGTATTAAAATCGGCAGGCCGTTCTCCAATGTCTCGGTTGATATTAAGAATCGTATGGGTTATATGTGTCTCATCCAATCTCGTTCGATTGGATTCGTTGCAATGTTACCACTCGCGTGGCGCCCGCGTCACACCGCGTCGCGCCATCCGATCTCGCGCGTTCTTTTAATTAATCCTTATCTTCAGCTGGCAGTCGAAAAAATTATGCCATTAACTGTCAGGCGTAAATCCGAGTTTCACGTGGCTCAGCTGCGGAGGGCAATTCTCCACGATGCCCGCTCCGTACACCTGTTACGAGGCTGGACCACTCCAGAGATTTCTCTTTCTCTTCTCCGGTTCTCCTCTTCTCTCATTCTTCGGCTTTCTCTTTCTCTCTCGCTCGCGCGTCCCTCATTTGTAGGTATCGTGGCCCTCCCACCTCTCCGTTATTTGTTCGTGCAGGTACCCTAACTGCTTATGCTCGCTCTTCCCTCTTCGGGGACCCGCGTCTCGCCCGGTAATAAATTCTCTTCGCTGCTACTTCTTCGCCTCGTTCCTCCTCCTTCTCCTGGTCTCTTCTCTCTCACTCTCTCTCTCTCTACTCTTTCTCCTCCTTCTCCAGATACGGGGCCTCCATATTCTACCGACAGTTTTTCTTCGCCTTATATTCCGTCTCCACGATTCTCCATTGTACTGCGCCGCCTTTAAAGGTACTTTCGCGCAGCCTCTGCTCCCGTATGGTATTGATGTTCGACAGTTTCCCATATGAAAACGCTCTCCTAATGCTTTGTAACTGATAAACGCGAGCATACTCTCGATGGCGCGGCGATAGTCACGGTTCGATCTTGCCTGTCAACAATAATTTACAGCACGCTTAGGTTTGATATTCGGCTCGGCCGTAGACCTATGTATACCCGTACGGTCGTTTGAATCAGCGACGAACACCCGTAACGAGTTAGCCGATAATTATCTGTTAGAGCTCCCGGCGTCGATAGGAGATCGCCGTTATCGATAGCGCGAGATACGCATTAAATATCGGAATCGCGAGAAAATAATCTGTATTCTGGCCTAATCAGTCTGTCCCGACTGCACCGATAAGAGTTAATTGCCCATACCCGATGATTTCTGCTTTTAGTTTTTTCTCGATTTGCTTTTGTCGATTTCCCTTCCACCGGTTTTCTATTCCCTCCTCTTTTTTCTCCTCGCGAGGCGACGCGACGCGTGGGGAGAAAGATAGAGAGATCGAGATTATCGGTCGCGATCGATCGACCGTCACAGTTTCACGCCATCGCCATGCGCGAGCCAAGTGTCGAGTACCAATGGTCGACGTCATAAATGGACGAATATCAATTCGGCGTGACAACGAGTTTTGATGGCAAAGGCGGCGACGCTGTCGAGTGTTGATTAAGTCCGCTCGTAGACCCGCTAATGACGCCGATTGCAACCGGTTATTATATAAAAGCTGCTCCAATGAACTTTCGGTCGATTAATCTAGCCATCGGTGTCGCGAGTTCGCTAATACGAGAGAAAATCGCGACGACAGCGCGCGATCATTGTAGAAATCTCGGCGAGAACTTTCGTTTACGCCTAAATTGTAATTACACCGGCGTGCCGCGCCGCGACCGCGTTCGTGCGCTACCGATTGCGCTCGCACGTAAATCAGCCGATTCGAGCTAATCGGCCAGCCCGGTTTCGTTCGAGCACACCGTGCCTCGCTAAATATTTCGGTATGCGAGAGTTTACTTAACATATCACGCTAAAAATATTAATCCTAACCAACCGTTGATTAGCGATTATTAATTCGATTGCGAAATGCTAATTTCGAAGTAGTTGTAACAAAATATTGACTGTTTTTCCGCGTACTCGTAAACAGTTGTAACGTACGTTAACGTTTTTAGATCCTTTTGGGAATTGAATTGTGTTGGAGGAACTCGAGCGGCGTCGACCGAGCGAGAACGCGGAATTCTTTGCGGTTGGGAAATAGAGGAAACGCTATTGGAAGAAAATCACGTGTAGACTTTTTGCGAAAATTCAACGGTAAAAAGCAAGCAAAAACCGGGTCGCGGCGTTGTACTTAACTTACTTCGAACGTTCCACTCATTACACACGCGGTTTTTGTGGGTAAATTCGATCGGCGCGGCGCCTTCGCGTGCTTCCAGACAGCGGGGCAAGCCCGCGCATAAATTCTCCTCGGAGTTACTCATTGAAATAATAGGCGCTAGCATGACCGTCGCTTGAGCCCGTAAAATTGAGAATCGATCGACTCGTCGCTGATTCAAGGTGTTCGATCTGCGATTCATTGGCGGATTCGACTCGCCGGTGGCGCTCTTTTTCCTTTTCCGAATATCTTTATCGTTGCTGATTCACGTCCAGCGATCCTCCTTTAATAGGATTTGCAAACGTAAGCCGATTCGCCGAGATTATCCGGTGAAGATGACGGATAAATACGCGCTCCATTCGTCAACGATTGACGCAGACGACGACGATTTCGTCCTCGATTTTCCTCCGGGACACGAGAAGTCGCGATTGAGATTTCAAGCAACGTGTTAGGTGGTGGTTGATTTTCGCTCCCTTCGTTCTTTTACATCGGCCACGCTTCTTCCCCTTTCTTCCTTTTTTTCTCCCGCTCGATCCGAACTCGTTCCCCGCGAAATAAGAAAAGTCGCGCGCGTACACGGGACTCCTCGGCTGGGACTTTGCCATTTGCGACGATTGGCCCGTTGCATTACGTCATCTCGGGCTACCTGCAGTCTTGAAGGGAACGGGGAGAAAAGGTACCGCCTCTGGTCTGATGCAAACGAGCGAAGTAGGTCGTCTTCCTCCTGAAGCCACGCCGTCATCGGAATCCTCGGAGACCCTTCTTAGGGGTTCTCAATCTGGTCCACAGTCTCTCCTCTTCAAAGAAAACTACTGCGCTCCGCGGCGTCTTCGTTGGCGATTGCAATTTCACAAAGCTACGAGATCGTTATCGAGCGGAGCAAAAAATCCATTGCAATATAACATCCTTTGAGTCTTACCGTTTCGGTAGCTTCACGATGTTTGCCGACTCGTGTCCATTGATCGAAAAGAGAAATGGATGAAAAGGTCTTCTGTGCTCCCGGACGCCTTCTGACCACGTCCTCCCTCGATAACAGCACCTTATGCTACGAATTAGACGTAATCGTCAAGGGAAGCGGCTAACCAGATACGGAAGTACGCTGATACGCGATAGATTTCGTAGGCGTTCCGAATGTCCCAGCTCATCGAAATTTTTCCTAGTTTGTGCACGCTGTTGACGTTGTTCGTATTTATTCTCTAATCGTATTTTGAAGTTTCATACTGACGTATCAATATTTTTCAGACTAAAGTATCTTGCTGTATTTCGTTTGTAACCAAACAAGTTCGTACTTTTTCATTGTCTCGATACTTGTTGTTTTCTAGTTGCTTGCATCTATTTACATAACAAAAATTCCGGCTGCAGAGGGTTGAAGGAGAAGAGTGTACCTCTGAAATTATAATAGACTGACCTTGATTGCCGTGGAAATTCCTATTGGGGTCTCCTTCGGCCAGATAAGATTTATCAGAGAATATTCAGATTGTAACAGAGAAGACGCATTAATCGGAGGAGGCTCGGATACTTGACCTGAGAACCATCGCGTCGATTCACCTGCCGCATAGAATCGTACGGTTAATTACACGAGTCAGGAGGCGGCAGTCGGCGGTAGCATCGCGCTATCATCTCGGGTGGTTCTACCTTTCAATCCCAACCCCCGGGGCCCCTTGTTCCTTCCACGATCGTCTTTTACCTCCGAATTCCTAAATTCCTGGACTCTCCGTTTACGACGAAAGTCCATCTAGGAGGCCGGCGGAGGCTTGTCCCATTCGTTATTGGCAGATAAGGAGGCTCTCGTCCCACGATACTTTCTCGGTTGCACAAAGGAGGCGTCCACGTTCCTCCCGGGTAACGATTTCACGTCGTTGTCGCCCGGAAACGAATTCACCGCTCCTGACACATATCGCCGAACACATTTTGACTCGCTGGAATTTCGTCCTGCCAACAAGTATTTCCGGTTTCAATTATAGAATACACAAAAGTCCGTTGGCCGAAAATTTATTCGCCTCGCATTCCCCGCTGGTCTCGCGAGAGACGCTCGCGACGCGACGCGACGGCTGCCAGTGAACTCGCGACGTACCTGTTCCGGGTTTAATGGATTCATTTTGACGGTTTTACGATTCGCCGGGAGGTCGATGTCTCCACTCGAAAATAGACCGTCATTTGGAACATTGTCGCACGTCTCTCGGTGTGATGTTAGGGAAGAAGAGAGAGAGAGTGAGAGAGCACGGCGCGGGACAGAGACGAGCCGAGGAAAAAGGGAGAAAGCCGTCGGCATCGAGTGGCAGTGAGTGATTTAGAAAGCGTTGTCCGCCAACGCGCGAAACCGCGTACGTGCGATCCCAGAGATAAAGCCTCGTCCTACGCGTCCGCCCGCGGTGTCACTTCTCTTCTGATGTCCTGCCGAAACCGACTACGGGCCTAAACTCTTAGGACGATGTTCGTCGCGCGACTCCCACGACGCTACTTAACATTCCGAAATCCGCGGACAGGTTATCTCCTAAATTATCGGCGTGAAAACATTGTCCACTCGTGGCTTGTCCCGATTTCTCATCGTCGCGTTTCCACTCTTATCCAATACATCCTCTAACCTCGATCGATCTCCGTTACAGACAGACGTGTTTCTATTTTCGCCGAAAATTCAGACGCCGCCAGATAACGTTTATCGAATTCCGTTCGTATTCTACATTTAACTGATTAGGCTGGCGGAGTGATGCTATCTTATTGTGACACGCCGGTATCTAAGCTATATTGGTATTGGACGTGACTTCAGGCGCGAGCTTCAAGACCCTCTCCCCAGATTTACCCTTTTTTCTTATCTAATTGGGGAAAAGTGATCAAGACTTTTTTATTGGATCTGCTCCTTAGCTTTGTAGTAGAATGAGTTTGTGCAGTTATGAACAATGTCGGTCCTCGCTAATAATAACTGTACCGTAATTGAAAACAATTCCTGAATTGTATTCGAATTAATATGAAACTGTACTAATACTTTTGTTTTTCTTTGCAACTGTAGCGACTTCTTCAATTGTGTCAAATTTAAATCATTTGAACGTATATTTGTATATTTTTGTTAACTCTAGTCATTTTCTAATAGTATTTTTAGAATTGAAGTTCAACATTTGAGAATTTCAATCATTTCAACATGTATTTGTATATTTTTATTAATTCTAGTAAAATGTCTAATTGCCTTTCTAGAATCGAAGTTCAACATTTGAGAATTTTTTAATGAATTGGTCAAAAGCGGCAGCAAATTCTAAAATACAATTCCGATGCAATTTTATAAAATAAAACCAACTTGTGACGAAAGCGACAGATAACTCTTTCGAATGATTAGGCATAAATTGTTTCTGGTCTATTCGGGGGAGAGAGGGGGGCGGACAAAAAGATGGTCAGGGGAGACATTATTCTAAGCCATCCTGCGCATTTTTTCCTCGTTCGTGAGTGTTTATTTCTGCCAATTTGGAGAGGCAAGGATCGAAGGAGTCGTCGGAGGCCAGGCATTCCTTGGGGAACGACGAGAGAGGAGGACGTCGCGTGGGGCCACCATTACGTGGCTCCGTGGAACAGCCGTAATATCGCGCGATACGCCGCGGAAACCTATAACGCAATAATGTGCCGACTTTATGCGACGGTTATCGCAACGACTCGTGGTGCAGAAAGACGGCGAAACCGGCGAGATCCCATTAACCGGGTATGGTGGGCGCCCCAGCGTGTGGCACCTGTCCGGAATTGCGTGTCTACTGCGCGCTCGGCTTCAACCCGCCCTCGGTCCTTCGTGTTTTAGGTGTCTGACCGCAGTCCTTCCTTCCTTTCGTCCTTGTGATCCTCTCGAAACGATGCACAGCGGAGTCTTTACCTCAAAAAGTTGATCAAAACATGATTTTTCAAATGTTGCGTAAGATGAACAATTTTGATTGAGCTATTGGAATATGAAAAACAATGCACCAGTTTTATTTTTTTTATTTATGTACTTGTGTAGCGATTTTATGCATTGAACGTAGAGACTGTAGTACTTTTCTAGACTTTTCTAGTACAGTATTTTATCCATAAATGTCCCAAAAATCTGACCTGTAAATGTCCCAGATCTATACCCACTACTGCTGGGTGTACTCCCTTGAGGGGCCACAAAACTCGAGAGACCTCGGTCGTCGAGAAATATGACATCATGCGGTTCTGGTATATCAGCGAAATCACCTAATTCGAATTTCTAACTTCTTTATTTTGCATTATTTTTTGATGGAACTTCGATGGCCATATGTGTGACATTTTTCTAATAAAAATCATACCAAATATGATATAATTCCGATGATATTTACTTGTGCAATGGACAATTAAAGTGTCGGGCGCGAGGAAGGATAGCTTGCGCCCGAAACTTTAATCGTCTATTACACAAGTAAATATCATCGGAATTATATTACATTTGGTATAATTTTTATCAGAAAAATGCCACAAATATGGTCATCGAAGTCCCATCAAAACATAATGAAAAAAAATAAGGAAGTTGGAAATTTGAATTAGCTATGTTTATATTTCTCGGCGACAGAAAGAATACTGTCCCTGGCGCATAAATGTTCCTCGGCAGACTCGTGCTGGGGACTTATATGGATAAAATACAGTATTCATTTTTCTCTTCGTCCGTTTCTGAAACATCACTCGACTATTAGGATCGTTTATATGCGACGAAGATGGTGTGTTAATTGTTTCTTGACACACACTTTGTAGACAGGTATACACAGAAAAATAACTAGTTGCGATGTCCACCGACGCGACGATCCTTTCACGATTTCCACGGCCCGAAGCAATTACTCCCATGAATTTATCATTAAGCGTACCAACCGGGTTTCTCTATGCAACGTGAGCTACGCGATTATTAATGTCTTAGAATTCCGGTATGGGATTTCTGATCTCTGGAGCGAAAGGAAGTTACAAGCGCAATAGACTCCATGAACATTATGTTACACATTGTGCTCTTAATTAATTGATTTCGCGCAACTTCTATGTCTCATCATGTAAACTGGAAAATTATGAGCGTCACGCGTACGTGAAGCTCGTGTTTCGGAGAAACCAGGGATGAAATTGAAATCTCACGGCCTATCGCAATAGGAAAGAATTAACTAAAAATTACAAAGTTACCAGTCGGAATAACGATGGATAATTCATTTAATCTTTCAAGGAGATTTTTAATCGCTTCCTGTAGCACTGGTAACCACAGTGCGAATCTTTATGCAGATTCTCTATTCCGGACATTGATTTCTAAAAATGGAGAGTATATATTTGATTCTCTGGCTCCTTTGCTTTCATAAAGATTACATGTAATGCACAGTTTCCTTAATATCATTATTTTACTGCGTCTTAACTTCAGAAAACGCTATAAATGCAAAGGCATTCGCGGCGGTTCGCTGATAACGATTTAAGTACTCGAAGATACGAGGCTCTCTATTTCCTTTTGGATGAATGAAGAATGCACTCGTGTTTCTAATTTTTTATATATTGCTTGTACAGTTTTAACCCTCGTCCGACCATCGTGTCAGTTTGATACATGTTCCATTGAGAGTGAATAAATAGTGTGTTCTACACTCCTCGTTTTGTCTTTGATTCTCATTTTCAAATGAGAAGTTTACGAACTTAATTATCTGTCTGTTCTGTACACTGATTTTTCACTATCATGTTAATGGAACACCAATGGACTTTATCTTCTTTGCATTTATCTTACATTCACCTTAGTTTACCAAATTAATCGTTTTGTTATTAATCCTGCGCCAGAGGCTTTATCATTAGATGTCAAAATTATTGCATCATGAGAATTTATAATGTTATTGAACGTTGTAAATAATTACCTGTGAGTCTAGCCACAGAGCTAGACTTACGAAAGTTTCACCTAAATTCTAATTGTAAGACACCCCTCTCAAGGTAGTAGGGTTGAAAAATATTTAAAAATATGTATGCGTAAGAATTTCAATGCATCTTCATGGTTACCATGAAATCATTGAAAGCATTCTCCTTGCGTGATGTATTCACTGAAAACGTTTAAAATGATTTTTCAACGAAGCTTCGTTGTCTAACCGGCGCGTTTCATCCTATAACTGAAAAATCGATAAAATTTCGTTCACACGGTCTTCGACGATAAAGCCGCGATAACCGAGTCCGGGTCGGTGTTTAATTATCTTGGGTGACTTTTTGATCGCGGCACAGGGTAAGAAAGAAGAAAGGCAAGACGGCCGGCCGGCGAAGAAGAAATACGTTCGTGGGCGTAGGTAATTAAGAATACGGGCCAGCGTGCTGCGGCGGCCGCGATTTCGTAAGCGTTCGGTTTAATTGACTCGAATTAACGTGTTTTAATTACACCTCGTCTTCCGAGACTGCGTCGCGCCTCCGCCCCGTCGCGTAGCTTCCGCCGATTTTTTTCTTCCCTTCCCGTCGGTCTTTCCCTCCACACCGTCGTCGTTCGGCGGAATATATCGATCGATCCTGCGAGTGGAATTATTTTTAACCGTCGCTGTCGCGAACTTCGTCGCTACCTCACGGCACGATATTTATCGGGCGTTCGTGTATTTTTAAAATTCCTCCTGCCGTTGCGGCGCACGGTCGACAAAGTATCGAATCGCCGGCCGCTGAGTTAAATGCCGCGACTAATTAACAGATAACCGAGCGCTAATTTCTTTTCTCCGCTGCTTATTCAATGGACGCGTCTCTCGCCGCGCGTGCGGGAACAAAAGAAGCAGGCTACCCGAAAGCGGTGAACAATGTTAACCTTTTCAGCAATACGTATTCTCGGCCGAACCACCCCCAGCGGTTAGCTGCTACGTTAGTAGACTGCGGTTTTTATACATTTATAATAAAAAAGAGTAAGTAGAATAAGTAATACAGAAAATATTTGAAGAACTTGAAAAGGCTATAGAAAAGAGATAAATATCAACGTGGCTCCTGCATCTTGCAATTAATGCAGACGATGTTTATTTTGAATAAGAATTGTTTACATTTATTGCAAGATGCAGGAGCCACATATACGTTTATTTCTTTTCTCAATTATTTTAATACGTCGGGAATAATACAAGTGATATTTCAAATTTTTCGAATATTTCTACTATTTTGAATTTGATGTACTCGTTTGTATCATAAATGTATAAAGTATCGGAGTCTAATAACTGGACAAATCACAAAATTGTCTGCGTTAGTTGTAACAATCACGAGCCAAATAAAACAGTCATTCGTTCTGTGATCGTTTCAACAAGATGAAAATAATACATTGGTATTCTTAAATTGTTTTAATCTCCAGTCTATTGATTGTAAGCAATATGTATAGATACATGTATTCATCTCGTACATTGATAATTCTGAGCACAGCACGCGGGAAATGGAAAAGATTGATAAACAATTTGTATGGAAATAGTCCGTGCTGGTAACTTTTTACTGCACGCATGCATGCGTCGGTAATACTTAAAGAGTTAATGGTCGGTAAGAGCTTGTTCGCGACACCTTGCGACTAGCGATGGGTCAGCGATCATGTAGAATCGGCTCGAACTCAACACGTGCGTGTATTTTCGAACCGATTCGATATCGGCTGCTTGCTGACCTACCGCTATCGATACTTTCAAGCAATCTTCTCCTTTCCCCGCCGTTTGTAGACAGTTCACTTGAAAAGGGAAACTGGTAAACACCCCTATGTTCGTTTACTCTCATTTTACGCTGTTTCCGATTTCTGAAAATTGTTAACGAGATTTATTGTTTAAATGTTTTGTAGACGTACGTACTTGATTTAGTTCGTTTAGGTTCTAGATGATCCATGACTGATGATCATTGTACATGATGATGTACATGATGATCCTAGGTCGTAGATGTGCATTACCTTAATCTAACTGGGTTGGTACAAAATGGTAACTACTACAGCCTTCTATTGTGCACGTGCTTTCTAAACTCGTATTTTCATTTCTGCAGCACTGTTGTAATTGTTATGATGTAACTGTTTTTAACTAAGTCTTGCTTTTATTTTTCAAACAGTGTTTCACGTTCTAGCAAAGCATAAGGAAAGTTGTTAATGAACGTTTTCCTTTTTTCTTTACCACCTGTGCCTACAATTACCTAGCTAGATTCGTGTTGACCACGTGAAACAGAGTCGATTAAATATATTCATATACATTTCTTTCAAATATAAATTTTCTTTGCCTCGTGTAATTTTCTAACTAGACACAACGAAATCCCAGTCGTTGAATTAATCAATTATTTTGAACGTAGTCTGGAATAGAGAAATTATAGTTTGCACAGAAATAAATGTTTCTAGTATTGTCTCGTTCTAAGGAACGTTGATAAACTGTTAAGCAGTATTGCACTGAAGTATTGGTTATTTGACGGACCATCACCAATTAGCAATTTACAGAAATCGTTAGGCAACCTCATCACCAGAAATCCTGCGGAAACCTAGTCCTAGGCAGTCTCGTTTGCCACACCTGCAACAGTCACACTCTCGCCCACAACAAATTAAACACCGAGTTTCTCATTAAGCCGGCTGTTGCTACGCCTGCATATCTGCGCAGAGCCGAGATGAATATTGCGGAATTAAAGTGGCACCACGTTCTTGAGTACAATAAGTTCATAGCAACGTTACGCGGCGGGAAGCCCTGGTCAATTACCGGTCTCGGCTGTTATCGAGCTCGTAATTATCGCTTTGATATGGTCTACTGTTCGGAACAACATAACCTATGGATTCACCTGTCGATAGGATTAGTGTGGCGCTAAAAAGTGGTTCTTGTAACAGTGCAAAAATTGTCACGTTCCTTATCTCCGAACTCGTTGTTGCTCGATTTGTGAAACTTTTGCAGTGATTTTAAATTTCCTGCGATTCTCACTTGGATATCCTGACGATGATGAAAAATATATCTGTATGAAATCTTGTGCTTAATCATTTTATATGCTAATTAATAATTAGACTGCAGATCTTTATGCATTTATGGTTTCAGAAAAATCAGTTCAGAATGGTTTTTATTTATTTCAGATCTACAAAAAGATTTTATTCAATTCCATTATTTTAAAATTTGTCTTGAAATTTGTCTGCAAAAATTGCAAATTACATGAACATTCGCAGTCTACTAATAATCTTCAGAATGAAGCACTCGATTTGTAATATGTTCCATTGAACACGTTCACGTTCGAAGGAACTATTTTTGAATCATCAGCGACACACATACATCATCTTCCTCCCTGCACATTTGTGGTATTATATTCTGCAAACGATACAATGCTCGATGCACCCCTGGAATTCTGTATCAATCAAAAATTCCTGTTTCCAATCGTTGTCAAATGAGCCGTGGGAGAAGACGCGAGGCTGAGTCATATAAATTTAAAGGTGCAGATTGTAGCATTTAGACGAGCACTACTGTAGAAATTTCACGGTATCGAGCGCGATCGAAACGATCGTCGAGCGATCGGGAGGCGAATGGCACGAAAGATCCGCCTGCGTATCTCGCTTTGCGGTTTGTCCCGCAGGCATGCTCGAGGAAGTGTCTTGTTCGATTGATTTTTATCGCGGCAAAAATTTCGCGCATTGCGGCGTACCGCGGTCACCGCACCATGCCGGGCGCGTTGATCGAGCCGTTTTTCCCGCTACACATTGTATCGTCGTCGTGGGCGCAGCCCAGAATTCCGTGCCGCTTCTCTCTCTCTCTCCGCCCCGGGTTGGCTAACCGATCCTTGACGGAGAATCGCGGGTATTCGATTCTCCTTCGTTCTTGCACGAATGTTCCTCTGTTTTTTTCTTGCTGGTGCTGCCGTTCGGGTTGCGCGCCTTGTACACCGAGAGCGCACGAAAGGAAACCACGCGAAACGCTTTTATTGCGGCAATCAAACCGCGTTTCTTCGCGCGGAAACTTACGAGCGGCGAAAAGGATCGGTTAATCCGTCGCGCGATAAAACCGTAAAACGGGCGAGACCGGGACGGCCAAGAAAAGGTTAGTGCCTCCGGCGCGATAAGGGCCGGGGCTACGTTAACCAATTGATACGATCGGCATGGATAAATCGGTTTCCGCTACGGGTCTTCAAACTCCCGCGCGTTCGAAATGGATCTGGATCGTCTTCGCTTCGAGAGCTAGTAGCCATGCGATTACGTATACTGATTTTCCGGCATTGTACCATACCATTCGGACTAATGCGATTCCAGCGGACCGTTTAATCGTTCCGCGCGGTGAGTCGGCAGCTGACCAACGACCGGAAAAGATTCTCGTGGGCGGAGAAGAAACTCTAATATGTAATGAATTTTCTTCGCATGCGATCTCGATCTACTCATTCCGCGCTCTTTTATCGAGTGCTTTATACCTGACGGGTAATCTCACTTCTGTCTGACATATTGAAGCTGTTTGATGGCACCTGAGGAAAATATTTATTAGACATATCCATTCACTTTTTATTATATGACTCGTTCACAGGTCAAATCTATTGTGTTTTCTTATAATTTCTTGTGCAAACACTGATGCTGAACTTCTTCCATACTATATTTCTTTAACAACTGAGCTTTTAACACTACTGTACGATAAATATGAAAGGTATATTTAAAAATAAAAGTATACTATTCCCTCGATTTGCTCTACTTTCTATGCTAGTAATTTCTGAGTTAATCGATTTAGCATATGAGAAACGCATGTGTATATCCAAATGTATTTACACCCTCCCAAATCGTAGCTGTACATGTGTGATACTTTTTCCAGAAGAAAAGTTATAGGATGTTGATAGCGGTCTTGCATTAACTAAGGTGTTAATCAACATAAATTTATCTGCGTTCAGCTTTATACAAATTCATATAGTACACTCGGAAACATTCGGTATGTGATCGGCATACTGCAGATTTGAAGTATTTATAATAAAAATATAAAGTAAATAAAATATGAAACTATTTGTGTAGTTACTGTTCGGTCTCGAGCAGACCGAACGTGAGATTTATATTTATTTAGACACGATCTCGGCTGCAATAGTTCGAGACACTCGACGCGACGCAACGATCCCAGAACGATTTGGGTGTCTACGGATACCACTTCGAGACATCATGAGCGAACCCATTGACAGGGCGATCTTCTACAAACAAACAGTTTAGTTCCGTATCGTTTTCCCATATCTTTCACACCCAATTGATTGCATACCCTAAATATAGTTTTACCAAAGCGCCCTTACATCGACGGCAAAAAAGCCCATACATTTTTAAGATAACCAACAAGATAAGATCCGAGTTCACCTTATACACGACGGGACACTGAAATTCAGATCTGGAAAATCACTCGAACGGAAAACAACGAAAACTTTACCTCGAACCTTGTTAAATGTAAAACATATATTAAAATGTGCTAACTTCAAAATGGGAATTACAACCCCACTAGAAACGCTTCGACGCTTCAGAAACGTTAATAAATTATTTTCCTTAAACTGGTTAAAAGTGTAGTTCTGACCTAGAAGTTCCACGAAGTTACAGAGGGTTAAGTTCCATTTGAGAAAAGATACACAGAGAGAGTCTAGACTTCCTGAAGGCTTAACATTCGCACGGTACCAACGCATTGATTTCGCGGATCGACGCGGAAACGGTCCTCGGGTTTCGAAAACGCACGTCATCAATCACGGTCGTAGAGTCGTTTCAACGGTCTCCGGGAGTTTTTACCGGCGATTTCTGATTACGTTCCCCGATATCCGAGTTTCCTCGAATCGATCACCTTGAGCAGCTCATTTCGGCGAGCGTCCGCTGCGCCGTTCGCCTCGTAAATCGCGATCTACGGTGGTTTCTCGATCCCGCGGTCCCGAGGCGTGCGTTCGCGGGCAAGAACGAATCGACGCGTTTTGCCCGCGAAAAAATGGAGGATACGCGTTCGTAACGAGGTGCAGTGGCGCGGCCGTAGCATGCTTCTGGCGTGGCACATACAATCGTACGAAGGATTACTTAGCGCGGTAATGACGATCGGTCGGCAGATGGCGGCCACGATAAAAACTCGCCTCACCGCGACCATACTCGCCATATAATACCTTCTTCATCCGCGTCCATCCATCCTTACGTGTCTTTCTCTCCGTCTGTCTCTCCCGGAACCTCGTTCTTCGTCTCTCTCCTCTCCTCTTCTCTCGCTTCATCTCTCCCTCGCTCTCTCCCCCTGCTTCTGGCGTTTTAACGGAGGCCTCTCGACATTGCGGCTGGTCCTTCATTTATCATGTTCCAATAACTCCGCTGGTAATAAGATTGATTTGTTCGGGCGCAACGATCCCTACTCTTGTCTAACGGTAACCCTCTCGGTTTCTACGAGCACAAACACAGGTGCGAACCCGGTGGACCGAGCCAGAGATGATGATGGTCTCCGCCTCGTTCCATCGAATTCGTTGGCTTCAAAGATCTTCAGAAACCGACTACGAATTTTATGCCTTCGTACCAGAAATGCGATTTGAAACAGTTGATGGATCAAATAATTAAATGAACGAAATCGATGAAAACGAACTCGAGTGCCTCCTGTATCTTAAAATAGATCCAGATAATTTTTATTATACATGGCGATTCGTAGTTCACTGACTAAAATTCGATTAATTGCCAATTAAATATTATTATAATTGGCCGACATTGTGTTTCATACGTAATTGTAACTAATCGCAATATACGCTACAACTAAGATTTACAAAAATTTCAAAATCCAAATCTGCTTTATTGATAATAAAAGAACATTAGGTAGCTCTTATTGGCAAACACTTTGTATAACGTAATGTATAAAATTGTGATGCTTCTAACGTACAAAATATTTCCAAAAATTATTTATTGGGAATAGAAGATAAACTTGATTGATTGAGTTTAATTAATGTCTGGCGAATGTCCTGGCGACATTTTAGTAGGTATGAGAGACACTGTTCGTTTAATCAACACGATCCATTTGACGGTATCTTTTTGTACCCTTTCCCATCCGGCCTGGGACGATTTCTGACCCCAAGCGTGAGATTTAATTTCGTAACTGTATGGATGGCGTAAGGATCGCTTCGCCGAGATCCCGAACTGTATCGCGTGATGTTGTTTTCATAGACTGAGAGGATACGCTTGACTATGCCGTGAACGCCCACGCCGCTTGTATCGAATGTCCGAGCAAAGATTATCTCGTATTGATTTACGTTCCTCCTGACCAGCGTCCGTCTACACGTTATGTGCACTCGTATTCGATACGATTCCGCGACACAATGCCGATGAACGCACACACGGTGATCGGAGCAACTGGAGTAGCTATGATCTATACTGTGGTTCTTAACCTTTTTGTAGTCAGGGAACACTTTTCATTATATGAAAAATTTGCGGAACACCAAAATTAATGATAAAAAAAACGAAAACATCCCATGTAGAAATATGTATATTTCAGAAAATATGTTATCATATATTTAATGTATTTCGCACAATTTCGCGGAAAACAAATTAGAATATTTCTGATATTCTTCAGCCAGAAGCTCGTTTCAGTATAAATCACAAAGAGATAGTAAAATCCAAAGAAGAACGTTCGTACTTAACTTACCATTTAATCCCTGCCATACTAATTGCCGAAAAATGGCAAGATCGTATTTAATCAGGTATTTAGAGATTCTGGTCGCAGTATATGTCCAACGTAGTTTTATTGTTAATGAGTAGACTGTGGATTTTATGCGTTTATGACAAAAATGGGTGGACATAATTTAAAACAGTGAAAACATTCATACGATTTAAGAACATACATATAGGAAGACATTTTTACATGGTTCTGCATCGTATAAGTGGAAGGAAGATTGACGAAGGAAATTCATATTTTGCATATAGAATAATATAGATTCGCAGTATAAATAGCAGTATAAATAGAACATTGTGGAGGGTCTTCAATGAAGGCCCTTGTACCTTTAAAAAAATCGTCCACCTACCCGCGAATCAGAGCCACAATCGACCGCAGTTATAATCGCCAGCCAGAACATTAAAGAATTCCAATTAATAATTCGCCGCTCGATTTCGCGGTTTCCACGAATCCTGGAAAGTTCCGCGGCCCGATAAGACCGAAGTTCCTTTCTTCGGGTGTTCAGGCAGCGTGCGAAGGCGCGAAAGTTGTTTCGACAACGACGGAAAGTTTTCCAGCCCAGGAAGCGTCCCGTCGAACGCGTTTCCGGTCCAGTGGCATCGGGTCGCTGAAAAATGCGGGTAAGGGAACCGGGTAAAGAAAACGCATCGACGACGACGGGAAGGAAGAAGGTGCACGGTGCGTAGTGGCCGATCGCAGTCAATGACTCGGTGCGATCTGATATCTAGATACGGTGATATCGCTCGGAGGAGGTTTGAAAATCCGCGGGACCAAGAGAGAGATAGAGAAAAAGGGAGAAAGAGAGGGATAGACTCGACTGGTCGAGAGCCATATAATTTCAAAAGGCTCTTTCGATGTCCGCCGGTGATTTATGTAGGACGCGTCGCGTGTTGCGGTATACAGAAACTGCGGCAGCAGAGCCGTGTGCTCTCCCGGCCGATTCCGCCGCGGATAATCCCATAAACTCTAGTATATTTCACGTTTACGGTCCCCGCTGCCTGCTCCCGACGCCGCCCCGTTCCGTTTTACCGGATCGACAAATATTTATCGTACCATTGAACGTTTTCTTTCCGCGGGCCGAGTAAATCATACCCGGCATCGATTAGCATGAGAGCACCGGGGGAAAAACCGCCGCGGATCGTTCCATTCCGCCTCGCCGCGCCGTTTTCAATGCGTTCTCGAATCCGCTCCGTTCCCGAGATCCGGCGACGATTAGAGATCGAATCGCTCGCGCCTTGCTGCGAGACCAGCTAGTCTTTCAGAGACGAGTTAATCTGCATAATACACAGGGTGCACCAGGTTTTCCGGCCCGAACGCTCCCGGCCTGTTCCGCCAGCGAGATCGACGAAAAAAGAGTTATATAAACATTCCCCGGTACACGGTTCATTACAAAGTTATTGCCAGTAATAAGTACTAATAAAGTATTTACGATGTTTGTGTAACGTTGCTTCTTTTTCTCCCGAATTTCATTAACATGGCTGATCTCGCCGATGGGAAAAGAATCTGGCACACCCTGTAGTCGACGCCTCGAAGGCCAACTCGAGCAAGCCTAAACTCATCTGTGGTTAATCGAATATAGTCTTATCCACTTTGCGCTGTTCATTGATTATCGCGTGTTACGCCGTTACGATTCCATTTACTGGTTCTTTGGAATCGGCTTTTAAAACGATGCCACTGATATTAGGTGAGATACTCTATCGCTTCTGGTGTCATTAATTAACTGCGGATTTTATGGCTTCGAAGAGCATGTTCGAACATGCAAGCGTGCAAGAAACTTGTGACTTTAGTGTAGTTTAACAACGTTCGCACCGGTTGTTTTTACTCGACGGAAGTGCTCCGTTGCAATAACAAAATGTGTAACACTTGTCATTCGAAATCTGCATAGAGATCCCCGGGCCTGTTAACGTCACTAATTGCGATAGAGTGGCTGACATACTATCAGTAGCATCGACTACGAAACATCCCTAAGAACCAGTAAATGGAAACTGAATGGAACAACACGTCGCGATCAAGGCAGCAGCACAAAGTGGCTCGGTTCAGCCTTGTCACTGATTTGCGCGGCACTGCACGGGGGAATTCCTTTCCTGTCGTGCTTTTTTCAACACCTGTTTCCCCCTCAATGGTAATCGCGTTTACACTCTTGAATTCGTTATCTGGATAATTATAGAAAAGTTATATACTAGAGTAATTACTTCTCGTAGTTTCTCGTGCACATGCTTCGTCATTTGAGGTTTCATGGAACCAGCATTTTACATATTTTTGCTAGGAGGAAGCTATCGATTTTCTTTCGAGACATCGTGTAGTAACCTGTAACATTTCTTTCCCTTAAATTCTTCTATTCCGAAGCACTATTTTTGTTATTATTTATTTATTAACATTAGAACTACGGAATACTAAAGCAACTGGCAAGTAATGACAAAATTGCAACTATTTAATTACTATTTTTTTGCAAACGAATCAGGAGCAAGTCATTTTGACTCATCCGATAGTTTCAGTGTTAATCTCAATTCTCTCAGCCAGAAGAGCTTGGTTTACGGCTGTCTTGTGTATTAACGTCAACAGAATATTTCTAAGCAAGCAAAATATTATACATTTATTAAATTTTAATTGTTAATACTTTTATACTCTATGTATGAAAATCTATATGTACACACTCCCATTCTATTCTTAATCCACACTAATTTATTAGAAGAACTGTTCACCGTTTTAAATTACACCTACCCATTTTTGTAATAAATACATAAAATCTGCTGTCCATTTAGTATACTTAATTTTCTAATGTATATTCATTTTTTTCCTCGTAATGTAACTGTTTAATGAAAAAGAGCGCAGCGAATGCTTGCGAATGCACAAGTATAATTAACATCACGTTTCTTTTTATTGAAAATAGTACTGATCTAAATATTGAGCTTTGATGGAGACACGCATGACCCTGAAATTCGTAATACAATCGACGTTGAAAGAAACGATGATTCAACGTTTTGTGATGGCTCGTGCGTGCTGGATCGGTAGAATGCGACAATAACAAAATTCCGGAAATGCGTATATGTACACGGTTTGCGCACGCATTATTCTGACGTAGCACAGCGGATCTCCCCGCGTATTCGCGTAACACGTTCTGCAATTGCGGAATATTTCCCGTGTTGTCAAAATAAAATTTTCACGCAATCAGGGTTGTCTTATACAACAAGATTTTGAAGCACAATGTTCAGAACGGCAAAAAATGCAACGGCTATCGGAAGCGGGGTTAAGTAAAATTTTATACGAATCAAAGAGAAGGAAAGGAAAACATCTAAACGATGATATTTTTAACTTCCCGATTCTATAGGGAAGTTATTGTAATTATGTATGGAAATTACAGTAATGGGTTTATTAAATATCAGTTTTGGGATGTGAGTAAGATGACGAACAATTAAAATAGCTTTTAAGAACGAAACTGGTTTCTAAATGAAGAATAGATATTACTAATTGACTCCTCGATAATATAAAATGTAAATGTGACGGACGGAAGGATGAATAGAAAATTTGAGGTATGAGGAATTCATGAGACGTTTAATAGAAAAATGCAATTTCGTAGTCAGTTATTCAGCTTCTATTTTCAGCAAAGACCGTTAAATTTTCTACTGTTCTCTCTGTCTTGACTTTTTATTTCCTACGTAAAAAAAAGGAGTGTTCAAAGTCCGAGCAGTCATTTAAAGGGCTGGATTAGTGGTTTGCGTCGCGTTAATTAATTGGCCCCGTTTTAGATCGCCTCTAATTGGAAATTTCCATTTTCCATCGAGCCTGTGCACTTGACTCTGCGATTCCCGGCGCGTTTAGCGTCGACGGGATTGGCAAGGTGGTGCGGCAAGCTACGTGATCGCGATTTCATCGTTCGGCTAAATTGGCGGGACAGGCGGTCTCGATATGCCGGGTGCACTTTTGTGTCTCGCAGCCTTGACGGTGTTTCCAAAAGATCGTAAACGATTCCACGTATCCAAAGATATTTACGTTCCTGCAAAATACAAACACGGAAACAACCGTGAGGAACGCCGCGCTGGGAGTCTAATGAAATTGCAGCTGCGTTCCACCGAGCAACAATTTAGTCACACTTGCGGTCATATTGTCAACGGTGCTGAGTCTCAATCTTGGAACCGTTGTCGCCGACGTTTATTTACTTTCTTGAAGTCGCGTTATCACAATTTTAGACTCGACAGTACTTCACTGGTATTTGCTATCACTCACTGAGGCGGCTACTATGTACTTTTGAAGCTAGAATGCGCTTGTAGCAAGGAGAAATAGGGTAAACTGTACTATTGCTGGCACTGCAGTAGTTTTTGGCTCTTTTGATTTAAATGGCAAATATTAAGATTTCTTGGTATAGAAAATCATTTTATATTGCTTCTTATTTATATTTCAAAGGAATGTTGTAAGTTTCCATAACTGAGTTCTACATATGACTGTTGGCATCGCTGGTACATCCAGTTAGATCGACGCAGTGCAGTGTAAATAGTGTTTTATTAAAATTTTCGTTATGAGTAAGTATACTTTATCGCTTTTTAACTTAATTTCCAAATAAAACAAATAGCATTTGACGTTTACTTATCACCGAGCCAATGACTGTATTATTTGTCTTACGATCGTTATTCACTGAATATATTCTCTAAAAAATGATTTATGACACGTAAAACCGTTCGATTTTGCTGGAAAATCTCTATTAGATTATAATAATAGCAAGTTAAGCTCGTTTAAACATTTCAAAAGGAGACAAAATAATTCCTAAAAGGTTTCAACGGAAGGTGAGACAACAACAAATTTAATTACATTCACTAACGATCACCTCGAGAATATGGTTGATCTCTTGATTTCCTAAAGGAAAAATACAATACAGTACGTGATACAAAATTGAAGAAGCGCTGCATTATTGCCGAAGAACTGTAGACATTTGAACTTTTCTAAGTTTGCGTAAAAAATTATAAAAATGTTCTGCCTTTATTCGCTCTAAAGAATATATTCTCTTGCTACAAATCTATATAGAGATTTTAAATAGAAATAAAATTTTGTTAACTGGGTTAAAGAAATAAAGAAACGCAACTTCAATTTCACATCCCATTTTATAAGGAAGAAGATAAACTTAAAAAAGACAAGCGCAGAGTTAGAAAAATTTGTATGATTTCACGAAAGAAAAAAATCAGACACATGTTAAAAAACATTGGTGAAACCCATGCTTTGATATTCCTTGTTTACACTGATTCATATAAAACAGGAGTTGACGCGACGACACAAATCATTTTAATTTAGTGTATCGCGATGAAGGTCCGAGCTGTCCGCGATAATGAAGATTTCAAGCAGTTTGTTACACGTTCCCGGCACCGTGGGCCATCTATCACTGGATCGCGACATTCCTAAGACCCTGTCATGCTCAAAGGCATTCCTGCAGGACCCGAAAACCAATACAGTCGGTGCCGAAAATTAATAGTGAATTTACACAGACGAGGGAGCCAACCCTCGGTTACTCGTCCGAGAGACAGATCTGCCGCGCGGCACGCGACGTTCATTACGGGCTGGCAAGGTCGACCGACGAGATGGGCCTTTTTCACTCGAGGCTGGAATAGTATAGCGATTCCGTGTGTAGCATGTTGTGCCCCCGTCGCGTCGCGTCGTTCCGACCGCTATTCACCGTCGTTCCAACGGGGGTGGTTACTTTACGCGCCAGCTAATTTGCACCGGCCACTCATCATCGTCGACCCTGCTTATTACCCGGCTCCTTCTCTCATTCTCGTTCCGACATCGCTTTTCCCTATTCCAACGAGTCAAGACGTTTTCGTCTCTCGGGTCGTTTCTTCTTTTTGAATCCTCGGTTCGCGTGTTGGTCGCGAGTGGGGGAACGGTTCGGGTACAAAGTATGCTCGCCTCCCACTTCATCATAGCGCGAACAAGTTTATATCCGACAGCGATTACCCAGGGTAGATGCTACTAAATCGTCGACGGGGATAGACGGTCGTCCAGGGACCTAATCGCGACGAGTTCCGTCGACGGAAAGTTTCACCGTTGGCGGCGCGACACTAAATAACGCGTAATGGGCTTGTAAGCGCGGTCGTCCCGCGGCCGATGGATATTAAATGAACAGGATTAGCCGAGTCGCCGCGCGCGCTTAATTGAGTTTCGATAGGACGCGAGGATATTCGGGTTGCGGCCGTACCCGGCTGATTTACTGGCCTGGCCGTTTGTCTTCGGCCATGCGTCGATAATAATGGGTGTGTTTATGTAAACTTCCATCGCACAAGCAATTAGACCGCATTTTCCTATTTGCGAGCGAATGCTAATGCGCATGGGTGCGTTACTCGCCGATTAAACGACACTTCACGCGTGACGGGGAAAAAACTCTTCGTCACGCCGAGAGCCGAGAAAAATGAGACGGTCTGGGTCTAACGAGTGTTGTGTAAAGCGTCGTTTTATCATGGACTCGTTCGACACGTCAGGCCAAACCACGGGTCTTAGAAAATTTGGGACTAATGGAGAATTCGTGGCTACGCCGACATAACTTAGTCGAACGGGCCTCGAACCAAGCAGGTGGTATCGATGACCGATGGATCTCGTAACTTTATACGTGATATCGCGCTCGAATTATCGCTCTGGTAGAACGGATTCCGGATTTTTCTATTTCCTGATCTGTTCGGTTTATAGTTTACTCGGTGTATAGTTATTTTCTTATTAGCAAACTGTGCATTTTATGCGTTTATGGGAAAAATGAATTGGTGACTTACAAACCAGTAATATTAAAACATTATATTGTATTGATTTAGGATTAGAACATGAATATTAATATTTCACGATATTTGACTCAATAAATTGACTGAATATATGATTTAGGTTTAGAAGATGAATATTAATATTTTACAATATTTGACTCAATAAATTGACTGAATATATGATTTAGGTTTAGAACGTACATATGAACATTCTTATTCTACAATATTATTGTTACTTATTGCTGAGCTTGGATGAAAGGTTTTCGTAGTCGCTCTAGTTCGTTTTCGAATTAACGAAGGCCGAACTTGATTGAGATGCTAAGGAGACGAACGTGGATTGTGAGGTTCCAAAAAGAACGAAGTACACCGTTGCGTTCACCCGTTTTATTTCAATGTGTAGCAACTGTGTAAGAATATATATACACACACGAGTGAGCGAGTGAGTGTGAGAGAGAGGGACTACAGTAGGAATCACGACAGGTGTCGACTAATAACATTAGCGACACGTAGCCAAATCATGTAGACATTACATCGTCAATTGCGCGAGAAGAAGAGTGTAAGAAGAGCCATTGTAGAGTAACGATGTATAATAAATTGTTCGAGAGCACCACAATGTATCGACTACGTCCGCTTGTATGTACAATGTTCGTTCTTCAACTCTCCGTGCTCACCGTTCGCTCCGCGATTAGATTCTTTTCGAGGTTCTGTTTCGACTAAGAGGATGAGGGCTAGCAAACACATGTGCTAGTCCCCAAGTGAGAAAACTATGGAAAAGTGAACAATTATGTCCCATGGCTTCAGAAATCTATTGTCGCTATGTCATAAATAATTGTAAATTATTTGATGAGTTTCGAGGTTGCTAACGCCTAGAGTTCTTGGTATGGCTAGGCAGGAAGGTATAATAGAAATACGGTACGGTTCCCGTGGCAAAATGTTATAGGGGTGAAGCGTCGCAACACTTATTAAATTGATTAAAAGAAAAAGTACATTTTTATCGAATTGTTATTTTGCATAAAGATAAGAAGTCTGGACTGCTGATCTCCATGAATTTAGAATAATATTTCATATAGCGTCATCTTATTTTGAAGTTCAGCTGTAATTGTAAATCTAAGATGTTTGTAAATACAATACGCAAGCTCTTAAGCATGTGATGCGTTTGTGTTTGCATTGTATGTATTCATTAATGGTTTTCTTGATGATTACGCTCTATAAAAAGAAGCTTAATAATGTTCGTTCAAAAAATAATCCCAGAAAAAATAGTTAGAGTGTGATAATTGAGATGACTTGCTAATTTATATACTTGTCATCGCTGTTAAAAAGTGGAAGAAGAAATTCTTCGCTCGATCACCGATCCTTGGAAAACAATTAACGTTTGCGTATTTTGCATAAAGAAAGTCAGGTGAATTTTATGAATTTTGTCGTGTAATCCTAGTCATTTAGTTCTCCCGTTCATATGATGTATTCGTGCGTACTTGTTGAATTCGTGAACAGTGAAAACGATCGTGTTTAAACTTTTTTTTTCATAATTGTATAATTAATTGAGCTCAGGACAGATTTGTGAGTGTATTTATCAATTTTTTATTTATACTTATTTTTGGTGGTACTTTTTGTAGACCCATTAATCTCTCTGTTATTTGCAATGTAACATCTGTTCGTCTGATTTAATCGCCATAAATTAAGATACTATGGGCCAAACGGACCAGGGCACATCATTTTGTCATTTTCATGAAAAGAATTTGCAAATTTATTGTCTTCGGTCAACAACATTCGAAAAATGGACAGTGCCAATTGGCGTCTTCCCTTAACAATGTATTAACCCCCTTGACGTATTATTTTCTTCGCAGTTACAATGATTAAAACGTCTTCGTTCTTAACCATTTTGTAACAGTGAAAGAAAATCTATATTTACTGTATGTCTATAATGAAGAAAATATTAGCGGCACAATATGAAAAGCACAATTTTTGATTTGATAGTACACACGTTCGAATCATATAATTTCATAATAAGTATTTATTTAAAGAAGATGTGTGATACATGATATGCGACAATTACTATGCAGAGGCTAATTCCTTATCGTGCGGATCATCATGAAAAATAAAATTTGACTAAGTCAACTGAAAAAAACGCATTATCTCTTGTAACAATACGATTAAATTCTAATGTGTTGAGAATTTTGAATTTGACCTACTTATATTTTAACCTAAGTGTGTAAAATCCATAATCGAAACGTGAAATAGTCTAAACGAAAATTCGAGAGAAACTGCTCGGTACAGATCGTGTTACTTTCTATAAATGGCCTTAATAATTCGATCATTCTCTATCGTTAACGTCTATCGTTAGGTACATTCTATCGTCAGGGATACTCCCCCTACAACTTCACCAAAAAATCCTATTAACAGAAGCACAAAGAAACGTGTATTGAAGGATAACGCGTAATAGCGGGGAAGAAAAGCGTCGGATCGAAGTGTATCCGAAACCATCGAAATTCCTGCGGCAGTCGTCATCAATCTCCCCTCAGCGTCCGCTCATCCGTCTCCCGGAGGCGTTCAGCGGCGTCGTTGCGAGAATCCTATAAATCTGCGTCCTAATCGCGGCGCGTATCCAGCTGGTCGTAATTCATCCTCGCGGCGAGTAGCTTATGTGGTCGTCGGGATGCGGTGCGTCGCGACGCGCGATCCCCTCGTCGTCGCGGTTCGTTTCGCGGATCATAGCGGGTCGATTATTTTCGCGGCGTGGAAAAGCGTCTCGCCGGGCTCTCGCCTAGGTGGCTCGGCTCGTTAAGTGCGGGGGCAGACATCAAAGAAAGGGACCACATCAGCCGCTAAAGTGTGGCGGCCGGTCGCTGGCCGCACGGGGCCAACCACCGATACACACAGAGGAGACCGACTGCTTTACGCGATGGCGTGCAAACTGCTCCACCGGCTACGAGGGAAACAGGGAAACGGGGAAGAGAGAGAGTCGGCCAGGCCGAGGGTGATTTGCATACGGGAGATCGGAGCCCTGCATATGAGGGGAATGTTTACGATATCCGCATAATGAGGGCGTGGGTGTTTCTATTAAGGCGCGCGGCTCGTCCGGGCCCTGCACCGGCGAACCCGCCCTATCCGAGACTCGGATCTCTCTGTTCCTCTAGCCACCTTCGAATCGCCTCATGCTTTTCCCTTATCCTCTTCCACCGGCTCCTTTCTTTCCCTTACCCTCTTTCTAACTTCCCCTTCTTGTCGCCCTTTCATTCCTTAAGTTCACTCTTTACCTTTGGCGGATGATTGCCGAGCACAGATCTGAAGAAGCGTTCTGTCCTCGAACTTCTAAAGAACTCGTCTGCTGGCCTGTGGCCCCTTGCCACTGGGGGTGTTGAGTATTAACACTTTATCTATCGGATGAACCCTATGAAGTTCGAGCTGTTTTAATTTGAAAATTAAACATTTCTTCCGACTCAGAATAATTCCATTCTATTGGTCTGGAAAGAAGATAATTTCGGTATTTTGAGGTAAAACAAAAATTTCTTTAAGAGTAATAAACTTTAATCGATCAAATACTTTCAATTTTGTTCGATGATCTTTTGCCGTCGTTCTGGTAGCTTAATAATATTATTGACTATTTTTATAAAGCTTCGACAGCTCCATATTGAATAAAAAAATTGGGTTTCATTTCACCTTAAAATACCGAAATTATTTTCTTGCCAACCGAATATATGATTGTTTTTATTTCATGGATACGATTACTTAAGTTTAATCATTGTTTTGATACTGCAATAATGGTACTGCAATTTTTAGTGATGGCTCTCCGAGTCATCCCTCGACTGCGAAGGGTTGATAGTATTTTCAATAATTCATGACATTTCTGAAAAAGGGTCTCTAGGCCTATGAACCCTTTCCCTTTTTAGTAGTCTAATAATTGAGATAAATACGCTACTGTTTCTTTACTCTAAAAAAGACGTATTAGTACTTGTCTCGCATATATCGTATTAACAGCGACGAGATTGATTGATTGAAATTAACGAGAATTGAATGTTCCTTCTGTTTTATAGCTTTACTATCTATTAAGAACAACTAAGAAATATTACAACTGTTTTTACATGCATACCTTGAAATGAAAAATTAAAACATAGAAATTGAACGTATACTTTCTTAGTTCAAGTATTAAGCCTGATAGATAGTTATCAATTGTCATTATTAGTATTGTTAGCTTATACTAGGCCAGCTTGTCACGCAAGGTCATTCAACATAAAAAATTATATTCATCATTGTTATAAAATAGAATATGATATAATATTCATCTTTTGTTAGTTCGTGAGTACATAGATAGATACGTTATTACAGATACGAATTCAACTTTAGCTTCGTTATTCTACTAAAAACGTAGGACAAGCTTGTTTCTTAAAGTGAGCTTCTTGGCTTGTGTCTTAATTTTTACCTTCTTGCCACGCAACAATGAAATACGATGCTGTACAATCTGCACAACATGTTTCCCTGATTTTGCACTTGATTTCCGGTTGCCCTCCAACGCAAGATTGTCTTGGACACGTTGTTTAATGGAAAGTATATTCCTGTTGCGTCTCTCTGGATTTTCCTCTAACGTTTCTCCGTCGATTGTTATTACCCCGATCCACCAGAAATGGTTTCTGTCTCGCGCGACTGATCGCGCGCGCGCTCCGTGTGCCACGGATAAGTTATTAGGCTAATGCCTCTCCGGAGTTAACTTAAATCAGTCATTTATCGGTAACGGCGGAGGAAATTACGTGGCGACTGGCGGCCTAGGCGGACGGAAAGAGACAGACCGAGCGTGTAATAAATGATGTTGTCTAACGGCATGGTAGCCGAATGATTAACCGCAACGCGTTACGTTTCGCGTCGTTATTAACGATTTTCATGCGTCGGGTAACTATCCCGCGTGACCCCGGACTTATACCGTCCTCGGGGAAAATACGGTTACACGGAACATCCGCTTCGAAACGCTGGTACAACCGTACATATCGCGACGTCGTTTCGGCGGAGATCGTCGCGTGCAATGCTGCTGAACGACAATATGAGAGTCGAGGAATCGCCCACGCTCCAACTGTCCGCCGCCAGCCTCGAATTAACCCGCAATTACGCGATAACGTTCCTCCGAGAACGCTGCCTGCCAGATTCTTCCGATGCTCTCGTGCATTCCAATCCGCATACAGTTAACCCCCATACAACGCGGAAAGTCCGCTACGTCTTATGTAAATTTTAGTTTAGTCTCCTTTATTCTACTCGTAGCCTCGTTCGAACTTTTAATCTCTAATGACAATTAATGAAGGTATTCTGGTGTTTCATTGACAAGAAATTTGTACGTTTTCTTTGCACTTAAGTGGTACAGCGTTAATTCAGATTACGGAATATCATAGCAGCATCTTTCTAACATTCTATACAAATTTCTCAGACACATTTAGCTATTTGCACTCGAGAATTAAACGTTTCTTCCGAGACTAGAATAATTCCATTCCAAATGATTTTTTTTTTATTTTAAATGTTTAGTAATTGTTTTCGTACCAATATATTTGATAATATAAACAATCACGAGAGATCTTAGTAGGCGGCCAATGAAGGGTGAAATTGGAATAGGATTTGTTTGAATTGGAAAGACGACCGTAGTTATAGGTGTTCGAAGAATTTGAACGCAGTCTTCTAAAAAAGTTTTCCGTTGTATTCACTTAACACTAGTCCTACTGAGCATAAAATATGAATGGTATAATTAAATTTACAAGACCAAATGTATTTAGATTTTCTGAAATTTGATAAGCATACGTGTTGGATTGAAGAAATTCAGTTATTAATTTCTAATGGAAGTATCTTCGTAATCTCAATAATTATGTAAGATAAAAACTGCGCAAGCAGTCATTTGATTAGTAGTCACTAAAGCTACCGAGCCTTAAAAGTAACAGGTTCTCGTATAAAAATGGCAAGATTCATTTTCTTTAGACTTTGCGCGGCTCCTATTATAATACATGCTGTACTTAAGATATCTGTTCAATCATTTTCATTATTTCAATAATTGCAAAATAAAAAATATGGAACGATCATTCCAACTGGTGGTGGTAGGTTTAGTGTGAACACTACCACGAAAATTGACCGATTTTCTGATCCATAGTTATTGAAATTATAAAAACTCTTTCATAGGAAATTACTGAAGTGACTTCTTTATTTAAGCATCTTCTCAATTTTATAAGGTGTTTCTTTTGTATGTTTTGAGCTTGGTTGGTTTAGTGTTAAACACTAACTGTAACACGTATAACACAATCAAATAAATTCGAATTAGAAACCGCGCCTTTTGATTAGCTCCCACGGCTTCATCGCAACATCCATCCACTCTGCAGAGATCTGGGTTAGATCGTTGTGAAGTTTCCCGGAGTGAAATGAGCCATTGAAGGCGAAACGTTCAGCGAAGATCAGCCTCCATGAATCTCACTTCCCAGTCGATTCCGGAGCATCGAAGACTTCGTTGAATACTGGAATCTCGTCTCGATCATCATATGTCGAAGTAGGTTATTCACTTCGTCGCGGTTTGGACGAGTTACTCGAAGTACTCGCTTCACGTTCGGTAGCGGCTGATCGTTTCCGACATCGCCGCGGGCTGATTTTCTCGTTCGATTCTCCTCCGAAGAGAGAGAGAGACACGATCTCCCGGCAGCTTTCTCCCTATTTTTCTCGAATTTCCCGTGCGATCCTCGTCCTTCCTGCACAACACGTCCGCAGCAAGTCCGTTAGATGCCTCCGTATTCTCGTATCCGCAGTCCTGCTGCACTGCGGTGCCATGATTCTTCCGATGCGGCTCGAAGACAGCTTTCTGCGGCGCGCCGCATTTACTGGCAACCGCTTCGAAACCTGCGACGCCCGCGAAAAAATCTTTACTTCCACGAGGAATTCTACGGGGCTCTCAACATTTCTGCAGACGCTCCGACGACGACTATCGGCTCCGCGCGATTATCCCGAGTCGACGGGGTTGCTTGCGTATTGGTCTTATGCAACAGGCTATTCTATTATACATTCGCTGTAAATTCTAAACAGAAAATGCCTGGATTACGAATATAAAATCCGTAGTTTCTGACTTTCTTCCAGCGAGGATCATGCCAGTACTACATTTATTATAGTTGCAAATGCATTCACTCGTTCAGTTTCCCCTCAATCGAAAAATTATCCTAATCGCCTCTCAATTCCACGGTTTGTGTATGGAACGAAGAAACTAAGAATGTTTATGCGGCAGAAAAATTCTCTGCTTCGATTGTGAGCCAGGTAGAAATTTGTTTCACTCTCTGATAATTCTAATAAGTTAACCTTCGTACGTTCCTCGGGGTGAAAATTACTATTTTTATATACTACTAAGTGATTAATGTCTTTCTTCTGGGTTGCCAGACATTTCTTGTTAATCTAATATGACATAATAACTTGTTGACCAATTTTTAGGAGTGTATTCCGATTTTTGGAATACAATCCTCAGTCTAGTAATAAAGATTAGTAGACTGCGGATTTTATATGCATATATGACAAAAATGAGTAGGTGTAATTTCAAGTAGCAAAAGTATAAGAAAAATTCAAACATACTGTTATATTATTCTCAATCTACTAAACGTAGTAGGGAAGAAAATAAATTTCTATTTCACTCCAGCTTGTTGCAATTCAAGTAAGAAATTTTCACTTTGCATAAAGTTCCACAATCTAGTTAGCATTTATGCATCTACAGTACATTGAATTTTCTCTCCGGCCGAACTGTCTTCTTCGGATAGGCTCCAGAAGAGATGTTCTCAAATCATATTCTACAAATCTTCCGCATTGACATGCACGACCATAATCTTACCGTGTTATTAACTAGGCGAACGTTCGATTATACTTCTTATTTCTAATGAAAATGGCTTTCTCGTTGCAGCAGGTTCTCTCAGGAGCTCTCTTCAGTTTCCCTTCAAGGTTCGTTGCTCTTCACGGACGGACTTTTCAAAAATCCGAACTTCTGAAAACGACTATTGACGAAGTTTTGCACTCCGGTTATTATAGCGATCAGCCGGCGACGGGGATTTTACGAGCGCGATCGCATTATCAAACGTTCGCGCACGATGTAAACGCTTGCAAACGATGCTGCTTGTTACGCGGTCAATGTTATTAGTTCGCGGAATGCTCCGGCTCGGTGACGCAAAGAATCAGGAGCAAATAGGCGAGCAGGAGCAAATGTTAAACGAACGTGCTATTTATTTGCAACTCGAGCGCGTCACTGCCCCCGTCTAGTTAAAGAAAACGACGGGTTTCGCGTCGCGTCTTGTCGCCCTCATTTTTGTAACCTGTTGAAAAATTCAGTCAAATAAGCACCTTGAGTCGCTGTTAACAACGTCGAATTATGGGAACTGTTCCCCGGTCTTTAATTATAAATTCATACCGCGGAATCCAGTAATCATGTGTCACTAAATTTCGGTATGCCGACCAGGAATACAAGAACTCTGGATCGAGAATGATATGCTTGAAAGGTTCAATGAGTCTCACGTATCAACATGGAATGCGAAGAATTCGCGTAATTATCGACTATGCGATTTTGATTGTAACGTTTTGAGGGAACTTTAACGTCTATTATTAGGTCTAGCTTTAGACGCCAATTATTTTCTTTCGAGACTTCTTTTGACAAATGACACATTTATACAGACGATTATTGGGTGCCTATCTTGAAAATAGATAATTTTATCGAAAGAATGAATAGAGAAGGTTCCGCGAAGTCTGTTCGTCAAAGATAAGAAAGATTCTTGCTTCAAAGTATTATTGTATTCTGAGATTTACGAATATAAATTAATTTTTAGCAGCATTTTACGTCTACTCTTTATGAAATATTAAAACGATTTGTCGAAGAGAATTGTGTGATCTCTGAATATTATGCAGTCAACTATATGACGGTAGACAATAGTGTTGGCGTATAAAATTAATTGGACTATCTTCAACATGTCGAATTTTATGCATTGCGCACAACTTTCACGTATTTCATTCGTGGAATAATAATGTGACAATGACAATCATTTTTATCCCTAAACAGTGTTCTTTTTAGAGCTTGAAACACCTTGCAATTGATTCTTCAACATGTCGAATTTTATGCATTGCGCACAAGTTTCACCTATTTAATTCGTGGAATAATAATGTGACAATGACAATGATTTTTATCCCTAAACAGTGTTCTTTTTAGAGCTTGAAACACCTTGCAATTGATTCTTCATTTTTCAAAGATACGTTTGCACGATATAAAGCGTGGAAAAATATATTGTCATTGTTTGATGACGAGTCTACCAGGTGAGGTAAGAGGTTAGCCAGTCTCCTGTGTGATGCAGCTACGTGCAAACAGGGGATGAAATCGCGATAGCAGCGAGAGAGCGTGCCCGCATCGATCGTTTCTTCAGAGATTGCTATCGATCCAGCTGTACCGAATGCCAGTCAGGAATACCGAATACTGACGATGTCGGTTCGCGCGTGGAATGACGGAGCCGGCGCGGCACGGCGAGGTCCACCCGCATTAATCACTCTTGTAGCACACAGGTGATTCCTGGGAGGAAAGGGCCTGGCGAATCGTAGTCGCGTGTGCGGACTCTCAGCTGGCGTTTCTCGCCGGCTCCTTTTTAGATTCCGTCGAGTGGCGGATCGCTAATGATTCTACGCTCCCCGTGCCGAGCCGGGGCCAGACTGCGTCAGAAACGAGCTGAGGGTGGATGGCGGCTCGGGCCCGTAAAAAGCCCGGCTACACACCGACGCGACGCAACGCGACGGGGGAAATCGCAAGAGTTTAATTATCAGAGGGCGGCTCGCGTCACGGAGGATGTCAATCGTGGCCGACCGACTAACGACTCTCGCCTATCCGACCAGATGGTAGGGAGAGAACGAGAGAGAGAGACAAAGAGGATCGTAGGGAGGGAGAGATTCACCAACCGATAACGATCGTTTCAGGAGCGCGTTTTCAATGGCGCCGCAGCAGCTCCGGGCTGACGCGCGCTCCTTCCTACCATCCTTCGTTCTCTAATGGCAGGGAGCGCCGGTTAAATAATTACGCCGCGGTTCAGCGTCCCGGCATTTAAATAAGAACGTCGTATCGAGGCTCGTCTATCTTGCATGGCGGCGAACGAAATGACGCGTTAAATATTAACGCGCGAACTGCCGCAACGCACCGCGACGCGCACGCGCGCGCCCGCTTCAAAGCCGGGACTCGGGATGCCGAGGAATGAGAAACGGAAACGGGGGTAAGTTAATAACACCTGGCAGCAAATGAGTCGATTTAGAAGTGGTTCGCCGAACGATCTCGACCGACAGGAAATCGCTTTTCGATTGACACTAGGCTTGAGTTATTGCGCTATGTAGCGCCGAACCCGAAACCAGACATTCAAAGAGCTCCACAATTTTTTAATAGACCCAGATCTCGATCTAGATCTGTGCTACTTAAAACAGGAACCGTCGATCATTTTTTTTTTCAAAATGTTGAAACGCTGAAACGTCGATGGAAACGGATACGTACCCGTTCTTGAGAGTAACAGTTTTAGGCTGAACGTCGACTGTAAAATAGCAAAATCAACTTCTTTTTTTGTTGTGTATGCGAAGATAACGATGAGTTGACACCGTTGCCTTCTCTCAATATGTATTAAATAGTATTGAGTATTTTGGATAGAGAATAAGTGCGAAGCTGTTGGCTATGTACACTTTATTACTCTATATTACAATGAGATGGAGAGTCCGACTCGTCCGTCTGCGTTTTCGATTTTTTCTAACTACTGTCTTGTCGCGTACTGACTGTCGTCAGTTTGGTTTTTCCGATTGGATGCTTTTGGAGTTAGGTGGGAAAATGTAGCGTTTTGTAATTGGACGTGGGTGTATTGGGAGTTTTAAGTTGAGGAGAGTGGGAAACACTCAGGAAATTCCTTGGTATTGTCTTCGTTCGTCAATGAAGTGATTTATTGTGGAAATCCCGTTCGTCATTTAGCTGTTCCATTACGGTGGTCATAAACTAATTTTCTCGCAGTGAATAACGTGGTTTTACGGTAACATTTTGAAATATCCCTTTCAGGTATATCCCTTTGTCGCGTGGAGACCGTACGGTCCGTTACGGTCGCCCTTCGGTGTTGTAAATGACTTATCTGGCATTGCAAACTCGTCGAGATGGTATTTATGGAACAGTGTTATAACAATATTAAATAATTTATAGCTAACCTTCCACCAACAATATGAATCGTTGAACTTTAAGCAGAACTCTGAAGAATAAAATGATTAAAATACCAGCAAAACATTCACATTTAGTAGACTCCGTTTGAAGGGGTCAAGACACAATAAGCGGATTAAACAGGTCGCGTTGGGTTTGTAGGTTTCTTAGTTCCTCGTATTCCTGGAGTTTTTAAATAATACTTTGCTCTAGCGGCAGGTACAGCAGCGGTTAATCCTATATCAGTGGTCGGTCGCTTCGACTCCTATCGAGGAGGATAGGCTCTCGGTTCTAGGTGCACTTAGCGCGTCCCAAGCTGAAAAGAGACGAAACCGCGCGCGCGAAAGCGAGCACGATGAGAAGTTGTCGCGTCATTAAAACCGACCAGAAGAGAATTGACGTCTTATTAAGCGACGGATAACGTCGACTAGTTCAGCCGTTCGGAGAGTATCAACAAGTAGAGACGAAGGGCATCGGCCGTTATCATCGGCGGTTGTGTCCCGATGCTGGGAATGATTCAGCGGATTCCCGGCGTCCTTTCATACCGGTGCCGGCCAATCGATTACACGGCAATCGGATCGACGGATCGCGCTAACTAGATCGTAAAAGATCGATGCCATACTAGCTTGTAATCACGGTTTATCCGCTACCGATGAAGTTCGAGCTGTCGTCGTGTCCCTCGACCGGTCGACAGAGACGGCGGCTTTTTGATGACTCGCCGCTCACAGAACGGGATTGCAACATCCTCCGAACCTTGAGTTCTCAAACTATTTATGATATGGAAATCCTGAGCCGGTCCAGTCCTCTCGTGAAGAGAAGAAAGTCTCCAGACGTTTCCAGATCGCTGGAGAGCGTCTTGTCAAACTTAATTTCCTCGACAGAGCCGGTAAAGCTTCGCTATATTTCTATATTAATATTCGTAGAAACGTATATGAATCTCGAGTTTTCATTACCGCGAAGTGTGCCTCGTGAATCGTTAATCGTTGCGCAAAGCTTCTCATCTATTATCAAGAAAGTTTGATACGGAAATTCGAAACTTTCTAGGTATACCCAATTGTGCCATCCTGAACATGTACTTTACAACAAAGAGTACCGTTACGTGGAGAATAATCAAAAATTTATGTTCCCTGGGTTACGAACGATTAATTTTTCATTAAAAAAAAACAAACTCCACACGTATAAAACTGCTGAGCTTAATCCTCGAGGATTAGTTACTTCCGTTTGCAGACAAGAACATGGCAGCGTTTGCGCACTCAGGTACAGGCTCCAGCAGCGTGTATCAGTGTGTCACTATCTCAATGCTCTTCGCAGTCAGGTCTGATCTATCACGGGGCTTAACGAAGCAAGGAAAGATAATTCTTGTCGATAGTTATCTATCCCTCCGCTCGGTGAAATCAATTGTTGCGGCTCAGTCCATTAGCCACCGAGCACGGCCGCGAGAGAGAGGGAGACGGATAGACTCGAGGAGTAGGATAAATTGATTTTGTTATCGCGTCGATCTAACACGCCACCGTGGATAATTAATAATCGTCGTGCAGCGTGACGACGTGTCGCGCGCGTGAACTCGAAGCGGAACGCATCGGAGAGGAGCTGGAAGCCGTGTATATCGCGTGTATCGGTGTGTCTCGGGACTCGTGCGGTGATTTTCTGGATCAAGAGGAGGCACCGTCGTTATAGGCTTGTCGTCGAAGTCGTTCCTCCGGTGCGCCAGAAAAAAGACCAGAACGGCTTTTCGTGGAAAAGAAGGCTCTCGCTCGCGGCGTCACGGGGGATATCGCCCGCGGAAAGAACATCCTTGTGAAAGAACCAGCATGATCGACCGACCGTCGTCCACGAACCTTATAAAATACTTACAACCATTCCCGGGTGACGTTAAGTATGATCGTTGCTTTTTGCATCTGCCTGGATCGGAGACGGCGCTTCTTCAGCGACCGGTGCGGACACCGTTCGGATATCATCGCTTGATCATCTGCTACACAACGGCCATGTATAAAAAAATTTGATCCAACAAACAATTTCGAACGTACTCTCTGAACAATGTTCTATTGTGTCGATGCATTGTCTAAAGAATGATATGCATTTATCGTTTGTTATGTAGGTAATTAACGCATTATATGCCGGCCATTATTCCATAACTACTAGAAGTATCCATAGCTGAGGATTTTTGTATAGATCCTTCAACAGCAATAAGCACTCTTCCATCACAATCCAACAACTCACCCTAAAATATTGTTGTACAATGTGTACATACATATGTAGAAGAGTATTTTTAAACTTCTGTTTGGTACAGCGCAATTGTTGAAGAGTGTATTACTTGGCTTCCAATAGATAAAGTGTTAAATCGTCTATTTGCAATTGTAAGAATAGTATAGATAAATTAACTATATTGTTGACTTTCGTGCAGAATAAAGACTGCATCGTTAATCTTAGGAGGTTGAAACAAATGCGGACTTGAATTCTTCGAATCTTTCTGCTTACCCGTTTTCATCATATATATATAAAACCAGTCTTGTTGTTTGTTAGTAAACCGTAGATTTCCGAGCATTAGGATCTCCAGGAAATTTAAACAAACTCGTACACGAATGATATATTTGTTACTTAGAAACGTTCGCTGATGCAGCAACTTTTTACTGAAAGCCCATTTTCATCAATTAGACCGTAAAAACACGAATTTGCATGAATATTAGCAGTCTAATGTTTCTGTTCCTGAACGAATTGGAGCGGAGACGTTTCTTTTATTTCAGTTTCAGAGAGAATCTTGCATACCATTTTATCGCATTTACATTATAAGTACGTACATACATAATCACATCGATAAGTATGTAAACATCCATAATGACAGCTGGATCGCCATAACACTTTAGCCGTTGTATAGGAATGTGTATTATTGGGAGCTGAAAAGAAGCAGAGTTTTGCTAATTCAATTACATTGTAATTCAATTAATAAGTATTTTAATCAGATGTCTAATTGAAATACAATAGAATTGAAATACATTATAATTAAAGGTGTGCCGTAGCCACGTCACGAGCAGCTAGTAAATTTATAAATAATAAATTCCTTCTGTTTAAAACCTTCACATGGATTTTTCAACCTCTTCTTGCCTATCAAATCATTTTTCATAATTCAATTACAATGTATTTTATAATTGTACTCTATTGCAAGTACGAATTACATTGTAATTTAATTGAATGAAGATCTGAATTATAAATTACAATATTGTTTATATTATTGAATATGTTGGTATCTAATCAACGACTACACATTCAAGTATTGTAAACAAAAATTGCACATTAAACTTATTTGCTATAAGAATTATAATATCTGTTCCTTATAATTATACTGCTTTGAAATTATTATTTTCTATGTACTACTAGTATATCACTGTATCGCACCCTTAGAGTTTACTAGCGGCATCACTTAAATCAATAAGTGTTTTTCTACAATTTATAGTTACCGCAATACCCGCAGTTACATAAATCATACTTCCCTTCGTGCACGTTGGGAGAAGGCGAATCGCAATAAATCATTTTTGATCATCTTCCACTCATTAACACATTAAATGCCGTCGTAGTTTCCATTGAATTGCTTAAAACAATTGACATGCAATTAACTCTACTGAACATCAATTTCTTGGTACCGAAATAACCTACACTAGTGTAAACTTAATTATCAAGTGGCTAATGATAGTTCATTAATTATTGTGCTTCTATGAAACACCTAATTGCTGATGTTTTCTATAAAATTTGTTTTAGAAGCTTTCAATTGAAGAGTAACTCTCCTTGTAGATTAAATTTCTCTTAATTAGATTCAATAACTGTTACATTACCATGAATTCGAAGATTAGCAATAATAATGCATAAACTTTCTTGGTTGCAGAAGAGACACGACAGCATATAAGATATTTTTGTCACATCGTGGCTACAGACTGAATTAGACAAAACAATATTGCTGTACATACGATTTCAAAGTTCCTCGGCACTATACATAGAGGGTTAAAAAGATTAGATAGACAAGTATCTACGCCACCTGAAAATTGCGCAGTGAGTTTGGACTGCTTCTGATTCGCCGGATCACTAAAATTTTTGAATTCTTAACAAATTATGTAAAATTTGAAATATCGAGCGCACATTTCGTTTGGTAAAACGATCGTCGGTGGATTTATCGTGCGTATATGGAAGTTGATAAGCAAAAAATCTGAGATAATTGACGTTCTGTAGCAGCGCCCATCTATCTGCAGGAACTACCTGTAGCAGGAGTGGTTTATAAAGTTTTTACGGCTTCCGTGACTAAAACGGTCTCCAAGAAAGGGAAAATACCCGGCAGACCGGGGAAACGAAAGAGAGGAGCGTGTGTGCGTGTAGTTTCGCGTCGCGTCGTATAGCTCCTTAAATCAACCCTAGTTGGCTTGTCAGCCAAGCGGCGCGCGTTCCCTTTCGCGGCGCACAAATTACGGCGCGTTTAATTACCGTCCGATATCCAAAGGGGGGCCATTAATCACCCCGCCGATAACCCGTAATTTTCCAGCAACGATAAAATCTGTCGCGCGACACCGTTCGCCGCGGCGACTCGTTCGCTGCCGCGGATCTCAGCAACCGCGCCGAAGGTAGATATTGCAGAAGAAAGAACGTCCCTGTGTTTTATAAATTTTCCTCGGTGCCCCGGTTGCACCTTCCTCGGTTTCACGGCCGAAGGCGTTGCTCGCTCGAAAAGGGAAATAGGCCAGGAGAACCCTAAGCTCGCGTCTCCGAGAGACCGAGAATGAACTCGGACGATCGATAGCCCGAACGAGAACGAGACTGGACGTCGCGATTTAAACCAGAGATTTTCAACCACGATTCCTGATCTTTGGTCCTCCTCCCAGAGAGAATCGGACACCCTGACGGTTTCTCTACCCGTTGCCTATGTAGATACCGACGATCGGCTTCTCTTCGGTAGCCCGTCTGGTTTTTTGGTAGCAGTTTGCCGGAGTCCCACCGCCACCGAGTCCAGCCTGCCTGCCCTAAGGCCACTCTTTCCTTCCGAAGGAGGAATGGTAGATGGACGGTTCTCAGCGATGGCTTCGAACTGTCACAGAGCGCACGCTAACCGAATAAAACCTAAAACTTAAGTTGCCTGGTACTGATAATGCTTTCTTAGAAGTAGACTGAAAATCATGGAAAATCATAATTTTCTGAAACAGGGTTTAAGTTTAAACTTAAACTTCAACTTGTATTTTAATCTCTATAACTAGATTTTTAACGCGTTGTACCAATTTACATAATCTGTCTCATATTTTCTATTCTTAATTTAACCGATTGTATATTTAATGTTTATCGTGCTTTTTTAGTTTCATACAATACGTTTGTACACATTACACAATTCCATAAATGGAATTATATCAACAGAATATTGCTGTAAAGATTATTCCATAAAGCATATTAAAATTAATGCTTCAATCGTTCTCAAAAATTGTAATTTTTATCCGACATATTCAATTGCTGTCAGTTACTTCTTATCGTCCGTATCTGATGTTATTTATAGATTAAATTGTTACAATTCGTAGCGTACACCTTGCCGAAGACGGTTTTTATACATCCGATCGTTTAATGCGGGCAACTGCAGCAAATGGCCGAAAAAATGTTGCAGCTGCACATTATATTGCAAGGACTTGGTAATACAAATAGTAGATTATTACTCGCAGCGTTTCCATGCATTCCACGCATTCAAATACTATTAAGACTAATATGTGGGGCAATAAAGTTTAAAGTTTAAACCATTAAAACGCAGTATGGAGGCGTATATTCCTGACGTACGAATAAGAAATTTTTAAAACAACGAAATCCGTCCCGTTATTCAATAGGCTAAAATAAATTTTGAAAATAATGAACACGGAGAAAAAATAAAATCCTTATTTTAAACACTTGAGTCGTTTTCGAAAGTGGTAGAAGTCTATTTTTGGAAAAAATGAGTTAATGCTAGTTTTAGTCAAAGACAACGGCTCATATAGCAATTACAACAACAGTAATTGCTATTCGAAACATATAATGTCACCGCAATGAAAAGTATACCTATATGCAAATGAACGAACGGCTTCCCATCGATCAAACGAGGACGAATTCGAACGGGTCGTCGCGTGTGACGAAGCGATATTCGCATGTGACGTAATCCTAAGAAATTTGGGGAATAACCAAAAAAAAGAGAGAGACAGAGAGGAAGATGCTCAAGGTCTTCAATATATCTCAATCCCCGTTTTTAGATAATAATGTAACCGCGATTTGATTTGCATATCAGATTAGACATTTTAAGAAGACGCGTCTGACCTTTAGAGTCTCCGCAAACTGGTGGGAACTTGGACGACGTCAGAAAACAGTTCTTCGTCACACTTCCGATGAAACGAATCAATGAAGTTTATATAAACGAAGCTCTGATTAACCCTCACCCATCTCTCGTGTGTCGATGTAAAACGTTTTCCACTGATCTTGAATAAATAGTACATTCTGCAAATCGTTCCGTTAAGCCATTTTATGCCGCTGAACACTTTCGTAAATGTCTAACAATTTGAATTTTGCGTTATGTTTTCGCGCTGCTGATCAGTGACAAATGATAAAATTCTCGTAGATTTCTATTCTCTTGGTTAAATATAAATTGACTTAGATTTGAGACGTAAAAGTACACAGAGCTATACTGAATGTACAAAGCGATTTTCTATGAAATTTTGGGTATTGACATAAGGGTTACCCCATTGAGTACGAATGTCGATAAATTAACTACATCGCGATTAAGCATCCAACAATACAATGTACGAACTTGATCGAATTTAATCATGGTGTGTTTAGGCGAGAGATCAGAAGACATTGACGTCATGATCTAGTTCTTCGAGATACACGTACAAAATGATCTAAAAAAATTCCGGACCACAATTTGTATCTCCATCATAGCTACTGTTGTTTTTACCACCAGATAAAGACGACAAAACAAATTAATAACATCAGGGTTAAACATCCAATCCTAGAATGCACGAACTTGATGGAATTTAATCATCGTGTACCTAATGAGAGAGATCAGAAGACACTGATGACATGATCTAGTTCTTTCTGTTTCTCCATCGTATAGCTACTGTCCTTTGCAGCACCGGTTGAACGCGAAGAGACAAACTAAGAAAAATGAAGAACGGTTGTACAAAATGTTCGGAAATGATTTACGAGCAGGTCGTATCCATCGCCAGGCAGTCGGGGCACCCGGTATATGGGCAGATCGTACGGGAGAGAAAGATCAAGCGCTCCACCCACGCCCATGTCTCAACCTGTTCTGTTTCTGCCGTCGGGCCGCGGTTACAGGTGCCTCCCCGAGGACATTCCTGCTGGAATTCTTCACCGATGATCTTCGCTCGGCCCTCCTGCAAATTCTCCCGTAGCGTAGTCGCGTCGCGGTTTACCGACGCGGATCGAAATCGTCTCGAAGATTCCTGTTCGCGGTCGAGACCCTCGATTTTAATCTAGAGAGAAACGAAGATGACTGACAGAGAAGAAAAAGGGGAATACTGATAGAGAGAGAAAGGAAGAGCGCGTGATAGAGTGAGGGAGACTGCCGAAGAGGAAGAGAGAGGCTGCGTTCGATTTTTCGACGCCTATCTCCCACGAAAAATCAAAGGGAAGCCGTGACGGCACCCACGGAACATCTACGCGGAGGAATCTAACGATTCCTTAATCTAGCCGATTAAGTTTCTCCTCTCTAATGAAACGCACTGCGGTAATCGGGTTACATAATCGATGACGCAAAGCCAGCGAGGACCGTGTCGCCGGAGCGGTTTCTACGAACAGCCACGTCCGACCGAATCAGCCTCAAAACGTAACCGGCCCGGCCATTAAGCTTTCCTAAATGCCCTTCGATAGCGTGCCCGGCCCGGGGATAAAGTCCCGCGGAGAGAAAGGGAGCGGGCGTATTTAGTTCTCGAGTTTCACGAGGCTCTCTCGATCTCTCGGAGCGTGTGCTAGCAGCGGACTGCTTGAAATAATCGTTCCTGTGGTGGGGCGGCTTCTCGATGTCGCGAGGAGTGGAGGCAAAAAGCAACACAGGAAAAGGACGCTCTCCGGACGAAGAAGAAGAAGAAGAGGAGGAGGAGGAGGATGTGGAAGACGAAGAAGCGTGGATGGCGAGGGAGAAATAGAAGAAGAAACAGTCGAGGAGAGGATGGCAGCCACGTACGCCCACACATCCTCGTCGGGGACCTGTTCTCGGCTTTTACGTTCTGACATCTTTTCACTCCGTTTACGAGTCCCCTTTACGTTTTACGACCGATCATCGGGGCCCTTTCTCTCTGGGAGATTCTACCGACGTGCCGTGCACACAGCCGGCCACGAGGCTCTCTGTTGCACGCTGAGCCCAGAAGGGAAAAGGGAGGACTGAACGAGGAAACAAGAAAACGATCATCCGCCGCCAGGAAGAACAGAGACGCCGAAGACCGCCGTGAGACTCTCGCGCGCTATCCGCCGCGGATCTCTCGATCCCCGATACGAATATTGCGTCGAATGGCCGCGGAATATCCGCCGAAGAAAATGGAAGTCCATCGACGGGGGATACAAAGAGAGATTGGATCGATAGTGGGTTCAGTTTTGCCCCCTTGTTCGACCGAGCAATATCTCGCCGCCACCGTGCCGCACACTTATTTATTCCTCTGATCTCGCGAGGCTACCATATTGCGCCAAATTTTCTCGCACAGCTTCCTTGACCCGCTACTCTTTAAATAACGTATTTCTTTTCTAACAATCACTACACTTTTGTGCAGTTACAGTAACAAGAAAGAGGTAGAAGAATCACAAAACGGTAAAACTTTAGAAGAAGTTCAAATTATTATTTTCAATCTATTGGATCTACTATAAGTAGTTAACGCTTTGAACTGGCTACTAAAAAATTAAAATTTAGATGTATGGTCTGTAGCTTCCAGTCAAAATGGACTCCAGTACCGCAAACTGAGGATACACAAGGGAAATAAATTTCTATTCCGTTCCAATTTGCTACAATACAGCTAAAAAGTTCTCTTTTCACACAAAAATCCGCGGTCTGCTAATTACATACAGGGTGAAAATACCTTCAAATCGCTGACTACTTTCAAAAGGGTAGATAAGAAGACCAAGTTTTAAATTATATGTTAAAACAAATTGCTATACATCCACCTTACAAGTATATTAATAGAAACTTATTTTCTCGGTACAACACTTTTAGGTCATTCAACAAAACAGACTGATGCATATGTATTCGCGAGTTTTCACTTAGAGAAAAGCAATCTAAACGAATCAATGATTTATATTGCCTCGCCGCATTGCAGAGTTTTAAAAGCGATTTTCTAACACCAACCCGAACGGGGCTTTAACATCCGTGAAAAATGTTTAGATAGTACACTTTCAAATGTGCACGAATTAATAGCTCGACTGGATACTTTATAACTCAACTCTTCCAGCTTTTAAGAGATAAAGGCCGTACCCTGAAGACGCTAAGCCGCCCGACTGAGTAACCTATCTGCGCGCATAACCATTTATAACCGAGGTTTTCCCTGGGAAAACGTTCAATCTTGAAGGCGCGAAGGTGAAGACAACTTGCTAGAGTTATTAGAGAGAAACAGAAATTTATATTTGGTACCTGTTTCTTGTAATTGTTTCTCACACGGCTGGTAGAGAAATCATATAGAGGAGTCATACCACGTGCCTCAAATTAATCAGTTTACCTCCAATCACCACCGACCAAGTAATCACAATATAAACATTACAAACAAATATTTCGTAATATTAATCATTTGCACCTTGGGGTGAATAAATCTAGCTTCTCGAAATCGAAGCTAGCTAAAACAGCCCATAAACATTAATAAAAAAAAATCAAATCAAAATTTCTTGAAAAATGTAAGAAAGAACGGACAGGTGAACAGAGTATTAAAGAATAAATGTTGCCAGCATTTCAAGGTTGTTAAGCCATGATGCAGAGGTGTAAAGTTGAAGGCCACAGGTATCGCAAACGCGGCACCGCTCAGAGATTTCTTCTGAGGTAAACACAGAGAGGCGAGCTTCCGCCGCGTCGGGGACGCTTTCTGCGTTAATGTCTAGGCATCCGAGCGTTTCTGCCATGAAAGGACCCGTCGGCGAGAGGAACTCGGGTATCAAATCGATTTGAAAGAGCTCGTAACTGCCCGCGCACGCTTCGGAATGCAATGGGTCTCGAGGCTCCGGTGGAAAGTCCATGTCGTCGGAGACATCTGTGTCGGCGCGGCCGCGCCTTCCGGGAACGCGAATTTCTATTCCGCGGATGCGGCTAATCGGCGTGCTGGAAAATCGTCACGTTCTCGCGTGAAGATATCGACGGGATCGGGTCTGAAAGTTTACAACGTTACTCGTCGTCGTCGTCGTCGGGGACAACACACCGTGGCAACGCCGTGCGCAAAACTGCTCCGGCAACCGAGTGAGGCCGTTGAAAGCGGGCGGCGCGTTTCATCCGCGCGGAATTCCGGGGAATATATTTTACGCATAATCGCCGCCATAAATCGCGATCGAAAATTTAAACGCGCGTCGTCCCTGTCTAATTTACTGCGGGTAATTTAGGTAATCGACGTTCGCTGCCTCTCGCCGCAACAACGCGTCTCGCCACGTTTTCTCCTGCTTCTTCGAACGTACCGCGCGCTACCCTCCGTAAAAACTGTCCGAGCTCTATGAGACGTCGCTGCTGCTGATTAATTTCAGGCGTTACGCACCGGGAAATTTACTACTTTGACGCTCGCAGCTCTGAATTATGTCGTTCCCGCTTTTTCTTACCGATACCTCGAGACGTAAATGATACCGTCCGCCGAACGGAAAATATTGCTTCGCAATAACTCCAGCGTTTATGCATATAATTGGACTTTAATTATACGTAACGAGATTAGATAAAATTATAAACTTGTCCGTCCGTCTGCCGGGACAATTTAACGCTTTCGGGACGAATGTCGTCATATTGACGACATCACCGCGATACATCTTGAAATTGCAAACATATGGATAATTTAACCATTTGCACTCGACTGTCTCCTCTGCGAGATACCACTTAAAATTACTATAACGTAATTCGAAATAAATAGTACATTATTTAATATCCTTGTATTTAGCATGTTGCTAAACATTCAAGTATGGTACGAGTAAATGCACTAGATTTCATATGGGCAAAATGAGAAAGGTGATCTGTGACGAAAATATTAGATGAAACATTCGAATTCTGTGTAATAACATAAATGAATGTTTAAGGAAAAAGTTCTGAGGATTTCAAAAAATCCTAGTCTAAAATAGGTTAACAGTTGGAATTGTGTTTCTTCTTGGTACTATGTAGTGTCTATCACCATTTAAATATTCCTTTCAAGGAATTGTCTATCGAACGTAAGCAACATTTGCGTCGCGTCTATTTCCTATCGTTAATTACAGTGTCGAAGCAAGATCTGTTAGCGGCGTCATTAATATTGTCGAATTGTCGCCGTAAAAAAAGATTCGTCCCGTGACGCAATTGCTAATTCGTAGCGATCAATTACTCGGGCCGAAGGGAGAGCGTTGAGGAGACAGCCGGCATTACAAATTTTATGGCGTCCTCGGACGAGTCGAACAACTTCTCCACGGAAAGTCGCCTACACCGAAAAACAAGGATTATTCAGCTCGATTCATCGCTCGTACACGTTGATTCATGCGCTCGCGGTGCGCGCCGCGCGGGCGATTTAAATTTCAAATGGTCGCCGGATAGCAGCTCACCGCTTACACGTGGTTTTATGACAAAGTGCCGTTGTCGCGTCGAACAAGACGAGCCGTGTGGTCCCCTGGCCGCATTAAAACGAACAAACATAAAAGGACCAAGCGACGAGATGCGTCGCGAGAGCGAATTTTTGCTCTGGGACAACGCGGCCCGTGAATTCGACGATCGGTGATTTCCTGTTCGACCACTAAATCAACGCGATACTTTTACAAGTCATCTTTTTTCTCAATTTTAATTAGCACATAAAACAAAAAGTCGAACAGAGAGATCGTTGAATATCGTCGAGGCCGCCGGTTGTTCTCAGAAACGTGCACACACACACACACACACACGACCATAATATTGCAACAGCGTCGTGCGCGCGCGCGTCACCGTTTCCATCTCGGAAGTTGAATCGATCACGCGATCGTCTCACCTTTTATTTAATGGCCGCGCCGAGCTCGATGACAGATTGTCAGCCGACACCGCCTCGGCATAGAAATCGAACGAACGATCTAATGGTGATTTATTGCGACCGCAATTCAAGTTTCCGCCGTCGATCGGCGTCACATCCTGTCTCCTGTTGCCGCTATCGGTCCCCGTTCCGATCGAAGATCTTCACACCTTCCTGTTACTCGTTCCTCGCGTCTCTTATCAATTCGGTAAGCAACGTAGCTTACTTAACCTCAAAATGACTAACTATTATAAATAACTAATTTGTACTGTATAAAGTTGTCGAGGATTTACAAACTAATTTATTAGATTGTTTACAACAATTGATACGTTTGTAGATGCTCGGCGACTTCCGATCTCTGTACTATACAACACATAAATAGTTTCAAAAAAAGATCTTTGTTGAATTAAAAATGATTCTTGAATACCGATCTTTGAGACCGAAACAACAGTCAATATCTTTTAATTTTTGACAGGGTGAATAACACATTTCTTTCTTTCCTAATATATCTTTAGTTAACCAATCAGCTGCCTAATGATCTGTCGTTCACCAATTTATAGACATTCTCCTCTTCTTAAAAGAAATATTTATACTTGCAGCCATAAATGACCGTAAAAAATTTGTAAATATAAATAATGTTCCATTTTGAGAACCGATACAAAAGAAGCCTCGATTACACGTGGCAGGGAAGAGCTTAAAAGCAGAATACTCCATGATGTATAACGATTCCCGAGTTCGTGTAACGATTCTTAGAGTAGATAAGCGAAGATAACGCGTAACCGCGAGCCCCGTTGGGATCCGTTTCCCCTAAACGATGATTCATAGAATTACGCGTGTCGAGAGCAGTTTCGTTAGCAATCGGAAATGAGGTTGCTCCGACGCGGGGGCTGTAATTGAACGATAACCGAGATTACAGGGCAAGGCGAGAGAAATAAGAGCTTGGTTTGGTTTGGTTGTTTCAGGACGAGGTGGGAGGCAGTACGGTGGTAGCCGAGGGTGTAGTAGGCGGCATAAAGGGCCCAGGCGGCGGGTGCCGCGCATCCTCGATGACGATGGCCGAGAGCGCCGTGGAGGACGCCGCAGCCGCGCCCTCGGGTCCAGCGAAGCCGCCACCGCCCTCCTGTACGAACAACAACACCCTGGCTGCGACCGCGAACCGCAACCACCGGAACCTTCGCCGACGGAAACGGTTGGACCAGGTGCTGGACAAGCTGCAACATCGAAGTTCGCCATCGGAGGGTGAGGTGTTGCGTTTCGAAGGCAGCGGGCCGGTGTCCGAGGAGGAGGAGGACGTGTTCGGTTCACCGAGGTCATCTTCGAGATCCGCGGCGGATCCGCCGTCGGGCATCAGCCTGTTGCCACTGAGGCTGAAGAGCGAGGAGCCCGTGACACCTATCGATGAGGAGGGGAGCACGAATGATGTCGATCAGCAGCAGCAACAACAGCAGAATCATCATTCTCATCACCCGCACCATCACCCTCATCATCATCGTCACCGGCACAGGCATCATCATAGGAACAACGCTAACCACGTGTACGATCACATTCACCCGTCCCATCAGAGATCGTCCGCGCCCAAGTACGCCGGATGTACCTGCGTCCAGTGCTCCCAATCGGCATCCCCGTCGATGGTGCTACCTTCACCGACCTCCCCGTTGACTCCTCTCACGCCGCTTACACCGCTCACGCCCCTCAGTCTGCCGCCGCTGACGCCCGGATCTCTGTCGTCGTATAGCTTCGAGCACTACATGCACACCAAGTACCTGCCGGATATATTCAGAGGACGCAGCCACTCGGACTCGGACCTGGTCCCGGGATGGGACCAGAAGCCGCCGCTCTCGACCTCGTCTGTCTTCATGAACCATCCTCTGAGGAGCGGCTCCCTCGAGAGCGATACGACGAGTCCGCAAGAGTCGCCGTTGGACCTCTCGATGAAGAACCTCATGGCATCCGCGGCCGCGGCGGCGGTTTCCGGGAGACCACCCGCGCTTCAATTGCTACCGCCTGGAATAGTGTCCAGGGGATCGGTGAGCGTGCCTGTCGTGAAAGGCGACGTCGCGTCCCCGACGACCGAAGAGAGCGTCGCCGAGAGATACAACCTCGTGGTGAGGCCCGTGGTGGAGAAGATGCCACCCGGCGCGAACGTCGCTTACGTCTGTCCTGTCTGCGGTCAGATGTTCAGTCTGCACGATCGGCTGGCTAAGCACATGGCCTCCAGGCATCGCAGACAGGGTCCACAGGACGCGTCCGCTAAGGCGTACCTCTGTGACGTGTGCAAGAGGAGCTTCGCCAGGTCCGACATGCTCACCAGACACATGAGGCTACACACGGGCGTCAAACCGTACACGTGCCAGACGTGCGGCCAGGTATTCAGCAGGTCGGATCACCTGAGCACTCACCAGAGGACGCACACCGGCGAGAAACCGTACAAGTGTCCTCAATGCGCGTACGCGGCCTGTCGCCGGGACATGATCACCAGACACTTGAAGACCCACGCGAAATGCTCGGACATTCAGACGCCGAAGAGCGAGCCCGGTCTTCTCACCGGTGAAGACAGCCCAACGTTCGCGCAGGAGATGGCCTCGCCTTCCGCCACGATCAAGGCCGAATGACGACGGCCAGTGGTTCCGCGCGGACCTCGAGGGAAACAGAGATCCCCGTCTCAGCGACGCCGACGACGGTGCAGGTGCTGAAGAGGACAACGGCGAAGGGTTACGGATCCACCGGTTCATCACGGAGCTCGTCTCCCAGCTCCGATAGGACTCGCCGGTAGAGCTTTAGGATATTCAGATCTTCCTCGACTGTTCGGGTATTCTTCGGAAGTTGTCCTCGCTGTCTTACAGTTGTCAAAAAAGAAAACTTTATGCGAGCCGTTTTAAACACGTTTCAAGCTTGTCACAGTATTATCGTATCTCTTCGTCTTCCCCGTTGCTTCCTCTGAACTCGCGCGGATCTTCGCCGCAGCTCGTCGTCGGACATCGGAGACGCAGCTACTCCGAGAGATCGTTCCAGCAATGCTCGACCATCCGTCGAGTGTATCGTTTTACACTTTTTAACGGAAGCAGAGTCGAGTGATTTTATACAGGAATTATTTTTTAGTTGCGACCGAAGGAATTCGTGGTTGTGTTTTTCTTTTAGGCGAATCGTTGAGACTGTCGCGTCCTCTTACGGAAACGGCGACTTTTATGGCTTTCGGGCGTCGCGTTCCGTGGAGATTAGTTAGGCTTCGGACTTGAGCGACGGACGATCATTGTTGGAATCTCTTGGAGTACGCGATCTCGATCGAACGGTGTTTGTATCTATCGCCTTGAAACATTAACGGTCTGAAAGCATTCCCACAAGCCTTCTCCGCGAAGGTTCGCGAAAACGGTGCTTGAAGGCTCGATACCGCCGTTGTGGTATCGAGACGCGATCGACGCGGTCGATCGTTTGGATCCGTTCCGTCGTCATCGTTCCTCGACACGAGAGCGAAAACTTGTGCCAAATTTTTTGTCTGTTCAGAAACTGCTGGACACGCGGATGTCCATTCGTTTTGCTGTTTGATTGGCCGTTGTTATGAGGGAGAAAATGTTTCCGTAAACTCGCGAATCGTCAGCGCTGTTCTCGAAGCTCGTCGTTGCTCGTGATCTATTTAAATTTTGTCGACCCACCAGGCGAGAAACCGGAGTCCTCGAGACGATTGTTCGAACGTGAAACACTTACCAAGCTACGAGTGGTATCATTGTTAATCGACTAGGATAGACTGTTTTTTATTGCGCGTTTCGAAATTCCCTTCGAACTGTGTCGTGATATTTATATCGAAATTTGTTGTTAACTCGCGACCGAGACGGTAACGTTGGATTGTAACGTTGTAAGAGCCACGAAGGAGTCCAAGGACGCGCGGAGATGAAGAGGGGAAGCTGGAAGGCGTGATTTTGGCTCACAGCAAAGACAGAACAAAAATGGAGTAAAACGAACGTAATCGTACCTGCAAAATGAATGAAACTTAAAGCATAATAAATCGTCTAGACGTAACGTTAATTAGTGGGTAATATTGATATTATTATTGCGTTTTTATTATTACGAATATTAATATTATTAATTATTAATATTATTCTCATTGTATTTGTTGGCGTGAGAATGTTGCGAAGCATGCGGAGGAACAGAGAAATATTTTTTTACACGATGTCGAAGGGGTTCCGTGAACTAGATCCGTTAGGGGAAACGGAGAACGTAAAAAACATGTATAATAGAATTGGTGAGAAACCTCGCCAAGATAGCGCATTGCGCGTATAATTTAATTGCTGACTCGAAATTGCGCTTTTCGACGATCCGGCTAGGTGGGTGAGTTCTCCTCTCGGCTCTTTTGCGCACGACCCGTTCGACTGTTCGATCGTGAACGATCGATTGTGAGCGTATTCCGACGAAGTGCTGGTCGATTTCGACGACATTCGAATCCACGATGCTTTTGGACGATCCCTCGAAAATACTCACCACTTCACAGGCGTATACGCAGTTCCGCGGTCTGATTCCATTTACGGGACAATCAGCCTTGAACGCTTAGTCGACCAAAGTCCTCGTGTCCCTATAGTTCAGAACAAAATTGGCTGATCGCTCGAGGTTCCTCGGCGAACATATCTCTTCCTGCAAGAATAACCCTTAGCACTCGAGAGTCACCTATATGGCGTCACTAAAAGTTACTGTACTATTATTTAAAATATTGTTTACATTTATCAGATATGTCGGTATCTAACCAATTAATAAACATTTAAGTATTGTATGAGGTATTATATCAATTTCATATCAACCAAATTTTAAAAAATCATAGGGAATGAAAATATTCTAGGTCAGAAGAAACGTTTGATGTTCGAGTTAAAATACCTCCGAGTGCAAAGGGTTAACGACAAATTGCCTTTCCCAAGATACGATGCTCTCTCGTTACACATTAATATGTTGACAGCTGCATTGGCATTTATAAAACTCCTGAAAGATCGAAGCTGAATAAACACTTTTTCAACCTTGTATCTGAAAGTAAATATTCAATTTTAAGTCTGATGTGGCATTGAAAGTGCTAAATATTGGGTTGGCAAGATAGTAATGTCGGTATTTTAAGGTGAAATAAAAAACCGATTTTCTTTATTCCAATATTTTCTTATCTGTTTTTTTTCTGCAAAAGATCATCGAACAAAAGGAGAAATCTCTTATTCGTTAAAGTTCATTGCTCGAAGAAAAAAATCGTTGTTAAAGTAAAAAGAAGAAAAAATACTTGTTGTTAAAGCGGTATACAAAATCTTTTCTCGTATAAGTTTTCAATGAAGTTATAAGAGACATAATAACAGAACACTGTAACAATCTGTTCATGAACAAAATAGTTTTCTTCCTTCAGTATTTTACTACACTGAAACTACACTAATACTTTGTGAAATGGCAATCAAGGTTCCTATACTTAAGAAGAATTACGGAAAACCAGCTCTGATCATGTGCTACAACGAAAGAGCAGACCTTTTTTCTGTTAAGGCTGATGGAAAAAAAATTTAGGTACACCCCGCTGAGGGGGGTAGTGTGAGGGTTCAGGGGATCGGATGTTCGGATCCCCCACTACCCTCTAAAAGAAAACCATCACCCGGGGCTTGCGCCCTTTCCTCCCTCAGGCTCATACGTGGAACGGCCGGTGCCTCTAATTCCACGCCTGTTCTTGTCTAATAGCGAAAGAGCAGACCTGATGTGATCACAATATCCCTGGACTGCTTCAGATTTGTACACTTCGAACACAGTTAAAGGGTTTTGATTGGACTATAGCGCAGATTCCCGCAGGACTTCGGTCACAGGGCGAGCGTCATTGAATCAGTACATAATGATGTTAGTCATGCGTGAGTCCGTCGACGAATCGGTCGGGCTGGATTTTCGCTAACACGCGAGCCGACCACGCGTGGCACCAACTACTTTGAACCTTGCTCAATCTCGACCGTTTGCCTTTTCCCTTGCCATAACTCGCTGATCGACCGGCGGGTCCACCGTTCATGGCCACGGTTGCAGGCAAAGTGATACACACGAGCGTCGTGGGTCACTCCCCCGAATGTTCTCTTTCTTTCCTTTGTTTTTTGTAATTATTTCTGTCTTATTTTCGAGAGACACACGCTCGTCCGTACATGGACACGGGTTCCGCATAGTAGGGTACGGACAGACGAACGGACGAACGAACAAACGTTGTACACACGGAGAAAAACACGGTGGTATGGTGTGCGTGGCCCGCGCAAGGGGTATGTATATCTGTATTTTTGTATACCGAGGTTTTTTCTAATTAGTCTCTACCGTTTAAGCGTTTTCTCGAGGAGGAACGGAACGAGTAATTAGCCATTAAGGAGAAAAACTGTCGCTCTCTGCTTGCCATTTTAACTTGCCTCTGTCGATCGAACGATTACTCGGAAGGTGGCTTGTCGGAGAGACAAGGTGGACAAGAAGGGAGGGACCTTGGGACGGAAGGTCTCGACATTTTAGGAGAATCACTCGCGACGCGTACTCCATTTTTAACAGTTTTTCTTTATCCCCCCTTTGGCGTTTTAAGAATTCTTTCTTAACGGACACTTGAAATTTCTGTTTTCCCTCACCGTGGTCCCCGTCTTGTTTTGCGATACGTTGCGAAGCTCGTTACCTTGCGTCTCGACGTCCGTCCCTAAGCGCGATTCAGCCTTAAAACTGCGAGGATCTCTCGCGAGAGACGCCCGTTCGACACACGAAGAGAATAATGTGTAAGTAGAAGATGATAAAGAAGGGAAACGATGCGTAAAACACGCTCGACTTGCCCCGAGGGCAATTAAACGATCGCCGTGCCAGACAACCTGTTCTTGTAATTATTAACACATTCGTACGATTATAATTATTTCTATTATTATTATTATATTATTATTATTAATTATTATTATTAATTATTACGCCCTAGTTACGTTGTTAAGTGATTAATCATGTTTAATGCTTCTATTATTTATTTTGTTATCCTATTCGCAAGTCAAGCTTCCTATTTTTCGCCCCCGTTCTTACATTCATTATCCCCCAGACCCTTCGACCCCTTGTTCCTTGTTCCATCGAATTAGGTCGATTTCATCGTCGGAGGGACGGAGAAGAACGCTACGATTTCCTCCTTGTCGCTCGTGCACGGACAGCACGCGCTTGCATTTATAAAAAAAAGATATTCATTTTCGTTTACTCGTGCGATTCGTTTTGTTCGTGCGCGCGTCCTTGTACTCCCTGAGCTTCTTCTCCAGCCGTCCGTCCGGTCGTTCCGTTCTTCCCAACTGGAAGAAAACGGGAATGGAACTCGCGGAACGACAGCGATGAAAATGGCCCACAATCCCCCGCGGGATCCCGAACCCCGAGCGAGAACGCGTTCAGTTCATGTTTTTCTTTTTGTACTCGATACGGCGAACAAGCAGAAAACAAGAACGTTCGCGCGAGAGAGTTTCTGTAAATTATTGATGACGATGATTGTGTATGTTAATTTATAAATTATGTTGTGTTTACGAATCGTGCCAGAATGGAACAAAAATATAATTTTTCAACGAACCACTCCGCCTTCTGATTTTTTTTCTCTGTCTCCATGATTCATTACGTTCTCCCACACCCGCCCCAGATCTTCGCTTTCCGTTTTTTCTTTTCTCTCTCGCTCTCTTTGTCTTTCGTACCGCGTCTGCTTCTATCCACATTTTCGTTTCTCACGCAGCGATTGTGTCCGTTCGATCGTTTGTTAATTATACACGGTGCCTTCGTCTTCGTGAAGCTGCGAGAATCGCGACGAACCAGAAATACATATCATTTTTAAGGCTGAAGATTCGGATAAGATAACACACACACGAGGGTAGAATATTTTTCCATGTCCGATACAATTCTGTCGAAGGAGCTTCTTTACACTATCGAGTATGTGGGAAATGTGTACCATGTTTATATTTGCGATCAGTGTTGTGCAAGGGAACCCGCTAATCTCCTCGTGTCACTCGGTTGACCGAAACTGAAACCGTAATGGGGTGGAGGAAATCGATTTTATAATGACTGAACTTTACGGTATTTTTTTCGGTTTTCGTTGATCGACGTCGATCAGCTTCGGTCAGCCGTAGATCCAAATTAATTAACAGCTATACAATTCGATGCAGTTCGATTAACACTAAATCAACCACGGTTAAATTGCCGGTATTTTATTTTCCAATTATTGAAATTATAAAAATTCATTTATGCGAAGTAATAGAATAAATTATATTGGAAATTGTAGACATTCTCATTGAATTTAGCGTCGCCATTTTTAAGGCAATACTTTCCAGACACTTTTAATGCTTGGTAGGTTTAGTGTTAACATGGATAAAAAATAAACGTGAAATGGAATAATTATCGTTCCGTTTGATCGGCGACAATAATCGAGGCACGATTCATTTATCCGACCACTGCACAACACTGCCCAAAAACCACTCGTCTATGATCGTAAATCTACACGGCCTTTCTTGAATGGAATAGGCTCGAACAGATCTTGTGATGTCCCCTTTGTACCCGTTTCTACAATACAATTACAAGTTGATAATCTTTGTATCTGTACATCGAAAGACAAACCGAATCTGTATGTTGCTGCACACTTATGATGGAAATATATATACACATTAATTGTTTTTACAATTGACTGTGATACCTGAGAATTCTTACTGTTTTCGTCGTTGTTCGCTCGGGAATCTATTCATGCTAGGCGGTGTGCTGGTAACCGAAATTTCGGGTTCGGGTCAGGCCGATTCCTAACACTATATAAAGTTCAGGTACTGGGAATTATAGTGGGGTCGAATCAGGTTCCGAAAGCTTACAATGCTCGGGTAACCGAAGTTGAGGGGGAGTTATGTTTGAAGATTCCAACATCTTGTAAATTTTTGCTAAATATAGTTGGGTCTATTGGGTCGGGTCGGATTAGAATACAAAAGTTTGCAATGCTCGGGTAACCGAAGTTGCGGGGGAATTAAGTTTAAGGATCCTAAAACTTAGGTCAAAAAATCCAAATGTTCGGATACCTCTTCAGGTACCTTTTTTTCCTATCTTGGGGAAAGTCAGTTTAAGAATTCTAAAAACTAGCAACCACATGAGTACGACGTTTCTTTTATCACGAATTTTACATTTTAACTTTTCCGGAACTCAAACTTTAAAAACTTTCGGGATCTCGACCCGACTCGGTCCGAGGTTCGAGCACCTGCACACTCCTACGTTACGCACTTTCGAATTTCTCGTAGTCCGGCCAGGCGAGATTCGACAAAGAGAGCACTGCGGGGCAAAGATATTGTCATTAGGGAAGATAAAACGTATCGTTGGCTTGAATCAAGATTTATAAGAGTTAAATCATTCCAGATTCGTAATCGTAAAATCGGACGGGAATAGATTTCCAAAGGAATATTTACTGCCGGCCTCATCCTTTTATAGTTATGGCGCTGTCATATTTTATATCGCTGCTGCTATAACCATAATCCTTAACTCCGTCGGGAAAGGTTAATATCGCCGCATAGGCAAACGCGACACCGTTAATTAAGTACGAGTGTACGGCAGCACACCTAGGTCCTCGGGTAAACCGAACTGCGATCTTTATCAAGCTTACCGCTTAGTTGTAATAAAACGTCAATTAATTGCCAATGTCAACATATCTCAAAATAACGTTTTTTAAGTGTCCGCCAGACTGAAATATGTTCGGACTACTTGAATTGCTTCCTGCCCAGAAGTCGCACGGTTTGAAACGCGCAAGTTCAATGATCGAGCGAGATCGTTTTCGAAAGATATACTACGAATAGACTGCGCATTTTAATACATTTATGAATAATGCACTTATGTTCTTGTGAAAATATTGGCTGAGTGAAAAACGAAACAGTAAACGATTAAAGAAATCTATGAATATTGTTATGTAACAATAATATAATATAACTTATATCGTTTTCCGTGTGGATGCAATTAATTTTTTCGTAACTTCTACTTCGCGCAATTGATATAGCACATTTTTATTTTGCATAAAAATCCGCAGAGGCACTGTGAACACGACTATTATAAATCTAGATGAAGATTCGATCATGTTCATGTACATTTTTTATTTTAATTCATCGAAAGCACAATTGCATTTTGGATGTCAAGATTTCTCTCGGAACGCTACGGTAAGTTAATTACAACTAATTAATTAATACTACATTTTCTTTTGCATATATTTAACCCATATGGTTTACGATGTTTTTGAGAAAGTTTATTGTACACACAAGTGTGTCCTTACAACTGCATATATTTTCGATTTCACAACTCAGAGAAAATTCTAATGAAAGGTTTACAATCTTAGAAGGAAAACTGTAAATTATTGATTTTCTGAAATGGAACTGGGTAATTTGGAACGTGTCACATTAGAAATGGCGTAGCATAAATTTATAATGTATAAGATGATGACCTCTAACGACATTTAACCTAGGTAATCATGTCGAGCTTTTCCTTCTACATACTGACGGGGTAATTAAAAGTAAAGGAAGTAGCTACGAACAGAGCTTAAGAGCTTAACGTAATCATTAGCAAAGTAACATTAAGATTATCGATGATTAACTTACCATCTATCGAACCATAACTTACTCGAGATGAGATAACATAAAATAATTTTTGAAGATGACGATAGCCAGTTAAATGAGCTGCAGAAAATGTATCTAAAATTATGAATGAGCATTATGTATCACAGTATTCTGATAACTAGATTATAAATTTTAATACATAATAAGAATTATCTGTATTGACCCCTTGCACTACAATTTATTTTACAGGGATTAAAATGTCTTTGACGCTCACAATTTCTGAAAAGAAGAACGAAATTCAATTTAATAGATACGTAGTCTTTAATGGCCATGTATTAACAACAACAAAATAGAATTTCATTTTCGTTCAAAGAAAATTGATAACACAATCATCTGGCAGATTCTGTCCGAAATCCTCATCACAAGTCTGACCAAGTTAACACTAGGACTTCCGGATCAGTCAAAATGGCTGGTGCGAACTTTTTTCTATTAGAAATATAAATATGTTTTTCAGAGAATTTTTTTTAGCGAACTTCTCTATTGAAGTACATATTTAAATAAAACTTGTACGAAATCTAAATAAATGCAATATTGTTCTAGTGTCAATTACACGAAGCTTGAATATATTTCTTCTTCTAACAATTTTAACAATAATTTGTTAATTACTCTGATGTTTTCATCGTTTCATTATGTACCCACTAATTTTTACTAGAAAATGCTCAATATGTCGCCGTTTATCGATTGTAACCCGACTTGCATAATCGACCATGTACGTACACGCGTGATATCGTTCACGTAAAAAAAAAAGTAATATAAATTCGTGTACCAGAAGGAAACATCTGTAGCGAGGTAGAAAACGGAAAACACCACCGACGCGACGCGAAGCGTATGCAGCGGCAACAAAAATGGTTTTTGCAATTGACTGATCGCAACACGAGCAAACTTTCGTTCGACAACGTGCTGACTCGGAGCGTTTCCCGGCCTGTTCGAAATAAAACGACGCACCGGATGTTGTCGGGTCGAAAATATTATTCCGGGCGATCTCGCGATGATTAATTCTCGCGATGCACGCGATCGGCAGGTCGAAACGTTTTTTGATCGCTGCGAACGTTCGAAGTGATCCGCGTGTTTGCGCCACAGGACCGTGGGTATTATAAGATTACGATACCGGTCGTTAATTCCGTCACGTTTCGTCTCACCGCACTCGGAATTGAAACCGGCGAAGCAGACATTTTTGTGAGAACGATACACTTTCGCCAATCCTGTCTTCTTTTAAATTTTATTCCCACAAATAGAAATTAGCATTATTATTAGCATTATCCATTAATGTATGAAGAAATTGGCTAGGTGAAATATAAAACAGTGGAAAGTGAGAAAAGTCTAAAAGTGTTATGTTGTTTTCAAGTGTGGTAAACTGTTAGGGGCTGAAATGAATTTTTATTTAACTCCTGCTGCCCACAAGAACATTATTGATTTAAATTATTCCTTTTAAGTTTTTGTCATAAATGCACAAAATCCACAGTCTAATCTAACAATATTTTTAGTTTAGTATAGCACAGTTTCGAAAAATTAAGTCAAAATATGTTTACCATAGTTATACTGAAAGTAAGAAAACAGTAACGTTCAATGTAATAAACATTCACTTACTGCAAACGTGAAAAACCATTTTAGTAGCTTTATAAACGAAATAATAAATAGCATAAAAATACAAAAATTTAAGACTGGAATGCGTGTCTTATGAAGTTATGACAAAAATGAGTTGATGCAATTCAAGGCAGTAAACAGACCAAATGAATAGACTGGATGAATCTAGAATTAATTTAAGAATGTCAATGTATTAATGTAAGGCTTGTTAAATCATTAAAAGAAGAAACATATTTCTTGGCTCCTGTTTCTCGTAGTTACTGCTAATTTTATTTTGTACAAATATCCATAGTCTATTTATAACATTTCGTAACACTTGAATTGACTTTCTTTGGACACGCTGATCATTATTTTTATTCTGCGTGTTTCACCCTCGCACGGCCGCAACGGGGCCAAGGTATCCTTTTTGAAAGAAGCATTAAGTCGGGCGTATTATTACGAGTAATTGTGCGGCGTAACGTAAATTACCATTCTGTCGGAAGTAATTAAATTGATCCTGTGGAAAAAGAATGAAAGAAATCCTTTCCCGAGGGACTCGAAAATGTTTCGCCGAATTTATCTCCGCCCAATCACGAACCTGCGCTTCCTTCACCTTTCGACCCTCGTCCTTAAATCTCGCCGGTAGATTACACGTTTAATTATGGGATCGATTACGCCGGCCGCGAGATATCTCGATCGATACACCGGCCCTGAGTGTTCTCTCTCTCTCTTTCTCTCTCGCTCTCTCCCTTGCGTTCATCAAAGCGGCTTTCTGTTCTCGTTAAATCAAGACCACGACTTCCGACTTGAACTGCAATCGCTCTATTTGAGATCGATATCGCGTCGAACACCTATCCGAATCTCGTTGAAAAGCATCGAGCCTGACGTTCGACGCAAGCGAACAAAAGTAAAACGCGAAGGGAAATGGAAGACTGCCTGTATGTGTATGTACTTTTTCCTATCTCGAACGGCAGTCTCACTTATCGCGATCTTGTTGATCGACGTGACTACTTAACATCCATTCCGCTACCTATTAACAATGTAATTTATATCGGTTTGAATGATGCCCGACACGCACCCGACAAAAACAGGAGCACTGCGGAAATGTAATTGCTTAGGAGAATTGCTTACAATCGGGGATGAGAGGTTCATCGTTTCGCTACGGAACTTTAGGCACTGCGTGATTAATCCTCGAAAGTCGTGACATACGGAGATCAATAGAATTTAATCTTCATACGATCCAGAAAAATCGTAGCGGTTTCAGTTTTCGTCTCACTGTTTCGTTTAAGCTGTGTCTCGTGCACGATGTCTTAGTTCAGCGTGCTTATCAGCTATTCAATGTAATGCATTCTTTTGTAGAACGTGAGAAATGATACTGTTATACAAAAGTATAAATCAGTTATAAAATATATAAAGTCAGTAGTTACGGTACGAATATCGTGCTGTGCATTATAATTTTAGAAAACATAGTGTGTGACTGCTATACGTTATTGTATACAAATTACAAGCTTAAAATTACTTAGACTTATTAAAATTTCATAGCCATAGGTGTAACTGAATGAATAAATTCATTTAATAACTTCTGATAGAAGCATCTTTGTAAATCCAAGAACTATTTAATAATTTTCGCCGGTCGTTTCTAAAACAAGCCACTTATAGAAATAATTGGTGAAAATAATTGCATTCGTTCATTAACCCTTCGTAAACGAAAGTCGTCTATTGACGTGTTTAAACTTTTACATTTAATTCCCGAAGTTGCAAATGTATAATTCAATTACGTACATAATAAGATGTGAGTACGTACTGTTCATTTCTTTTATTACTTGAGATTTTTAGTTCTTTCAAGAAAACATCCTTCGTATTGTAAAAAATCTTAATCCGAAGGTTGCTTTTAGTTTGATCTGAATAAGTCATTGTACAGTATCTAATATAGAAAATGGAAACACATACGTTCATTTTATTTGTCATTTATACTATGATGAATTTGTGAAAACAAGGACTCTGGTCCATTCATTTCACTAATGAATTGCCACCAAGATTTCTTTCAGTCCGTTGATCGAGAATGCTGGAACATTTCACTGGATAAGTTTCGCGGTAGTCGAAGGTGAAGGGCGACTTTATATGGCTAATAATGTGAGAAAAGAAAGGGAGGAGAGAAAGAGAAAGGCCGTTGACGTGTCAAGCGTCGAACAGGAGCATCAGTGCATGGGCGTGATGTTCGAATTTCACGAAAAGCAATGCAGGTGACGGTGCATTAAAGGGTGTACAAGGTCGTTATCGCGCGAATGCATAATAATGTTCAGGTTGATTTACGCTGCGCCCGGGATTTCAGGTGTGCACATATACAGATCTCATTATGCGCGTATTATATGCACGAGGGATCGATGTGTGAGGATAGGCGTGTACATGTATATCGACGCGGCCGTATCCTGTTCCCTGCGATCGATACCCCGGATAAGTGGTAATGGAATAATCGACGTTTCGTGTAAAGGATATTCGGATAATCAGCTATCCGATGCGCGATATCTCCATAACAATATCCGGTGACATAATTTTTTTTCTTCAAATATTCACTCCTATCGTTCGGTATCCGAACGGTGAACCGTCGCGAACCGGTTCGCGGGGAGAGGGGAAACCGTGTAATTGGACTAACGGACCATTGTCAAGTTTATCTTAATCGTGTTCCCAGTAGTTTATTGGCGAAAATTGCGGATCGATGTTGACACGTGGCTCCAGCGAATTTCCGCAAACGTCTTTCTGGCCGATCTATACACGTGTCGTTTTAACTTTATTTCAGCAGGGAACGCGTACCGTTAAAATGGCACTCTGCTTAAAAAATTCTTCGATCACAGCTATCGGTCATTGCTAGACTGCGGATCTTTACGCAAATTTCTCGATATCATTTACGGGTCACAGCATTTACATAATACTTCATTTCTACCGTGATTGACTTTAATACTTTCAAAAAATAATATGACTCACACGCGCACACGATTGTAGGCGCTTTTACATTTATTAAATATTTTTAAACACCCTTTTATCATCCATGCATTAATGTGTTATGGCTGTAAAAAGAGTTACTATTCTTATGACCAGGGACATTTGTCAGTGTACGAAATTATATGTAACTGTATTGTGTTCTTAGCAGTGTTTAATTTATTTATTAAGGGCGATGGTCAGAATATTTAATAAGAAAATTTTATGATATCCATATTATTTATAATCTAACATTTTAAAGACTGTCGGAAGACTTAATGTCTATGCTTATTTTAACAAATTTTTAACAAATGCGCAATTTTAATGTAAACTTATTATTATTAACGCTTACCATTCGAGGGATGACTCTGAGAGGCACCACTAAAAATAGCTGTACCATTATTAAAAATATTGTTTCCATTATTATATGTTGGTATCTAACCAATTTCATATCCACAAAATTAAAAAATCATATCGAATAAAATTATTCTAGGCCGGAAGAAATGTTTAATTTTCGAGTTAAAATAGCTCCGAGTGCAAAGGGTTAAAGTCGGATAAAACTATAGATTAATCAAGAATTATTGTATAAGAAAATGGTATGTTCGACTTGATGTTTTATCAGATCAGAGTGTATTGCATGACGTTTCACGTTTACAACGATCGAGTTACATAGATTACAGATATTCTTTCGTCTACAGTATTATGATATCGTTCTCAGATACACCGAGTAAGAAGACGATCTTAGCTACCTTAGGAAGAACGTGACGATACCGTATCCTAGGGAGTAGGAGTCGGAGAGCCTTGAAAAACTGCTGACGAGCCATCGTGAGGAGGGTCATCCACCTCCAATCTTCTCTCAGCACAATTTCGAGATCGGTAACTATATCGCTTCTTTGCCTAACAGGGGTACACAATGGTCTTAACATTTTATAAACACGTAATACGATCGGTATCTTCGTGCTGGCAAGTAAACAGAAATTGTAACAATATAGTGGAATACAATACAAATGGAAAAATCTGAATGATTGAAGTCAATTCATGCACCTTCTTTCTTTATGCTGAATGAAAATGACGTGTTATCGTAGAAAGCACACACGCATTGAGGAGTGTTGGATCGGCCAACATCAAAGTTCAGAATGAGAATTCATAACAAAGTTCATAATGATGGTTCGGATCGGCATGTACGAAAGGCTCAAAGGCTCGTAATCGAATGAAAACTCTCTTTTCTGCAATTCCCTACCACAGCTTAGAAAGTGTCATTTCTTTGGTAGAGGGATAGATGAGGAAGCAATCACCAGTTTGGTGCGTAGTCCAAATTTGTGGAACGCCTACGAAGATCGTGATTTCATTTCTCACGCAATCTCACCAGCCGCTGCACAAAGATCCCTTCTTTTACAATCTATTCCCAAAACTGATGTCGCCTTTCCGCTGAGTGTGGGCCTGCGGTGCGTCACTTGTCATTGACTGGGGCGCGGTTAGTTTTCCTTTGTGATTGGGACCAGGACACTTTGCCTTCTACCGTACCCAAGTCCGTAACTAATTCTGAGGGTTAAGGGTGCCAATAAAGAACTCTGAAATGACTGTGTTCCACTCGATCGCAGCACAGGCCCACAAAAAATGTCTAGGTAATTCTAGACACTATTGATTGAGTACTACTAATAGACTGGGGATCTTCATGCAAAAATCGTTTGCATCAATTACAAGAAACAGAAGCCAAACAGAAATTTCTGTCTCCTCTTATTTATTTTAATAAGCTAAAACTAATACACTGATATCTTCTATCACTAATACACTGATTATTCTTGTAAATATCCAATTGAAGATGTTCAGGATCATTCACTACTTTATTTATGAATTATTTAGACAGCGGATGTTTATGCAATTTCCAATTTTTGTATTTAAATTTTCAGAAAGTGGAATCACGAAAAATCTTATTTTCAGTGGTGGTAACCTTTGTAGATCTGAAATAGATAAAAATTATACAAAACTCTGTAGAATTTTATATTCTAGCATTTTTTGGAAAAGTTCAGAAGCCAGAAAGGCGCAAAGATCTGCAGTCTATCGAACACAGAGGAATAAAATTGAATTTCGATGCCAAAGATATGAGTGACATTAATAGTTTAGAAGACTTTCTCGGAAATCTTAATCGCCAGCTGACACTTTATTGTGCGGGAAGGAGTGAACAGGTTTCCTACCATTTATAGCGAGCATTTCAAGTGACTCGCGCGGAAAGTGGCAGGAACGTCTTAGCATTTTTCCTGATAGAATTTCTGTAATTACTTATAAGACTGGCTGATCCCTCGTGATCGTCGACAGGAAGCGGCGTGACGCTTAGTGGCGTGATTCTCGCGATCCGATCCCGTCGTTTTCTCGCTTTTTCTCGAGTGCACGCCGACGCGCGCGCGACGCTGTCCTCACGGATATAAATTATTGCGGGCCTGGTCGGCCCGTTCCGGCCACGTGCAAAAAAATCAGCCGCTACCCATTAGAAATTATAAGTGCTGCCGGTGGACGGGCCTTCAACCGACATCGCCGACTTCTCTGTTTCTCTTTCCTCGTTTTTTAAACTCCCCCGCGCGCCGGCTCCCTTCGCCGCGGCGCGGCGGCTGCCTCTTTTTCTTCCTCTTCTTCCCTCGATCAGCCCGGTGAACCGGCTGATCGTACTTGTCACTGGTCCTCGTTCCACCCACGCCACGCCATGCCACGCTCGCCTTTCTACGCCGTGGACCGGTCCAACTTTTTGTCGCGACCACCTTCTCCCGTCTACCTTTCCTTCCTCCAACCCCCGCCTCCGGGAGCTCTCGATCTTTCTCCTCCCTTTTTACTCTCTTTCGATCTATTCATCTTTCCCATACCACAGCCCCTTTCTCTTTGTCTTCAGTGCCCGGTACTCCTCTCATACCGGGAAACGTCGATCGGCTATCGAGATACCTCTGAAATGAGTTGTCGCGATCGACGAGCGGCGTTCGCTTGTCCTGGGGTAACTTTATCGATTACATGTGTCGAACGTATTTTATTTTAATATTATTTCTAATTTATCATGACGTAATAATATGTGTATGCGTTCTATGGAAGAATAATGCGTTGCGAATAAAAAAAACAAATTGGTCACCCTCAAAACTTAGGACAACATAATAAAATATTATAAAATAAAATCGATAACATTTTGTATGTATTAATACGGACGAAAAAGAGCCATGTTCTAATTACTGCGTACTCATTATACTGCAGATTAGAATTCGAAATATATTAATTTAAATAAATCCTGAGTACAGTAATAAATAATATATATATTTAAAATTCGTCTGAGTTTAGTACGATTTTTAATTATTTCAGATCTGTAAAGAATACACCAGTGAAAAAAAAGATTTCATTTGATTTCACTTTCTTAAAATTCGTTTACAAGAATTACAATTAGCATAAACATCAACAGCCTAGTGATAACTTACAAACCTAATTCCTTATGTAAGCTTGAATTTGATTAATAGTGTCTCCTCCCATATGGGTCAGTCGAACGAATTGGGTTTAAGTTCTTCAGCGAAAGACCTAGGGTATCCGAGCATTCAATTATTTACGAATGCTAGAATGGCGTTTTTCGCCGCTAGATTCGACATAGAATGACAGACATAAGCGCAGTCGATTTTCTTGCCACGACTTCGTTATATCCTCTCCTCAGCACGCAGAATATGCTCGTCCTGACTCTTTCTGCAGGGATGCTAGCGACTCGCGGAATGCGTTCTTTCTGTGTCGAGATTTACTGCGTCATCTGGCGCGGACAGTGACACGCGGTGGAATGTTGACTGTTCGTTGCAGCTCGCTATCTAAACATCGAAAGATGAAGTTTCGATGGTGGATTCATTGAAGAATGGTTCCCAAATCTGTAAGAAAATTTGCTGAACGAATATAGTCGTGGCTGTCATGAAATCGTCAGAAGCATCTGCTTGGGGTTAAACGGAACGTAGAAATTGCAACAGAATTTTATTACAAACGAAAGCTACATGTCAATCTAGATTCGGTAGGGCCTCGACTATCCAAACCTCCGATGTCTGAAATCTTTAGCATACCAACATATTTCAAAAAGCTCAATCTAAAGCGATCTGTATGCAATACTGTTTATTGTACAAATTAAATTTAGCATTATGACCGAGTGGTTTCTGATATTAGATCAGTCATATTTCTCTGTTTAGTTCGGATAATCGAGGTTCTACTGCAATCGACTCGCTGCTTTTAACACATTGCGCACCAGACCAATTTTCGATTACTGTCCCACGTTATTAGAATGCTTTGTTTCGTCTACGATTAGATTGCAAATCTTTATTATCTTCTTCTATCTTCTATCTTCTATCTATATAAATAAAAATTAAATGCTGTTGGTTGGTAAGCGCATCACTTGAGAACGGCCTGTCGAGTCGGCTAGTGTGAAATAAAAATTTTCTGAACTGATTGTAAGGAACACAAGTTAAATGGCAGTCTATTTCTTCTTTTACAACAACTACGAAAGAAGATAACATTAAACTAATTTCTACTTAATTCAATACTTCCGAATGAAGAACAGAGGAGAACACACTCTAATTTCTTAGATACTCAAGTACAGATTAGGAAAGGCAAACACGAATGTCCCGATTTGTAGAAGCCAGTACACCAGCACGTTAGCTATCAAGCTCACCTCTGTATGCGTTGGAACGACTGAACCAGGTACTCGGAGTGTTCCAAGAGCCCGATAGCAGTTTCAAGGAAAGCCTAGCCCGAGCAGGATCGCAGATGCTGTTTGCGTCGAGCATCGATTCCATACACAAGTCCGCGCGGCGATCGCAGGCCGGGCTCCCATTCAAAGCGTGGACCCAATAAATTGTCATTCATGACAAACTGAGGACAAAGTAAAGGCGCACGGCATCGACGTGGTATCCACCACCATGGCAGGATTCACGACGGACACTGGCAATGCCGTGGTGGCCAAGACGTCGCGGCGTTATGCTGTATCTTCAGGCAATAGATCACCCGCTCGGCGTAATCGAGCAACGCGCGTTCGACTGTCGACGTCCGCGACGTCCGCAGCACGCGAATTTCTTGGATGTCCCTCTCGACATATTAGGTCGTCTCATTAGTTCCTACCGCGGACTTGTTTATACCGGATCGGAAACATTAGCGAACTTTTTGGCAAGTTCTGTCTGTGGACCGTAGAACTTCTTTGGAAAACATTCTTACGCTATGAGCTGCTCATTTGCCAAATCAATTAACATTTTGTTTACAGGATTTAACCCTTTGCTGTTGCAGCTATTTTAACTCGAAAATTAAAGATTTCTTCCAAACTAGAAATTGCTTAGATACCAACATATTTAATAATGTAAACAATATTTTGTATAATGGTACAGCAATACCGTAGAACTTCTTTGGAAAACGTTCTTACGCTATGAGCTGCTCATTTGCCAAATCATTTAACATTTTGTTTACAGGATTTAACCCTTTGCAGTTGCAACTATTTTAACTCGAAAATTAAAGATTTCTTCCAAACTAGAAATTGCTTAGATATTAACATATTTAATAATATAAACGATAAAACATATTTAATAATAGAAATGATAATATTCTGCAAAGATTGTGGGGAGCTGTGGTTAAATGAAAATTCATTTCACCCTTAATAGTTTTAACCCTGTACTATTTAAAAAGTGGCGAAACGTTTAAATATATACATTGTTATAATATAAACGCTCTGCTACTCGAATATAAAAAGTAATGAATAAATAATATACATTCTATTGGGTTGGCAAAATATTTCCTTATTTATTCATTTTTGCAAAAGATCATCAAACAGAAGGGAAAATATCTTATTCGTTAACGTTCATTGCTTAAATAAAGAAATTGGAGTCTTTGCACCTTAAAATACCAACATTACTTTCTTGCTACCTCAATATAAAATATAAAACTATAGAAATATATATAACCCGTATAATTCTGATAGTTTTAACTGGAAAAATTTGGTAAATTGTAATCCGAAAAGTTCAACATTTCTTCGGAGACATTCTTGAAGATTGTGGAAAAATTGGCATTCGAAACTAGAATAGCCCTGAACGCTGTTGCTATTTAGGCGCGTTCCATAGCGGACGTGTCGTGCAGAAATTAATCGGTTAATAGAGACAGAGCTCTCTGTACGAGCTCGATGTGACTACTGTTCTGATCGTATCAGCAACGCCCACGCGACGGAAAAGCATCGAGCCCGAACCAAAGACGTCGCCACGCAACCGGTGGTTCCCGTTTTGGAAAAGTTTCTGGCAATCGATCCGGTTGCCGGACACGCATAGTGGCGCACGCACACGCGTCGGACGCGGCGTGCACGCACCGCTTAGATAAGATCATTGTTCTACAAGCACCGAAATGCGAAAAAGTTTGTAGACCGATAGCGGAGCTGATCTGGTTATCCCCGATCTCTTCCTAGTCGGACAGACGTATACGCGAGTTTTTCGTCACTGTCCGAGTACCAGCAGGCTCCGGGTGAAGTGAAACACCGAACGGACACCGGTAACTCGCGATCGCCGTGATAAGATCGCGCTCGAGCCGCCCACGCAGTCGTGGAACGCGTTAATGTTGAGCGGTTTCCTTTCGTGGCGCTGCGGCAATCGTGCTCCACGCCTTGGCGTTGGATCCCCTTTGTGCGATCGTGTTTGTTTAATAAGTTCGTCGGTCGGGTCCGGGATTAACGCGGTCTATCACGCGGGATATTACCGTCAAGAGTAATCTACTGCGAGAGATGTTACAAGCCGGGAAAAATGGACCGAAAGCTTGTTAAATCGAAACTGATTTCAAAGATAGAGTACGTCTTTAGAAATTGTGAACTTTAAATCAATTCTTGTATTTCTTAACATGACACAGAAACCCATCATCTAGAGCTTCTTTCACGTAGATTTTTGTAATTTTCCTTCTCGTCGAATCCAACTTCAATAGTGTCCAAATATAACTTCTTTGAAATAGTCCAACTTTTTATCTATTTGTATCCCTTGTTGCGGCATTATTAGCAAACAAATTCTTTTGTACACATGATCAAGAATTCTCATACCGAATCATACACGCTAATTGCAATCTGGGCGTAGTTAAATTACATCGCAACATAAAATAAAATAAATATCGAATGAACGAAACAATACGTAGAGGGGCACAAGTCTTAATCCGGCGACTCTGATGGTCGCTGGTTATATTGAAAAAATTAACCCTTTGTACTCGACATCAGTTTTTGTCACAGGAACCTCTGTGTCGAGTCACACTCGATATTTTAAAATAGTGGGGAGTCGTCGACAACAAAACTGAAAAATAATTCGGAGTACAAAGGGTCAATGCCAAAAGAGTATTCACTTTCTGGAAGTTCAAAAGCAGAATATCCCGGCAGTAAGAGCAGGGACGGGAAGAAGGTGGTCAAAGAAAGGGACGAGAAGGAGCAGAGGAGCGCCAGAAGTTACAGAGGGAACCCGTTCGAGCGCGGTACTCGCGTTAATTATAAAAAAATGTAAACGGCCGATAATTTTAAATATCGCCGGCCGACAGGTGCGAGCGTTTCGTCCGGACTCGCGTGAAACCGTACAGCTTTAAGCTACCCCGCCTTTATCGGTGCGTGTGCGTGGACCGATCTCGCTATCACGCGAGTGCGAGCACTTTCCTACGCGAGTAATTGGCTCGATTTCATTCGATGCACGCCGCCGCGAGAGATCGCACGATAATCCGCTTCCGTTCGCTACCGGGGAACCTGTTCCGTTCGATTCGGCCATCGCCGCACCGCCGATCGCGTTCCGTTTCGATTCCGTGCCCGCGAGAAGAATGATCGGGAAGATCGGACGCGAATTGTGCAAGGTATGTCTGAAAAGTTCGGTGATTGGTCTCAGAATATAAAGGAAACAAGAGTTACAAACAAAATAGCTTTACTGGCCTTCAAAGTAATCGTCATTATCTACAACACACTTCTGACATCGGTTGTAAAGCTGTTGGAAACTCTCAGCAAACGCTTCTTGTGGAGTAACTCTATCGAATATACATATATTCCTTTCTAAATGTCTATCGCGTTTATTCTACAAAATATCGAGGTCACCTTCAATTTTTAATAATCAATACATATTTTTGACTTTATTATATCGTAGCTGATGTCAAGACGAATCCAACGACCTATATTGTTAACCCTTAAACTTCCATATAGTGCTGAAATCTTAATGAACTGCCAGATCTATCACTCGAACCATTGAAACGTACCGAACGTCCGGCACGGAATACTAAATTGTACTTGATCCTTCATGCATTTTGAACCAAGTGGTTGCTTCGAAAATCAACAGTGCGAGCTTTGACTTGGTTGTATACACACGAAACGGTATATCAATTTTATTCAGCATCATTAGTAATCGCATAGAACAGAGGTTTTTAAACTATGGCCCGCGAATTAATGTTGACATTAACTTTACATCCCCCAACTTTTCGCTTTCATTCAAATAACTAAAGTAAATATGGTGCCTAAGCTTAGGATTCGCACAAAAAAATGTTCAAGGGGGGGGGCCCCAGACAACATAAGTTTAAGAACCCCTGGCATAGAATTTGTCAGTTTCTGTCTTTCCGCGTATGGATCTGTCAGGCGGTGCCGATGAATACACTGGTAGACCTTAACACTTATCCTTTCGCAGCTTCTTTCGCTCGCAGATCGTTCCGAGAGGCGTCTGAGAGTGGTCTCGCGGCGTTCCGGCGGCGCCGAGCGTCGCCAGCAAAGAGCCCCCGATGTCGATAAATAAGTATCACCGCGTTGAAAAGCGCCGATTGGCCGAGCCGCGAAGGAACGCGTGCTCACCTGCGGCTTCGCAGCGTCGCGTCGAAGAAAGGTGCGCGCGCGAGAGATATCGCAGATAAATATCTGCGAGTGCGAGTGCGAATGCGAGTCTGCGTCAATGTGGAGGAGCGAGTGAGACGGAGAGAGAGAGGGAGACCGAGGACGCGGTGAACGTTTGCGCGGCGCGCAGCGGTTTTCACGTGTCAACCGGTTGATATATTTGCGACTAATGACTCGAAGGAATAATTATGACTCTCGCCGCGAGAATTTCAACCGTACGGAATCGTTCGGCCGACGTGTGCGTTCGGTTAAGGGCAGTTGAAGCGCTGCGATAACTCAGTCCGCCGCGACGATCGGAACTTAATCGGATGCATCGAGGTAGATTAACGACTGCGACATGAATGGCCGAGTGTGTTTCGCTGACTTCTGGGGGATATTGATGTTCCTCGGCCATTTCGCGTCCCCTTCCTTGTTCGGACTAAATAGGAGTACCATTTACTTCTTATTCGTAACAGAAATTCCTTCAGTTAACTTCAGTATCTTCTTTTCATTTATTAACATTGTAGACAACGAAAAGCCAATGATCGATAAAATTACGATCCTCCAATATACTCTAACCTCATTGAGAGACTTCAAAACTTTTTTAACGAATAAAATATAAAAGTCGGACGATGGTTCACACGTTGATGTATCCTCGAAAATTCTCAGTGAAGAAGCAGCATGTACGAAAACACGTTGCCTGTTGAATTAACACTAATTTCTTTTGAGGTGTACTAGTAAAAAGTAGGTTAAAATTTGGACATACATTCTTGTTATTTCTATAAAATTGTATAAATTGTGAGAGTATTCCAGAAGGGTAGTATTAAAAGAACACACCATTTTCTAAAAGTTGCCTTTTTGTTTTACGAAGGGTATGTAGCTCCTTAACCCCTTGTCTTGTAATATCGTGTCTGATATGTGATGAAGATTCTGAACACATTGTGATAAAAATGTATGTTAATAATTTCCTTTAAACCAAAATAAAGATCTATTTTTTTTAAGTATAGGTATACGATTTATATCAATATTCTCCTTATTTAGTAAATTACGATCTCCAAAAAAGTTCTAGTCACTAAAACCGTAAAATAAATCGTAAGGCAAGAGGTTAATTGAAGCACTCAAAATAGAGAAGTCACTCAGTAATTTGTCTCGGAATGGAGAGGGAGTCGTTGATCAAATGGGCCGATGGTTCGAAAGAAAAATTCCATCGGGGTCCAGTAAGAGGGGAAGGACACGGGAAAAAGAGGAATGAGTGGTACAGGGCATTAAGCCGTATTTACGCCTGACGCGATTTTGCGTGGGCGAGCGGCAGCAGCAATTACGGACCCCGGGGACGAGTCGATGAGCGAAGCCGCCTTAACGAGCGGTTCTCCGGCTGGCCCCTCGTCCGTGCACCGTAGCCCCCTTTCCCTCTTCGTCTCCATTACCGATCGAGGTGTCCCACGAATTTTAAGGGACACCTTTGAGAGGACGACAGCCGCCTCCTCTCGCGTACAGTTTTCCCGGCGATTCTCGTTCGCGGTGCGGCGGCGGGGGAACTAAAAAAAAAGCCCAGGAAGAATCATTCTCGGGAGCAGCAACCTGTGGACTGGCCTTTTTATCGCGCCGGTCGGAGCCGGCTTTACGAGGAGTCCCATAACGGAAATTTACGGTCCTCCCTTGCACTCTGCCTTTCCTTTTCGCCCCCTCGCCTCCTCGCCGACCGCCTTGTCCTTTTCTGATGCTCCTTTGCTTCAGGCCAAACAGTGTGTCTCCGACCGGGTTCCCGTTCCGTTCCGTACCCATCCGATCCCGCCTTCGATTCCCGACGATCATCACCGGATTCTCGCCACAGAGCCGGAAAGAATTAACGCCGATTAATTAAGGCCGCCAGATTCGGACACTCTGTGTGGTCTGGTCTGGAGACCGATTCGAACAGCCGCAAGGGCAGTCTTTAAAGTACCGGTTATATGTGCTACAGTAACGAGCGGCCGCCTACACTACCCGATTCCGATGATTCCTTATTGACTCGGGACCAAACGATTTCGTTAAGTGGCACGACCATACTAATTAGAACAGGAAACTCAGCTGGCGACGCGACGCTCGTTGCCTCTGCCAAGGATTCTTCCTCGATCTTCAACAGCCTCTGTGAACTCTGCTGATCGTACAATTATTTTCATTTGAGGATAGCGTAAAGTACACAGGATGTTCTATTTAAAGCTTCACGCATAATAATTTCCTTAACTACAGTTTGTTTTAACAAATGTGTAAAATCTTGTCTAGGTTGACTTCCTCTTCGTCGCGGGATTTAAGTGCCAACGATCGGAAGGAACGAATCGGCACCAGTTTCCCGTGGTGCTAAATCGCATCTCCGCAATTGTTATATGCAAGAGATCGTTTTCCTAATTAAACTGTCAAGAACGTCTAGGATTTGCTACGCCTTATCTCGAGAAGTTCGTTGAATTCTCCTATATCGATCGCGAACCACGAGAGGAGGGTAAACGGGATTCGGAACCAGGTCCACGATCAAGAATTAATCCAATTCCGTTGATCCCGGAAATATCCTGTTCCCGATTCCGAGCTGTGTGCGGCGGGCGCGTAACCGACAGATTCACTTATTTAGATTCAGCTCGGCGGTTGTTCTCAATAATAAATCAGTCCACTTAATTAGATTACTGAGAATGTTAGTTATCGAGGATACGGCTATATCTTGACAGCGCGACAGACTTACTCGCAAATAACTTGACACGGTTGATAAGTTAAGTCCGTGGGCAGACCTCACGCAAATGGAATATTGTCAGAACGATTATTCTTTCTAGACCTTACTCATTTTTTTCATCTCACCGGTGAGAATACTTCCCTATTAACAGTATTAGGTGACGTCGATTCGTAAAAGATATCATAAAGGGCATCTCAATACGTGAAAATGAAAAAGATGTATATAGTTATGTTCAAGTTGCAGTTGCTGACAATGGTTTTACTTATATTTGTGTCTATCTAGTCTTGTTTTCTTTTATGTTTGATCTTTCATTGAATTTTTGTTCACTGGAATGAATCGAAACTCCGTTTCCTACATATTTGCATTAAAAAGCTAGTTTATGGGACTTATGTATAATAGAACATGAATGATATTTAAATAGGTTATCGTATTTGATTGCCAGCGTAAGTACTGTTTTATTTGTTGTTAAATGATAAATTAAGATAACGAAGACTTTTGAATTCCTATCTTACTAGTTATAATTTTATACATTATATGTATATAGCAATAATAGTATTGCGAAGGAACAGGTCTGAATTTTTCGAAGAAAGAATCAACAAAAGAATGGATACTCTTGATCCACGGAGGAAAGGATTAATTATGATACCCGTCCAATAATAATGACAATAGTATTCAAGATTTATCCATGGTTCGCGTTGCGATCGGGACACCCGGTACGTGAAATGACCTTTTAAACGTCACTATCCGTTGTTCGATAAACTGCTTCAAATCCTGCGGACGTCGCGACGTGCACCGGCTAATAAAACATGATCGTTTCCTCCCTTTGTTTTCCCGATTCGTAGCAACGACTCGATCGCATTGGCGAACCGGGTATAAATAATGTAGAGGCACCGGTCGTTAGTTCTAAAAGAGCTGCGGGTTGGTCGCTCGCGTTTCTTCGGATCCTGGACGCTGTTCATTCAGGGACAGATTGCCCGGAGACGAGAGCGAACGTCGACGTCAGTCAACGAACCGGCGACGGTGGTCCTGGATCGGTTGTCGTTGAACGACCAGGATCACGGTTAACCAACCTCGAAGGAACGGTAGATAGATTTGTTATTTTCAGCCGGACGAGTTGAATGGAACTGGACGTTGCTTTATTTCCGTTACATCCACCGGAATTCGGTGACGAATTTGCGTTTGTTGCCCGTTGACTCATCGCTGCAGCTAAGCAAACGGACGTTTAAGTGACAAGGATATGTGACGCGATCCAGCTTCGGAATCGGGTAACCGGCTTTTGAATAATTGAGTAATCACGTGATTGGCGGGAGCTCGTGTCAGTTATCATTGACAGGTCCGGCTATAATGACTCCTGGGAGGTGCGATGGCTTCAATTTGGGTTGGCGTGAATCATCTATGATCCGAGTAATAATTAAGATCTGCACTCTCGAGAATAATTGGAATTTTCAACGTGTCACTGCTTTCCTTTAAATGAATATTAATTCTGTTCTATCTATTATCAATATTCACCTACCAATTAAGAGAAACTTTTATAATTGTCCTGTACCAAAAGGAAGCCTAAAAATCTTCTTTCATACAATAATCCTCAACAAAATTAGAAGATTACGTTACTGGGGCTGACTTGTAGGTTTTCAATTGAAATTCTCGTTGCTGTAAAAGAAATTAGAAAATGATCTTCAACGATAGACTTTCAGAACTTTGTAAAATTGATTTGCAAAAGGATGTATTTGTTTTATGTGTTAAGCATTGAACAAAGTGTACATATTTTTTACCAGGAAGAATAAGATTGAGGACGAAGAAGTTCCAATCACGATAAGCCGTGAAGAAACTAATGCTAGAAGGGGTTAATTATGATCGAGTTGATTATATATTCGTCTCCACAACTCGGTACGATTTCATAAGAACGATTCGCAGCGAGTTGCTGCGGCCGATTCACGGACACGCGGAAAGCGGGAGTAACGTCGTCGGCGGCTAAAACGATCATCATAAAGTAAGAACGACACGATCGCTCGCAAAGATAATTCATCTGCCGCGCCGATCCGCGCGACGTCTTAGCACCCCGACAGCCCCGCTGACGCGGAACACGATTCCGCGCTCGATCGGTTTAAATATTCTCCGCTTTGCTCCGCTTCACTCCGCTCAGCGCGACGCCGCGCCGTGATATTAATCGAAGGATTCCGTGATTTTTCGCTGGGGGATCGGGCGTAACAGGTTGTCCGGAGTCAAGGAGGTCGGTGACTTCCACGGGAAACGAACGATACGATTCCTCTCGCGAGCGCCGCGCCGCCGTTCGTGCGTTTTCGATGTTCGATCGGCGCGACGGTTCTCGTCGCCGACAGATACGTCGCACGAGAAGCGGCCGGTCGATCGATCATCCGTGGCTCGCATGTAAATCGGTCATACTTGATCGCAGCGACGTCCACCGATCGTTCGATACAACTTGCCCGAGGGATGACAGTGATCATTCCTCCCGCGCAGATCGACGATCGTCAACGGCGCTTGCCCGTCGCGGAGACCGCCTACGTCGAGACCGGATTCTCTATTTGGCAAGTTGACGACCGCCCTACCCCCCTAGCGAGCCTGTACACTTCGATTAGGTTTACTTACGACCCGATCTCCTAAGGGCACGCCGGGTTCTACGACTGCGGGGTACCTGTCAACGCTTCCGTTTACCACGGCCACTCTTTACCTCGCCCCATGGGGACACCGATGGGCGCTGCACGCTTTCCTGCTTCCCGATTACCCTTGCCTGACAGCCGCAGTGGCGTCGCATGGTGTGTTTCAACGATTTCGTCAGATGGGAGTTCGGACTTTTCTTGGGGAATTGGTGGGAACTGATTTTAACACCAAACCTACAAATACCGGTCAAAATGACCGGTTACAGATTTATTAGTTTACAATTATTCAAATAATAAAAATGATTTTATAAGAATTGATTGTAGGATTATCTTTAGTAGAGCACGTATTATAATAGGAGCTGCAAGAAGTCTAAATAAAATCAATCTTGTCATTTTTATAAGGGAACATGTACCAATAATAAAAATGATTTTATAAGAATTGATTGTAGGAATATCTTTAGTAAAGCACGTATTATAATAGGAGCTGCAAGAAGTCTAAATAAAATCAATCTTGTCACTTTTATAAGAGAACATGTACCGGTTATTTTTCAGGCTCGGTAGATTTTCTAAGTTACGCGGAAAATGTGAGCGATGTCGATTTGCTCGTAGTCGTGAGACATCTTACTTCTGTGGTCCTCGAGACCCGCTTTTATAGCTGAAAACATCTAAAACGGTGCCGGTCATCGCGACAACATAACGGCGGCATCAAGAAGAATAAAGTTTCAGAATTGATTTTTTTTCACTCGAAATTGTAGAATAATCAGCATCTGTAAGAAATAGAATCAGGACATGAACAGACACGTCAGTCATTCGAAGATTTAGAAGTGTTATTTCTTGCAAAAAAGTTTTGCGGTTGTCTCGTACGCGTGGCCACATACTGGATCGATAGCTGATGGCAGAGTGATAACCACTATTACTTGATTTCACGGCTGATTGATAGTGTAGATGATAGCGAATGCCACAAACTATTTTTTGATAGGATCCTTAATTTTGGTTTGGTATTTTCTTTATGGACAAAAGTTGTGGCATAATGGATACATAAGTACTATGTATAGTGTATACCACAGTTTGCAATTAATTAGTCTAGTAAATAGTGCTTGATCAGTATTGACAATTATTATTGACGATCTTCGTGTCGATGATAGTCCCCTTTTTTCTTCATTTCCTTCCACTCACTCATAGTCACTGCCACCTGCACGAACACCACCACCAAAGCTAACATTAACACTCTCACTCATCACATCTCACCTGCTTCTCTTTTAATTTTATATAATTTTATATCGCTTTCGCGCATCTTTAACGCTCGTCGCTCACAAATATTTCCAACACAATAAGTTTGTAGTTTGTACAATCTTGTAGAAACATTGTTGCGCACCAAATCTTCCCAACGATAATGTAAAGTCATTATACTACAATGTATGCAAGTTTTGAAGTGAAAATTTCTTTAGGCACACCGCGTCCACAATTGCTGGGCAGTGAATGAGTCGAGTTAGCCCAGCGAGCGAGATACAGCCAGGTGGGCACTCGCAATAGAAGTATTGGTCTGATTATTCCGAGTAGAGTTCAGAATTCCCTCTAGGAGGATGCTGAAGAAAACCTGGGAGAGAATTAGGGCATCAACTTGCTTGCAATGCAATGCAAATAGGTGCCGACAACATCATGGATGCCTAGAGAACTTTCAGATGTGCAGTAAGGAAATAGAATTTGCAGTGAGCAGCGTTGACAGTACTCCTACTTTATGCTAATGGAGGGACAATTATTACAGCGAGGAAGAGTATCGGAGGTAACCGACAAGCGGTGAGAGTTGGATACTGCATGGTCCAGCTAGAACTTTCTCGCAAGTGAAAATTGTCACCGATTCCTATACAGAAGCATCTTCGGTAGTGCTAAATGGAGCCGCTAGATAATTAGTCATGGAAAGTACTTCTGGAAAGTGTCTCCAGATTAAGTTTTGTCCCTCACTCTAGCTTTCCCCTTCTACGACGATATTCTCCCACGCTTTAACCACGACTCGTTCACGTTTCGTCTTTGTCTTGCACGTCACAATTGTGCATGCTTAAGTCACAATGACGCGTGACTAATCCGGTACTAACAGAGAGAGAGAGAGAGCGAGAGAGAGAGAGAGAGAGAGAGAGAGAGAGAGAGGGTGACTGTATTCCCCTCAATCCGAGTCAAAGTAAGAATGACCGTAAATATGAACCAAGTTCTAGGCTATTTTCGACCAAGTGTCTAGCCCATTGGTCTTAACCCTTTTCGGAGTCAGGAAACACTTTTGATTATATAAAAAATTTGCGGAATACCAAAAGTAATGAACCAAAACACAAACGAAAACATCCTGCGTAGAAATAAATATATTTTAGAAAATATATCATTGAATATATTTAATATATTTCGCGGAATTTCACGGAACACTTGCTAAAAGCTCGCGAAACACCGGTTGACTAGATTTTTCCACAATGAACAAGTAGGAAGTCAATAGATCAGAAAGAAATAATAACGATGAATTAGTAGATTTTTTTAGCAATCTGTCGCAAAATTTTTCGGTTTTGACCACTACGTCTAAACAAATTTCATTCTACAAAAGTAATATTTATCCTAATAAAATTCCATTCATCCTATTACGTCACAATAAAAATAAACTAGCCGAAGACTAGTGTCAGAAACGGACGTAGTATTCCACGAATTTTTGCTACTTTTAATTTTTTGTTATTTTAAGTCGCTTTAACATCTTGGTCATTAGCAACTAGTACAATGCAGATTATATAGTGTAGTCAACAGTTTTGTATCCTCTAGGAACTTGATGAGGTTTTCTACCGTATCTCGTTTGCGGTACTTTTGCTGCATTTTATATTCGTCCTAGGATATGCTGAATTTGACTTGAACATGTGGAGCTAGCTACGCACCTGCGGAAACCGCGATCGGTGCGTGTACACAGTACGCACACGCAGCGCCATCCGCTATTACCTGGTCGGTTCTCGGCGATCCTATTAGGAGTGTGTCAAACCCTGCGACATTTATTGAGCACCGGCGGAATGTTCCGAGTCCGAGTGGCTCAGCTCGCCGCGGCGCGGCATGGCAGTTGCCTGCTGATTTTGTCCAGATGTGGAACTGAACGCTCGCGACGCGAGGCGGTCACCTAAAATGGCCAGGCCTTGGCCAATCTATAAAACATCCGCTCGCTCTATCAACGGCCCTAAACGCTTTTGCGTTCGAACGCGCCCGCTTCTTGCCGTGTCTCGCCGTAAACCGACGCCGCCACCGATGACACCGGCCCGACAAGAAAAACCAGAGAAGAAAGAGACCCGTATCTACCGGGAATACCGCTCTCGACAATATTCGTAATAACCCTTTAGGGAAAGCGTATTGCTTCGCGGCCAACGGGAGAGACGACGCGACGGGCTGCGTTCTCGTGCGTGGCGCGCGGTTTAACTGGCCTTTACAACCGCGGAGACGGCAAGAAACGACCACCGCGGCAAAGAACTACCGTGTTTTTATCCACCACGGTTCGAGGAGGTGGTTGGCGAACGTTTACGGTGGTCGGGCCCCAGTCGATCGATCGATCCATCGATCGGCACCGATTCGCTACGTGAATCTCGTTATCGAGCGCCCCTCGTTTTCGGAAGCTTGCCTTTTCAGGCCGAAGGAAATGAACTTGTACTGCGAATCAAGGCAACTGGAACGCCAGGGTTCTATGTATACTATCACGGCATACTATAGGATTTTAAATAATTTCATTTTATACGGCGTTCACAATTACAAATGTTTGCTGCCTGTCACCTTCATCTCGCTTCTTCTTAACACTAAACCTATCACTGTTGGTCAAATTGCCGGTTTTATATTTTTCATTTTACAATTATTGAAATTATGAAGTTGCTTACATGGTAATTGGTTCGATACATTTCTTTGTTCAAGCACATATTATGAGAAAAATCGCACAATATAAAAGTAAGCTAAAGCATTTTAATCGGTTTTAGTGTTCGCTAGTCTCCTCTGTGGACGTTTATGCAAAATAAAGTATTCTGATGTTTTCACTATTTTCTGTGAAATGTATTATATACAATCTGCAGCACACTAATGAATTTTGAAACATTTTTTGACCCGCTTCTCGGGTCAGTTTGACACAATTTTGACAGATACTGAATAAATATAGCATGCTATATATCTACACAATGTTTTACTAAAGTATTAGATTTATTAAAGTGCTCGTGCTGTTGATTAGGTATTGGCTGATGTGTCTGATTATGACCTGCCAATTCTACTTCTAAGTATTAGATTATCCAGAAGATCCACATTATTCTAACACTGTACTCTATCTAACAAAAAAGCTTAATTAATTTCAGTTTTTACCTTGCGATTTCAACTTTGAAGTAGCCAAGATGACTTTTGACAGACTTACGTCCTCTTTGATAATAGATCGAGAATTTTAACATCCGTATCTCTAGTGTATGGTCTATCTGTATCTGGTCCTGAAATTGTTACGTAGATAAAAGCTTAGAAATTAATAAAACATTGACAATCACATGGCTCATAATAAATTCTAACAATGCCTAGCACCATCAAAATACATATTTTACCTACACCTCGAACAAAGAACGTTTTTGCCTGAAAGCTTATCGAATCTTACCTATTAAAACCAATTTGTTTTAACAATAAAATCCAGAACGTGCAAAACAGATATTTTATTAGTCCAACAACAAAAACGAATTTACATTGCAAAATCGTTCGGTTTCAAACAAAAGCAAGTTTCAGAATTAAAGTTCGAACAATGTGCCTAGCTGTTGTTTCACCGTATTTTTTGTTCTATCACCGAGCAATTCCGAGGTCTCTAAGCAAGAAACGATTGTTGTCCATGCTTGGCAGAGCGTTGCCACCGTGCACTTACAGTCCTTTTTCCTCGATGTTCGTTGCAGAAATCTTTTTGTTACCTTGAATGGTAGCGGAGGTGTACGCGGGTGGTGTGGAAAATACTTGGCGCCGAGGTTGAGTGTGTAGGCGGCAATCACTTTCATAGGAGTACCGAGAAAGAGGATCAGAAGCTTGCGAACTGGCAACTCAATTGGTCGAGGCAGTCGACGGTAAAAGGAAGGCTCCGGGCTGAGGTCTCGGTCCAGTAAACCGTATCCTCTCCCTGAGAAAGTGCTGCGTACTCGAGCGAAAGCACTTTTATTTCTGTCGATACCACGGCTGAAACCGCGAGGAGTTTATCTTTCTGGGAGATGCTTCCTAGTTTCTCTTTCATGCCCCGTAACCGATTGTAGTCTTTCTTTTCGGTCACAATTCGGAGGGGTTTCCAAAAATCTGTAGGAAATCTAGATTATACTCTTCACTTTTGGAATGCGATTCAGTTACCGTAATTCGTAAAGACAATATCAATATCGTAGGTATGAATGTCGAAATGCAAATATTAGGTCGTCAAAAAAGTCCTGATATCTTTTTCGGTTTATCTTTAACTTGCCCTTTATTACAACACAGGCCAGTGAAATGTCATGACAAAATAACAATCAGGGGTAAGGGAATATATTTTGTTCTTATTTTCTTTTCCTTTCTCCGTTTGTAGGTGCCCTAGCAGCAGTGCTAGAATCTTTTGAAAACGCATCCGGAATTGTTTTACTCAGTTTTCTTGATATTGTCACGAATAACAATCCCCTAATGGACAGCACATACAAATCTAATGTGTTTGCCAATTTTTATCATTGTACTTTAACTTAATTGACTATGCAATGGATGCAATGACTACTGTGTAATTGACAATTGTCTTTGCATTTCTTGTACATGTACATTTACTTCAATGTTTAAACATTGAGAATGTTATACATTTGATTAACACTGGAGACTTGTTTCTACCCTATTACTTATTGAGTTTATATACCCATTGTTTCTATGAAACAAGAGCATGTATTGGAGTGTTAAATGTGAGAAATAAATTGAAAACATTATGTCATATTTAACGAAAGGTTTGATATCATTTGAGAACAATCGCCTTTGTTTTGATGTAGGTGTTTAACCCCATAAGTCAGATTAAAAAGTACCATCCCAGGTACTTTTTTCATTTTTATTTAACTCTTTCAACGCTTTCAACTCTTTGCTAAAGTTATTTCGCGATGGGATCTACAGTTTATTAAGGTGGGTTCCGAACCACCTTGGACACCACAGTATTAGATGGCACATGGAATATTTCCAGAGGTGTCGGCGGCAGGAATCCTAGATTTTTTTATAAATCTTTTTCATATAGTTCATAAGAGACCCCAGTATACCAGTTAAGTGTTAAGCGTAAATTATTATGGTCTGCTTTTGGCAGGCTGTAGTCCACTTTAATCGTCCGATCATTATCACTAAGTAGATTTTCTGCTCGGTGGTAACGAGCAACTTCTGTCCGTTCGATTGGACCATTATCAGGGATCCGTGCTGAGTGCGCGAGTTTCCAGCCAAGTTCCGCGAAACAGGCAATTCGCGAGCTTACGGGACGCGAGGAAAAAGCGTTCTCTTCGCAACTTTGTTCGCGAGAGACGGGAAGGAAGGTCTCGCTCTATCGGCCAGGATTTTCCCATTAATTACTGTCCACGACGGCGAGAAGCAGACCGAGAGAGGAGCGTTCGGGCTGGCTCAATCAGACAAAAAGCGTCGCCGGAGCGAGAAAGACAGAGGATCGCTTGGATTTATTGCTAAATCGTGCAAAACTAATAACGCTCTCCTCGTCTGTCCGTTCCGATCGACCTGTTACACGCCTCTAGACTGCCACTCGCGTTTTTTCTCTCTTTCTCTCTCTCTCTCTGTCTCGCGCCCCTCTCCTCCCCACGCCGAATGTCCGATCGGGGACGTTCACCGATACGTCCAGCCAGCTCGTTGTTCCCGATCGATCATGATAATTACCGTCCTGAATGGGCCTCCCATTTACAAATAAAGACGGAGACCTGTTACGCGGTTTTGCCGCGGTTTCGCAACGCGTGCTCGACACTGCGCTCTCGGGTTTCTGCGAGTCGACGGAAACAGGAAACTGCTCACGACCCTTCCCTCGAATAGGCGCGGTTCTGACACGGTCGAGTGAATTATTTTTGCCAATAGATAAACGATAACAATAACAACGCTTTTACCCAAGGCATATACGCGTGCGTATATCACGGCTCGAAAATGTTTGACCGCTTTCAAAATAATCGTACAGGAGAAACGAAAACAAGAGCACAGTATATTTTTTCTTACCTCTGATTGTTATTTTGTTATGGTTACTGGTCGCGTTTGTTAATGTTGTTCGTATGAGATTCAAACATCAATTCCTTTCTGATGAAGTACATTTGCAAGCGAATACGTATAATGAGAGAACAACTTGAAGTACCAGTAAAGACATTTCACTGGACAGTGTTAAGGGATGATTTCTTAAATTTTTATTTAAGGAAATCTCATATGAGATTTATTAGAACATAGTATACATTACATTGTAATACAGCGTTTATAAAAAAAGAACAAGAAAATTAGGGAAGTTAAACAAAAACGAAACATTATTAAAATAAATCCTTTAGGCACATAGATTAGAAGCGTTTAGAAACGTTATCGAATATACACACGCCTTAATATTAGGTTCAGTTATTAAACAACCTAGCTCTGAAAAGATTTCGGATGAATTTTATCGTCTGTTCATTATAGAGATTACACTGCCATAAAACATGGTTAAACGTTTCCTGATCCTGGTTACATTTACATTTAGGATTATCAATGATGCCAATGCGAGCAAGTGAGGCTGCCAAATGATAATGGTCGGCCCTGCATCGATTAATTAGCATTGTCGGGTTAACTTTAAATGCTTGAACCAAGGTGAACGAACATCTTTATAGAAACGTTGAAAATAAATTTTACCCTTACTCAAACCTTGATCTTTTATTTTAGAAACTGTATTTAAAATCGCTTCTTTCCTAAAATTATTAAGGAATGATTCTTCGGGACAATATCAGGGAAAATACCAAGAGTAAAACGACTCCGACTGTTTTGTCAAATGATTAACGACTGAGCAAAGACTCTGGAAGCTCTGCTAAGGCAGCTTCGTACTCTACTTTTATTTTTCAGTATCACGAGTTCCATACGGAGAGGAGTCAATTGCGATTCGCTCCTCGTCTCCCACTCGTAAGCGATCCCGCGTTAGAGCAGTTCGGTAAATTCCTTTTCCATCGGCTGGATCCACATCCCGGGCTACTTTTCGTGAATTTTCGGAGCACCTGCCGGTCGAGTACCCCGGCCGCATTCTCGGAACGTACGTGCGTTCCCGTGGGTCACTCAAGCTCGATCTCCTCCGGTCTCTCTCGGCCGGCGCGATGCGATGGGTCTCTGTTTTATTCATCACACCGCGAAACCTTTTTCCCGGGAACGCAGGATCCCAGGACGAGGATCGAATATGTCGAACCTCCTTCGGGCCCGTGATCCTTCGGCGTTTCTCTCGGCTCTCCGTGGCCGGGAATACGCGCAAACGAGCGCACAATGCCGGGACCGTAAATACGCGCGCGGCGGCTCGGACAAGAATGGGGGAGATATTCGCGTACCCTGGACAAACGCTTTCCTCCGTTCGATCGTCGGCGTTCGTCCCGCTGAAGGGAGGATTTATTCTTCGTCGATTTACAATGCTTTATGGTGTCGGTCTCGCTGCTTCAACAAATAATTGCCAATTAAACGTCCCGCGCATCGATCGTTCAGCCCGCTCTGCTCGTTGTGGGACCACGGATATCCTTCCTGTCCACCACACACCGATCCCTGACTCCGTTCTGCTTCTTCGTATTTCTCCGTGTCGATTCGTAATTTCGCGTGGGCAGCCGGCCTCAACTTATTCTACACGTTCGTGGAAACTCGGGCCTAATGCTCGTTACACGCGTCCGCCGGGAAATACATCTGTTGGCATTGTTACAGAGACGTTAGCAGCCCCAGACTGTGCTCGTTTGCGCCGCCATGTAGGTCGATGGCCGAGGACGTTCGGGTTTTTGTCAATCAATTACTGTAGTGTTACGGGACAATGTACGTCTTTATTATTGGTGTCATTAGACTCCGGGTTTTAGGCATTTGTGACTAACATTCGTTGGTGTAAATAGGTTGAAGTTTACGGCGCACAGGTTCGATCCTATTGAGCGAACATAGGAATAAAATCCGCATTCTAATTATTACACTGCTAATCCTTATAAAAATTGTCTACATCAAATGCAAGAAACAGGAACAAAATAGAAGTACGTTTCTCTCCATACAACTACAATCAGCTAGAAATGGTACATTGAATTTTGTGAAACGATTTTGAATGGTTTCCGAATTATACCAACAAATAACTGTTTACTTTGTTCACGATCGCCAATTTTAAATAAATAGGTTGAAGGATAGGATCAATCCTATGTTCGATCAATAGGATCGAACCTGTGCGCCGTAAACTTCAACCTATTAATTTATTATTTTATGCAATTTCTGAGAAAAATGAATAGGTGTAATTCGAAACTGTAAAATGATTACAGTTTAACAGTGTTGATACGCTATTTTTAACAAATAAAAATGATTAACGAGATTTTGCACAAAGATCCGCAGTCTATTAATAATAATTATTAATTCTCATCTAACCCTTTGTTTATCAACTGTTTCTGTCCCTTGTTGTAAAAATGGTACGACGATAAAGAATCAATATTGTGAAGAGATAAATCTTGAAATATTTAGTCTTAGTAAAATATTTATTTACAATATAGTGAATCAGTGGAAAACTATATCAGTGAAAAGAGTAACACAAGCAACCATTGGAGATTGTTTGGGTACAAGATAACAATATGAATGAATTCTTCTGAAAATACTTACTGCTTGGAGTCGAATTCTTAATGGAGCTGTTTCATGAATGCTGAAAGTATAAGTCTTAGCACCGAGAATTGAACGTAACCATTAATCAATATGGCGGATGAGTAACACTGCCTTTAAGATTATGTTTTAATCGGGAAGCATCAAATCATGTTTACTAGTTCGTTACTGTTGCACATTTGAAGAAATGTTCGCCAAATATTATTTTTCACTGGCATCTCAATCCATTCTGACAATGAGTATCAAAACTGTCGTAGGATAAATCGACAGAAAATATGAGCGCAACGATGCTGAAGAAATTTGACATCCCTTAGACACATCTTTCATACATAATTCAGCCGTGTTTCGTATACCGTCATTGTTCTACTTTCTTTTCCCCAATTCCTCATTTCGAGGATGTCTATGGTCGGTAGATAGCTCGTTAAAATCGAGAGCTCGGGGTGGACGGGTAGAACGAGAGAGCGAGCCAGTAATAATATAAAACTCGAGTCTCGTTTCCAGTGCACGTTGAAACGTCGACGACGAGATAAATTTTCGAGTAGTTCGATCAGGATCGTCTCGGTGTGCGAGCGGCATGTCCCGATGCGGCGGCGGCGCGAGAACGACCAAAACGCCCCCGTTTCATTGTCTAGCGGAGAGCAGAATACAATACTCGCGGCTGCCTTAACATGAATAAATGTATTTACGATTTGACGTAGGTGTGCCCGCATACCCGGCCCCGGCAAAAAATCGAAACGAGCCCCGTGGTCGGATTCCGCGGTCGGGAACGATCCGGAGAGCCACGTCTTCTTCGTCCGGCACGTTCAACGAAACACGCGGCCCACAGGTGGAGGACGAGTTTCGTCCAGTCGGACAGATCCAAGAAAAAGAATAATCGTATCGACAGCACGCGATCCCTTTGATCCTGCACGATTGTTCTTGACTTTTCCCACTGCCCACCGCTATCCTCACTAAAAATCGGACACGGTGAAAAATCAAAGTTTCTTTTAGGTATATCACATCAATGAAGAAGGGCGCTACTAAAAGTACCGTTTTTCAAATATACAACCTATTATACAAATTGCAAGTATTGCACTCGCTGTACTTTTACTAACAATACAAAGCACTTTCTGCTCCATACATTTTGCAACCGGATTTTCGTGTAATATAGAACTAAATAAGCAAAAAATTCTTTCAACTCAAGAAATATCTATTAGACAAATTCTTTTTAATATTGAATACAAAATAGTGCATTATTAATAAATAAGGCAATAAGGAATTTTTGCTCTAACGATACAACTGTAGTTTCCTTCATAATTAGAAATATATCTCTCAGAAATAAATAATGTTGTACTTACTGCATTTATCTGATACGATGTTAAACTGCAGTTTACATCTAATAACACAACGAGAAGGTTATATTTGTTCACTTTCAAAAAGGAAAGACAGTTTATGTTTAAACGGAGTAAATTAGGTATTATAATAAATCGTACATTATAATAAATTATAATAAATCCATATTAAATTTTATAGAAATAAGGTGGTATTTACAGTGATATCATCAGTGCACTTTTTTTAGGACAGACTATAATTTTCAATTATAAGTAATAAACAAAAATCCATGAAAGTTATCACACCTAGTGATCTGGTCCTGTGCAATCAATTTTGAAATATTCTTTAGAGTCAGTACAGTATACAATCGTTGTACTAGAAGGGTTAATAATATTATGAAAAAAATCATTTGCCCGGTTTTATAAATACAGAAACTCTTCGGATTCCTATATCGGACTCTTGCGTAAAAGAAATCTGCATCCATCATTTTCTGCGATTCCCCGTGCGATTCCCGATGGCATAAAGCATTCCCGCAATTTGCTCATAGAGGCGAAAGCGATTTCGATTTCTCGGCGGTGACGGTGACGGTTCGAGAGTGGTCGGTGGTCGACACGCGCGTCCTTTCTGCTTCGTTTCTGGCGCGTCTTGGCAAGAAAGGTGCTCCGAAAGTTTATGGCCGCGTAGAGGAAGTGAAGGAGATATGTGAGCACCGTACACGGGGATGCACCGCCGTGTATGCGGACGCGTGCAACGCGGCCGAGCCACTTCCACGTGCATACGTACTGTACGTGCATACTACGTACGGGTGAACCGGCGAATAAATATAATGCCTAGCGTGGGCGGCCATTGTTCGCACGCGTAAAGTTGAAACGCGCGAGAAACCGACCGTAAATCGAAGATTTCGAAGTTAATGGTTTACCGCGATGCCTACTCTCTGCCCCGTGGGAAGATCTCGTCCCTCTTGCACGACTTTTTCGCCGGGTACCTGCTGCGCCAGGCCATTTCGAACGACACTTTTGAACGCCGGTATAAATTACTATGTCTCTTTGAAACGAGCGCTAGTTTGCTTCCCGAAACACTTTGTTGTTCTGTTTGAACGTGTTCGCGATTCCGTTACTTGTGTGTTACGTTGCGTGTAAGGAAAGTGTAATTTTTTAAGTATTGTGTGGAACTCTTTAGCACATTTATTGTTCAGACGTTCAGCGTTCTATATAACATTAAAATGCTCAGATTAAATGTCCGCTTTTCCCACTGTTCATTATTATTTGTCCTCATTATGGCATTGTGCTTCTTCCTATTAATTTGTACAAAGTGTCTTCCATTAAGAAATCGTCACTTAAAATTGTAAAAAAGATTGTAAATAGTAGAATACATGCTTATTTTATAATTTGAAATAACACTTCTTAATGGAAGACTCTGTAGTTTCATTTAATATAGGAATTATTGTGTAAATATTTTTCATGAGCATCGTGCAATACTGATTGTAACTGTGAATCATATATTATGATACACGGGAAAGTGAACGTTTAATTGTTTTGCTTGGGAAATTGCTACATCAGCCCTAGAGGGGCGGACATCTTTCGTAACAATGCGATTGACTATGTTTAGGACCACCCACAGCTTTATTTAATTAAACCTTTTTAACATATTTTTTGAAGCGTTTTTGGTAGATACATGAGACTTTCTGTTGTTCCGGATAATTAAGTGACTACAAAAGACAAATCAGAAATTAATACATATGTTGGTGTTCATTTCTTTTGTAGTTTCTCATATGTTCTAATTACTTTGATTTCATCTGCCGTTAATGTTCATGGATTATGTTAATCCATTTTCATATAAAGATAATAGAATCCTTTATTTACTTTAATTCGGTATGATCAGAAATAGAGGCTTCAAGCTGTAAAATTCTTATGGTACGTAGTATAGTTCGCATTGTTATAATTTCACCTGATTTAAATAAATTTGTAAACAAAATAATTAGAACAAGAACATTTTCAATAAAAATTGTAACTTCAAAACAAAAGAAGGAAAACAAAGAATCGATTATAAAGCTGAAACGAAACAAAAAATTCATGTAATCTACGATATAATTACCTATATCTATCAACAATCCATTTAAAGCTGACAATTTAAGGATAGTCGCCTGCAGGGTTTGTTGACTAACCGTTTACATTCGAATAACTTGAACAAGCTCCAAACGAGCTGGCGCAGCTCGTTGACGAGAGTGCGATGGTTATGAATGGCATAAGATGTATCAAGCGGGGAAATGAGGATGAAGGGGATCACCTGTATCGGCTCTTTAGACGTGCGCAGGTTACACGTGTCCACACACGCGTGATTTACGTGTGAGCAACGCGGCGTGAACTGTTGGACGACCTCGGGGCCCGTGCATGTAACGTCCGGATCACCTGTGCTGCAGGGAGCCGCTTATTACCGATGCGGAATCAATTTCAATTTCGCGCAGCTTCACCACCTGCGATGCCGTTCGCGGAGCCAGCGCAGCGTCTCCCTCTAGAGATTACCTGGCAACTCGCTTACTTGCGTGCATTCGTGCGTGCGTGCATGCATGCACTCGTGCGTGTACCTGCCTGATCCGCCAATAAGTGCATTAACCTTTCGGTATTGGGATACCGTGTTTAGGACGAGAGCTTCAAGGTCAGTCGGTGAAACTCTTACACCTCATTCTGCAAGCTGACCCCTGAACGCGGCTGATTTTCATTTTCTCAGGACAAACATAAATGAGTCTATTCAAATCCCTGCATGTCGACTTTCTTTCGTTCCCTTGATACTTCTATTGTACCTAATACAGATAGTTAAGTGATTCGTCAAGTTTAAGAGTTATCTCAAGATTAAGAGCTATCCCAAAGATAGTCCTTCGCCAGATATCAAGGCTTCGATTGCTGACCTAACCAAAGACTTCAAAACTCAAGCAAGATTGTCCATCAACACCCTAATTAAAGAGCAAGGCCTAGTTAAAGGTGCTAACTACGTTAGATTTTATCATAAGGACAAAGGTAAGCCATGGTATACTGGGCTTGGGCTCTCTAGAGATTTTTTGGTTTTTGTTAACAGATGTCAAGTGCCCATCAGTGCTGCTGGGTAGTAAATTTGGATAAATACTTTTTTTAGTTAATACTATTTATAAATAATAGGAGGTTTCATTTACTTTTAAACAAATGGCCCAGGAGGTACCAAAACGGAAAAGGTTGATTTTAAATTCATTAAAGAAAAAGAGTGTGCTAAATAAGGGTGGTTGCGTTTTCCGGTTTATTTCTGAGTAACCTTAACGCCAATTCTATGATTTCAGAATGAATGCAGTTGTTTTTAAATTTTTGAACCCATTGTATACAGTTTCACACATGGTAGCATATTTTTGAGTGATCCTAATGCCAATATTAATTTCTAAATATTGCAATATGTAGCAAAATATATCGTGTAAGATTTATTAATCGCTAACGCGAGAAACCTAAAAGTTGAAAAAAGTACCATGCAACTTTGTTTAATCGCTTGTAAATGCTCGAGTTTCGATTTATCGTTTAACTTTAGCGATATTAGTAGAGGTATTATAAGTCTTATATCGTAGGCTTGATAGTCTAGAGTGTCTAGAGTGTAGAATCTCATCACACCGTGCCATTTCGAGTTAATCAAGAACTCATCACATGATCCGAGTGCGCGAAATAGCGTCACGGTGGGCCACAGTGGCGACATGTTTTTCGCGGTAATGGTTCCAGTCGGGATCGGCCGTGTTGTTTTTAAGTGTAGACATCGATAGCAGAGTAATGACGATAATGATAATGATGCTCCAGATAACGATCGGCGAAAACAGAAATAAAACGGCATGGAGTATCGACGTGCATATAATAAGGGAAGTGTGTTTGCTTGTTTTTCGGTGCGGGGCAAGTGTATTTATAGTAGACCTATCTACTTCGAGTTACCCGGTGCCTGATGAGTTTTCTACCAAAGAAAACTGTCATTTGCAGCATTAAAGTTTCGAGAACGTGATATCGGTAGTAACAGGAAAGCGAGTAGACGTTTCAGATCCTGTAATCCAATACTGCCGTTTTCTGAAACCTTCAATCACGTTCCTGATTCCTGTAAGATGAGTAGATCAAGTGTTTTTATGCTGCTCATATAAGGTTGATGAAAGGTTCAGGATTCTTACTTAACGGAGAAATTTCAATCTACCGATTTTTCGAAATTCAAGATCGATCTCGAGGAAAATTAATTAAATGTGTTTATTTAATGGGATATTAATGTCGGGACTCTTATTTTCCTGTCGTTAAGCTATTTTAATTATTGTTCCAGCACGATAGAGATCGGACACGCAACGATTTTTACGAAACCGTTAGAATTCCGGTTTTTCTTGTTCAAAGATGGTTTGAAGATTAATTTCTGTTAGCTAATCAGTGAAAAACGAATCATTAATCTTCGGTGGTTACTTATTTATCAAGTCATCAATTTGCGATTAAGTCTAGATTTATGAAGCTTCCTCGAGTTGAATTGTTCAAATTTTGAACGGAAGAATGCTTGCCATTTTCCACGAGCGTGTTTCTTATCGATTGCTTAAATATTGTGAAATGCACATTGTAATCGTGAAACACAGGCTGGTATGTGTGTGCACCCGCAGTGAACGTCATCAATGATGAAAGGTTCGCGAAACTTTTGATACTTTCACTGTTCGTACGAGAAGAGCATTGACATGCATAGAATTCCTTTGTGTGTATGCAAGTACGCCTGCGCGTTTATGAAATACACCGAAGGAATGCTCGACTTTGTTTAAACGTTCCACTCGCGTAAAATCGGCAAACGTTTCCCGGTGAATGTACGACGGCGGCCAGTTGCAAGAACTAAATTAATTAACGGTTTTCAGGCTCATTTTCGAGTTTACGCAACGGAGCTCGAGCATACGAGCGTATTTCAAAGAAATGATATTTCGAAGCACAGAAGGAATTCTTTTTACTGCGTATTTAACCAGTTAGAAACTTTTAACGGCGAAACACTTGGGATTTACAATATGTTTAATTCGCGGTTTTTCTAGGATATCAAAAACTATCTTGGCGTTAGTAATAGTTCTCCAAGGATTTATAGAGTGTCTAGATGTTGTGGATTTCACTGTGAGCCATTTTAGGTTTCTGGAAATCCTTAGGTTGACATTAAAGCTTCTTTTTTCCTGATAATGCCTGAAATCGGTAAAAACAGAAACTGTCAAGTTGCGAGTTGATTAATTGATTCCAATTTAATTTAATTAACCTGTTAAGTGACTAACCTGTAACAGGGAGAACGAATTGAGGGAAAAAAGTTACCCTCTCTCTGCCAATACCAGACATGTGCACGACACAGACAAAAGTGTTGTGGTGGATGTGTGGACGAATAGCGTCGTAGAAGGAAAGGTACAGTGGGACACAAGTCTTTAAATACCTAAAAATGTTATAAAAAAATGTAATAAATGACATTTATACATATATCTTTCAGGTCACTTTTTACCTTTTTAAATAAGAAGTTATTATTTACGAATATTATCGAATTTTCTGACCACTTTCTCGATTTTCGTCGATCACTTAAGGGGTTCAGTAAATTATAGTTAATGACGGTTAAAAATAATTTATGATTGACGGAATGCCACTTGACTAACAACCTGTAATTTGTAATTATGAAAAATGTAATCTTACCAACAGGTGATTTTATCAAAAATGATATTGTGAGGTGAGCGAATGATTACGTAAAGCACAGGTCGATAACAATTATAGGTAATTTATGATTGGCTCAGGTTATAGGCCGGTTTCGTGCGGTTTATTAAATACTAAATGTTTATACAAGACTTGTAATATCAAGGAATTGGATCTTGTCACGCCAGACGGAGAGCTTACAATTCGCCGAAGGCAGTGAATGAACGATGAGTTACGATTTGATGTCGTACAATAATTAAGTAACAACCTATATCGTTCCGATCGACGCGTTTATTAGAACGCTTTCCCCTGTTTTATCGATTGACACTGGGTGAATGCTGTCGGAGAGCTCGCCGCGGCAAAATAACTTGATTTATACGATCGTTCAATCTGATAAAACGCTCTTACACACAATGCAACAATTACAGCCGGGTATTTTATTTATTGTCTTTCTTCGAACGAATACTATTAATCTTTTTATTGGCGTTATTATTGGTTATTATTACAAGCAATACTGTCAATACAAAACGTTTCTTATGTCCGACTGGAACTTACGACCAATGGACAATTAGCATCTTCATTTAGATGTAACTTTCATATGTCACACTATATAAAAATATCCCGCGTGCACAATTCTACCGATGCACATCAAGCTACTGCAACCGATGCATTTATTTACTTGTACCATTTCGTCTCTTCAGATAACATCATGGAAACAGCATATTTTACCAAAAGAGATTAAAATGAAGTGCAGATGTCATGTGTGCGTAATAGGGTCTCCAAGAAGTGTTATTTTAAATTATAAAAAAACGCTGTTTTTGTACAATTACTGTTTTTTTCACTATTTCAGAATTTGATTTCTGTCATATATTCTTATTTTATCTATGATAATCTTTATCTAGAATCGTATCCTACCTACTTACGTGTATCGAATATGTACCTAACGAAAACCGTTAGGGTGAAGTGAAGCTCGACTCTCATCGTAGTTGCAATTCACACCGCAGTATCAGGGACATTCGTACTGATTTTTGTATCGCAATAATGAGTTTCTCCTTTACTTTAATCTACGTAACGCTGAGGGCTTAATTTTATTACTGAAAAGACAAGAGAAGTTGCTTTTTATATTTCTATTGTATCGCAGTAGGGATCTAAAGAATAATAAAACTTTAAGTAAGCAATTTAAACGAATATAAAGAATGTATAGTCATATGAACAACAACCCATTGATGATCGAGATCGAAGAGAAGTGGTCCCTTTTTTACCTTTTCTGAAGAGAATACTCTGTCATTGAATTGTGCAAATTTATTCAGAGCAAAATACTTATCTATACGCATTTTAATCTCATTAAGAAAAAATGCCGCAGTAAAAAGTCCATTCGCAGTAATTGGTACATTTACCCTAACAGTTTCATTCGACCTCAGGTTTGGAAAGTTACCTCCCCTGGTCACCGAACGGCAAACATTTGCGCAATTCGTGGAGCGACGGGGACAGTGTGCAATTCCCCACCCCCTAATTTGAAAATCGCACCGCCTCCGAAGCCTTCACACGCGCTGCAACCGTTCCGTGCCAGAATGTGGACGCAGCCACCGTCCCGGCCACGAACGGTAGCCCAGAATTGCATGTTGCGCTCGCGATTGGTCGATGCCGGCGAAACGGCGGAACATTAATAATTATACCCGCCACTTTCCCCTGGAAAACCAGGAAAGCCTGAGGGACGGACGGTTGGTTGGTTGGTTGTCCAGACAACCAGCGTGTGGTCCCGATTGCCGCGATAACGGGCAACGTTCGAATTACCATTCGTCCTTTCACGTGTTGGCAGCTTCGGTACCGCGAAACGTTTAATTTATCACATCGTATTGTGCCGCGGCGGGGTAGTAATTACGAGATATAAATCGTTCCTGGTTCTGTGTCCGCGCGCGCGCGTACGCGCACACAACCGGACCGATCTTGTCCGCGCAACTTTCGAGCCATCGCGGAAACCGCTTCCGGTCCGCAGACTTTTACCCCTATAAATTAAGGCGCCGATACTTTTTGATAACAACGTTGTAATGAATAATACTAGGGTAATTGTGTTAAAAATTGTGGAGCACAAAAGTCAATGAGGAGTGGTACTTCTTGTTGGTACTATTGGTTGGCAAGAAAGTAATTTCGGTATTTTAAGATGAAATAGAGCCCAATTTTTTTATTCAAGAAATGAACTTTAATGAATAAGATATTTTCCCTTTTGTTTGATGATCTTCTGCAAAGAAGAATAAATAACAAAAGATTTGATTGGCTACAGTTCATCGTTTGAATAAAGAAATTCGGTTTTATTTCACTTTAAAATACCGAAATTACTTTCTTGCCAACCCAATAGATTGAAACAATATATGACAGTTTGCAATTTTATAAAAGTAACTGATGCGTCCATTATCGTTGAATTATAGTTCACGATTATATTCAAACGAACCAGTTATACATGAAAGTATAGCTACATTTTATTGTTATTGAATTGTTTAATAATGCTACAGACAGCATTATACGTCACCTAGTAAAAAAATATCGTTATGTGACTTGAATAATTTGATTAATCACTGTATTTCCAGAAGTTAGGAAGCATATGATAATGTTTAGTAAAATTCTGTGGCGTAACAAATTTTTTCTGATTAAAAAATATGGTACATGCAGACACAGTGTACCTATATTATTTTCTAAAAATAGTATTGAGGTAGATATAAATTTACACCAGAATGTTTGTTATACTTCATAAAGACATTAATTTCTATAGTATAGACAGTACATGTGTATGCTCTACATATGTTTGTATCAGTTTCAACATTTTGTAGTGGATACAAACGTGGGATACATGTATGTACCTACAAGTATAGAGTCATTACTAACACGTCCGTTTTCTAATAGACACAAATGATATTATTTCTGTGTACACTGTTCTATTTGTCTGTTTATTGCACCAGCATCGGATCAAAATGATCCATATCCGTTGTTCAACGGTTAAGTCATTAATGTAATTATTTTTAGGTACTTAAACGCGTCGATTTAATCTGGCTCTCTACATTTCACGAGGTTTCGCGATTTCCAATAACCAACAGCACACTTTTACGGTCTATTACATTCAAAGTAGGAGAAAATAAAATAAAATTGTATTTACATTCTACAGAGTAATTAATAGTTACTTATCTTCGGATAGTTTTCACAGTTTTCGCGATCTTGTAATGAGTTTAGCAATTAAGTGTCGTTTTTTTCAGCTCCGACCAAGCTACATTTTGCTTTCTACATCGTTAATACCTATATCCGTTGATAGCCTCTACAAAGTGAACGTTTCTGAGGAATGAACGATCGACTATAGGTTCAGTTAAACCTGTACTTATCAATTTTCTTAGGTATACAGGATATTTAGGTACATTCCAAACATGATAGCTACCTTAAACGATTTTAGTTTGATCTCTTAATAGGCTTGCGTAATCCGGTGCAACAATACTCTAATTACATGGAAATTACTTGTCTATGACCACCTCCAATTTCAAAACATTCTTTGCTACGATATCCTTACTTACGCATACTTTTTCGAGAATCTCTTCGCAGATCTAACACAAACAAAAGCCATGTTAATTACAACAAGTAGAAAACCTTATGTATATTGCATATAAGAAATTACATAATTAATTGTTATATCCTGGTAATAGCTTTAACAGAGTATAGATATATGTATAGGATTATGTGTATGATTGGTGTCGTGAACAACGTAGAAATAATTTTTCATTAAAATTACGTTTGTACAATTTGTCGAATTTAAGGTCGTTGCAAGGACATAATATAATACACTGTTAAATTCGTCTCGATGTCAGCAACAACCCTATGGTTTCCAAAACCTAAGGTGACCTTCACATTTTTACGTAAAAAGCATTTTTTGAAACTTGAGATATTCAAATATGTAGATCAAGTACTGATCAAATTTTGTCTGGAACACTTTTTAATCGAACTATCGGAAACAAATACACGCTGTATATTTGTATGACAAACTATTTGATAAAAGTAGTTTTTAAAATCTGTTTACTCTAGCAACAGATAGTTTACGAAGATTTTAACAAAAAATGTCTAACAAATATGATTATGCGTTTCTTTTTGGATGAAATAAAATTTGATTCGTTGGTGATCAATATTTGAACATTAAAATAAATGTAGCCTTACACAAAATATAAATTTTAATTTCCCTTCTACGACAGTTTTGGGTATAAAGACGTTTGAATCACTGTAACTGTAAAGAAAATGGTACACACAGCAAGGAGTTAAACAAAACGTGTTCTTCAATTACAAGACTACAAATTGAACAATTTAATTGAACGACCAGCAACTTTGATTTATTGTGAGCTCGACGATGATTTACACCCTATCTAGAACCACAGCGGTAACTTCTAGATCCCTGACTTCCTGAAGTTAATGAAATGATAACAGAAATTATTACCTTTAATTAAAATGCAGTTGTACGTCCAACCGATTCGACTGTACTCGCAGCGAGCGGTGTCAGGATTTCTCGTCTTCTGCCAGCTCGTTGATTTTACGGTTGATTCAGGCCTGATCGGGCTTCTCGGTGAGAGAAAGGAGCACAGGAGGCAGTTAAAACGGCTTTAAAGAGGAAAGTCTTTATTATTCGCGTCCCTGGGCTAGAGTCGCTTAACGGACACGATGATTCACGTTGGATCGACTAATTTATTAATCGCTCGCGGCATTCCCGAAAGAAATTGGCTGGCGCGAAAACGTTGATACACATGATGCTCGGAATTACGAATGCAATCAACGCCGTGATTCGTTCTATCAACCGCATCGCTGGACGCGCGAGTGATCCCGACGATTGCGTCACGTGGAAGCCGTGTCCATTTTGCTCGGATCGTTCTCTATGCTCTGTTTTCACCACCTGCCTCTGCTTGGTAATCGTCGTACCGACAGATTAGAAGGAAATCATTTGTTACACCGCACCATCGTGTTTCGGGATACGATAAGCGTTGCGTCACTGGCGCGGCGGTCTCTTGGCACGCGTGCTCGGTTCTTACGCGGTTTTCGGTTTCGTGGAACTATTCCACTGTGTACCGATCGGTGTAAATATCTTCGTACGGCGAGCGTTGTTTGAACGGTGAAAGCGTTTTAAGATCCTCGCGCTCGGGGTTTGTTTGGAAAATCAGTGTTCTAGGAGTTTCAACACTGCCGCGGGTTGTATTTGTACACGCAGGTGTATGCTAGCCGTAGAGAGTGTCAATATTGTTGAATTAACGTGGGCATGGCTGCGTAGCCGAGATTAAAAAAAAATTTTGCAGGGACGTTTGAAAGTCAGCACACGGGCTGTTTGAACGGTCGACACTTAATTCGTTAAGTGTTTTACAGTAAACTGAGGTCTTGTTAAGTAGCTGCGATTTTAATCACTTAGAATCCTTGTTAGAAAACCATGATCCTTGTGATATCTATAATCTCTAAAGGACTTGAGAGATATCGCTCATGCAGAAGAAAAATGTCACAACTCAAAATTTTTCAGTTTCCGTTTGATTACATTAAAATACTCGCCAGAATATTAATAAATACATTTTTTTATGTTAATACATATGTAACTAACCCCATGGATAGCCCTATTAGATATTATTTGTTTTTCCTTGCAGCCACAGCTGGTTAAACTATCAAAGGACTTTGAAACGTTCTCATTTAAAATTCGTATTTGTATATTTAAGACGGTTTTTCTGTGCATGAGCGATGTTCTTTCTTTTTGTTGTAACCGTATGAAATGTTAACTTTAAAAAAGAAAATAATCTAGAAAGCTTCTAGATAAAATGTTTATATTCATTATACAATCATGAAGAGTACAAAAAAGTATGTAGAAAATGTAGAATGAAATTTTTCTAGATGTGGCTTCCGTTTAGAGAAAAATTATTGTAAACTTTCGTGAGACCCGCGCGCTATTGAACGGCTACCGTGTCTGGTTATACCGTTTCTACTTCGTCTGTAGAATGCGCGCGAGCTCGACGAATTTTTTAAACTTGCTTCTCTTGAAAGCAAGACGGTACCGCAAAGCATTGTATTTTACATGTTTCAGTTATTTTTTCATGCGGGATAATCCTCTTCCTGGTCATTTCAGAAACACAAGAATCTGAGGAGAATACTGATTAGCAGACTGTGGATTTTAAATTTCCTTTGTGATAGACACAAGGAGCTAAAGGCGAAAAAGATGAAATGAATTTAAAGTTATAATATATGCTAACTGATTAAAATGAGTAATATCAGAAAACGTGTGCTATGAATCTTCACTTTTTTGTGATTTTTGTGCAAACAATTTTTATCCAAATAAAGTAAATCAAAGAAATTAGTAAACACCAACCCGATGAGCATTTTATCAGGACGTTATAGTCTATATAAATATATATGCATCCTCTCAGTTTTATTGAAAATTTTCACTTCCAGCACCTAAATTTAAATTTGTTAAAGGTAAGATAACTAATTAATAGTAGGGTTTCAGCCCGCATGCGATCCTAAATGAGGATATTCGAGACTAAACAGAATCGTTAACCGAAGTGGGTCATCCAGTTATGGTATAGGGATATTCCCGAAATAGTGATGAGTACATAGCAGATCTGCATACAGAATAAAACTGATCTGCATCAATAACTACTACAGGGAGTGACTAAAAAATTAATTTCGCTTAATAATTTGTATAGGTTGTAAGTAATGTACTAATACTAATCAAATCTGAGGTTAGCAGCACCATAGTCGAGACAATCGACCCATCGCAAGCGTGAGTCAACGTGATCTATGATTCAGCAGACGCGTCCTTGCGGGCGCGCATCCAGTCTTCCGGTTCGGCGAGCATTCGACTGAAACAGTGCCGATCGACGATCCATCGCGCATGTGCCGGTGCGAGTAGGCGGTAGCGATCGCGCATGCGCCGTCCCGTTAATGTGTATCGCCTATGCGCAGTGGCGTTAGCGGCGGCGCGTTGCAGGCCGTGCGTATCGTGGCACGTCCTTGTAAGGCCACTTGCCTCCCGTCTAGTGGTGCGCACGCGTGCAGGCGATCGTGTACGAGCCGTGTCTAGAATCACGGTTGTGCACGCACGCCTGTGTGCGTGCGCACACGTGCCGGTCCCGAGGTTTCGCGAGATCGGTGGTGGTGGTTGTGCGCTGCTGTTGGTCGCTGTTCCGCGGGACTGACGCAACGGCGTGCACGCGTTTGCTCGTAAATCGATTCTGTTGGAACGGACGAGAAGGGGTCGAGCAAGAAACTGCGAGAGAGCTTTGCCTTAAGCAAAAGACCTCTCTGCTGGACCGGCTCGGGCTCGGACTCGGCCCGTAACGACTGGTATTGTCGTAATGCGCGCTGTTATCGTACCGATCGTTACTCCTTCGCTATGCGCCCCGACTCCTATCGGAAACCGAGTTTTTCTGGCCGAGCTTCCAGCTCGGTTCCAGCCCAGCCGAGACGCGGACCGGGTAATGATTTTCGACAGGTTGCCACCGACCGGGCTTGCTCCGTAATCTGGCAACGGCAGATAGTAATAAAGACTCCGCTACAAACGAAACAGAAATTACTTCTTTACTGCTCGGAGTCCTAACCGGCAGGTGACTGTCGACTAAGTATAGGTAAAGAGTTCGAAGAACGGGGGTACCACGGAATTATTGTGTGTCTGAAGTCACTGTAGGCTCGCTGCAACTAGATCGTCGGGATTGCCAACTGTTTCTCTATGGTTATCTTATTGAAATAGCAAACACGCTGATTTCATAGTGACCGCTGGTCATACGGGTAAAAACGAATTGAAAGTTGAGATTGAAATCGCTCGGTACGAAGCGTCGTTTCGAGGAAAACGATCGCTCCCGAGCAGCCTGACTCGCGTATTCTAGTTCCACTTATTGTTACCTCTGTCTGTGCATTGCTGGACGTTTCTACTTGTACTATCTTGGTCGATCAGCGACGAAGAGATAGGATGCATTTTTCAATAGCTCGCATCGTCAGAGAATTACTGGAGCAATGATTCCAACAACTTCTTCTTCAAGGATCAGGAGTTGTGTTACGGGATGTTCTTTTATTCACATTCTCGGATCAGCGTAGCTATTCCTTTGTGATCACCAAGAGAGAAAGGCTTCTGATAGCAGTTTCGCAGTATAGTTTCGTGGAATTATTTAAATGCGGGAGCACCGGAGGCTTTGGACGATCAGTTTCCGGAAGACGACTCTTTCCTCTACCACCACAATTCTGCAGGATGGTTTCGCTTGAATCGCTTCCTCGGTTGCAGCGATTTCGCTGTTCAGAAGGTGAAACGGACGTTGATTAAACCACGGATGCAGACCGTTATCAGACGTCGAATCGCTGTTTAAAGCCCTCGAACCCATTAAGAGAGCACTACCGTAGACGCGTATGCAAATTTCCGCGCGGTCCAGCAGCTGGATTCGTTTCCCTTTCGGCGATCGAGCGGGTCATTCGAATTATAATGAGATAATTTAACGAGCACGACGAATCGGGACTCTTTGGTGTTTGCCGGTCACGCACGGAACGGAAACGGCGAATTGAATTCGAACCGAGACGAATCTCACGGGTCGTCACGTGGTGCGTCTGCCAGTCAAAAGTCAGCCGTGTTCTTCTCTCGAGAACGATCGATCGGCGCTCGGTAAATTTACCCGAAATTTCTCTCCCGCGGCTCGTTTCCCCCTTTCCCGATCGGTTTCTATCCTCGTGCACGCATCTCGCGACCAGAACCCGTCTTCCTTCCATTATTTGTGTACGAAATGAATTGTCCGGGGAATCACCAGGTTCGGAGTCACGCAACTGGCCATCGCCTCGGCATTGGGAATCGATACCCTATAATTATTCCCCTTTTTCTGGTAGCCAGTGCGCTTTTTGCAATACCTCCGATACCAAACCGTCCGCCCCTCGCACAATTTTCAGAAGGCCCGGTTCACTCGCGTCTCTTCCTCTTGTGAACACCGTATCTTGGTCGAACTTGATTCTATTGAAGATTTGGGCAATATTGTCTGATATTTAAATGTGAGTTTCATCTAGCTTTTCTCTTAATACAGTAGGATCCCGATTATCCACACCCGTGATATATGAAATCTTTAGTGGGCCGACATGCTTCACGTGCAAGTATGTAATTCAATCTACGGCTTATTGTACAAAATCAATAAAGATTGAATCTAGCATTGTAATCAAGTAATTGTTCTATTATACCATGTTATAAGAATGAACACTGTCTAAAGTGGTATAATGTGTTAAAAATGTAGTTCCAGTTCGGAATAGAGATAAAATTACATGAAAACTATTATGGAGGTTTAAAAATCAATTCAATAGTGGAAGATGACAATACATACTTTTTAAATAGCATTTGGAAGCTATAATACAGGGCCACAAGAGTGAACGAAGTAAACTACATTTTTATATACTATTAATATATTGTTATAGATTATATTTTGCAATAATTTTTATATTTCCTGGCTAAATGGACATTCTACTATCAAACTCTAATTTGATACATCTGGATCGTTATCAGAATTGTATTTTGTTTAGCTCAATCGTGGAAATAGCCCACTGTAAAACGTTAAGAAAAGATCCTCGGATAAGAAATCATTACGGAAGCAAATCATGGTCCATTTATAATACTACATTTAAATATCTGACTGGAAATGTTTCTGTATTCGTGTTTCTATTCTGCAAGGTGATACTGAACGTCGTAGAAAGCTTTAGGTGTTGACGAAAGGGTCAATGTACTATGGTGGAATTACCTGCTGGAAGAAAACAGATTATTACGGCATCTAACGCCTCATTGCATTTGTCAAGTTGCTCAAAAGATTCGTTTCGTTCTCGACTAATGCAGAAAATGCAAATTCGGCGTAGTTTTAATTTAAGCAATTAAATGACACGATTATAGAAGTATCAAGCTAAGAAATAATACAAAATCAGATCAATATTGAGAGCATAAGACCGCACTACCGAAGTGAAAACTTCCACGGCGATGGCACACCTGCCTGTTTCTTGCTCGCTCGGTCAAACTCGCCTCCCCGAGTATACCCGAATAGTGTTTCACCTTGGACTGTGACGGATCAGCCTCATTCACTGCCCAGCAATCGTGTATGCGGTGCGCCTAAAGAAGCTTCTACTTAAAACAAATTAACACGGAGACAATCGTGTCGTTTCAATATACGCGTGTTTCGATGAAAACTGTTGGGACGACCTAACCAAAAATATTCTGAAAAATTTCTAAACGGCCTCCACCTAGAAAAAATCTCGTTGATCCTATCTTTCGACCGCCACGTAACCACGCCACTTTCATCCGCTTCCTCGCAGACAATAATATTGACGTAGATCAGGCCGATAACTTCGGTCGACCCTGCGAGTCCAGTCCTCAGCATCTCAGTCGCTCTCATCCGCCCTCGTCGGTCTCGGGATTCTCGTCCGCGGGCACGGGAATCGAGCACTGTCGAAAGTGAAAGGAGCCGAAGAAATCAAGATGGATCGTGCGTTCGTTATTAACGCTGGTTTTCTCGCTGCGTGCTGCACGCACCTCCTTCATCCTTCCACGTTCTCTTCCTCCACTGGTTCAAGGACTCGCGGCGAGCGTGGCAGGCGATACCGGCGTAGATAGCATCTCTAGCGTCTCGCTGAATGACGAGGAGGATGAGGAAAAAACGAGCAGGAAAAAAGAGAGGAGGGCCGGTTGTCCCGATCAAGTGAACCGTGTTAACGTCAGGCCTGTTAACGGGGAGTCGAATTAGTATCGACGAGGGTGTATCGATCGGTCCCGTTCCTCTTTTTGGTCCTCCGCTGTTTTATCCATCCTCTCATCTCTCTCTCTCTCTCTCTGTTTGCCCTTTTTCCCTGTTTCCGGCGACGAGGGAGAGAGAGATCCGCGTTCGGGGACCGCCGAGAGCGGTTAGGCGTGTACACTTGTTGCGAACGATGCCGTTAGACGATACTGCACCGTTCCGCGTGGCGCTCGCGCGTTACTTTCGGCACTCGGGGCCACGTTCCAACGGATTCCGTTATGTTTCCCTCCATAAACCCTAAACGACGGCCTTTACAATCCGGCGAGCATGGCTTAACGTCTCTCCTTAGTCTCTCCCTGCGCTCGTCTCGGCTTGTTATTAGGCTCTCCCGCGAACCACCGGCGAGCCAACCCGCTCGGTTAGGTTGGCCCGCCGCCGAGTATGCGAATACGGTCGTTAAGAGGAAAGTACGTAGGTGTACTTGTCCGGAATCGTCGGATCTTTATGACGCGGGTACCCGGAGGAAGAAATTCCGGAGAAGTTCCAGGTGGCTCAAGGGAAAGCACGGGGGTGGCAGTAGGAAGTTTCAACTTTTCTGTTGTCTCCTTCTTCATGCTTTCCTGCACGTTCCTCTTTTTAATTGCTTCGAAACGCCGGCGTCGAAGCACCTAATTACAGGTTGCAATCCTGTATTGTAAATATTATAACTCAAGGTTCGAGCTGTCGAGTGTGTTCAGCTTTGGTCCTTTCATTAGCTCTCACGAGTTCCTTGTTCGCGCCGCTCAGGTTGCCTGTGGGTGTCAAGTTGTCACAACAATGATAGCAACTCGATGCGATGGGAAGATAAGATGCTGAGATAAATGGTTTTATTGAAATTCAATGTTCTCTTTCTTTGCGCGAGGGTGCCTTTGGTTTACGTTTGCTGCAACCTTGCACCGTATATGGGAACAAACGTGGCTAATTACTCTGTTATTTAAAAGTTGAGCTTGATATACTTTAAGAAGAAATGGCACATTGAACGAATGAATAAGATTGTACATAATAATTGTGCAAAATCTAATTATTCACAAATTTTCAATATTTCTTACAGTTCAATTAGTAACACGATTCTTTTTTTTATCTGACATGTCAAATAATAATTTATGTGACGAAGCATGAAGTTATGGCTCAATTTTGGCATCAGAAATTTTGTTTTCCGTTGAATAAGGGGTTTCAATCTTGCAGAATGTTTACTCAGTATTTCACAAATGTAAATCAGAATAATATCATAATTGCATTAGTTTCGTCGTTGCCCAAGTTCCCAGATGTTATCGCTGCATATAAAAGCACACGGTTCTCTCAAACGCTGTAAACAATTATATTATTAATTACCGCACAGTTTGGTTGAACGTTGGCAAACGCCTGTAATTATGTTAATCGTTATGTAACAGCCGCATACAGCGGCAATGTCTTCGAGAAGATAATTCCAATCGTTCTAACGCGCGGTCAATTAACAGCTCATTGAAACGTCCCAAAGATAGAGACTGGTAGTTGCGACAAATCCATTTTGCATCTCGTCACTACAATTAAGCATGCGTGTGTATCCAGCGAGGAAGTTAACGTCAGCATTAAGACCGTGCCTAACGTAATTAGAAGGTAATCGACGTTGGCAATTGTAATTAATAAACCGCTTACATTCTGAACGGCATTCCAGCTGGGGACCTGCGTAAGAAGAATGAACGCGGTGCCTACGCGGTACCCGCACATGCGACCCGATTCGCGTCGACCCAGAATGCCCGGCGCGATTATATTTTTTGCGAAGATCGATTGTATCGCAGGTTACATTGGGGACGCATGCAGAAAACTAAGTAAATGCTCCTGAGTATCAAATATGAGTAAGGATAAATTTTCGATTGCCTATACATAATCTTTTATTATTAACTAGTATCAGCTTGTATATATATTAGAAAATATTCAATAAGTGCTACCAGTATTTACTTCGTGGTTTTAATGGTACAACTAAGAAATGTTAAAATTCTACATTTACTTTCGTTGGCTACTAGAGATGTGCGGAATCTCGAAAATTTGTCCAACTCATAAATATCTTTGCGAATTCGAATAATGAATAGCAATACAAAAATAAAATGTCTTGAAATTGAAAGATCAGTTTGAAAAATTCTGTTTGAATGAAATATCGGGTTTCGTGCGAGTATCAGGTCCTGAATTAGTCTTGGTTCTTAAACTCCTCGGATTCCCAAAGATATTTATGGGTCGGACAAACTTCTGGGATCCAGTCTGATCCGATCTGAAATTTCGGGATCTCGCACACCCCTTGATTACTCCTATCAAATCCAATGTAATTGGCAGAACTCTACTGGGTTGATGCAATTTATTATTATTAAATATATAAAATTCACTCGCGCGCACCCATTTATTTGTATGCAACGCAGAGGCCGGTGGCCGGCTAGCGAACAACGCGTAACAGCCGAATTATTCGGGCCGTTATTACGCGTTATTAACTGCCCTCGCAGGCGGCGTGACAAATTTGACAACCGCGGGGCCCTTATTTATCCGGTCAAGGTTCATTATGCTCTCGACAGAGCCGCTCATTATGCGTACGCGAACCCGTTAGGCTCACGGGAACGGGTGCGGGACGTATCGCGGTCGCGCGAGACGAAACTTTAACGACCCTCTCGTTACGTCAGCCCCGACTGATTGTCCTGCGGAGATAAAAGGATCACCGGTGATGAAGTCGTCCGTCAAAAATAATCGGGCAATAAGGACCCGTCGGTACCGTACGATTCGCCGTGTTGTACGCGCGGCCATTCGAGCCGGCGTAATTCACGTTTCCTCCGCGCGCCGGGGCTCAATAGCCGACGGTAAAAACTACCGGGGACTTCAATTACCGAAGGCGATAATCAATTACCGTATCCATCAATTAGAGGAGATGTAATTATAGAGGATACTCCGCTAATCGTTGTATTAGAAGAAAAGCTTGACAAGCTACAATAGTTTCGTAAATGCGGTTATTATTGATTCACCGCGACGGGTTTCTCGACTCGTTCACGCGGAGAAAGTGTCAGCTATCAATCCGATGTTTGAGCGTTTTATCAATAGTGAAAGCAATGGAAGCGGGTCTCTTGTTGATTTTGGTATGTCATAAATTCATAGAACATCCAATAGTTCCACTGTTGAGAACGAAATGCGTTTCCTGCGCGTTCAAAGTGTATTGACATTTTTAATTCGTGGATCACCTATTCAAAGATAAGTAGGGGAAATTTAAAATAGTAGGGATTAAAAGAGATTTAGGAACATCGATCGATTATTTTCAACTAATAAGATATTATAAAAATTTATGTTCAATTTAATTTCACCGTTGGTGTAAAAATGGCACAAATTAAAAGGTCAATTCGATGAAAATAATTAACTTGATCATATTGATAGTATTTATTCAGAACCAAAGTAAAATGCTAGTCTAGTTATCTGTAATTTACTATAATCTTTTGTGTTGCAAAGAAGTTTTGTCCCCATCCAAATTTTGATAAGATGTCACAGTTTAATAATAACCAAACTGTACACTTTATTCACACGATTTTTAGAAATTCAGCGTAAATCAAGTATTATAAATATTAATGAGTCTCCGGAATTACTTGGATCTTAATAGTTCTTGTGATACGGTACATAAATTCAGTCTTCGAATTCAATATTTGCAAATTCACACATTCGCTACCACCGTCACAGACCTGTGACGTTCACAGTCTTGCAATTTACTGAAATGTATTAGCAATCATTTTCACCGCTTAATATTCAGAGATTTTGTGACTTTTGTAAAGAAGTTCCATTTCGTGAAACCTTTAAACAGTTAAGGTAAGCAGTAAAGCATGTGCTGTCAGCAAACGCATTCAGAGAGCTTCGCAGTCGAAAGATTAATATTTCACAAATGTGATGCGTTGCATTTAATAAATCATTTTAACTGCGAAGCAAATCCTCATTATCCAATAACAACATCATACATTTTCTAACAAGACTTGCACAATTTCGCTCTCTCCCACTGAACCTCAAATTGGATCTCGTTAGATAAATTTCCAGAGAAGCGTTTGAAGTCGGTGCGCGGTACAAGCCATTTTCTGTAACTGTCCGAGACAGGTCCACGGACAAAGTTTACCAAACAGAGAAAACTAGTTAGCCGAACGGTGTCGGGCATCTCAAAGGGCAGTCCCGAAATCGAAACGAAGATAATTCGATGTTTATGGTAATCTGTGCTTGCCACGAACAGAAGGTTTCATTTTTCTACAATGTCGTCCCATTACGCAATCCATGAATATCATTATTTTCGGATTTCACCGTTTCCCACAGTTCCGTCGCGTGGATTATCGGTCGATGTCATCTCGGAGAACTTTCGAGCGGCTTGCCTGCCCCCACGTCTTTCACAAAAATCACGAGAGTGTCTTGTCGTCCAGAAGCGTCGTTCGTTAGACGCGCCGTGGAAGAAGAGACGAGAAGAGAAGAGGAGAAGAAGAAGAGGAATAAAAGCTACGGGGCCATTTCCCGATTGGATTTCTGCCTTTCCATTTTTTCTCGGGCCGGTCGGTTTTTCGTTTTGCTTTAATTATTTCTCCCGGCACGAACCGCGCAGCACGGCGCGCGCACGGTAAAAGTATTGTCAGCCGATGTTTGTACCCGGGACGGATCTTTCGGAGCAGCATCCCGGTCCAGACTTTCGCGGTGCTCGGTCTCCGTGTGCTATTGACCCTTTTTCACTACAGGTGAGCAGGGAGGGGCCTTGAACAGGTAGATACACCTAACCCGCGTACCGTAAGAATTGAGAACTCCGTCTAACGGGTGTTCGTGTGCGAACATCGTGTCCGTGTTCCCCCATTGATTTCACTATATGGATCTCCCACAGTGACCAGATAATCGATTGTGCTGCAGAGGAAATGATCGAAGTCGTTGGGTGTTTCGTCGTTTTCAGAACCCGCGGCCAACGGGCTGGTATTTTTATAGCGTCACGGGACAAATGTTTAGAGTCCCCGGGTAAACGGTCCGCAATTAATCTAAATGAAACTGGATGGGAACGTGCGTCGGAGAGCAGAAGCAATTAGAGACAGGCTATCGGCGGTCGGCATCTCCGGTGTGTAAAAGAAAGAGAGAGCGAGAGGGAGAGAGAGAGGAGGAGGAAAAAAGTCACCCGGTATGTGGCACGGAACGATGCTGTGTAGATAGCGAGCCGAGAGCGAGCATAAGGTGCACAAACTACCATACATGCCCTTGCACGGTGCTCGCGTTACGACACGATCATGGGGCACGCGTGTGCTTGCTCTCCCGGCATCGTTGTATCGTTATGGCCATTAACTACATTGTGCTCGAAAGTGTTTCCTATAATGGATTCCTGTTGTTTATTAACGACACGGTTTATTAACGCCAGGCCGCAACCTTCGGGAACCATCGGTGCGGCGGCGGAGGCGGTTGCGCGCTCTTTATCGGCGCGTATCCAGCTTGAATTACATCCGCTGTTTGATTTCGTTCGATCGACGGATCCCTCGTTGATCGAACCCGCCACGGAACAAGGCAAGAAGATCGACGCGTCGATTTATACATGGCGGCCCGGCGAGCGCCGCTGGTAATCGCTATAGCGAAACAAGATTGAAGAGAACGAGTATAATGGGATGCAGAAAAAGCCGGCGCGCAGATTTTTTCGGTGCTTGTTTAGAGATTGGCATTGCGAGGAATGATAGGGCACACGGGCTTTTTAGAATGCTCCCTGTAGGAAAAGAATCATTATCCTTTTACGGCGTAATGAAACATTGGATGGGGAATCGAGGAAGAGGAATTGCGATCATTTTAATGTCCAACGTTGCGAACGAAGCTCACTTCCTTTTTGCGTATCGGAACATCTCTGTTGCAGTATCTTCTCTGCCAACTAATGCTATTGGTACATTCGTTACCAAGCTTTTGATTGGAGGGAATTAATACAAGGATCAGACAGTAAAACTCACGAGGTTGTATTGCCTTTTAAATTCATCGATTTATATAAACTGTTATAAATTCATCTTTGTTACTCCCTATCACAATATAACCATTAACTTTAACCCTCGCCACAAGTCACATGTAAAACACTTTTGATTGTAAATTATGTGGTCACTAATGATCTAGCTGGTAATGCGACCACATTAAAATAAACAATAAATAAATAAATATCAATGAACAAGGAGGAAGTTCATCAGAGTTGCCCTACGATCATAGCCTGACTCGATGTTATAGTACAAGGGATTCAGGAGACTATTCTTACTATTTGAACATACCCTCGGTCCTCATAGGGTCACTAGTATAATTCTGTTTAATCTACAAAATGGCGACCACATTCAGGCAAGTAACAGCGTTCTTGTTAATTCAATTTGCAATTGAAAAATATAAACACTGCGCTGATCTAAATCAGGCATTATAATACAAATACAACTATGGGAAGAACCAAGAAACTTACCTTATTTCTCTCACCGTTTCGTGGAAGTGCAGACATCCTTTTGTCATGGTATTACAAATTACCCGACTATATCGAGGGTACGCGTAATTACACGAGGAAGGAAGCGAGCAATTCGATCCGATAGGTGAATCCAATTCCTGAGCGTCTCGGGACTTTATTATCGCGACGATTGCGGAGATCCGCGATCACGGTCTTACGCAAATATCTCTCGCGGCAATAAACAATCTCACTGTCAAGGGGCAGTAAAAACCATCGCGATGGTGTATCAACGAACGTGGAAAAAAGCAGGAAGGTAAGAAACCGGGAAAATAGCAACGCGGAGGTATTAGAATCGGCGAAATATCGGACTGCGCGGAAACCGCAATGTTCTTTGGAAGGCGGTGGGGGGTAGAGGAGGGCGACAAAAACCGCGATTGCCTGCGGAGGGATCGCGCGATCGGCGATCGGGAGCTGAGCGTAAAATGATGAAAACGCGAGAGGATCGAGAGGATCGAGCACAGGGCGAGTATAACCGGAACGGGCAGCCGCCGTCCGAACCGAGATCGGACAGGATCGGATCGGATCGCGGCTCGCGAAAAAATTGGATCGCGTCGGGGACCGCTTCTGCATAATAAACGTAAAAGGGAAGAAACGCCGACAAAGTGGCGACCGGTAAAAACGTACGCGCGCGGAAAAAGGAACGTGGCGATCCTTAACGAACCGTCCGGTCCCGCTGAATAGACCGATCAAATTAGCGTATCGCTCGATGCTCGATCTTTCGCCCCGTGGAGCGCGTACCCGGGCTCGGGGCCGCGTAATTACGAAATGGAAATTTACTGCGACTCATCGCCTCGATATTTACCGGCTTGCATGAAACACGCAGCGGCTGGCCCGTCGAACAGCCGCTCACGCTGTAACGGACTGCTCTTGCTCACGAGCAACAAAAAAAACGGCCTGTGTGCCTACACTCTCATTGATTTTTTCAATGTTTTCTGCTTTCAATACGGTAAAAACATAGGAACAGACCGACCAGAATTTTACAAATTTCTGTTGTTGCGATAGCAATACGCGTGCTGGGGATTCTCCCAAAATTTCAAATCAATCGGTCAACTAGAACTTGAGATACAGTGGCAACACTTTCAACACGTGTCGTTTCGAGAATAGAATACATATTTTATAGGGCATTCAATAAGCGAAGTCGTTTCTTAATATATTCTCCACCGAAAATGTTAACGTACTTTTCGAGAAATGCATCAAAATGTTGAAAGATAAGAGAAGTCGTAGAAAACGATGGCTAACACTTTGCCGGTTAAAAATAAACGTAAGTACATTCTCGTTGAAAAAAGAATGGATAAGAAAACGACATTAATTATGACCCAAAAGTTTTGTAAATATTTCGCTGTTTGCTTATTTTTACTATGTATCCTTCCACTATTATTGCACGATAATGATAAGCTTCAGCTTAAATACCGACATAAGTATACACGGATCCTGACATCAGTGTGAAGAGCATGTACCAGCGTGGCGAACAGACGTACCTGCTCAGGTTACGCGAGATAATCGCGATATTTGCGAGACACGATTATCAATCAGCCTCGCAGACCTTGCTTTCCCGTATCAGAGAGGCTCGCGACGCCTAAACGCTTTCTAGAAATACAAACGTGTGGTTACACTGGTTACCGATAACAGCGGATAATTGCCTGTCTTCCTGATACGACCATTGTACATGGACGCGGTGATCGTTTTCTTGGAAATCGTCGCTCGAGCGAGTCTACTCGGAAAAAGGAGAAATCGCGAACACTAAAATCGAACGACCATGCCCGTCGCGATGTGATCACTGTATTTATGCGACAGGATTATCGAGCGTGTCGTATCTATTATCGTTGGCGCCTGCTTATTCCCCGCCCTTTGCGAAATTGTAAAAAGTGAGGATTGTCGCGAAACCTCTTCATTTAGACGGGCTCTCGCCACGCAATAAGCGGTTATCGGGAGAAAACTGATTAAGGGGACAATGCGCTAATTCAGCACCTTCTGCGGTTGTTTTTGACGTAAACATACACTACGACGTTACGCTAGATAACAAGACGGTGGAAATGTAATTGGGTTTGATAGGAGCAAACAGAATAATCGATGTATCGCTTCATTTCAGCTAGCAACTAGTAGTCACCACTAGACTGCGGATCTCTATGCAATATGAAAATTGTCCAAGTTGATTGTAAGAAACCGAAAATAAATGAAAAAGTATTTTCTCTTTCAACCATCTTAAAAAGTCGAAAATAATTGAACGGTTAAACGAACTTGCCTAAGCCTAAGCAAATTATTCCCATAGTTAACTTAGTAGTTAACCCATACAGATACAACAGTTTTGTCTTTAATCCTTTACTGTATGATTTTTTTAATTAGGATGAAAAAATTGAAAGAAGGTGAGTTTTTGTGTTTTATTTAAGGGAAAAATATTTTAAAAAATTAAAAAAATATTTTCAGAAAAATAAACATAGTAAGAAAATACATTCTTAGTTTACTAAATTTTGTTAACTGTATCAGATATGATACACTATTCAGCGAAGGGTTAAAATGATGAATTTGGGAGTGAGTATACGCCTGATTTCTTGTGTTTTTTTTCTCATTTTTAAACACTGTGGCGAAATTGGCATAAAGTAGGGGTAGGTATTACGAAGTGATAACAGGAGGAGGCGCGTAATACAATAGAACGACATCCTTCTGCTTTTGTAATGTCTCTTTCGTTCTGTATTTGATGTATTAATTTTTGTCATAAATACATAAAATTTACAGCCCAGTCATCACAGACAAGTAGGCTTATGATAGAAGGTCGGGCTCCCGAAACGTATTATACTTCCGGCAGCCCGGTTTCCTCGCCCGAGAACTTATGTAGTATTAAAGAAACGATTATGTTGATAACTGCTTCATTTTAGGAACGTTTTACATGATCATCCTTTGTAGATACAAGGATGCCACGAAATTAATCATCGTTTCTCTAAAATATATAGTCTACGAAAGTTATCAATCTCGTACAAAATGATGAACATTTAAACTTGAAACCTTCGTAGAAAAAATGTTAATTACAAAGCAGGTTCTTCAGTGTACGTTCTCTCTCTTTGTTTTTGGTTCCAAAACAGTGGTACCGAAGTATCATTGATCAGTAGATAGTGAATCTTTATGCATTTATAGGAAAATTGAGTAGATGTAATATAAAATTATTGGAAAATTAAAAAATGATGTCAATATACGATTTCTCCTATACTGAAATTATTAAGAAAAGAAATAACATTCAATTTAGTTCCCGTTTCTTGCAATCGACGCCGACAATTTTTATTTTGCATAAAGATTCGCAGTCTATGAATCAGTGAAGACGAACCATCTGTATCGTCTTCAAGGTTTGAGCGCGTCTCCCGATCTACTTCGCAGAGGGAGAAGTATATTAACGTACCCAATACTCCGGAGCAGGGAACGAGTAGCTACCGTTAGATGATTCAGGGAACGGCCGCCCGGTTACGATCGAAGCGGTACCCGCGGGGCAGCAACGCGATAATCACGATACTTCGACGACCATTATCAGTAGGACATCCACGATTTCCTCGAGCATTGCCGCCTCGTGTTTCGATTTATCTGTCAGCAGAATACCGGTTCGCGGGACGTATAAAACAGTCGATTATTTCGCGGGTAATCGCGTGTACGGCTTGCCAACCCGGTTCCGTGTCCCGGTACCTGTCTTCGGTTACTATGCCGGTCCCGGAGACTGGAAAAATGTTTTAAAACACAGTTTTTGCTGTTCGGGCTTTCGGGTGCGAGCCATTTCCTTTTGAAACCACGTTCGTAAGGTTTCGTAAGCAGTGCAGCTCTATTAACCATCACTCGATATCAGTGGCGACGATCAGGCCACCTGTACTGCTTGCGAAAACATTCACCCTACAGGGATGACAATTTTCAGTTTCTTTCTGGACAATCAATGTTATGGAGTTACATAGATCTTATAGTATGTTCACTGATCGGACTTTTCTACATATATCTCTCCTAGCTTCCGTCCAATTCTATAATAAAAATGAAGGCGATTTTACGGGAAATTGTACATATTGTACATATATAAGAAATCAGTACAATATATGCATTCTATTTTTGGAGAAAATTAGTTACTGATAGTTTTAGTCAGATATAAATATAAAAAATTAATCAATAAATGACCATGTACCACTTTCAAAAACAACGACTCACACGTAGAATGAGCAATATAAAATTCATATATTGTATTTCATGTATTTCAATGCATATATGTTGTATTAAGTTCGTTTTTGGAGAAAATTGTTAACTGGTAGTTTTAGCCAGGTATAAATATGAAAATAAAGAAAAAATGGATTTATAGCACTTTCGAAAATAATGTCACCTGTAAACAAACTAAACCTCTATTGAGGTTAGAAATGTAATAATAAAAATGCATTGAACATGTCGCCGCGACAGTATTATTGTAGTGTTGCCTCTTAGCAGTTGAACTGCGAAAACGTTTTCGCAGCCAACCAGATAAGTCAGCAAACAATGGCTTAAAAAATGTTCGGTTTCGAATATCGTTTCGAATATTGTGCCCCGTGAATCTGTTCTCGCAGTAGTTCTTTCTATCCGGCTTCGTTAAATTCGTTATTTCGTAATACGCACGCGCCTTTCCCGCGGCGCCGAGCCGAGCTACGCAGCGCGAACGCACGTGCGTCGATGCTGCAACGCGCACGACGACCATACGAACAAGAGGGGCCCGATCCGGCCCGGCCTGGCCTGGGCCCAGGCCCGACTTGTCCCGAGCCTCTACGCAACGCCGCGCGCCTCGCGGATAATCAGCAACAGGATACGAATACCTTGAAACGGGAAAAAACCCACCGATAGCTATCTCGCGACTAAATTGAGGCAATTTTCTGCAGACCGGGCGCCCAGACGCTTTATCGGGATTAATATTTCAGGCAACGCTGTTTTCCCCCTTTTTTCCCGCCTGTTACAACCTGCCTTGTAGTTACACCGAGATTGCCACCTGAACAGCAGGGATTAACTGCTGTGATTCGAGGGTGTTCGATGATTCCTCGAAGCAAATCCATCGTAATTGTTTTGTCGGCTGCGTGACTTGACTGCTGGCGAAAATATTGATTGAAAATGGTCGAGACAGTTCAAATTTCTCCTCTGTCGAACGTGTTTCGAGTGGTATCTGAAACTAAGTGAATACTTGTTCAATTCTAGTTAGAATAATGTTCTTATTTTTATGCAAACGTAACTTTCTGAAACTATTAAAAAGACATTAGAGTGAACTGGTCAGTGAATGATCGAAATACTGAATTTAAGGATTTCGGATTAATATTTACAAGAAAACAACTTATAAAAAAAATTGCTTATGCTTATCGTATTTAAAAAAAAATTAATTATAAACAACGAAGCGCTTAAAGCCTAGGAAATTACCTATTATTTAAAATATTGTTTGATTAAAACTGTACTCATTAATGTTTGTTTAATAAGCTAGATTAACAGTATGAAGTACTAAAAGTACAACTGCACATCATCTGTACATATTTAATAATTTATAATATAATATAGAGTTCTCAATTATATATGTCTGAATCTTCGTATGGCTAGCAATACACAATGGTAAATATAAACGCATACACAGTGTTTACATTACTGGTCAACTTTTCAAACAACATTATACCAATAAAATCGTATACACGTTCCAAAAACAGAAACAGTCTCTCGAGACACCAAATGATTTTTCTCTAGTAATAATTACACTGCGTATTTTATGCATTAATGACAAAACGTGAAGACGTTTAATGAATTTAAAAATCGTACTGTTTTATTTCCAGGTCATTAAAATGATTGGAAAAAGAAATAAATGAGGACCAGTTTTATTTCGCATAAAATTCCGCAGTCTAGAAATAATGTTCTCCATGACTCCAGTGATAGCGGCTATGGAATCTCGAACTTCCATCTTAACGTTACGTATAACAAAACCGTTTTTCCTAGCTGTTTCTGGTGCAGTAAAGTTTTATCCGATTCCTCGACGCTCGTATTATCCGTCATTCTTAGGGATTCTTTATATTATTGCCCATGGTAAATGGGTCAAACATAGACGAAGCATCGGTGCATTGTTGCATCGGGTGCATCGAGTCACGTTTGAAACATTAGCTGGCCGACCGGAGTTATTATCGCGGCGTTAACTCGTCCATTCGTGGCGAACTAGTCATGTTATGCGAAATTAATTCGCGTAAAATGGGGTGACGAGCATCGGGAAACGTCCTGTAAAATAGTTTCGAATTATAGCGACGAGTCGGTTGCGCTCGTGATTTATAGCACCGCCTCCAACGGGACGTTCCGGAATACATTGGAGTAATTCAATTACCGGTGACTCGGAGCGTCAATTTCGTACACGCGTCGAAATTAGATCGATCGAGTACTCTTGTACTTATTACCGGGATCGTGTTGGTTTAATCGTTTTGCGTTTATCGCGCGAATCTCGACTGCGCGCGGTGACCGCCTTTAATTAAATTTCGTGATTATCCTATTAAAAGCTCGTTCGCTCGAGCCGTGTTCGAATTTAATCGTATCGCGATTAACTCTGCGTGGAAAAGTATGATCTCCCGGGAGCCTCTCGGCGTCGCGGGGTCCCGATTGAAGGCGTATAAGAGACGTATTCTGAATTTCGGAAAGCGGTAAGTGCGACAGGTGCGGTCAATCAATACGGTGAAAGGGATTGGTGGTCGTTGCGGCGGCTCCGCAAAAACGTTCGTACGCGTTAATCCGAGTCGCAGCCTGGATAATAGGTGCTCCCGGTAAGAAAGACGCGTACGATCTCCTCGTTGGCTATTAATTAACCGCTCGAGAAAATCTGTCGGCCGTCACGCACGTACGCGCTTTACGACGAATCCTAATTCATTTCTTCACGCGACAGCCGCTGGTGACACGACCGCAGCAACCACTCGTCTACTTCGCTTCTACCATTTTCTAGGCCCGCGCTAACTCGTCCAGCACCTTGAAAATCGACTCGAATTGCACTCATTCGCAGTAGTGTAATTGTACCTATTGCTGAGGGTGTATGTTTTACTACGGTATTTTTTTCCCAAAAAGATTAAATGTTTTAATAAATTAAGATAAATGTTTCGCTTTGAAAAAATTTGTTCAATTCAATCAGAATATATTCTCGTTGGCGGACCAAATAAAATTGTTGTGTATGTTCTTGTATATTCTTGCATATTCTCCTATATTCTAGAATATTGTGGTACGTTTTTGTATACTCTCTTGTATATTCTTGTATTTTCTAATATATTGTACTATATTCTTGTATTTTCTAGTGTACTCTAGTATATTGTTGTATGTTTTTCCATATTTCTATATTCTTGTATTGTATTGTCAATCATATTTTTATAATCTCAGGAGTTAAAAAAATATTTTTGACAAAAGGTAAAGTAAGATCATTTTTCTTCTATTTCGATCATTGAAGGACTGATGGTTTTAAATTGCATAGGGGAAGTGAATTGAATGCATCGATACAATGAAAATATAAAACGAAACTTCTCTTGTCTTTTTAATAAACAAGTTAACCTCAGCATTACGCGTGTTAAAGTGAAATAGAAGTTCATAACTGCGACACAGAAATCTTTAGGAATATCCCTAATTCCGTGGTGTGAATTGTTGAGGGCCCAAACTCTTAAGATATGTTTTAAGCTCCGAAATATCTTTTTAAAAATTAACTGACTAAAGAATGATAGAACAATTTATCTCGCTCCTTCATTTTTGGTAGCTGTTTCATTCTTTATTTCGAATTAGACTTTTTAGGCCAACCATCTGAATACTCCGTGGGTGGTTATCCCATCATAAATCACAGTTGCTAAGTCTTAATCAATCCTTGGAAGATGGATGCTATAATGTAGTAGAAAGAAAGTGCATCGGAGTAATTCAATCTCGAAATCAAAATATAACTATAATATGTATATATAATATAATAACACGAATCCATTAAAACTAGAAAATTCAACACGTAATTTATTTTAGCCGAATTTGCTCCAGTTTTTCAGGAATAGAAATATCAACTTATAGGTATTGTTTTCACTTTAAGGAACAGAAAAATGCAGTGTTGGACAAATTATTAGAAAACTACAGGGTACGGAATATATTCATCTCGAATGCGACAGATAATTTCACAATTTTCGAACGTGATTATTTCACATAAAAAGATATTTGGTGTAACTGGAGTCTCACTTAAAAATCGATTGTTTCACTATAAACACGTGAATTTATGGAAGTAGTTCTAATAATTTGACCGGCCACTGTATCAGAAACAACTAGTCGACTCTTCCATGGATATCCTCCAGAAACTCTGAACGTTCGGGTTACCGAACTTTCCTCGTGAGATGCTGGTAGTCTCACCGGGTTGTTCTGGCTGCAAGGAATTCCGGTGCCGGGCATTCTCTCTGCTGATATGTATTACAGAAACCATACAATGGGACTCGTCTGAAATTCGCGTATACAGCGAGCGTCCGCTTGACTGGGTACAGGATAAACCTTGGTCCGTGGTTCGTCGCGTCGTTCGCACGTGACGGTGGGTGGGCCTTGCGCGAAATCCAGCCTCCGTTGGACACCTTCCGACCGTTAGAATACATTAATAAAAACGAGCGTATTATACGGAGTTACGTCACGGCACGGTTTCGAAAGTTTGCTTAGAAAACGGTCTCGGATCCCGCGGGGACCGCGTTTCGAGCACCTGCCGACTTTATCCGGCGTACTTGGATTTGTCATCAAGGTCTCGCGACGTTGAACGCGGCTGGGGATCGTGCTAGAAAAAGAGAGTAAAAGGAGCTATAGATACAGAGAGAAGAAGAGAGAGGGAGAGAGATGTAGGAAGAGAGCTGTAGGGGGGCAAGAGAGGCGGTAAGTAATAGGGACAAGGAAGATAGTAAGAGATAGAATGTGAAAGAAATGGGATGCGAGGAAAAAGGTGACACCCGAAGGAGGATTAGTTTATACGCAGACTCCATGGAGATCCCACGGTGCTTAATATCTCATGGTGAACCATAAATAATCGACGGATGGCCGGTTTCGTGGCGTACGCTACCCGAAATCCTGCTCTCGCAGCTTCGAGAACTGGTATGGGGCGCTGCGCGAGATAGCACCGGCGTTCGCAATTAAAAAACGATTTAAATGCTAATGGTCATGAGTAATTAACGCGAGTCACACGCGAACGCATCTCCCTCCCACCCCTCCTTCTCGGTCTTCTACCCCACCTGGCGGTCGGTCGATTATTATTTCACCGGCCGGGACGGGGTTGAAACCCGCGTCGAACGGGATATCGATTTCACGAGGCACCCGTCGAAACCGTCGATGGATTCGTAATGAATCACTCCGCGGGTACGAAATCCGCCGCGTGGATCCTCCGGATCGTTAATAAAAGTCGTCGAGTTAATGCACCGCCGGTTTCTTCGTTGTTTATTACTGCCGTTTCAGCGGGTTGTAATGTGTTCATCAAATTATTATTCATACAATAGCCCCTCTCGAGATTTTATTAGGGTAACGTCGCTGCGGACCACGATGAAAACTTGACGGCCTTATGGTTCGCGCAGATTGCAGTTCTTGGGAACGCGCTGACCAAAATTGATTATTTATTTATTCAGTCACTTGAACTATACAGTACCGAAAGCGGCTGGAACGTAATTCTTTTGTAAAAGTAACGATGAAATATGACTGCTTTTATAATGTATATAATGTGTTCTCACTTAAATCATTTTAATAATAATTGTGAAATATAAAATTTCCAACCATCCACATTAAACAGATTAAAAATATAAACTTTTATATTCCTTTTTATAATTTTTAAGACATTGCAAATGTGACTGGTTGCTTATAATGTTAAAAATAAAAGGAAACAGTATTTTTTAAAAAACAATGTTCCAATCAGAGGTTATAAATATCTTAAATTACAAACGAATCAAAGGACTATGAAAGTGTCAATCAGTTGTGCAAGGTCCAAAAAAGAGTACCTCATGTTCAGGTGAGAAATGGTTACACAAGAATTATCCTCTACATGTTTCTGAAAAAATAAAACAGTCGTGCCAGCTGACATTCCTGTGTTCTACAGTAATAGGTATCCTTTAATGTTAGTAGATGCTTGATTAATTAAAAAACTTTCGTTTTCTTTAAATACTAATTATATTTCTAGTTTGTAAAAGATTCAACGTCAACATTCGGATTTCGTTCGAGTGTTTACGGGCCCTTTTCATAGCGTGAAGGTCTGGACAGTGACGATGACGCGAGCAATCTATTACTTCTAAACTCCATAAAGCCGCATTCCACAGGAACTTACTTACATTGGAGTCGTTTCACGTCGACGGAGCTAATTGAAACATCCCGTAAAGATAACGAGCGAAGTCGCAGAGGCGAAAGAACGCGCCATTAAGCGGTCCTACGGCCGCCTTTCACCGAGCTGACACTCCTCACCGATTAGTTGGGGGCCCTATCCGAAAACGTTTCGTCGCGAGCCACGGGCTCGACGCAATATCTCGTCGGTGGGTGGAGGAAATCACCGGAAAAATGAATTCGGGGACCGTTGCGTTGGATCGCCGAGATGCGAGGACGGTATTCTCTGCTCGGGGCCCTCTAAGTGGTCCCACGATTCCATTTGTGCGGGGCCGTGAGTTATCGCGGGATATCGCGGCGACACGTAGTCCCCGGCACCCGTGCGTGTAAAAATCGTAATAACAGTTATCGCCGCGTGTCAATCGGCGCCGATTGAGTATTCATTAATTAAATAATACGAGCCGGTGCGGCGCGATAAGTGGTCCAGAGTGGGCCCACGCTTATCCAACGACGAAAATATACGACCGTGAGTCCGACGCGCTGGGCCCGCGCGACTTCCTTGCTTCGCGAACCTAACAAGACCGAACACGAGGCACCTTCTACCTGGCGATCACAGCCCCCGGACAAAAAGCCTTATCGGGCACGCAATCGCGCTGATAATCCACGATAAACCCAAAATGGGACCGTGCTCTGCTCTCCTCCCTGCATGCTTCATTTAAACGAGTCTTCTTCAACGCATTGGGAAGTTCTGCTTGTTGATTAACTCTCGCACTATGGGTGTTAGTGACAACGCGACGCACAGTGGTCCGGCCAGCCGATCTAGCAGTTCGATTAAGAGTAAGGTTAGCAGTATAACAATGTAGGTCGTTGGATTCGTCTTGACATCAGCTACAATATTATGAAGTCAAAAATATATATTGATCCATAAAAATTAAATATGACCTTGATCTTTTATAGAATAAATTTTAATAGAATTGTATTGAAATTTGTAGGCCTTTCAATAGTGATTAACTTTTGTCTAAAACATTTTTTTGTCTCATTATCGGAACTACCTGCAAAATCATGATCATACATTTTTAAATATCTGTCTATTCTTAGCGGGCTATTCTTACAATTTCATAATCGATGTTTAGAACTATTCACTATTTTATTTATCAATTTATTCAAACATATTTTTGGAGGTACTTCTGGCGGACACGTTCGTCTTTTTACTTTCCTAATTCAACAGCTGTGCATTTAATTAATTCGTCAGAACTGAGTAATTGAATAATGATTTTTTTATAACTTTGGGTCAAAATAGACACAAACTTCGCCGTCGGAGAGGTAACGAAGGCTATTAGCCTCTATGAATCAATTTTGTTGACATACTTTTAATGTCGTGTCACTCAACGAACAACTTCTAATTGTAAAATGTTCAACATCCACGTCCGTTGCTACTGCTATTGCACGATGAACACGGTACATTCGATAAAAGAAATGAAGGAAGTCATATATTTCTTGAGTTGTAGCGTTCTCTTAGGCAGATTACTCAGACCTAGTTACCTGAAATTATCACCTGTTTCGTTGCCGTTAACACCACCTGATTGATATACACTTCAAAAGACTGGATAAGATAAAACATCGTTGACGGTGTCGTCGCATCTTCTTTTCAAGAGCGGATGCATTAGTCATCTATAACATGGAATAAACGCGTGGAAAGCGACGGAGGTTATTTTCGAGACTGTAATATGCATTGGCTGTTTGTGAATAAACAAGAAATTAATTAAGCGATAACTACGAATGAAAAATGAGAAATGAAAAATATTAATTCTTTTTCTCAACAAAAGAATCTTTGCCAGGATATCAAATTTTGTAAAACGATCTATGAAAATGGGTATTTGTATAAACAAATCGTTGAAAATAATGCTATTGCAAATAAAATACTAATTGATTCTTATAGCAGTGTAATAATTAGACTACAGATTTTATGCATTTATGTGTCACTACATTTCTCAGAACTTAATAAACCCACGGAAGAGAGAAATAAATTCTTATTTGACTCCAATGCCTTGCAATTAATACATACACGTCTGATAATAATATAACGTTACTAGACTGCGGATCTTCATGTATTTATAACAAAATTGAATGGATGAAATTCAAAATTGACGGTATATACAATTTCTCCTCCGTTAAAATCATTAAGAGAAGAAATAACAATCAATTTAATTTCTATTTCTTGAAATCGATGCCAACAATTTGTATTTTGTTACATTTAAAATCTCAGTCATCAAACAGAAATTCTATCGAAAGGTTCGAAAGTCTCCGTTTCGAAAATATGCAGTGACTCACAGTAATTGAAGTCTCAAAAATCTGAAAACATTCATCGACTTTTTAAACGTGTCGAGGCATTACCACGAGTCACGGTACATATACAATGTGTAATTTCCTGTGCAAAAGCGTGTGTTCACAGGATAAAGAATTTGTCGTCAACGACGGGGCGTGCTCAGCGAATAAAACTTACAGAATAATTTTTCCACCGGTCGGCGCAACAGGTAGTTATTAAATTATGCCGGTCACGCTCTTGTTAAAATGTATATAGTTTGATGAAAACGGTGAATGGGTTACTCGATTGCAGCCTATCGGTTAATTGACGCCGCCGAGAGAATACGATTCGTCCCGCTAATCTCCCATCTGCCACTCGCCGGGATGCCTTCGATAGTCTGTTCCGGCGTTCACTGACTCGACGCTTTTTCATCCTTGTAAAATCTCGCCTCGTTTACGGGACGAGATGCTTGGCATCTTTGTCGTTAAACAAGAGGCCCGTTAACCCGCGTGTCCCCGCTCGCGAACCGAAAAATCTCTGCCGTGACATTTAGAACACTTCAGAGAAGAATTGTCTCTTCCGATCAAGATCTCTGGAACACCTTCAGAGGTGATTGTACAACGGTCAACCCTTCCTTACAGGTCCACACACCTGTCTCGACGCGTCTGGCTCTCTGCCTTGAGATGTTGCGAGGGTACATTTTCGAGTGAGCTCTCGAGTTGCGATTAAAAACGAGGTAGAAGTACCACTGGAAGAAGTAGAATAACTGGTTCCAAGGGTGGCTCAAGCTAATATCAGGTTGCTACATAAATCCTGTCTATCTGTTTCCCATTGGATAAAGAGAAAGAATTCTATTCAGCCTGCAGCGGAACTGTTCTCACTAATACCACTCGACAAGTATAATATTAAGCCAATAAGTATAGACCGCGATTCTAATGGATGTTTATCAAGGATCTTATATGTCGGAGCAACTTAATATGCTGTACGGTATCGTTGGAAATAAAAAGGAGCACATATATCCTCGAGGTAATGTCCGAAGCGGTCTGCTCCTTTTTCGGAAAGATTCACTTCGCTCTCGCTACTGTTTTAATTATTCTAATGGTAGTCCCAACGGTATGCATTCAGTTTTATGCGATCATAACTGTTGATTTTTTGAAATAGACTCGACACCAAGAGTTTACGTTATGAGATACTTAAACATTGTTACCAACAAGCAGAAAATCTTCACTCCATTTTTATAGATCATCCTACGAGGATGGAAGCAAAAGTATTTCCTCTGAACAAAAATTGAGATATTCTGATATTTTATGAAGATATGTCCGCCATGAAGACAGAATGAATCGCACATCAACTATCAAGGAGAAATGTTATATCTAAAATCTGAAGACTGCAGCACATTCGCCTCCTGCCCCCAGGATACTCGCAAGCGATGCATCGATTGTTGGCCGTCACGGACGACTTTTCCCTTCGAAACTAATAAGCGGCCTCGTCGATTAGAGGACTGGTCTGATCGAAGGCACACAGGTGGTCGTCGTATATCCGCCGCTGCTGATGGCCGATCCATGTAGAACAGCATCGAGGCGAGCGCCTTTGCCCTTCGACCTTGCCGAGGGTTTCGGTCATGGCCGCGTTTCCGACTGTTTCTTAAATACCTTTCTCTCTATCGTTTTGTTCATTCCACGAGTGCCACGAGCGGCAGGCATCGTTCGGTTCGACGAACGATTCGGTTACGTCGATACTCGACCCCCAACCGCGGCTGTCGGAGAGCCCTGCGTCGATTAAGACGTGACCGATGAACGGAAGGCTTATTGAGAGAGCTCTTCAAGGCAATTCCGTGAGCTCGCGGGGGTTGTGGGCGAGATGCGTGGGCGTAGGCAGATCGCTGGTCCCTCTATTTCTCTTGTCTCCCCCTCCATTTTTCTCTCTTGCCCCCTTTTCCAATTGCTCTTTCGCTTTTCTGCTCTCTTGCCCCTTGCTTTCTTGCTCCACGCTCTGTTGCTCCTTTGCACTTTTTCTCTTTTGCTCCGTTGCTATTTTGGTCTCATACTCCTTTGCTCTCTTCTTTCCCCTTGGTCTCTTGCTCCTTTATTATCATTTACCCCCCTGATTTCTTTTGCCCCTTTACTTTCTTGCCCGTTTACACCTTTTCCCTTTTTCTCTGTTGTGTCTTTGGTCTCTTCTTCCCCCTTAGTCTCTTGGTCCTTTGTTATCTTTTACCCCCTTCCTCTCTTGTCCCCTTACTTTCTTGCTACTTTGCTCTATTGCTCCTTTGCAACTTTTTACCTCCTTGTTCTCTTATCCTTTGCTTTGTTACTATCTTTTTTCTCTGCTCTGTTGCTCCTTTGCTCTTCCTCTTCCCCCTTGGTCTCTTGCTCCTTTGCCATCTTTTACCCGCTTGCTATGTTGCTTCCTTTTCCTTTTCTTGCTCTTTTGCTCTGCCGCCGCTTTGCTCCCTTGCTCTCTTTCCATTTTGCTCTTGTCGTCCCGCTCGAGGATACGATCTACGAGGTAGCCACGGTCGAGAGGTGATGCTGTCTTCGAAAATGAATTTATTCCACCGTCCCTCTTTCCTGATACTGTGTTCACCGATGCATGACGTTCACCGGTGAGCATCGAACCGGCGAACTTCCTTAGACCAGCTGTATCGATTAACTCCGTGGAAAATCGTTCCAGGCTCCACGTGCAGTTCGCGGGTAATTAAGGAATCAATTTACACGCTATCAAGATTTCGTCACGCCACGCGTCCTATCAATCTCGCGGGACCGCTGATACTTTCGAGCCTGGTCGCGCAGAACTGTCCCCTGATGATACGCTCTTGGATGATCACGTTTTGCTACGTGATCTTCTTAACCACTCTACGATTTCTTTCGAATCTGTGATGACTGGATCATCTTTGATAAAATTTATGTTTGAAAGACTTCGAGGCCAATAAATCAATCAGTGCAAGACTCCGGCATGAAAGCTGAGATGATTAAGTAATTTAGGACTCACTTAGTTGTACCAAAATACCAGCGTATAGGAACAGTTAGCATAATTATAATAATTAAACTGCGGATCTTTATGCAAAATAAAACATTGCAAGACACATAATCCAAACAAAAATTTCTTTCCTGTTTCAATTATTTTATTAAACTGAAACTAATATGTTAATGTTCTTAAATTTTTAAATATGTCCACTCCTTTAAATTGTACGCACCAATTTTTGTAATAATTGCATAAAATCCGCAGTCTGATAATAATGAACATCATCGTGATGGTACACTCGGCGATAACCACGAAGATCGTACTTATAAGAACCAGATAATTGATAATAAAACTCGATCACCATATTCTAAAGATACAACGGTCCGAAAACATTTAATTTCCTGCTCGTAGTCAAGAATGTGCATTGACCACGATCCGAATAAAAGCGTTTGACCTCGGCTGTCAAGATGAAAGTTAATTCTGCGGAACAAACGCGCGCATTCCGGAAGAGAAGAGTTTTCTGGCCGGTGCTATCGAGATCGTGCCTCGTGCCGAGGAAGAGCGTTACCAAAGTTCGTCCACCCATTTCAGCGTGAACCCGTGTAACTCACCTGGGTATTTATCACACGTGGAAATGTCGCCGTGTCGTCGGGTACGAGCGTGAGAAAAGGTCGAATTTCTAACAGATTTTCATGGCGACGGTAATCGTCGTTGACGGTCGCGGATGAAGGGGGGCACGAGTGTTCCCAGAATCTGATACGACGATCCGGAATGGGATCATGAATCCGGTTGGTCGTTGAACTTACTCACGGCCCTTTGCACTCCCATAACGAGGATTTTAACACCCTCGCCACGCCGGTCCTGGTCGGCCCCTTTGCTCCACGCCGAAGGGTATCACTTCCACGGAGCGTATTCCGACGCGGGCCTCATCATCGGCCTGTTCTTAATTCTTCAGATAAGAAAAATCAGGTGTTATGGCTGGTCCCGAGGCTGGGGCCACTACGCTTCTTGAAACCCGGCGTACGAAGATCATCGCGGGATAAGAGACGGTTGTTGTTCCCCGAGGTACCCGAGAAGATCTTGAAGTTTCTCGGCCGTGATGTGATTCATGGTTCTAGGTCATGGTGCTCTTCGTGGTACTCGATCCACCGCCTTCGAGCGTGGGCCTCAAACGTTTCCCGCTAGGGCGTTGTACCCGAGCTTCTAAGAAGTCTCGCTCCCCTCTCCCGGCTGCAAGATATTCTATGAAATTATTTATGACATGCGCCAAATTATTTACCGATGGTCCCCTGCACACTGATGTTTCCATCGAGACCTCCGGTATACAGGTTTCTCTTGTTAGCCGATGCAAGATGAAGCTATCCAGAGTGTCAATATCTTTATTTTCCTCGTGTATTACTTGGTGAGTACCAGTGACATGTGCGAAACGATTGTTCAATGAGCGTGTGTCTATATTACACGCGACCAGTGTTCAGCGGACCTACAAGGTGCAAATTATCAAAGTCGGTCTTTAAATGGACCGTTGTCTCGAGCACGCGGTGCTAAGAGTACAATCAGCCCGTGGAATTTCTTTAGCTTATGCAATTTGTGATTGGTAGAAAACTTCATCTTCTCTCAATTTCCCCGGACTTGTAATGCAGTAAATTTATTTCATTGAAATGTGAAAAGCCAATTTACATTTTTGATTAATTTCTTTTCGCCCTTGAAATGAATAAAACCCTTAAATAACACTGTGTTTAAATTACACAAAAAATCGTATAATACAGTCATAAATTGGACTGGTTCTTGAGTTCAACAATTCTAATTTGCACGTGACTAAAATTTTGTGTAAGATGAGTGAATTTGTTAAAGCACAATCAATTAATTACCTTATTAGAAGATTTTGATCACAACTACACTATAGATTTGCAATCTATGGCAGAAGTGAATCGGTCAAATATAAAATTGTGAAAGAATTGGAAGAATTTGAAGACATTGTCGCATTGTTAAACTTAACTGAAATAGCAAATGAATTGTCATTATACTGTGTCCACTTTATACACAAGATCTGCAGTCCATCTTTAAACATTTAGAACAAACGCAACCGATGAAATTTTACTAGAAAGGAAATAATAAATATGAAGAACATTGTCATATTATTAAATTTGATTGAAAGAGGAAACGAATTGTCATTTCATTTGTGTTTATTGCAATCGTCCTAGACTGTGTTCATTTTGCATACAAGATCTGCAGTCTATTTTAAAACATATAGTAGAACGAACACAATCGATAAAATTTTACTAGAAAGGAAATCATGAATATCAAAAAATGGTTGAATTTTTGAAAAGTGAATTAGCGAGTTCAGTATCCTCTGCGAGTATTTTTTCAGCTTTCCCACATAAAGTAGCGGTGGTACTCGTTGAGCAAGCTCGACAATTCGTTTACGCGGGACGTTTACGAGAGCAACGATACCGCGAATCTTCGCTGGGCAGTGCAGCGTCTCCGAAGATTCTCCGACCACATGCCAGCTATAGATAAGAGTTACCATAATATCCGTGTAACACGTTGCCACGTGTAAATGCGCACTCGTAACCAGTCGCTGTTACCTGGTCACGCTTCGTTAATGAGACGTCTGCCTACGTGCATTTCCGAGGCCTGTTCCCGCGTCGTGGAAGCCCTATCTGTCGCCTTTCATCTGACCCGCTGCAGCCTCACCGGGAATTAAACAATTACGACGTAACCGGACGTAAGAATCTCAGGAAAGTTGGCCCTGGAGGTCTCTCACTCTCTCTCTCTCCATCTCTCTCGGATTTATTTCTTGAAATCGTATCGCGCTGCACGTTCGTCGACGCGCTCGTCAGAATTCCTTTAGAAATTTATCACCGAGTCGAGCGAGTCTCGATTTCTCTCGCGCTCTACTCCCCTGCAGTGGATCAGGTCGACCTAGTGACTGGATTGTGGAGTCTGGATCTATTTGGACCCAGATAAAAATTTTCGTAGCTCTGCGTTCCATAGTAAGATATTTTTATCGAATGTTTTTCCTTAACTTTGGAAATGATGATTACTAGAGTGTGGATTTTATGCATTTTTTTTACAAAAAAAAAAGAACAGGTTCGTGTAATTTTAAATAATACTATTATCACTATTCATTCTCAGACGGCGAATCTCTCTTACAACTATGATGTTGATGTTGCGTAAGATCGTTGACAGTTTTATTTATTGATTTTTAAAACATATTTCTTTGAGGAGCCATTGGTTTTTCAATGGATCGTTCGTTCAACGCAACGGTCTCCAATAAATACATCGAGAAGGATTGACCATGAAATTTTCAATGACTTCACGGTTATTCGAAGGTCATTTCATAGTGCATATTTGGACATATTTTTCATTAGCCACATCGACGACCATGAAAACCACTTGATACCATTCAAATTACACATGAACAATTTTCTACTTTGTCAAAATTAAAGAAGACATTCTGGGGGTCACACTTGAGAGAAACACCCTGTATATCCAATAAAATCTAGTAAAATGATCGTCTTTCACGATTTCCTCTTTCAACCTCGGGTAGAATTTTAAAGAAGAGTATGCATTCAACCATTGCACGAGCAGAATACGAGTGCTAATTAAATAGAAAATCTGGTCTACACTTCGTTTCGCAATAAGAACTACAGTAAGAGTACGATCGTCGATCGAGTATTATCATTCCCCTTTGCAAGCTCCCTTTCATTATCATTACTGTTACTTTTTGCCAGAACGGACGCATAAAGGGTCGAAATTAGCTCGGAGTCGTTCGGGCAAGGCTCGAACCATCTACGATTGCTCCGGTCGCGTTTTATGCAATCGGTGCTGACTCGAAGATGAATACTTGCTCCGGATCTGATTGCACAGGACTTATGATAATTGCAATTTCTTTTTTGTCGCTTCATCCTTGATACGCTTGTATTGGGATAATTCGTTCGCGCGAAATGCAATAGGTGTCTGAAAAAAGGCAACCACTCCAGCGGAAATAAGGAGACTCATCCCCCAGTGCGGGCCGGATATTTCTATCGCTTTTGCGGTAATTACAACATGATTGCAAGGTTCGATCGCGCGATCGCTAGAGTCAAGCAGCAGGCCTTAATTATCGTGTCACGGGGAACTGTCAACCTGTTGCTTTCCACTGCCTGCAACGAATGCCACCGTACAAAGGATCCGTTCACGGTAACGCACCATTCCGTCGGGAATTCGTTCTTGATAGAATTAACATTCTTCCGTTTATAGAGTCCGTCTCATTATCGACAGCCAATTGATGCCCCATCGCGATTTTTCCGGCGAAAAATATTGGACACGTGCGCGTCCATGAAAGCCGCGATTGAAACCAGCTAGAATGCTATTCGATTCTCGAAGTTCTCTCTTTTAACGAACCTCCTCCGATCATCGTGTGTGTGACGTAACGTAATTGTTGCACAAGACTGTGAATTAGCTCAATACCTTGTCTGTGTACGCTTACGTTCGACGTGATATATTCAGCAAGGATACAGTTATATAAAACCTGCTTGGCACTCTTAAGCTATACTTACGAGGGGAGGACACGGCTGACTAGTCAGTGATTTCGATAGGCTCTCGCGTGGCGAATCTACAACAAACGCAACCGACTTGCTTCCAGCCGTCTTTTTTCTTCATTAAATGGACCGTAACTATCGAATTTTAATGTAGTTCTACCTTATTTCTCTGTCGACCAATCTATCAGCAAAGAAACTTATACTGAAATTTCAAATACTATGTATCGATAGCGTACTTCTGTGTCGAGTGGTTAAAGCGATTGGCAAGTGTTGGCTTGTGACACGAACTATACTCATTTAGATTTTACAGGAATTTTATCGTAATGCGTGCTCGAATGAAGCAATTCATTCGACCGTTTTCCGTGGATGCATTCTTGCATCTCTATTCAAAATAGTTGTTGATACTTTAATTTGTTCAATTACGTTGTACTTATAGTCTCATATTTGGCACAAATGCATCGAAATATAGCGCAACAATAGATAAATACAACGAATGTAATCTAGAACAGAAAATGACAGAGTGAAATAGTTAAATTCATTTTACCTTCTCTGTCGTTCCAAGTTATAGTATAGAGTATACTATTCTTTTAGCGCACATATAAATGTGGTACGTTGTATCTAGTACAATGTTTCACCATTGAAGATAAACAATGGAACCAGTGGTGGCAGTGAACGCGTTAAAAATTCTTAGATATACATATTTCAATTCCAGATTGAGAAACTTGTGTATTCACTCTACGGCCTGGTCACGTGTTCCGTTTCTGCCGTGCATGTGTCAGAATGTAACGTGACTAATCTCTTTCCCCTCGATTCCCTTCTGAATGTACTCGATCATCAAATACACTCGTATCAGCCTCCAGAACTGAAATAACCAGGAAGAAGCATCCATTGAATTTCCTGATCCCCATCCGCCCTCTCTCGATCGTGCGAGCGATTGGCAAAGAAGTCCCCGGTCGGAAAGAAGAATTTCACAAAATAAAAACGAGAAAAAAAAGGAAGAAGCACCTCGGAAGGACCGTGGCCGGTTGTCGTGTGTCGGAAGGGCGGTGTTCTCCTTAGGGCTGTGGCCCGTGTCCTCGGTGTAGGGTGCTGTAGATGCGCTCGCGACGCAACCGGAGATACGCGGTCCCGGTAAAAGGTGGTACTTGCTCACCGCGTACGAGCGGTGCTGCGCTGTCGTCGGCGAGGATATACGAGCGATCGGTTGCTGATGAATCTCTCGAAACTCGGGGACGCCCTGGGACGGTCCCGGTATCGGCGCTGGTGTAAACGGAACCGTAAATCCTCGGGACGATAAATGACAATTGCGGCTGACACGATCGGCTGCCGTCCGGCGTGTCGGGTGACCGCTTGGCCAACGCGAACTGGCCACGGCATGGGGTTGCTAGTCGCAGAGTTCTCTTGCAGAGGTAGCCGAACGCGTGGGCGGACGCGAGATAACGCGTCGCATTACGTGGGACGTTAATAAATTATTATTGCGCCCCGCGAGATCCCCTGCCGCGGAATGATATCTCCATTGTCCTTCGACGAATTAATAGCCGCCAGCGAGCACCGTGCGCCGCTTCTCTCCAGGTCCTCTGGAATATTGCTCCGATAGATAGCGCCAACTCGCGTCAATGCTTCGGACAAGATACTTTATTGCCGCGAAATCTTGCTGGAGTACAGAATGCCGCTTGTCAAAGCGTCTGCGTTCGGTACAGTGGCTTAAGTTCAAATACGTGTCCAATGTCTCATGCTTCGTCTACGAAAAGCTGGCACACAAATTCACAGAGGAGCAACGGCGAACCTCTGAAACCATACTCTTAACGCTACCATAATAGGCATTATAGATTCTCAAGGAACACCGTCACCGTATCTCTCTGTTACAATCATACTCTAGAGATTCATTTGGTTTCTTCGTTAAGCGATTCGCACTATTGCGAAATAGAAGCAGAAAGTAAGGACATCATCTGGTGAGACATAGGACGGAACCCATCAATTTACCAATAGCAGAAGTATTTAGTAGCGTCACGATCCGTGCCGTAAGATTGTGATAGAAAGTGGTTCGGAACCCACGTTGAAAGCGACGTTAAATAAATATATAAAGAAAAAGATCTTGATAGGATTCCTACTTTCAACACGAATCGCGACGTCACAATTTAGGTTAGACCACATTATAGCTTCGTGACGTCACTCAGGTTCTAGTTATACCATTTCCTCTCTGATTTATTCCAAAAAATTCTCGATCCCGTTGCATACTTTCTCTGTTCCTTCTTTTCATGTGGATGGCGACTTCGTTGTCCAATTAGAATTTTCTGTACCTCGAGGACAGGGTCTCTTGCAAAGTGAAGACACCGTTCATGACGCTACAGGGGGTGGAAGACTTCGTGCATCATGGCGACTGACGGGTAGGAGGTGCCTTTAGAAGAAGGACCCAAATGTCCTGTATTGTCTCTGGCAGCTAGCGAAATTATTTTGGGGGTAGATAGATAAATATTTTAAGTGCTCGTCGCCTTTCCCACTCTGTGGTCAAATCCTACAGGACAAAATTCCAATTCTTTTGGATACATTATTACGTAGTATCGGGTTGCTTCACTCTTTCATGAACATCTCTATGTCAACCGACAACTGGATGATCCAATTCATCCGCTACCACCCGACAACGTTTCCGTTAATTCCCACCCGACATCCCTATTAAAAATCTCGAAGAGACTTTGTCATAAATCCTTTAAAGGCTAAGAATCGCCTGGGCATCAACCCTTGGTTTTTCTTAAAACACGTTGTCGGTAACATGTCATAAAAGACCAGGTTCGGTACCTCGACGACTCCAACGGTCTACTGCTCGTGGAATCTCGTGGCCGCTCCTCTAGCCGGGATCGAGGAGATCGAGAGGGACGATGATCGACCACGGGCCCCTGTCGTCCATGGGAGATTTGCGAGCGGCTACGGTGACGCGATGTCGCGCGATAAGTCGACGTTCCCGTTCGATCTCTCGAACGCGGCGATCCGGGTACCGTTCGTATAAATTGTCGCCGTTCAGCGGCTGAGCGTTTTACAAGGCGTTTATGGGGGTATCAGTGTCGATGTCGTTATACTATCGCGACAACCGTCACACTGCCACAGCTCGAAGATCGAAGAGGATCTCGTCGAAGAGAGCGGCGCTCTCTGATCAATTTCTCCACGGTCGACGTCTTCATTGTCGTCGGTTTTAATCGGCCGACAACAGGTCGATCGCAAAGTGGGAAAGCCGGCGACGATTATCTGTTATCTAATGAGAAACGGGTTTACCGGCTTCTTGTGCGCCGGACAGTCAGCCCGATGGCATTCCTATCTCCTGAACAACCATGAAACATATTTCATCGTACGGCGGAGGGGACTACAGTGTTCTTCTCGGGCGATCCATCATCGTAACAATTAGCCAGAGCCGCGTTTCTTTATCGACTTTGACGTGGGAGGCGTAGGTGGAAGAGACTATATTCGCTGCTCGAGGATGATTCAACCGCGCGATTGTGCTCACCCTTGCACGACTTGTCTTGGCATCTGTGTTGTTAACAGTCGCTTTCTGATTTTGGATTCTTTATTCGTTTTATTATTGTTGCTGTCGTTCGATTTTCGAACCGAATAAAACATGTGCTCTAATTTAATCTAGTGGAAATGGTATATAAAAAGGTAAAGTTAAGAGACACTAAAATTTATACTGTTGTACGTTTTGTCTGAAAGGAAAGAAATACTATGCACTAACTTGATTTCTTGGAATGTTACATATGTGAAATTGAAACTGAAAGACAGGTTGATTAGCAAAGGTTTATATGCTCTAATTCAACCCTTTGATACGTGAAAGATCTCAGGGCGAATAATTGTTCACCAATTTAATAGATTTTAAAGGTTTATGATTCACAGCTGACAATGAATATTTATTGAAGATACATTCAACAGCAATGGCGATTTTATCCAATGTTTCTTCCAGTAAAAGTTGAAAGTTTTTACTGTTTTCTTTTATCCATACATATTTATCGACGAAAGCTTTCGCCCAGTAATTAATTGGTAACAACATCCGTGTTGTTATGCGGGGTAATATTTATTGTACACAGTGAAAGCATAGGTTGATGGGCACGGAGGCTGCAAGTGTCCCGATTTGGTAGCGGGAACTATAGTTTATGACTCATTGTCTCTTTCGTTTTCGATCAATTGTCCGCTTGCGCAATCGAGAAGCCCGCTAAGCTTTCACTGATTATCCACACGTCCTTTCTTGAGGTGACGTGTTTGACGAATCTACGAGGAGACAATGTCCACGGGAACTATGCTACGCACACTCCCTAAACATAGAGGGCATTTCTTCGAGTAACGTGCCTTGAAAAATGTCAGAAGAAAAGTGTATTGTAAATTTTCTCGCTGTCACTTTTTTCGAGTTTTTAAGGTCATCGAAGTTATTTTAAATGAGACTACATATGTTCATTAAACCAGATTCTTATAGCTCATCGAAAAACAAATTCAATGATGTTCAATATGTTGACCTTTATGTGAACTTCAACAGTAAACTCATGTTTGTTTAGGGAGAAAGTGAAGGTAAGACTTATTATGTTTCAATGCAAAATCAGGTTGGGTGAAATACGTTACATTTTAGGCGTGCTACGTCGATAAATCTGTTTCTGTCGTTTTTATGTTGTCTCCCGGTTCTCTCGCACGACTCCTTCATCGCTCAGAAGCATCCGGTAGGAAATCTCGACGAATGATGCTGACGTCCGTCTGGCAGTGTGACAACAATTAACGACTGTATCGCTAATATTGTCCGCAATGCATCACTCGTTGATTAGTATCTCGTACAGAGAGTTCTCCCTCATCGTTCACTCGAGTATAACATGGGCGACGATCGCCTGCAATGTTCTTTGACAAGAAAGAGATTTAATAATTAATATAAGACTGCCAGTTTTACACGTTTTTGATGAGAATGGGTAGATATCAAACTGTAGACGTAGAAGAACTTAAAAATATTGTTACATCCTCTTCAATGTATAAAATTTTTATTTTTCGTAATTCGCAGTGATGTTATGCATTTATGGTAAAATGAATAGAAGCTAATTTAAGCGCGTTATTATTAAAATGAATTATCAAAAGAAGGAATATATTTTTATTTAATTTCTGTTCTGTATTATTGACTTTGCAAGCTTTGTTTTTGGTATGAAGATGCGTAGTATGTTCACGACAGTTTTCCAATGAGTTAATTATTCTTGTAACGACTTAAATTTTAATTGTTAATATAAACAATTTATTTGTACTTGCAGTCGAATGAACGTATTTACGTTACAGCCTAATAGCATCTCTGGTAACATCGAATTTAATTTAATTGACGCGTCATTACTCTTCTTTACTCCCTTAATCTTTCAAAGCTGTCTCATTACTAGACTACGGATCATTATGAAAAACGAAAATGTTCTGAATCATTTGTGGGAAGTACGAGTTAAATAAAAATTCATTTCATCCCTTAATGTCGTCTTTACATTAAAAACAACGTAACACCGTTGTTAGGCTTTTCTAATATTTTATTGTTTTATGTTTCACCCAGTTAATTTCTCCATAGATGCATAAATATCCGCAGTCTACTCATTACTACATAGCGGATCTTTATGCAAAATAAAAATGTTCTTGAATTGCGACAAACTAGTGTGAAATAGAATTTTGCTTAATACGTTCAATAATGTTTTTACTTATTTAAATAACAGGTTCTCATTTTTGTCATAAATGCATAAAATCCACTGTTTACTCATTATATCCTTTAAGAAGTCAGTAATCCTATTAATAATTCCTTCATCATAAATTACACCATCTATTTTTGTATTTTGGGGTCAACTATGTATATTGCATTACCTTTACCACAATTTGTGCAGAGGTATATTTTTGATACAATTTCGCTGACACCGTTCGCTTGAGATACTTCGTCGTTATCGTTGATACGTTCTATGCCTGATGGTATATGTATACTGTTATATGTATAGTGGTACATAATCTAAGGATCAGCCGAGGATGCTATCTCTAGCAGAAAATAAGAAAGAATAGCTAGGAAAGATGCCAGGAAAGAAGAATAATAAAAGAGAAAGAAAGATTCGAACCGTCCTGGGAAGTAATGGCTGCTGCATGCATACGGCCACAACACAGTTACATATGAATTGAAATGAAATGGTTTGATGGCTCGACGTCCGACTATTTTTGTCTAGATTAGCATCGCGATGGAACATGTCGCCTGAATACGGTATCGAAGCGGACCAATGGAATCCTGTCGCTGGAAATGGGCGTACCACATTGTCGCACCCGACCATTAAGCTAATGAGTAGCTATAACGTCAGCAGTAGTCTCGATTTCGCAATTAGCGCCGTTCTTTATTCCGAACGGCTGAAATGATCGACGCTCGGTTAATTTATGGGTAATCCGATAGCGCCTTAGGTGTTAATAAAATTGTTGACAGACCGCGACAAAGTTAACTGAAACCCCAGTTTTGCGGGGATAAAGTTGAACAAGTCCGACGAGTTATCTCGCCATAATAATTTTAAGCACGAACGTTTAGGTATTAAATATCCTCGTCTTCTAGGCGACGTTCACCTAATAGGCTTGTTAATTGCGGTGGGCACATTCTAATATTTTAATGTCTGGTTACCTAATCACCTCTCGAACTGTTGCTTTCACTATGGGGTGAGTTACCCTAACACGAAACACGCACTTTACGCAGATAATTTATCTATTTGCAATGTTTCTATAAAAACTTGATCGTTACGGGTTTGTAGAAAAATTCACGCTTTTTAAATTCATTGATGAATTTTTATTGGGTGAAAAATTTGTTCCCCTTCAAATTGATCAGCAAAATGAATTCGTTAAACAGCGTCCTGTATCGGGCAACTCACCCCAGTTTTCAGTAATTGTCATTTTCGAAATTCGATCGTACGGTTGTCACACGCGCGCCTCAGCTGCCGTGAGGCAGCGTGTAATTAATAATTAATAATTATTCGTACAAACGGTGCACCATTCGTGTCGAAGTATCCCGGCGTTCGACCGATCGATCCTCGCGCAAAGTGGCGCGTATTTCATATCCGCGGACTGATTTATGATTTCTTAACAAGTGTCCATACATTAAGCCGCACATATTTTCAAATTAGCGGGATTACGGGCCGTATGAATTAGCACCCTTATTCGTTCCCGTTCAAGGACACGCGTAATTACGCGCACTACATCAAAATCGGGCTCGCGTTTCGCCGAGTTCCGCGAATTTCTCTGTGTCCTGTAATAAATTCGTTCGACGTCCGAGACAGAGATCATTCTTGCGGTCTCATCTCTTTCGGCTCACCTGCGGGCGACGCAATATCGTAGCACCTGCCGAAACGAATCGGCTGGCTACGCCAACAAAATAGCGGTATTGAAACGTTGTTCCTCAAGCTAATTAGGGAACCAGCCTGAACGACCGATTTCGATTATAATAAACTTTTACACGGGACGCCAGTGTACGTACTTCCTCCTCCGATGATATATGGAAATTATTAGGTGTGGTTACCCAGTCATTTTAATGACATAAGTGATTAAAGTTACATACTTTCGATATATGTACCCATACTGTAAACACAAGGTAGCGTTATCGAGCCGACGTTGCCGCGACGATGGTATGTAACTTAAATTACCTTCTGCCTCGAAAATTATCGTGCAACTACGCACACCTAATATTTTACATGCATGATCGATAACCTGTACGCTTCTAGTCCGCGAGAACACATTTATGATCGAACTCGGGCAATTGGAGTCTTTCCTTTCCAAGTTAAACATCCTTTTATGGGTAATTTGTAACTACTTTTTGCTTGCGCGTTTACTAGCTCAAAGTATTCATCGTCACTGTAATTGACATCGGTATCGTTACTTTCACGAGCTGTTACGAAGTCTTGATCGATAAAGTGTTTCGATAGAAGTTTCAGATGGAATCGTCGAGTTTTTTTTACTTTTATTAATGCAGTATTTATAATAAATCTGTTTTCAATTTTTCACTGTTCGTAGATTCCCTAGTTTATTTTTATATTCATATTTGTTTCTAAATTAATTTTGTATTATATTTCTATATTCAAAAATTTAGATTTTAATTCAGCACCAGTTTATGTTCTGAGTAGATACATCTTTCTATGCACCAATTAAATCCGTTGCATTCACTGTTACGCGTCCCTCATGATACGTGAAAAATGTTAGAGTAAATAACCTATTTAATAAATTTTGAACGTTAATGATTCACAGCTGACAACGAGTATTACTTGAAGAACTATTCAACAGCAATGGCGATTTTAAATATAAAGCAACTATAAATCCTGAAGGGACTTAATAATTCAATTGTTTCCTCCAGTAAATGCGAATAAAGAATAAAAAACGAATAAATTCAGCTTACTGGAAGCATCGGTCACAAGCGAACAGAAACAAATATTAAAAAACGGAGTTACAATTTATCGGGTAACACGAATTTCTTTCTTCTACCATAAAATCTCTCAGTTTACAATGTTACGGAAATCGATTTTCAATAGTTGCCATATCGTTTGGTTTCACTGTGCAACGGTGGTTTGGCCAGTGTTCCGGGAGAACCGCAGAGAACCGCAAACCTGTCGGCGATCGGTAGCCGGACGTGAAACGCACGGTGCAGAAGGTGCAAGCACGCGAAAATCCCACTTCCATCGTCGTCGGCTAGCCGCGCCAGGGGAAAGCTTCCGGCCTGTCTACCAGAAGGAAACGCCACCTGGCGCTCGTGTGTCTCTCGACGATTTTGTCCTTCGCTTCTCGGACGCTCGTGTTCTGTCCGTGCAGATAACTGATCGCCACGAGAATGGTGTGTGCCCGATGTTTGCGTGGGAGCACGAAACCTGCCACGGGGGAAAAAAGAAAGAACGTCTCTGTCAGCCGAGGATCAGATATTCCGTACGCGCGTCTGTGTTTCAAGTGTCGGATTAAGGTGACGCTCCTTTTTTCTTGCCCGTGTTACTGATTACTAGATTGATAACGATTATTCAACCCTTTGCGTGCGACCGGCGCCGTACGGACCTCATTATGCGGTTCGAACGATGTCTCAGGAACGCCAGAATTAATTTCAGTTTGACGAACTGTTCAATTTTCGATTGGTTCATATACAATACATAGTTTCATTGAATTTTGTCATTTTAGACAAAAGATATTTCGTCTTTTTTTGTATTGTTGTTTCTTTAAAGGAATAAATAATGTTCTATTGGTTTTGTTCTTATTCTGCCTGGTTTTTAAAACAGTCTACAGCGGCACCTTGTTGTAGATAAATTATAGGTGCACTTTATAGACTACCCTTCTAGCCCGTATGTAGCCAACCAAAGTGTATAGATTATTTAAAAACTGTTGTATTTAGCATATTTGTATAAATTCTCATTTTAAAGCAGACCTTTCAATTTTACGGAAAACATGAAAAATACTGAAAATTTGGAGCGGTCCTAATTCGATGATCAGGGACTGTAGATTGGGAAAACATTTTATACATATAGCTTGAATTCCGGTAACTACTGTATATACACTGATTTGATAGAAATACATCTATCAAATTCATCTAAGAATTATTTCAACATTAAACATACCATCACCAGCAAAATGACTGGTTTCATATGTCTCATTCTGCAATTATAGAAATTACAGAGATGCTTCCAGCGTAAATAATTTTATAAATTTCTTCATTCGAGCATCCATTATTAAAAAAATTGCGAAAAATCTGAATGAACTTGTCATGTTTATAAAACGACGCATGCCACCGACTCTCACTGCTCAGTACGTCCAATGTTAATCTTATTAATACGAGAGACGAATAACGCAGCAGAATTCGCCAACGACCTAATAGAAAGACCGAAAGAATGTGAACCACGTCGCCCGAATAGTCGCCGTAGCGGAATCAAGGATGCCACTCGGCCGTAATGACCGCCGCGAAAGTCATAATTGAAACAGCTGTCCCCCGTCGGAGATACATAATGCTAATTAAACAACAGATAATTTGTCCATTAGGATTCGCGCGGCCGGCGACACGCTACCGAAACGACAGTCCCCAGTGTCTATAAATACCGTTTTCGTTAGCGGTTTCCATGAATCAGCGTCGCAGAACGCGGCGATCTCATTGAAACAACTCGAAAACGGCTGAATGAGTTTCGCGGAAGCGTGTAATGGAAGCGTAACCACCTTCACGGTGGCGTTTTCCTTCGTCGTCGTCGCGACAGGGTGCTGATCCGTCTGTTCGTCGCGGTATCAGTACCATATGCCTAATACATTACATCAAATATTATCGAACAGTTGGTTCACGTATGTTATTGATGATCATTTCTATAAGAGAACTTTCAAAGCTAAACCTACCGACCATTGAAAGCGACTAGTGTGCGCTCCATTATCAAAATGGTACGTTTCAATTTCTTTAGATTTTGTGCAATTTTCATTGAAACATATACTCGAACAAAGAATCGTGTAAAATCATTTCCATTGGAAGCATTTTTATAGCTTTAATAATCGTGAAATAAAAAATTTTGAAACCAGTGACTTGAATGTCGGTGATAGGTTTAGTGTTAAAAGAACACCGTGTACATCGAGAATCAAAAGAAATACGAATTTAGTTAATAGATGAATTTTAACATCGGCTCCTTCTTTGAGTTTATTTAAATTCAAATAAGTGAAACAGCAAAAAAGTGAATGATTTGGATGAGCCTGATAATAGCATTAGTAATCGTTTTATTATATAATAATTATAATATAAGTTCATTTCTAAAACAGTACTTTATTCATTAAAAATATATGTGAATCATCCCCTACCAGTACATATAGCATTGTTTTAAGGGTAGTTACTCATCCGAACGAAAAATATGGTACCAGCATCGTAATCCATGATCCCGGAACATTCTAAAAGTTGTCCTGTTCGAAAGTAACTTTGTAAATGTGTAATTAAGAGATTTATGAATTCAGTCCCGATTTCTGCGATCTTGGACCACTGTGCGCCTCCATCGCGGAACAGTAGCCGACGTTGTTCGGTTAATGGGCTGCGCGTTTCTCCGTCTGTTTCTACAGCCAGCTGATTATGACACGTCTGTCCTGTCTGCGAGCAAGAGAGAAAGACCGGAATACCCCATACCACGTGCTACAGCTACCGTGACGCCATTTGCCCGGCTAATGACTCGCAGACACTTAGCGACAGACTCCTGGTCGCATCTTCGTTATGTTTGGCGCTATCGAGATGACTGTTCGTGAGTGGCTGGACTGGTGATGGATCTCCAGTGGATAGTGTTACTCCTTACTTCATCCTATCAGTGTCATTGTACGTAATTTAGTTAGAGGGTTGCAAACCGGGATCAATGCCTGAGATTCTTCATTTGTATTCGCGTCGATCAGCAAACTACTCAATATTGGCATCTTCAAGTACATTAGAGAACATATTTTAATAACAATTCATTAAATAACTCAACAATAATAATAAATAATAATTATATTCTTTCTTCTTCTAATTGACTAGTTGTTGCATCTTGGGTATTCATTTTTTCACTGCATCAATCTAAATGTTTATATTAGTCTTGTGGAGAGAAAGTAGTAACCGCCTATACGTATCAGAACATAATCTAGTATTAGACCTGCTGAATAAACTTCCATTCATACTATTACAATAAATTGCATATATACATACAACAGTTTAACCCTTAGGTAGCCAACCAAAATGTACAGACAATTTAAGACCTTTAGGGTTTAACATTTTTCGCACACTCGCTACAGAGTAGTTTTCTGATATTTCTAGAGAAACGTTAAACGTTGTTGAATGGGTACCCGGGTACTCGGTTGGCTACACGAGGGTTACTAAAATAAATGATGACAAAGTTCATGAAAATGATAAGCGTCTGCATAGTTTGCAGTGGGGGTGTAGGTGAGTAGCGAGGGTGCCAAGGGATGCAATGAATATAATTTTAGTTTGAAGTTCGCACCCCGGTATACGTTTTGCCAGGGGTAACAGAAGCCACTGTTACTGGTATCGTACACCCAATGCGACGCAGCTCGAGCGTGCATAATGCGTTAGTGCTAAATTTACGTTCTGGTGACGCGCATCTAGACGTACGTGGGAGGAGTCCGCCTCGTCTTCTCCCTGTTCTCCTCGCGATCTTTCCGCCTCTGTCCCTCGGACGTGCTCCCCCCTTAGCGTCTCGTCAGTTTCCCGATCTTGTCATCTCGGACCGCTTGCGCAAGCTGCCGACGGTGTTGCCACTTGACTGGCGATTTGTTACTCGCAACCATACGCGATGAATAATTGGCGACGTCACGCCGCCTAGGTGTAAGACGACGTTTCCACGTTTCGGCGACGGAACGGAATCGTTTCCTGCACGCGGACGGGGGCGTCCCTCGTCCGAGAAAGTCCTCCTCGTCGTTTTGCTCGTCCGCCGTTGATTAATAGAGCCGAGATCTTCGAATCTTATCGCGGCGGTGCTTCCTCGTTTTTCCGTGCAGGCGCGCGCGCGCACACGAGGCGATTCCAGTGAAATATTGTTTTATCGGCGCGTTCACGTTCAGTCGCGTTAACGTCATCGTCCACAACATCGGAACGATATTCTTACCGGTTCCTAAGCGATTACTAATGTCATTAAACCCGACTCGGCGGCAGATAAGCAACCACGTTTCCGAGTCGTCTTATTTATTGCCGATTATCTACTGCGGATTTCTAACTACCGGCAGAACGCGTTCAACGTGAACCGTATTTTCCCATTCGCGAATGAAGTTGTCACCTGTTCAACGGTTCAGGCTGATCACCCTCAGGCCACCTGCGGAAAGTCTTTTAATTGCCGCTATCGTCTATCCGAGATCTGTTGCGTCGGACCGAGAGAGCCAACCGGAAAAATCCTCGAACCAGAATCGGTCCGTTTGTGGATCGGCTTTTCCTTCCTCTTCGTTCCGCGGATCGACGACGCGGTATTCCGACGGGGATCGAGGATCGAGCAACGCGAGATAAATCTCGGATCGTGGCGCTTGTGTCCAGCCAGAGATTAATGCTCCCGAGTAGTACATGGCGCGCTGACGAGCCTGCGATTCCAATGTTGCGATTCTTTTGAAAAAATCATACATAAGCTTGCTTTAGATCGGTTGTGGAAATGAGTACAGTAGAACCTCGTTCATACGAACCAATTAATGCTAAACATTTATACGAGCTCTTAACTGATCCTCCACTATACAAATTACAGTTCCTATTAGTTGGTAAGATTTTGGAATTGCTCTCCCGAGATTTTCACACCTGTTACGAATATGACATTCGTTTTTGGTGGAAACACAAAACGGACTACTGTGAAGTTTTCAAAAAAGATTCTACTTTGCACGAAGACCCGCAGTGTGGAGTAACTGTACCGATTACTACGATATCGTGCTTCGTCCGTATTTTAATATTATTTAGTATTATCATTTAATATTATTATGTGTAAGCATTTTATGGCAGGATGATGTTTATTGGATACAAAAAAAAATTGTTGACCTCGAAAATTTATTGCATCAAAATATGTGTCTAAATAATAATAAAACTTTCCCCTATGCAATTTAAAGGAATATAAAGAATCATGTGAACAATAGTCTTCTCGAGATAGAAGAAGAAAAATGGACATATTTTATATTTTCTTATTTTATAGATTATAAAAATATGAGAATGATTGACAAATTTTTTTGCCTCGCCGACAAGAATACATTCTAATTGAATTGAACAAATATATTTAGGTAAAAATATTTATTTTTATGCATTTTAATCTCCTTGGGAGAAAATACCGCGGTAAAAGTTACCCTACTTGTTATTAACACGAAAGAAAGTGATTTCTTCGGCGATTCCATGCACGATTTCAATCGGAAAGTTTTTGTTAGTAGCGAGCACGAATTATCTGGAAACATTCGGCCGGCACTTAGGATGGAGCAGGGGAGCACCTGGATTCGGCCGCTCTCACCTGGAGGAACGGGGGACACGGAAGTTGTTATCGTCGCAGCTCGTAAAAACGAGTCGAAGTGTAAGTTAAAGGGACGGATGATTACGGGGTGGCGGAATGATTAACGCGTCGCAATTCGATACGAGGGCCGAGTGACACGGCGTAAAATCCGATACGAGTGCGAGCGCCGTGCCACTTGCCGGTCGGAGCAAAACGAATCGGAGAGCGGGTCTCGCCAGGCAGAGGAGAACAAGAGGCAGAACACAGAGAGAAAGAGAGAGAGAGAGAGAGAAAGTGAGAGAGGGAGAGGGAGAGAAAGGAGGGGAGAGGAAAGGGTGAAAATAATAGAGCGGCCCATTGAAAATAATCGTAAATCAACACTAAATAACGAGCGCAAGGTCGCCTTTCTCAGTTTTTAGCTACCGCTGCCCGGCCAGAAATCTTAATTAGTCCTTTGTGTCCCCTCGACAACACTGGCTCGCGATGCGTTTGATTAATACGCGTTTCAGCGTGACTCCCTTTGTGAGGGACGTTAACACGCTTAAGAAAACACAATCTACACGGAGCCGCGGTCGGCGATGTCTGTTTTGCGTGTCGCATGCGTCCGCGGGCTTTCAGACGGCATTGAAATCGTTTAGCGCTACGAAAACTTGCGTTCTACCGACAATAGCTTGCTCGACAAAACATCTTAGCTACCCGTCGGATTATTAGAAATATTTCGACAGAAAACGAACTGAAGGATTCGATTATTTAGTGGCATAGCTGTCTGGAGAAAATGATAAACAATTTTGGTATTGTTCCCGCGATTTCAACCAATTGTAATCTTTTCAAAATTTCTTCTACATGCCGTTTATTAAACTAATCTTTTTAACGTCACAAATAAATTGAGTCCTTTCACTGAATTTTAAAAAAGTCTTTTGAAGAGTGTTCGTGTCTATTAAAAAAATATTATACATTTTGATGTATTATTTTTTAATTTTATTCTAGAAAGAATCTTACTCTAACTATTTTCTGACATCGTTTCCTTTCTAGTACAGTTTTTAATTTAAAGTTCACTACTCTTAGGTAAAAAAAAATGTGTTCACTAATTTCAAGGAACGAAAAGCGAAGAGATTTATCTCTCATTGAATAATGTGACAGTATCCTTAAATTCTTTTGATGTACTGTGTGTGTCTTCTACTCATTTTTGCTAGAAATGCGTAAAATTCGCTATCTAGTCATAACATATTTAAAAGGAAATTGGTTCATAACATTTTATTAATACATTTTAAGAGAAAAGTGTGAAGAATCAAAATACTAATACGTCAACCGAAGGGAATGTTTTAAATCCACACGTTTTTACAAGAACATAAATTTCAATCGATAGCAAGTATTTCACTTCAATTAACTAGACAGTGGATCTATATGCGAAATAACAATTTTCTGTCTGAATTGCAACAAACTGGAGTAGAATAGAAGTTGATATTCTTTTTTGGTATGTTTAATTGTTCTAATGTTTAATGTTGTTCTAATGTTATTATTATTTTAAATTGCACCCATTCATTTTTGTCATGAATGCATAAAATGCGTTGTCTAATAATGACCCGTGAACCAGCTAAAGTTCAACGAGTTCGATGTGCGAAGAGGGGCAACCAGAGAGATCAGGAGATGCAACGAGTACGTAGAAATAGCAGTCGAAGCTGGATATGAAGTCGAATAAAATTGCAGTCTCGTTATTTTTTAGCGGACAGTGCTGCCCTGTCGCGCGCAAAATATCAGGGGGGCATCGATCTCTCGCGAATCTAATTTACCCGGTTCCCGGCCAAGTCCAACGTATTTTCATCTGTTATATTCCATCCGCTTACTCCGCGCAACCAGTACTGCGGTCCCACAATAGTAACACGAAGACAAATGTTAGCGATAAAGTCACGGGAATTGATGTGCGATGTAAGTACAATTGCCACCTCCCCGGTTTAGCGGTAATTCGTCGTATGCTCGGGACGTTATAGTCATTTCACGCGTTCGAAACCCGCCGCTGCTCGATCTGCGGCAGTCGTACTTTCTCCGACTGCGAGCTTCTATTTTCATTTTATTAATTGCTGATTAATAGAGAACAATCGGGCAAGAAACCAAACAAAAATGTACACGAACTTTTCTCTTATAGAACAATATCATCCAAAAGGGCCTAGCCGAATAAGATGGTCAAAACTGCCCTTAGAGGTTTTTCAATGGCTACTGAATCATTCGATGGCTGACCAAGTAAAACCCTTCTGAGTAAAATTTCAACCCCCTAGCCTGCCCGTAAGGGTAGTTACAGGGTAAATTAACTTCTGCGCATTTTCCGCTCTCAAACGAGTTCTAAAATTCGGAAAAAAATGTGACATAGTTTGGATCCTAAGGCACATTTTTGAGAATTTTTCAGATTTTTTTGTTGCAAACTGTGGTCGTAGAAAATGAAACCCCCCCAAAATAATCGTAAAAATATGTTTTTCTCAAAAATATGAAAACATGCTATTTTACTGTTTGGTTCCCTGATAAAGTACTATGACAGGCAGTATCGTCAATTTTTTTCAGATTTTTATACTATTCCATCATTGTCAAAAAGAATAAAAACCGAATATTTCGACGTTTCTGCTGTGAGGAAGAAAGTTACACTTGCTGGTTTTACTGTGTGTGTATATTAAGCTATTTTATGGTGCATAGAATAATGAATAAATTCATTCAATTACAAAATAAGAAATACTAATTGTTCCTAAAGGCTGACAAGATATTTGGTGTTATTCAGCATGAACAATTGCTACAGATGACAAAGAAAAAATTAATTGGTCAGTTATAAATAATACTATAACAATAGCTTCCAGTCCTTAAATGTATTTATATAATGAAAATATCATAAAATTCTGTATAAATTAATTCCAGATCTAAGCTGGTTAGATTCTATTTTAATACATACAACAGTCTATTACAAAAGAAAAAATGCATGTTCAAACATAAAGTTCTGATTGAATTAATTCCGGATTTAAATTGCTTAAATCCTATTCGAATAGAACGCTATATCACAAAACAAAGAATTTATATTCATCCATAAAATTCATTAATGAAAAAGACACTACGTTTGCTGCTGAAAAAGGATTCGAAGGTGGTTACTCGTCATTCCATCGTCCTGGCAAATTCAACAAACTGCAAAGAAAATACAGGGGTAAAAAATGAACAAAGTTTAGAGGAATGTAGAAGGAGATTCTAATGTTGCAGAAATGGAACGAGGAAGGCGGAGCTAAGCAGCGTGGGAGGGAGAGATCAAGAGGAATCGGCGGGAAAGGGCGGACAGATTCGAAGCTAGACAAAGCTTCGCTTTCACTCGATCCATTTCTCCGGAGGCCTCATTTACTTTTTCGAGTTCTGATTGGCGGCAGGCCGTGCGTCCGATGACGCGATTGCAGTTGCAGTTGCCGGCGCATGTTCGGGCTGTCGTTAGACCGCAGATAATCTGTCGGCGTGCAACTCTCTCCGCGAGATCAAGCATCGGATCAAGGCATCGGTTTCCTGGGAAAACGGGTGTCCGAGGTGGGAAATCGTTTTGCAGTGGGTTTTGAACGGTATACTGAGCGCCTCATTAAACCAAATTCGGTAAAGAATAATCACCGCTGGCACTTGGACGCGCGGCCCCGTGCCAAGGTAATTAAATAGGCGCCACGAGGCTCCGGACACGTATTTAACGATAATCGACACTTTCACCGATAATCCGACATGACGCATTAAAGGGAGAAACGCTTGTTATCTACGTTCTGAACGCACTCGAGTGGATTCCGCGCTTATCGACAGCATTTCGCGAGCGTAAAGCGAAAAAATTCAGCGGGACGTAGGAGAAAAAGGGATTAGACTAGACTGCGATATCTTCATAGATATTTTTATAGCCTTCTAGAAATCGTGATATTGAAAAGCACATTAAAAGTTAATAAGCTTAGTTCGCGTGACGCTGAATCGTCGTGGTGGTCGTGTTCGCAAAACATTTCGTAGGAATAGTCTGTTTCAAAGTAGAGTGTTAAATAGAATTTGTGAAGATGATTAGTTTGTTTTGAAAATATTATTTTGAGGTGTCTTATACTGTATTTATAAAATATAATGGGTACAGTAGAATAGATAATACAAATGAAGTAGATAAACGGAATAGAGAAATTATCTAGATTACACAATATATGAAATTAACAAGACAAGGTAACTAATTTAAATAAATCAAGCAAGATAAATAAAATAAAATAGTATGAGTAAAATACAGTACCTAATGTTCAGACACTGGTTCATGAAACCTCGGTTAATGATCGTTTAGATTTCATTTTTTTCAGATTTATTACAATTGTTCTAACTGATGTATCACTGTTAAATAACTTTTCGAAAATTGTAAGTGTTGAAATACTTTCTGAAGCCACTATACGATGTTCCAGAGCAATTTTTCTTCGGCGTGCCCGTGTCTTGTGCTCGGGAAGGAGAATCGGTTGAAAAATCGGCAAACATGCGGATCCGTGTTGCGGGCTCGCGAGATATGCGCGGTTAGGATCGATGGTCGATCGAGATCCATGGTCGAGCATCCAACCGCGCGCTCGATGAGCCATGAGCCATGAGCCATGAGCTCGTGGTTACACCGAGCAGTGAGCATCAGTTATAGAATCGCAGAGAACAGAAGCACGTTGCACGCATCCGTGTGGATCGCGCTCACCGATCTCGCGCCTACTTGGGATAATTGCGTCGAAGACGGGGTGATTAACTGACCAGTGTGACTGCATGGATTGTGGGTCGGCGATCTATTTCGATCTGGCTACCATCTTCCCTCGCAAGGGAGATCTACGAGCCACGTTACATTGTTCCATCAGGTTTCCGGTAAAACTGCCGCATAGTGGTCCGAAATTACAAAAACCTCCACTGAATTCTTAAATATCTAAATTATATATATTTCTACTCGCAAACAGAACAATTTTCAGAGTTTTTGGAATTATAGATTGCGACTCGGGTACCATCTGTATATTAGAATGAAAACTACCCTTAACAACAAATCTTTTACAGGCAGTTGCACGCTATAAAAATAAAGTTCTACCCGTTGGTTTACAATGCAATTTGAAGCAAATAAACTCTTATAAACGTTACCTTACACTTTAATTGTTACCTTCTTATTATAAACTAAAGTTAAGATAATTTCTACAGTATGTTTGTTCCATTACGGGATTCAGTGTACATGCAAACTGTTACTATTTGATTTAAAAAAGCTGGAATCGAAGCTACGAATGTGTAAAGTCTACGACCACTAATAGGTAAGAATATCTATAAAGTGGACAATCTCAACAGAAGTAATGGAGGAATATGAATGTTAACGCAACTGTTTAAGATCGTTATATTACATAATAGTGATGTAATCGATTATACATATTTCAGCACTATATTATTAGCCGGGATGAGTCATCCGAGTTAGGTCGTTCTAATGACTACTACATATTTCGAGCCGCAATGGTGATATTTCGTCTCTGAACGATAATTTTTCGATTTCGATATCCGTATTCTGTTTTCAACTATACTACGGATAACGCAAATATTCGAGCGTTGCCATATGTACAAAAATTGTACAAATAGTGAATGTACAATTCTAGTTACACACGCACAATATTAGAAAAATGGAAAACATATTCGATCATGTTACAAGACAATATATTACGCAGTTCGTATATTTTTTAAAGTTATACATGTACGTGATCTAGCTCCTTGAGTTCCACTATTTGTAATGTTTTGACGCCATGTTGTGTGACCGAGAAGTACATTCATGTAAAAAATGAGCTAAATAAGTTTCGTTTAAATAATAAGCTTAATAGATATTATAAGATAATGTTACTTAATATCATTATTTGATAAAGGACTTAATGAAATCTTTCACAGGACTATTTAAAATAGACATCTTGAATCTAAATGAAATTACCTGAAGCACAATGATGATCAATTCGATTAAAATCGACAAATTGATTAAAATGTTACATTGAACAAGACAGAGTTAATTGCAAATATTTGTTTCCTGTGGATAATTCGACCGGTGTCAATCTCAGGACGAAATTTGTTCCGAGTACAAGATAAGTATAATGCGAGTGATCACGCATCGTTTGTTTATAGGCCAATAACACCGTGCTCGTGCACGATTGCACACCTGTTGTTACGACGGTTAGCGATTGGGCAGCGCGATTGCATTCGATCAACATTGCGCTCAGTCACGTGACGATTCCGTGGGATCCAACGATGAAAGATCTTTGTTTCTGTGCTGAGCAGTCTTTTTGCGAAACATGCATTGGTACTTTAATTAACATATTCGTTAAGAATCGATCCCGAAATCAAATTACTTTATTCCCGTTGTATTATTGAAAATTAATCATTCGGTATGTGGATTTTCTCTACTTTAATTTCGTTCATATTTCATAAGAGATACGCATTGAACAAAATATTGAAATTAATGATTTTATTCTTTATATCACTTGTGCTCAATGTTTATACAGAGAAACGTAAATTTTCATGTGTAATTGTGCAAGTTGAAACATTGAATGTTATATAACTTCTGTAAGAGGTTGATATAAATCAGCGTTCCGCCATGCTGAAATGCTGCCATTGAAATTTGAAATGATTTCTCCATTACACGCAGGAATTCAACAGGCGTACGAGGCTGTGAAAAATATTTCGCCTTCTTAAAATGCGGTATGCGCGTGCATTTTGTAAAAGGTAAATAGTACCGCGTGTCTCAATTAGCATTTTAATATTCCGCTTCTAATGTAGATTGATACACATGAGCGGAAATTTTCAATCACCATTTTTTCCATACTTTATTGCTGCTTTGGTATATCGCTGCTCTGTCATTCTATACAATTTGCATCTTATTTCGAATTCTCATGGACGCAGCGTATTTTTCATGTAATTTATATACCGTCCTCGTACGAGCGTCGACAGTATTAATTATGAATCTTAAAGAATTCTATTACAATTCGTGTCTACATCAGAAGAGCGGAACTTTTACTAATGAAGGAATATCGAACAAAAATGCGAGATTACTCTCGAATAAAGTCAATAGCGAGAGCATTCTTTACAGACTCTCCTCGAACATCTATTTATATTTAAAATAGCTATTGATTGATGTAGCTAACACCTGCTGATATGAATATTCAAACGTAAATTGATAGGAATTGGAAAATTGTGAAGATGGTGGAGTCAGCATGTCAGAGAACATGGTTTCACTTTCGTAAAAGCCATACTTTCTTGGGCAATAGTGGCGACACTTTTATTCATTATATTCCGAGTTTCTGCAAATATACATCCAACATCTACGTGATAAAAATTGTCTACATCACTTGCAAGAAAGAGGAACTATGTAGACATTTATATTTTTTTTCAACCATTTTCACATGAGCTGAAAGTAACATAGTAATTTTTCGATTCTTCGATTATGTTTACTGATTTGTATCTAATCTAATCTCTTCCATAAAGAGTATTTTTTATTTGTGAAGATTAGAGTTGTCACTCTTAGACTCTTAGCAAAATTGTATAAAATTATAAAAGAAGAAGAAGAACGGCGTCCTTTATAATTTCAAAGTATAATTTGACCTCTTAATAAAAGATCCTATACTTGCCTTTGCCACAAATGCATAGTAAAGTAAAGACAAAAACACTCCCATGATATAAAATAATTGTATACACATTACCTCCTCCTACATACATATAATTGCCTCCCTTGTTCATATTTTTGGAAGATAAAGTACACAAACACAATCATAACCACTAATATTCTATGTGTATGATTACTTTGATTATCTGCAACCTATGCAACATTGTTTCTTCGTATACCACCCTTGAAAAGTACGAATGGAAATTCACATTACTTACGGTATACCCATCATTTATGCTGATGATCGTTTACCGCAGTCGCAACGCAAACGCGTGCCCTAAAGGGAGAAGCCGGATTGCAAGACCCGTGGGCATCGGAATATTCAACGAAAATCGGTGTAAAGAAAATGTTTTCCTTCTCCCTTTCAGCACCTGGTGCAGCAGCTATAGCGCGTGCAGTAGCAGACGTAAGAGTATCAATTTTCATACCTCTCCGCGTATGACCGGAGGGGTTCGCTGCGCGCGGCGTGGCGTTCCAACGGACCGCGCCGGTGTTCAGTATAATCGTAACCCCGGTAATCGGTTAATTGGTTAACGAATACTCGGTAATCCGGTTCCCGAGACCGCCGACGTCCATTGTCGAGCTCGGTAGCTCGTAATCTCGCCGAATTATCGAGCAAGATCGGCGCACGCGATAGTCGTGGCCGGTCTTTTTCTTTTTTTCGTTGGCCGCGCGTGGCAAAGGTCGCGGCTGAACACGGCTCTCCCGGCTTCCCAGCGGCGAACTGAACAAGCAAACCAAACGAAAAGGGGCGCGTGGCACGCGACTGTTTCGCGCACTATTATTTGCCCGTAATTTATACACCGGCCCGGGATATACAGTGAGTTATCTCTCGGGAGCAGCCGAACCGACGAACAACCGACGCCAGCGAGAGAGCACGGCATCAAGCGACCCGCGATCGTTGCAAAACGAGAATGTGGTTCTCGCGCGTGCATTACCATGATTCTCCACTCTCTCTCTCTTATTAAGTGGAAGTTCTCGTGTAATTGGCCCTAAAACATCGATTTCTTTTTCATTGGGTTTTGTAAAACCTCGACTCCTGAAAATGCTTTCCCAAAGTTTTATACTGATATCCATGGAAATAGCAGTCGTGTCGATTATAGGAGAACTTTTTAAATTGCCGTGCAGGATAAATCAATAATTAATTCACGCTCAACCAATGCTTACATTGTTCCTTACAAATTTCTCTAAGGATCACGCTACGGATTTTAACCTAATTTTGTATTTCTTTTTCAATTCATATGAACTCAATCTTTTGATTGAGAACAGTCAATGTTTATATCAAAAGTTCGTTATTTTTGTCAGATTTTTATCACAATGAATCTTTAAAATTTTTTTTATCATTTAGGCTCTAATGCTTTACGTAAGTGCTCCATACAAGCCAATAACGGTTGCACTGCCGAAGAGAATAACAATTGTATGTCACTTGATGTAAAAGGGATAAAAAGATGAATACAACATTTTTCTAGTTTTTTGATGTGCCGTGGTGTTCAGAAAGTTTTTATTCGCCGCTACAATGTGTAAAAGTTCGCATTCATTTCGATGGATGCGCGCGATGCAAAATCCCGAATAATTTTTCGAGAAAATAAATGATGCGGTTAAATTAGAGAAGACTTACAAAGTAATTAAACATTAGCGAATAGATGATTGCATTGTTTGTACATGCTCGTGTTACATAATACATTGCGAAAGGAAATTCTGGGACAAGCTAACAATACGCGAAAGTGTTTATGTAATGGTTCAATGTAACGGTAAAATTGTTATTCCATCGAACTTGCAATAAACAACTGACGACGCCCGATATCAGTCCATTAAACAAATTATTTATACACCGAGGAATTTGCACCTAGATGGAGCATTTCGACTAGCACGGGGCGTGCTTTCGTTCACCGTAGGCACGCGCGAACGTGAGATCGGAGGAGCTGACCTCCATCCCCTAACAAAAGCGAAGTCGACACCTCTGACGACCGTGCTCCCTTTTTCTCGTTCCTTGATAGGATAAGAAGAAGAAGAAGAAGAAGACGACGACGACGACGAAGAAGAAGAAGAAGAAAAAGAGGAGGAGTAGACAGTGGAGGGGTTCAGTCACCGTAAATCCTTTCTGCTCGCGGCGCAGGCCTGGTTCGACGCCTATCAGAGCCACCGGCCGGTTGGGACGTCTATTTTCCTCCGATCGTCAAGGAACCGTGCTATTTTCGATTTGTTCGAGGCGCGCGGGGCTCTATTCAACGAGCAGAGGTGCCGTGTCGCGCAAACCGGGCAGGCTTCTTCCTGCTCTGGCCTCTTCCATGTCCCCTGACGCGAGAGAGGAGGCTAATGCATTCTCGACTGAATGGAGAGCGTGGAAGCGATTTTCCTCGGCTGCTCAATAGCGTCCGCTCGTTTTGCTCGTGGTCCCGTTGGCGCATCTCGCGGTACGCTGCTCCGAAGAGAACGACGAAGAACCCGAAGCCATCGGGGGAGGGTATGGGAGGGTCAGGAGAGGGCTAAGAGGAAAGAGGGCGGCCGGCGACGACGTAACATACGCGTTGCTCTCCCTACGCCGCCAACTCGAATAATTCACATTGTCCGTCGGGAATGGTGGGCAGTCCAGGCTTTTCTTTTGCCAATTATTTCGGGACACGTTGGTGCGAGGAAAGAAAGAGCCGCGGGGCAGAATAGATCGCGCGATTTTCTGCGGACTAATTTAGCTGGGCACGTTCAGCCCGCCACCGTTCAGGTTCGCTCTTGCTCGTCCTCTCTTTTTCTCTTTCGCCGTCTGTCTGTGCGACTGTCTCTATCTGCAACCAGTGCGACCGTTCTTGGTGTATCCCCTCTCCTTCTCCGTCTCTTATCCCTTTTTCGTTTTTTCTTTCCCGCGTTTTCTTTGCTCCTGTCGTGCCGCGTCCACCTCTTCCTTTTTTCCGTGGTGCTGCACGCGCTGACGGATCGTCCTGCTCCTTTTCTCTCTTTCTCTCTTTCTCTTTCTCCGACGGTGGAAGCCAGCTCGATTATTCCCCTCATTAACGCCATCCATATCGGTATTTCTCCTTTCTCATCCGACCACACCCTTGCCAACCGGAGCGATGTGTTTGGTCCTCGTCTTCCGAAGAGCATCGTTCCGTCCGGACCCGGCAACACGCGCCGGGAGAAAGCGCCGCGCGCGGTTTCGTATCCGCGATCGGTATCGGGCAATAAACGATAAAAGGGTCGGATATGATGTATGGCTGTTTGCGCTCGTGGTCTTTTAATTACGACTCGGCCCCGCTCGCTACCTCCGTCCCCGACCGTAGCTAACTTTAGAGGAGTCAATTTATCCAAGGCCTAGACCGGCGAGACCGCGAACCACGGAAATTTCTATCGAACTCGATGAATCTACCGGATAACGGCAGATTAATGACACCCGGATCGCTCCGGGCCCGATGCACGCCGATCTTCAAGCCTTCCTTTTTCACATTTCTATATTTCCAATCTGCCCCGGTGCTCCATACTTGCCTCCGACCGACTCAGATACTCATTTCCTCGGATCCAGGCTTTCATCGCGGACCCGAGAGCCTCGCCCACGAGGCAACCCGCGATCGGCCATTTCGATTCGATGATTTGATCCCGCGGGATGAGTAACTGCTTCCCCTGTACCATGCCTGCGAGACTTATTTATAACGATCATTTTCTTGTTACGCCAATCGGCGTTTTCGCCTCTACCACGCTCTCGACGATTTGCTCTCGCCACGCGCCGTTTGTCATCTCGCGGATCCTCCATTGCGATGGCCCAAAGACTAAACGTTCGCAGAAACTGTTGAAAGCTGACGTTGATCGTGGATCTTCAGCGAAACTGTAAATGCTATGGGCTCTTTGAAGACTTTGTCTGAAGTCAACTCGCTGATTTCTGGATTGCTGACTACTGATAGCCGACAGAAATGATGATTTATTTAACATGCTGACGGCCGAATGATTGCTTCGAAAAGATCCACACTGTCAAGGTACGTTTCCTCGATGGAACCGAAATTGAAAAGTTATTAACACTTTCAGTGTCGAGTCTACCAGGAATATTTTGATATTTATACAAAATGAAAAATGTTTGAGTTTGTTGCGAAGCACACAATCATCTTATTAAAGTGAAACTATTGCACCGATGTCCTTAGATCTTTCTGATGTCGTATCTGCTGGAAATTTCGTAGCCATTTTTATCATAAAATCCGTAGTCTAGTAATTACGTGTAATTTTACGTCTTCGAGTCGAAATAAATGTCTCAACTGGAAGCTATACTTCTAAGTAACAGAGTATTATTCGTTGCATCGCCACTGGAACAAACTATGTACTGTGGCGAGCTGGAAAGATTTCATTGACGACGGCATAAGTGTCGGAATATCCCCACCGTCGACGCTTCCGTAGTTCTTTAGACTTTGACGTCACACGGTAGCTAGTATGTGCGACCACCTCAGCCAATGTTTCGCTAGCGTCGAAAATACGTGTGACTGGGGGCGTATCCATTCCATTCCGACCGTTGAGACCCGGATTCCTTCCAAGCGAAATGTTTCCAGTGCACAGCAATAAATAAAAGGAAGCTCTTGATCGATTGGCTTCAAAGGAACTTCGCTTTGGGCAATTTCCTGCACTGTCCAATTGGATCCACAGAATAAGGATTTCTTATCGGTCCACAGCATTTCGAGGATCACGGGAAGACTGAGCCCTCCGGTCGCCGGCGACGGCGAGGATCGGCCGCAATTTTCGATCTGCTTTCGGCCGGGCGAATTAATGCTCACGGTGTTCCAGGGATCGCGCACGCCATTCATAACGCGAATGTTATTAGTGCAGATCGCAGTCAGATATACCGCCTGGTCGGTCGTGTGGTTAAAATAAAGATGATGAATGCCTGGCCGTCCCTCGCCGCGGCGCTGGATGTAGATTAATATCGACCCTCGCTCACTCGCTGCATCGCGAGTCCTTCCTTCCACTAATATCTCCTGGCTGTACGTACCTTGTCCGCATAATACCGAGTATCCTGCAACCTATCGGCGACGTTCGCTCCCGCTAGATTAGCTCTCGTGTCCTGACAGTGCTCCACGATGCCGGGAGTAAACTGGTCGAGGACGTAGCAAGGTGCACTGGTATCCAACCTTGGTCCTTTTTGCAACATCACAGTCGATCGTGCCGATCGAATAATCCCGGCGCAGGCTGCTGCGTTGCCGAGCATTGTCGCTTCAGAATTCGATGCTGAAAATTCCCCTGGGGAAACTGGTCTGGGATGTGTCTCTCGTTAGCAACTTTCTCACAGCTCTGACCACGGCGGCACAGGCTCGTCGGAGCGGTAATAGCGCGTTACGGAAGCGGAATTAGAATAATTTTCCGATTGTCCGAGAGCCACGAACTTTCCAGTCGTTTCATTATCTAGTTCGCCGATGCAGGAAGCCATGGCTGGCGCCACGTTCAACGCTGTTGCACACGCGAAATTATTGTGGGTTCTGTTTACGGTTGTCGCGAGGCTCCCTCCTCTTGAAACAGTCGGATCGGCAGCAGTTTTGCACGATAGATGCCGATGATATGGCCGCGGAAACGCGACTGGACGTCCAGGATCGGTTCGCCGATCAAGGATTGGCTGGTTATGATCAGCCGAACTGTGGAAAGGTGTTGCATACCTACAGCGAATTTGCATAGTCGCGGCAAACCGTCCGGCAATTTTAGTTCGAGTCCGGATCAGGGCGCCTGATCGACGGTGCAAACTATCCACGGGTTCTTGAATCACGCCGCGATCTCTCTTTCTCCCTCCGGTTCTCCCGTTCGAGAACGGTTCGATGCATCTGACGAAGGTGCTCGCGTCTCCCGACGGCTGCCTGCATTACTATATTACTAGCTTGGTGCACCGGCTGCATGTGCAACCACATATACGACCCGGTCTAGCGCGCGACATCATTTTAACATACGCGGCTCGTTAGAACATTAAGGACGACAGCCCGGCGTACCTTGGTTTTCTGTCCTTCGCTTCTTTGGACCCCAGTGATTCTCATTTACCCTCGAGGACGCGTAAGCTACCTGCTCCTTTAACGCTGAACCTACCACTTTAGAGCCTCTATTGAAAATTTTTAACACCTCGCTGAAAAGTAAAGAAGATTGGTGAATTGCACTAGCTCTTAAATGTTCCCGCGATTGTTGTCATTCGGCAGTGATTCGGCTTAGCTAGTTGGCTGTCACAGGATTATCCTGAAAAAAATCTCAGAAGATGCACAGTCAAAGATTATCATGTTGATTATTTGTTGAATTCTTTTAGATTGTTCAACTCGAGCAACTGTATTTCGAACATTAATGTTTACAGACCGACGAAGAAACACCTGCTCTCCCTACATGTAAGAATACAATCATGTACAAATTTCAAAATTTTACTCAAAACAATGAATAAAATGAGAAATAAACTGACGAATTAAACTCTATCAATCTCAAGTAAAAATGTACTCCTTCTTCATCCATGCTGATGTAGGAAATTTTTCTTAATTTTCGTGAACTCTTCTTACAAATGAAAGTAGTAAACCGAAATAAACGAACAAGAATAGCAGAACATTTTCTACAACCACTTCTCGGGAATGTACGGAGATTGAACCTTGCATTTCACAGATCCCCGGCAGTTTTTACACGCCATTTGCATAAGGTTTCGCAGGCTAATCACGAAATACGAAATCGGATAAGCAAATAAGACGTTCGAAGAGAAAAATCCGGGGCAGTTAGTGATGCATAAGAAATGAACGCGAATCACCGGGGATAGAGTGGACTTTCGCTATGGTTAATCCGCGATGAAGTACACTTATGGATACATTTATCGAAGTAAGTGCGCGACGGGCATGGATGTTAATTCGATGCAAAACACGATCGTGGCTCCATCCTGATCTTATTTAAATCATAATTATTCCCCCAGATAGGGAGCTTGGGGGACTCGTTAACCGCTTTCAGGCATCAACGAGCCGAGTATCCTTCAGTTTCGCATTTTTCATCCGCGGCGATGGGAACGATGTTTAACGAGGAGGGGGCGTGCTGCTCATTTGTCAGGCCAGAAAAAAGGTGGATAACGTGGAACCAGGTTCTTCCACGATTAAACTGGCTGTTCATCCAATCGCGAAACGAGTACTCGCGCGCTTGCGTAGGCAGGCAGTCACGAGCCTCTCGAAGGACGAACGATAATGTCCTGGCGACACTCGAGATGCGTTCCAGATCCTGTTCGCGTTATCCTGTCGGGAATGGATGGTTCTCTTTTTACACGCTCGACGGGAAAACGCGTCCGTCGCACGTTGTACACTTGACTAACTCGGCCTATCGTCCCTGGCACCGGATTATAACTCATAACAGAGATTCGCCGATTAGATTTCTGCAACGTAATGGTCCCAACATTGTGCACCTGAGAATCAATAACTGACGCATCGAGATCAACGTCAACAGTCGATAAGTTTCTGTTCCGCGATACTGTCGATGACGAGTCACTCGTTTTGTACCCGTCCCTAATTGCCCACTCTTAATTGGAACTAATTTGTAGATCGTTTTACACGCGCTAGTTTCTCTCATTTTACGAGTATTGTAATTTCATGCGCGGCAAAACTGTTTCACCATTTTCTGGTTTATAGGCCTGATGTTGCCTGCATTATATGTTACAGGCAATGCCGTCGTCGTGTTCGTCTTGTGGGCCGATCATTGCACATCATTATAATTTAATGATGTTGAATAGAATCGTACTTTCCTTCCACTCTTTCAGTGCTTTTAGGATTATACATTCGATGTTTCTTTTCAGTAAAACGGAGTAAAATTAATTACAACATTTTTTCAGAACCTTTTTCATGATAACTTCTTATGTTATTATGGTTCGTTACGGCTAGCTTTATTGACACTTTCGCACCACGTATCTTTAGGCGCAGCTGTCGGATGAATTTGTGGCGCCACGTAAGTTCTGTTGATACAATCACTCTTTTCTTAATTAAAATACATATCTCGAAACAAGTTGACCCATTTTTACGCATTTATTTTAAGACCGCAAATAATGTAAAATTTCGTGTATCCGTCATCCTGCGGTAGTTTCGTTAATAATTGAGGAACCCGAGCGATGCATTTCGTCCGAACGATTGATATATCGAAGTGCTGAAGCATCTATCGTAACATACCTCACGGGAAATTGAATCGATTATAACTTTTTATGCATTTATTTTAAAACAAAACTGTGAAGAATGTAAAGATTCGTGCGTTGCATTTCTCCTGAAGCATGATTGCACAGACTGGTCGAATGGTTCTTATCAAACGCTCGCCGCGATTCAACTTCCAAAAAGACTTCCCGTTGTCCCGTAAAATCGTCGGATCGTTGATTTCCGTCGATTTCCGTCGATCAAGTCCTCGCGCACGGCGATTTTCCTGCTTTTTTCTCCCCTCCTGTTGCAATTAGAGTCGTTTGATCGTTAAGCTGTTACGACGCCGGTAATAACGCGTCGCAGGGATTAGCTTCAACAGACGTCTGACGAACGCTAACTACCGAACGAGCATGGTTTAGCGGGATTCCGGCAAAAAGACGCGGCGAAGCAGAAAGGTAGAAGCAGGCGTCTGGGCAGCGAGAGTATTCCTAAATCATTCCACACGGAATCGGCCCCGGACTCTGGAACATTACAGAAGAATGCAGGTTTTCATTGGCGAAAATTTGCGAGCCCTGCTAGTCCAGTGGCCCCGGTTAATACGCGTGACATTCTCAGACGGCGTCGCCGCGAATTAATATAGCCTCGACGCCTCGGTGCATCGGGGATTATAATTGCCTGAGAATAATGAGAATATCCACCGGGAATTATACACACGAGGGACGCCTACCGAGTGCTCTAATGCAGTTCCTAATAAATTGCAACCGTGTTTGCGGTACAAATGGCGTGTCCGTCCATCTCGCCGCTTTCGTTCCCGTGCCCCTACTTCGGCTTCTTTTTCCTAGTAAATCCGCGATGCAGCGGTCCGGAGAACTTTTTGAATTAAACGTGATTGAGTGAACGTCATCGACGATTTGTAAGTGTGCAGGTAGAAGTAGGATTTCCTTGGGATAATATTATCAACTAGTAATAACTAATCAAGGATGTTGAATGGAATTCTTATTGATTATATGTTTGTTTGATTATGATTTCCTGAATGAGCATTCCTAGCATACGTTAAAAGATTGTATACTTTAGCGTGCGTCGAGTATTTATTTCAATAATATCATTCTCGAATAACAATAGCTTAACTTCTTCACATGGAGCTACAGGGATTTAAAATTTTAAATATTATTCACTACAGTGTAATACGAGTGTACAAAATGGGTAATGCAATTTAAAGCTGTAGACAAATTAAAAGAATTTAAGAATATCAAGGTATTAGTTACTGCTTTTTAAAATCAATAAGATATTTTGATTTTGGCTCTGTTTCTTGCACTCGTTGCAAATTATTTTTTTTGCATGAATTTTCGCAGTCTAGTAATAACATGTAAACTCTGTTAGCCCTCTCAGAATAATGAGATTTATGAAATTATAGCCTTCATTCTGAAATACTGCTTTCCCTAAAATGAAACGTTTCCCGTCTCACGAAGCGATTTAATTTGATTTGGGATTTCACTTAAAATACTAGGTTTATTTACTGCAGAATAGTACAGCGTCTAAGAACGTCGTCAAACAATATCGTCAGACAACACCGATCGACAGTAGAAAATTGAGCTGACAATGGCGGTGGAATAGTTTCCCTGCCGCTCTCTTGTTTCCAAGAAGTTCTCTCCGACCCTGCAATGTACTTAGGGTTTCAGCCTTATGCAACCGTCCCCGTTTAACCTCCTTCATCGGTGACAAGGGACGAAGGCGTTCTAGCCATCGGGCCTTGTAGCGTTGGACGTTGAGCGATGCCACCGAGACGAGCGATTGTGTTCGCAGATATTTTACTAAGTCGGGAATCGGGCTAAAATTAGGCCAACGGAAAGCCGCGCGAAAGATCGCGATGGTGTCGGGGAGTCTTTTGGCTCGTTAATTGTTCCCCGGCTGGATCCGTGCGAGATGGGACCACGAGGATCGTTCAGTTTTTCGACGGCGGCCCGCAATCCCACAATCTCCGGGGTTGAATGAATTTCATTCCGTGCTGGATACCATTCAACGTCGAATCCTCTCTTTCTCGCACGCGCTTTCTTTCTCTTTGTCCGATCAAACAGCATTCCTGATATTCCTGGATACGGCTGTTCGGGTGTTAACGGTAGATTAAGGCTTGATAGATCAGCCGCTCTAAGGGATTAACCCTTTGAATCGGTATGTCGGTGGTTGTTTTCGAGACTAAAGATAGAACCGCGTGCACGCTAATCACTTTAATTCACGGAAACGCTCCGGATCATCCGGGCACCAAACTCGCGCGATCTTCGATTTCTCTGGGGATCGACTTGGCCTTTCAGGTATTTTCATCGTGAAATAGATCTAAGTACATGGGAACACGATTTTCTGATTAAATAAGTAGGCTTTAGGTTCCAGGAAGGTGTTCATAAACGTTGTGCGAAGTAATGAAAATTACGATCTTGATGTAAGTACACAATCCAGTGGATGGACATTTAAAAAATTACCGTTCAAGATGAAAAATATGAGATCGCAATTATCAGTGGTAACAATAACTGTAGTGGAATTCAGGAACCTTACCCAACAGATTTTAGTTCGGAATTAGTCAAACCTCGGCGATCAACCGTCTTAATCATTTGGTCTTGATGATCGTCACTGAACTGACTGATTTCAGTCAGTCGGTCGAATGCATGTTAGTAAAATCGCCACTCGGCCATTTCTCTCGAGCAACCACCCCACCGATTCCAAATCCACCCCGTGTCCCCGCTCGGCAAGATTTGCCGGCGATCCGGTCTAAATTCGATTGGTCGAAAGCGTAGCACCGTCGAAAGTCTCGGCGTTCTCGTAATTACAGGTTCGGTGGGATCGTTTTGAGTGGCTGTGGTCGCGTTTCATCGGCCGTGAGCCGTGAGCCGGGTCGTGGAAAGGCGGTAATGAAGCTAATGGCGGAGCTGTGGTGGTCCGCCGATAGCGAAGGCCCGATTATATCGATCTCGATCAGCACGGTCGACGCTGTTAGGCGTCGCTGGCCGGTGGCCGATGGACGCGGAGTGCCCGCGGGAGCGGGGCATCGGAGCGGGGGCAACGGAGCGGAGCAAAACGGAACGATGGTGGGATCGGGGCTCGGAGTGGGGAAATGTTGTGCCACAGTGTTACAACGAGGCGGACCATTAACTATTAAGCGTGCAGATATGCATATGAGACGATTGCAGTGCGTGGGCTCGCTCCAATCGGCGGCCACGATGCTGTATATTGCCGAGATAATATCCCGATCTGATTGGACGGTTATAAACGGGATATCGCCGGTCGCGCGGTTTTAACGCCGTAACGCCGCGTGCAGCCGATAATTTTTCGAGGGTGCCGCGCCACCCGATATACGATATGGGATTTCGCGAGAGAGCGACGCGTTCGCCGTGTTCACCTCGATGCAAAACGAGCAACCGCGCACGAGGAAGCGTACATTGTGCCCCGGGAGCCGATTCTTTCGTACGACGACCATCGTCGTTCCGTATCTACCCATGCACCCGCACCCCACCGCTCGTTAGCCGGCGCAATTAATAGCGGCGAGTCAATACGCGCATTAGGAGATAATGTATTTGTTGTTTGTGCACGGGCCGTATGAACCATTACAGTAAATTGGGCTGACAAGAGATAAGTGGCGAAAGAAGGACCTCGGTGTGCTCTCGAACTGTTCGAGATGTGGAAGATAGGGTGATAAGGATATGTAGATTGCTTCGTGGTAGATAGCGAGGATGGTGATCCTTTTATGGGACCTCGAGGGTTTATGGGAGCGACCGGGCCCGCGGATTTAACGAGCTGCTCGGGTCGCCTTAATATGTCCATAATGCGAAAAGTATAGAAATAGGATTAAGGTGCACTCGATTGTATTAAAAGAATTGAGGTTTTGCTAAACAGGTGTTCGTAGAATGCAGTTTCCTTTACCTCTACGTTAACCGTTTTGCGCACAGTTGCCACATTTGCTCGTTGATCATCAGTATTCAAAGTAATTATCAACAAATGAATACCACTGAATATCAATTTATTAATACAGAATTTAATTAGATTAATCATTGCCAATTATCGATTGTTATTTACAACGCAACAAGTGGAACTTGTGAAAGCAAATTATAAAGACTCATTGACACTAGGCCTACTGAACCAGATAAAATGGCTGGGGTTACATTTTCTACTTTATAATTGCTGAAATTATAACCGTGTTCGATTTTTTCAAACACATATTCTTATCAAGAATGCGCAAAATCTCAACAAACACGATCTTAGTTCTCTACTCGGTAACTGTCTCTCCACACAGTAAGCGAACAGTAAAAACGACTGAAGTAGTTATGGTAAATGGACTGTCGATTTAATGAATTTTTGACGAAACTGAAGCAGTAATGATCAACGCAGTGAAAGGATTAAAACAATTTAAAGATATCTGTAGACCATTTCCAACGTATTAAAACGATTCGATGCAGAAGACTAGATCCTGTTTCCGCAGGAAAAATCCGCAGTCTAACGATAAACATAGTAAAACGCAACACAATGAGATAACCAACCCTTTTACCTTTTGTCGTAACCACCCATTCTACGTGACAAAGCAACGCACTGCGCGAATTGTTACCGGAGTGCCTAGCTTCCGTCGATTATTCCATCGAAACTAGGGCAGATCATCGAAAGCAGCATCAGAGAAGGCCGCTGGGTGTATCCACGTGGAATATTGATGAGCCGGAAATCGGTGCTAGGACGTAACGATCACCTGCAACCGCCGTGGCGCACCATGCAGCGCGATCGATTCCCTGGCAAGTCTCCGAGTGTGCCGGCGATGCTTTTCAACAGATACGTTGAAGGACCTGTTGCCCATTGAATCCGAGCGGGGAATCAAGACGTTTCCTCTCGAGCTTTCATCGCGTGGAAGGGTTAGAGAGCATCTGCTCGGTACCTGCTCAGTCGATTTTCGAAAGGGTCGAGTTGCGGCCTGTTCGGCACTGTGTACGCATATGCTACGGGATCGAAAAGGGGAAAAAGCAGCGGGAGATGAAAAAGGTCGTTGATTCGTTTGGTGGATGATCACGGTGGGTTTCTCGGGTGTACGCGCGGTTCATTTCGTATGGTAATGAGATTCAAACAGAAAAGACGAGGACGCGAGACGACGTCGATCGCCGCGGCGGCAAGAGCGTGACTGTCCATCAATCTCTCTCTCTGTGGCCGTTGTTTTTCGTGGCTTGGCAGGATACCCGGTTTTACCGGCAATTAGGACCGACTGTCCCGAGGTGTCCAAGAACGATCGCAAACGTTCACCGCGGGAACGGACACCCGACTAGGCGAACCTTTCGCGAGCGACGAAACATCATTCCGCCACGTCGAACACCATTTCGATTACGTTTGCGCAAGATTTCGCAAAGGCAACACCGGTCTGTCACCGTCTCTTGGCCCGATCTCGCGTATCGACCGTTTACCAACGTGGATTAAAAATAAATCCGCTATCCGTAGCTATCGATGCCAGCCCGTTTCCAACCACTTCGGCGCTGCTGCGCTGGCCAGCGACAAGCAAGAACTCGTTCGACTGGATGCATTTTACGATTGATCATTATCTCATCTTGGAATCACTGTGCTATTAAACCAATTTCCATATGCGCGAGACAATGTTGCAAGACATATGCGCTCCCGATGAAAATTAAATCGGAATCCTGGACCGTTCCCTAAGCCCGACCCGACAGTATCTTATCCTTTACCGCGCGACTCGCCTTTCGAACACGACTAGCCTTTATCTCCAGTCCCTCGTTTCTCTTCTTCTTCTTCTACTGCCTCTTCCTGCTCCTCCTTCCTTCTCGTTAGCGACCCGATCGATACGATTGCTAGAGGTTCGCATCGATAGCGACTCTTCCTAATTCGTTTCACCAAACCCGTGAACAAGCTCCAGATTGTTCCAAGCTAATTGTTCATTCCGAAATGTGTTTTCTTCACAAAACTATAACGCACTGAATAGCTATCAACCAAGTAGGAGAATTTAATTTATTTTACGTCTTCCTACTCTTCGTTACCAAGTTCTTACTTACCCCTACTTCTTATTAATGTGCCAATGCTGCAACTTTGAGACGCAATATGGTGCACGTTTTTCAGTACATAGCGTGATCGAATTATAATTAATCCCAGCGTAATTTTAGTATTTTTCTAGTCCATCTTGTCCCAGCTCCAAGAACACCCTTCCTAATTCCACCTCAGCTGTTCGCGGCTACCGATCATCGACGAGGACGGTTTATTTCAGGCCGGTGGCCGCTAATGACGTCGTAATTATGTCGGGGATTCTGTTGTACGGTAGTGCGGGATCATCGTGCCACCGTGGTCAGGCCCGCCGGTTGTTTCTTTTTCGGATGTTAATTATATTAGGAGCGGACGGTGATGCGTGTAGGCTATTAGTATCGTTTACGGAGATTATTAGTTTTCGAATACCGGCACGCAGTTCCCGCTTCATCTTCCTGTCAGTGCGCGGAATGGAAACTGCACCCTCGATGCAGACCTTTCGTCAAAATTTCGCGAAACTCGTTTAATTGCCACTATTGGCGACCATGTTGCAATTCGTCGCCGGTAATTCGTGGCCAATCGAATATCGTAGCTCTGACTGATAATGCGTACGTAGAAACTAGATAGTAAGCTAACTTATCTCACTGTAGTAATAATCGTGAAATATTTATTACTTGTTTCGATGTTTGCCATGTTTTTTATCTGAACGTGATCCAAGAGGCGTAGTTTCTCGCATTGACAATTTATTCTGGATCGATTTGAATACGATATGGATTTTCATGGTTTAAATTTACTGCCTTCAGCAGCTGGAAGTCCAAGGCTAATTGTATTATGGGTTACATATAGCTGAAGTAGCTGTCGAGACAGTTATGCAAATAAGAAATGGTTCAGGGTGGTTATCCATATTTCACGTGTATTTAACGTGCACGTATTTTAGTAGATGTCATTTTAAGTACACGTGTACTATTTCACGTGTATTTACATGCACGTGTATTATTTTTAGAATTTGTAGAAATTATGTTTGAACTTACTGTTGTACCAACAACCACGGAATTTGTGAAACCATAGTCTCGATAAGTCTTTTAAATTTTATACAATTTAAAATGAGGATGCACGTCTATTTAATTACACGATGTCTAGTTTAGAGTCGCTCGGAAAAGAAACTTCCGAGATTCATCTCTTCTCATTCTCTACTCTAAGCCAAACCAAACTTACATTGAACTTCTTAAATTTTTCTTATGTCTTTCTAATTTGCATTTGACATACTGATTCATGTCATAAATGCATAAATTCCGCAGTCTAGTCATCATGTTTTAGCATGTTGCAGCAGTGTCACGCATGCAGTTTATTAGATACCATCGTATATACTGTTACGATGGCATGAGATGAAGTTGCCTCCCCCTGTAATATTCTGAAGATATCACAGAGATCGAGAGAAGTCGCCTGCCGGATTGATATTGCGGTATCCAGACAACGAGGTTGCTGATAAGAAGAAAGAAAAGATCAGATCCTCCGTGCCATTGAAATGAGAACACACATCAACGATCACACATTTATCTGCTGTTAACTGTTGTATATTTAATAAATATTTGTCATTGTTTACAATAATGTGTTCACCGACAAAACAGCGCCGAAGCCTCTGCAACAATACTATTGACTTAGAAGATCATATAGAAAATTTCAACATTATTTCAACAGTGTTCTATGACATTCAATAAAATTACAGTCGTCAGACTTTATAATTGCAGCATGTATTTGTACGTATGTCTTTTTAAATTAATTTATAACTAGCCAGAAAAATGGAAATCCATACCAAGTGCCATGTTCATTGAAAACAGCCAAATGAATTTTCAAGTGAAATTAAAATTAGGTAACTGGGTATCCGTTAACGTTGGTGTCCGTTAGTTTCGGACAGGAAATAATCGATACATGATCGCATATAGCGAGTAAGGGGTCGCGTACTCATGGTGTCACCAGTAATACAAGACAAGTCGAAGGTCAACGAGTGTATTCGCGAATTCATTCGATTTCGATAATACAGCTTGCTGCATTGGCGCGTCAAAGAGAATTGATGTGGTACATTAGCGAACACGAATGTTCGTTTAGCGGAAAAGTCCAGATGAACGTGGCCTACCAATCATCGAACGTTTGACACGAATGCTGGAAGCCATGTGTCCACCATCATTCCGGTGAACAGGTACGGGAGTTTAACGTCTGGTTCGATCGTTGAGCGTTCCCCTTCGAGGCAAACGTTGACACATACGTGTTCCCCTTCGGTGTCCTTGCAGAAACATCATTCGAGGAAGAGAGTCCGAAGAGGGTAAAAAGGGCCCAAACGGCTCCCGGCCCGAGCTTAGGGAATATAATACGAGGATGGGCTGAAAGGAAGGAAGGAAGGCACGGGACAAGATCCTTTTATACATCGAATCCGAGCTGGAACCGTTGGCGAATGCCTTCGATACACGTGCGCGCGCGCTCGCGACGCGATTCAAAGCGTCTCAGCTGTTTCTTTCTCCTCTCCGTCATCTTCTTTTTACAGAGCCCTGTCTCGGACTTCCGATTTTGGCACGCGTCCCTCGGAAGCTTGAAATCCGTTGACGGGAACGGTGGGTAGAGGACGCACGCGTGGTGCCAGTCGATTTTTTTAACGAGAAATCCTTGGCGCGATTCTTCTGCGTCGGTACGTTGAAATGGAGCGGTTCGAGAGGATCGTGACCGAATCAGATTCAACCGAGGGTTATTCTTCGGGTCTTTTGGTAGGCGACTGGTGCCCCGAAATCCTTTCAAGTGTGCATCCGTGTTTGCATAAGTCGGTAGATCGGCGCGATGTCGCGGGAATTATACTTAGCACGTTCGCTTCGATACAAGCATGTGTGGCATCTGTCACTTTCGCTTGCGCGTACCGTGTTTGAATTCGCGTCGCATGCGGGCAGATATCATCGTTAGCTCTTTGAAATGCATCTGGCGATAATCGGTTTCGATTGAACGCGAATGGATTGAAAGGAATGAAAATAAACGAGTGAAAATAAGTCACGAGAATTTGGTTCATTTTTACTGAAATACCCAATTTATTGTGATGCGGCGTCGGTTCAGCGTCTCGTCTGATTTCACTCTGCCTTAAAACACAATAATTTCATGATAATGAAATTCTAATGAAGATCAAAATTGTTTTAGATTCCTTCATGATGCTTTATTAAGCTTCAAGACAATTATTTTAGTTTTGCTACTGGACGTTGCTTTATGTTGCGTGAGATGTTAGCAAAGGACAGAGTATTCTGAAGAAACGAACATTACGTCAAGTAAAACGTCAAGTATGTCGTATAAAAATGTTGATTATTTACAAAATAGTGACATGCATCTGGCGATAATCAGTTTCGATTGAAGACGAATGAATCGGAAGGAATGAAAATAATTTACGAGAATTAGGCTTATTCTTCATTTTCCCTATCTACTTTGTAATGTTCCCTATTTACTCTGTACATAGCCAAAAGTTATGGCATCTGGCTCGACGTAGGATCGGAAAGGGTTAGCAGTCCTAGGTATTCCAACTCGAAAATTAAACATTTCTTTCGACCTAGAATAATTACCATTCTGTATCATTTTTTAATGTAATGGATATAAAATTCATATAACATCTTAACGTATTTAATGATCTAAAAAATCTTGTGAATAATGATATAGCAATTTTTGCTAGTGACCCTCGAGTATTAAGGGTTAAGAATATAAAACAAATTTCTAAAAATTGAATTCTAAAAATTGAATGTAAATGATCGATGCAAGGGTGCACAAATTAAATTTGTTGAGGGTCCAGCCTATCAGCAGACCAGGGTTGACGGTTTCAGGGCATTTGTGTCTTTTTATGGTGCAAGTATGACGTTTATTCTCACGCAAAACATGCAGCAGGAGGAACAGCAACCCTTAATGGCCTATTTAAAGGGCGCGTTCTCGCAAATAGAGAGAGAGAGGGAGAGGGAGAGAGAGAGTTCGGCCTGGTTCCCGGTCTTTTTGTGCCTTCCTAGCAGGTACGTAGAGCGTACGTTACGCAACAGCCCCCGTAACGTACACGCGTCTCCTACCTGGATCCCCTTTAGGGGGAAAGAAGGTAAGAAGATAAAAAAGGGGGGAGATAGGAGGCAGGGGGATGGCACGCGCCAACCTAAGAGGGAAGGAGGTGGCCCCGATCATCTGCAGCTGCGCTTTCGGTTTTGCTCTTGGCTGGCAAACGGCCTTTTGCTTGGCTCCCAGCCGATCTTGACCCGATCGTATCGAGTCGGCCCGCTGTCATCCGAAAACGAATGACAACCGTTCGAATTCTACCCGGAGGCCTCCAGTTCTGTCTTCAGAAAGGCGACAAGTTGACTTTTCCCCGAAACGATTTATGTATATGCATTTCGCCGTGCAGGGGGAAGACGAGATATTCTGTCGCGACTCGCAGCAACCGATAGATGAAGACTTTTGTGAAATGACCGCAATACTTCATGCGTGAACCAACGCGAAATAAAAGAGCATACTTTTATGGATTTGTAATCTGATCGTGTCTTGAAAATTGATTGCGGAACGTGCCGCCGAGAGTGGAAGGTATTTACGTAAAGGAAGCATTAGTTTTATTGGTTTTGTCCGTTCAATTGATTCCTGAGGTTATGCGAATAAATCACTCGACGAAAGCTTAAACGTGCATGTTCGCGTTTCTGGCTGACATATAAATTGCGAAGTTTAATGGTTTCACGGATATTTTTAGTGGTCTTATCAAATGTTTTCGTGGATGCTAGAATGTTGATGTGCGGTTTGCTATTTGTAGTATGCTCGGTCGTTCATGACGTGTAGATGCGAAGATAATTTTATAAAAGTATTATGGTACCCATTATCTATTATGTATTGCTGTTAGTGGCGCTTGGAAATCCAACCCTTATATCAATACCTGTACACTTACTTTCAACTTGTTTTCCAAATTCCTTGCGTGTTTTTATTATAGGAATAAGTAAATTATTTGGAGAATCACTGTAACCGTAAAATAAATCGTATCGCAAGGTATAAAGAGATCACGTTCCCTTTGAAATTCTTTTCTTTATTTTCACCCTTTTGTTTCTCGTATTCCTTTGCACCGCCCATTTTCTCCCTCTCCCTCTTCAGCTAATATTTTTTTAACTTTCCTTGTATCCTTCTTCCAAGTTTCTGCTTGGTCTCTGCATCTTCTGCACCGTCTGTCATCTTCGTAATACAAGGTATATACAGGGGGGACGATTTATCTGAAGACATTGAAATATCGCGAGAATTATGCATCAGATCAAAACAAGTGGGTAATGAGCCCCTCCGCGACGAACAACTTTCATTACCCACTTGTTTCGATCCGATGCATATTTCTCGAGATATTTCACCGTCTTCAGATAAATCGACCACCCCGTATATTATAAGACAATAATATATTTATTACAAAAGTATTGTAGAAGAGAATCACGAATGAAATGTGTTAGAAATGTCAATACAAGAACAAATAAATTTATGACGGTTGAAAACGTGTGAATTTACAGGTATGTAGAGTGAGGGCTGGCATTGTGCCTCCGCATTGTCGAATGTTGTAGTCGGGGATCGATGTGTTGCGTACCAATGAACCACCGACGATGAATACTTCTCGTTATAGGAGGAAAACCGCCCGGAGCATTCGATGCGATCGATTCCCGGATTGAATCAGGAAAATTAATCTTTCCCGTGCACCTGGTTAAAATACTTCCTACGGCGCACAATGGCTTTTGTTAGAAACGGTGTAACGCGCTCGACCACCCTCGCAAGGTTTCCGTGTTTGGACACGGTCACTTTTCACTTGATGAACGACCGTGGGTGGCTGGTCAAGCGGTCAGCGTACTATGTCGTCGTTTGTCCTCTCATTGTGCTAACTGCACGAAAACACGAGACACGGGAAACGAGCATACACCCTCGTAAAGCCTCCGTGGAAGGCCGCCTTAATGTCCGCACACCCTAGGCGCTTATATCACCGGGGAACTGTGCGTCGTCGGCGGCGACTACCAGCTGGCACCATAACACCGCCATCATAGCACTCGGATTTTTCCCGGCATTGTCCTCGCGAACACCTTGCGCGGAGAACGTCCGTTCGACACATGCCACTGCACGACGGATGCGAGCACTTAGGCTTCTCCAGAGTCTGCGTCTCTAACGACCCGCCAGATTCGTTTCCAGCCAGTTATGAAACCATCTTCCCACACTTCCCGGTGATTTATCACGAGCGATACGTGTAACCCGTAAACCGTGATTCATCGTCGTGCGCCGTGGATATTCGATGGATTTGTTCGCGGGACGCCCCATGGAAATTTCGCTGTCTTTATTGGAACCGGACGTCATGGGCAGCGAGAGACAATCGAATGAAAGCTGAGAATTGTTATGGAAGTCATTGAAAAAAAATCTCACAGGTGGGAAATGATTTTTCGACCGTAGAATGCCTTTGTTTGAGATCTCTCAAATATTATAGCAATGGAATTGACCGTATCCATTGATCATTGTCGAACAAGCTATTTGTTACTGGTATTACAAAAATTATGAGTACATTGTGTTTTCACATTTAGGTGGACCATCCTACATATATACATAGTATAAAAGATCCTGGGATAATACTTCACTTATTTCATTCTTTCAATCAACAGATCGAGCGTCTACAAAAATACACTTTGCAACAGAAACGGAAAAAATGAAATATTTTGCTGTAGGTATTCGGAAACAGAAAATGGACGAATTGTTACACTGGCGAACATACATTTTTAAATTATTTAATTGTTGTATACTGTTTTACAAGTTCAGGTCCACATTTTTTAACAAAGCTGCATATATACAATAAAGTTTTTAAACATTGTTTACATTTAGTTGATGTAAAATGTTGGATGTCAATAGGTGGACATTGTATTAATTTCCGTAACTTATTAATTAAGCTAAAGTATTTGTTTGGATATGTCTACTGCCTGTGATGTAGTCGTGAGTAATTAAAATTGGACGGTTTTTATGAGCGATATAAAACACTGATACTCACAATTTCAGGAAGCAGGATGAATTAAACATAATTTATTCAACTCTTATATTCCTCAATCTCTTCATCGCAGGACTTTCTGATATTTCATGCTTCTGGAACTTGAAAATGCTAATTCACAGTCTTTTTATACTACTAAAAATACGTACGAAAAATTGTAGCACTTTCCATCGTATTAACTTTTAATTAGAATCGCGCAACTCCGTGTTCAACCTTCATGGATGCTGCACTTTATTCGTAATACGGTTATATATCATAAAGCTACAATGTAATATGTAGACATGCCATGAATATAAATATAACTTCTCTTGTTGCTAATTATTAAGGATACAATATTTCTGGTCGGCGGATTTCTGAAGTTAAAATTAACGATGGGTTAAAAAGTATATATACCAGAGTAATGAGTATTAGAGCATTTATCAGAAGCATTTAATATGAAATAAGATAAAAATCATGATATTGAAGGTCTTGAATAAACATTCTGTACGATGTGTCAAGACGTAATTGCCCATGCTTGCTTAAACAAGGATTAATACGCGAGCAGTGGAGCAATAATGAACACTCTTAAAAACTTTATTTTAAGATAAAATAATTTTTTTTACTTTTATAGCGGTTCTATATATTTGCTTTACTCGCGATATTATCTAGTGATATAGTATATTCACATTTTAATTTTAAATAGGATTAACAAAAACATAATAAAGAATGAGAACTATTTTGTAAGTGGCTTCTTTAATGGTTTTATTACTGTATTTACATCATGATATATAACAGTATTTTGAGTATAAATATTGCTTGTCAATGGTCACAGTATTCACAAATAGGTATGAAGGAATTTGAACTTTATGGAACAACAGCATAAAAAGTTTCTGTTGTAAATATAATAGAGTATGAATATTGATGCAACTTAACAATTTAGGCTATTTATTTCTAAAGAGGAAATTAGGCAATATTTTATTTCTAGTGCTCATATTAGCAATAACAAATATTTCGAAGGAAAAAGACTGGCATGATATATTGTAATGTAATATAACGATACAATAAATCTTCAGTAACTAAATAATTTTCGCAAGATCGTTGACACAATCCGCGAATTAATAGAGTCATTCCACCAGCCGATTCTCCGTTTCGAGCACCGTACGCAGTTCCACGTGTTCGCCTGGTGAGTACCGTTCACCGAATTCGCATCAGACGAATAAATATTCTTCGAGATCGTCGTTGGGACGATGGCTGCACCGTCGGCATGAAGAAAGACCTGTCGTCGACGTCGGAGAAGAAGAAGAAGAAGAAGGAATACCCGGCTGGTTAATATTCGAGGAATGAGGTCCGATCGGCGTGTCTTGCTTAGTGACTTATGGAAATGCTCACAGTCTTATCCCGGTCAACTACAATGATAGGAATGCATCCGCGATTCCAGGATTTACGGCTTGGCTCTCGCGCATCGCGTTCCGCCTTTGCAACCCGTTTCAAGTTGACCGACAAATGCGCTGCTCCCCCCGCATCGTCTCGAACATTAATCGATATCACGCTCCCGTCGTTTAATGGTTCACCTTTTTTTCTCTCTCCTATCCTCGTCCTTTTTTCTCGCTACTCTGTCTCCGGTGGCGGCGACGCAATCGAGCGTGATCCACGCGATCTACGTGGCCGTCACGAAGACCGCGGCGCATAAATTTTTCCGATCCGTTACGATCACTGTTATTTATTATTACGCGCTCGTTACTGCTTTTACTGATCATTATATAATCCCAGCATTAAAACCTACACTTTTGGAACATTATGGTTGCGTTAATGGTCACTTAGAATCGCACGCGTACGCGCACCCGAGAAACGGTTAACCATTAATCCCAGCCGGTATTTACGTTTCCACTCGCGATCCCCGGTGAAAATATCGAAGATATCTCTCGCGGGATGCAGTATATCAAATAGTATGTCGTTAATTTATTCTACGATGACTTTCATGAGTTGCGCAGGGGTAACGATCGCGAAGCCACGCCGTGTAATCCGCGGGTTTTTGCGGTTTCCGTCGTGCGTTCGCGAAACGGTCGAATGTCTCTTTATCTCTTAACGATGATACGCTGTTCCGTTGACGATACGCGGCTCTGACTTTCAATATTGTGGATTGGTGACGTTTTACGATCCCCTAATTAATGGTGCGGACGGCGACGTTTAATAGAATTCTTCTCTAATTTTAATGGCAAGTACAGTATTTTATCCAGATAAGTCCTTAGCACGGATCTGCCAAGGGACATTTATCTGCCAGGGACAGTATTCTTTGACTTTTTCCGAACGTAGAGAAGGACAGCCGATCTCGATATGCCTCGTTCGCAGGGAAATGTAAACATAGTTACTCCAAATTTCCAACTTCTTTACTTTTAATTATTTTTTTATGGGACTTTTATGACTATATTTGTGGCATTTTTTCTAATACAAACCATACTATATAGGATATAATTCCGATGACATTTACTTGTGTAATAGAGTTGTAGGACATTTATGGATAAAATACTGTACAACGCATACTCGTCTAGTTATGGGACATTCAATTACACGTTTGGGATTTCGTTGAAATATGACCACGCTCCCATTTTTGTTGGAAATAAACAGTGGCACAATGATTACTTAATTTAGAGCGAGTGTACGTTTTCGAATATTTCATGAATACCAATGTATTAGATCATCCCAGAAGTTCGTGCGACTTTTGTGTATACATTTCATGCATCGATTTCTAAACTTTACGGCCATAAGGGAGCAATGCGCTTAAGCGTAGCTGTTCGGGAACTGTCTAGAGAAGGTTGTCGCAGTTATAAGATCGTGAATTAGTGAACACAGTGATACCTAGCAGTGAAAAATCATAAGCAAAATGCGTATCCATTTCCGACATCTCATGTTGTATGAATTTCGTAAAGGATGTTCAGTAACAATCGCCGCGAACATATGTGCTGTTTACGGAGAAAGTGCGCTTTCATCTCCGTCCTATAGGAAGTGGTTTCAACGTTCTAAAGGTGAGAATTTTTGTTTAGCAGCCGAGGAACGTTCCGGGCGTCCTCCTCGGACGGACGAAGATAAAATTCCTGACCTTATACAGAAATCACAAAGCTTATCAGTGGAAGAGGTGTCAGATGTTCTGAAAATACCTATAACAAACTTAAAGCTGTATTTAGACAATTAACATGTGCAACCGCTCGAAAAATGACAGGAACTTATAAAATTACTTAATATAACAGACGCTTTGCGGAAGAATAACATCGTCAATCAAAATCAAGACTAATCAGCACGATTAGCATAAAAAGGAAGCAGCGTTTCACATGAAACGCTTTTGAACGAGCATCAGCAAAAAATTCCGCAGTATCAGTGTATAAATTATATCGAAGCAGGTGGAATGGGATTAATAGAGTCACGGCGACCATATTTATCGTAATTTATATCGTATTTATGTCGGTAAATATAATATAGCCGGCGAGTGTTATCTTCCCCTAAATTATTACTCGGCGATAGCAATATCTATCGGCGTTCCTCTTATTTTTAATGAACGGGCGCGCATTCGCGGCGAATTGAAGCCGCGACAGCAGCAGGAACGCCGTCATGAAACTGTGTAGATCCGTCGAGGCCAATCGATACACGTTAATTAAAATAGCGTGCTGTTAGTCGGGCCTTATCGCGATTTTATTGCTGCACGGAATTCATTGAGGCGCTCGTCCGCCACCAGTCAATGGTAATTACCCTTACCGTTTCTGCCAACGTTGATCGCCGGTGATTCTCGTTAATGTCCACCGGGCTCGTAGAAATAAAGCCGCGCGCGGATCGACGTCGCTTGGCCGATCCTCCGTGTGCTTACGTGCGCAAAACATCCTCTCGAGCCACCGGCATTCCGTTATGCCACCTTTATGATGGGTTTTGTTTCCCATCATTGACAGAAAATCGGCACAGCAACCGAGCACTGTGTTATTTCATCGTCGCCACTCACGCGTGCAGCATTCGGAGAAAACAAACGTGCAATCTACCTCGTGCCGTATAAGTGACAATTACGCGAAGCTGCTATGCCTACTTGTTTGATTTCTACCATTTTTATTGCAAGTTTTCTCGGGAAATGTATGTATCAATTTTCCAGAAACCTGTAGGTGAACGATTTTATTTTATTATAAGTTGCATGACGTAAATTGGAGAATATTAATCCCATTCATGGTACGTGGAAATTTCTACGAGAAATCTTTTAGTCGATGAATGAATTTTTCTTCTGTACCAATTTTCATATAATTGAATGGAAATTTACACAAACGTCTGCAGTCTACTTATGATCGAGACTGAGAATTTTATGTATTTAGGACACAAACGAGTGGGAGTAGTTGTAAATAGTACAAGGATTTGAAAGAGTTAAAAATATCGATACATTACTTAAAACCTGATAAACTTATTAAACAGAGAAATAAATTCATATTTGATTCCTGTCTTTTGTAAAGGATGCGGTCTGTTTTTATTTTATGGTATCTATTTATGATTTATTTAACAGCTAGTACAGTCTTTAGAACCTCTTGATCGTTTATAATATCCTATAAAGAGAAGAAAATTGCTGTCTCCTGTGTGCTTATATTTTCTCTAATAATTAAACATCGATAAAAGAAAACTACAATTTCATTTTGGATTAAGAGAGTTTAATGGCGTGTGTGTCTCGCTCAATGTTATAAAGCAAACAATATTGTAAGGGCTGGAGTATTGATTGTTTAAACAGTGCAATAATTAATAAGATCAATTCGAGAGGGGACCAATATTTTTCTTCTGTGTTTTCTTCAAGTCACTTTCGTATTATATCGTCCTGTTTGTGTAGTATATTTTGTAGCGAAAATAACACTGTTACTTATGCAGTAGTCTCTGAAGGTGTTCGAAGACTTTCCCCTTTCCCATAAAATGGAAAATATATGATGATTCTAATCAGACTTTTATGTATACGTAGGTATATGTATTGTATAATGTAAATGGTGTAATAATTGACCCTACAGAGACAGCATTCTTACCTGAATAATACAATTTATTATGATGCAGCGGCGGTTAAGTGTCGTGCCTGGTTTCACTATGTCTTAAAACACAATAATTTATTACTCACATTTCTTGTTTAGCACGAGCGTGCCATAACATTCTGCATTACATAATAAAGATGAAAATTGTTTTAGATTACTTCATGATGTTTTACTAAGCTTCAAGAAAATGATTTTATTTATGCTACAAGATGTTGTATTGCATGAGATGTTAGCAGAGGACGAAGTATTCTGAAGAAATGAACGATACAAGAGCAGAATTTTCTAACTACTTGCCTTATAGTATCGAGTCAAACGTTAAGTATCTTAATCAGTATGGATACGGTCTGCACCAAAATAAATTAAGACATTTTAAGTTGAGATTAATTTATTAAATATTTTTCAGTCTTCAGCAGGTCAGACAAATAAAATAAAAATAACGGATGTTAAAAATTTTAGCAGATACATTTCTGAAACATGTACCATTAAAGTAAATAAATACATAAAAACGTCTTTGATTTTCTCTTTTCGGAACAAAATATTTGATTCTCAAGAGCTACACTGTAAAAATGAAGGTTACCAATGACTTCAAAAAGTGCTTGGAAGTGATCATTTCAAAATTAAATATGTAAAAATGTTTCTCACTGAGATTGTGACTATTACACGCACTTATGACAAGAATTATCAGTAAAAACAAGAATTTGTGAACACTGCTTTGCTCTCTTCAATTTATTAAAATTATTAAGTAAAAAAACACATATTCAAGAACACATATTTATAGAAAATACCAAAAAATTTAACTTTTTCAATGTTTAAAACGAGAATACCCTTTTGACCCTGCTGCGGCGCAGTGTGGGTCTATTTTGACCCAAGCATCACACTCGTCATTCAATTACTCAGTTTGTGGTGAATGAAATCTGGCAAACGTGTCCACAAGAAGTACCTCCAAAAATATATATTCTAAAAAATTGGTAAATAAGCATTGAATAATTCTAAACATCCTCAATTATACAGTTAAAGAAATGTCCATCGCCCGAGGAATAATAAAGTGGTTTTCCACGGTGAAATCCAAAATTCCACGAAGACTAAAGAATGTCTACATGGTATTCCAGCGACGCAGTAACGAACGCGTCAGGTTGCTGCGCCCGGAAGATCGATCTTAATACCAGGATGATGTTGCGTCGGTGAAAGTACGGCAACAGTATCTCATTAATTTCAAGATAACGTGGCGGATCGAGTTGAAAGAGGTGGCGGCCTGTTTTTTTCCTCGAAAATTTATATTCGAGCGCGGATCCTCCCTTACTGCCTCTTAATTTCAAAACGGAGCGGTTCGGTCGGGCAGCTGGTTTCATAATGCTTGCACCGGTGTTAATTAAATATCCAGTCCGCATGGTGCTGATCCGTCACGGTGTACAGGCGGAATGAAACTGGCCGTGCGCCGTAGCGGCGTCAAGCGCAGCCATGCGCTTTCAGCGTCCGGATCCTTGTTGCAAAAATCAGCTAAATACACGCTTGGCACACGCTAATCTCGCGGCGTAGACCGGCACCGTTCAGCGATCAGACGGCGGCTACTTAATAAACATCTATCGCATGTAAATCAGGGTTCCTTCGAGCGAGCACGCGCCACCGTGAGCATTATAGAACACGCGTCAAGTTTCTATAAATCAGTTCGCGGTTCGCTTCCCCCGTGAAACGGTGCGTTCGTGGATCGGACGAGCCACTTCGCTGCCGTATAATGAAACGATTTATATCGATCGTTCGCGGGACGGTTTTATTCCGTGCGATGGGTTAATTGCGCCTTAAAGCCGATACGGAACGCCATAAAGTAAGATTTTTCCGGGCGATAGCGGGAATACGAGACGCTGAAAGGGCGTAAGGTGCAGCCACTTTATGTCCCAACGATACTACGCGGTTCCCTCTGCCCTACTCGGAACGGCCCCAATCATGTTCGGGAACAATTTGACGGCAGGTGCTCCAAATTGAAAACCTCCCGGTTGCACCTTCGCCTACTCCGCCTCTGGAAAGCATCGCGGTGCATCGCATTGCATCGGTTCGACGCGTCCATTAGGCCGCTCTCCCGGGCCACCTACGTACGAAACCGATGCAGTTTTTTGCATTAGCATTTCGTGCCCGGCGAATTCTCCGCGGGTCGATCGATCGATCTTATCGAGAGGCGAACGAAGTAACAGTCGGTTCGGTCACTGAAAGAACCGGATTGCTTAATTTGTCCATAAATTACTTTTTACGAGGGTAAAATATCTCGTACGCTCTCTCGCCCCGATAAGAATGTGCGAAATGTTTTATTAGCTTGAAAAATAAAAAAATAAGGTCACGATAAATCAGTAAAAGTCACCTGGCCGGGAAATAATGTCCAAAACGATTTGTTAATTGGTGACTATTGAAACCGCGTGTCAGAGAGTTGCTACTATTTTACATATACATAGGAATGAAATAGTCCGTGTGCTTGCTTTTAAATAAATATTAAACGTAAAGATTAAGCGTGCAGGAACTATATCGCGATATTGTGGAACGTGTTTCAGTGAAGATGTAGATCCGAGCTTAAGGGGAGTTGGAATTTTCGATCAAGTAGTGCGAATTAATATAAGTCAGACAACCGTGATTGTTCTCGTGTAAAATCGAAGATTTAGTGTTCAAATATATTTTGAAGCCGCTACAGCTGCTCATTATACTTCTGTGCTGTAAACCTGAACTGATAGCAGTGACAGCTAGTAGTCATAGAATATTATGTAGTAAGAAAACTACTTTTACAGTTCAGAAAGTACTAACACTTACACGTTCTCGACTTTCTCCACCCGAGAACCCCTTTCACAGGAGGCTGAAGCACCCGTCGCGCCTTGATCGTTCCCCAAACATCCTTAATTAGGATTATGCAAATGGTCAGGCAACCATCGATAATGAAGCGTAACGTAACCTAATACTGTCGAACCTTGATTGTGGTGTTGGTATTCTTAAGCTGCAATGGCGTTCACGCCTAACTCCACGAATTATCGATGCTACACATCGTCTTGTTGCACGTCGGTTAATTGACTTCGGGCTAGTAGAAGTTGCACACGCGACATATTTAAAAAACAGCTACCCGGCATTAGCAGCTTTTAATGTGGGCCGCGGTACCGCGAGAGATACGAGTCTCGCACCAGGTGGCGGTTGTTAAAAGCGGCGGTGGTTAAAAGCGAAGTGCGGCGCGGGCCAGGTCGGGCCGAGTCGGGCCGGTCCGCTTATGTCTTCCTCTGGTAATCTGCTGGTACCTCCTGCCGGTCGAGACCTCGTCAAGTTATGACGCGGTGCACCTGCCACGAGGAGAAACGATCATGGCGTCCGAATGAACGAGACTCTAGTCGGCCAAGCCATGGTCACGATAGATCACCGATAATTTATTCATTAAGGAGTTCTTCTTGTCTACAGCATTATTTTGTAGGTCTTGCTTGGGTATTTTTGTAGACAAATCGAACCACTGTATTCTATTGAGGTATGCCATATGCAGGGTGGTGCAATAACTATGTCCACCTTGAATATCTCCGTTATTTGTAATAATATGGAAAAATGTTATGAACAAAATTTGCACGGTACAAAGGGGGACATCTGGTGACAGAAATATGTTCAGCGAGGGTGGAGGCATCATAGACATGTTAAAGTCACCTTGATTTTTTAAAATGGAAACACCTACTTTCTGTATCATGAATGCATCGACTATTGAATTCTGAGTAAAAATGTATAGTGTATGAGTAATAATTTTATTATTATTAGACATCTGTAAGTTCGTTAGTCTGACGAAACTAAACCAACCTTTTGCAGACTTCTTCTCACAGACATGTTTGAAGGTTTCAGATCGATACTTGTTGAAGCTTTTTGGTTCTCTCGAAAGATTCATAATTTTATTATTATTAAACATCTGCAAGTTCGTTAGTCTGACGAAACTAAGCCAACCTTTTGCAAACTTCTTCTCAAAGACATGTTTGGAGGTTTCAGATCGATACTTGTTGAAGCTTTTTGGTTCTTTCAAAAGATTCATAATTTTATTATTATTAAACATCTGTAAGTTCATTATTCTGACGAAACTAAACGAACTTTTTGCAGACTTCTTCTCACAGACATGTTTGAAGGTTTCAGATCGATAATTGTTGAAGTTTTTGGTCCTCTCAAAAGTTTCATAACTATGTTATCATTAGACATTTATACTATATTATTGTGGCGAAATTAAATAAATCTTTTTGTTTAGACATTCTCAAAGACTCCTTTAACGGGCCTTTAGCTTTGAGAATCCTTGACACCACCGTGCACTTGGTCCTGGTTTCCTTTATTTGTTTACGCTTTCTGATTCTTCTTAGGGGAGTAATTACAATCGGGAGACTGTCGGTGAACACGCGTCATTCCGAACGAAGTAAACGTCGGGACGAGTATTCGACCGTGTGTTTCTATGGAGAGAAAAAGAAGCGGGACGATCGGGAAGCGGATCGCGATTCAAAGTCGGATCGTTAGGCTGTCGGACAACTGCTGTGGCAATTGTGCTATCTGTGGCATCGATAGGCTCCTTCTGTCTGGCCCTGACGTGCGAGATGATCGCTGTCCGGGGCTCGGATAGCTTGATACGCTGCTTATTCCGCAGGAACCTATGGAAATAAATCGAGGTTCAATCTACCGTAAGGTTGCGATCGAATTGAAAATGGTGCGCTCCGTTCGTTGCTATGCCGAACTATACTGCGCGTCGTTTTGGTAAAGTTTACAGTGTAGATTGTAGACAATCGTGTTGGTGTATTACGTTACTATTTGTGTAGAAGATCGTATTTTGTCTTCAAAAGCTTCCTGCTTTCAGACAATTAACTTCATTTACACATTTAAATTGTCCATATTTCATGCTTTTTTCTTTAAAAGGAGAACATCGATTAAATGTATCTGGTTTTCTCTCGCACAAATCCAGTATTTATCAGAGTATGTACAAACTGATAGAATTACTTATAAGTGGACTGGGGATTTATACAATTACGATAGAAATGGCTACGCAAAATTTAAAGCAGTGATGATATTAAAAAGATTTGAGGACATCAGTGTATTAGTTTCAGTTTATAAGATAATTAATAGAAGAAATAATTTTCCACAGTCTAGTTACAAGTTTACCGTGTGGTTTGTAAAACGATAATTAATGCAACTGGGCTAAATTTCGTATTAGTGAATAAAGATACGTTTAAGCAATGAATTTGTTACTCGACATTTATGTTTTTCTTTTCCAATAAAACGCCAATTAAACGAAATCGGCTTCAGTTTTACTCGCCGAACGATTATAGGAGCGATCAATAAACTGATGGAATATGTTGTAAGGTTACCGTATAAGTTCTACAACAGCGATTAATCGCAACCAGAAACACGAAAACGAGGAGCAACGGTGTGCTTAAGTAATGAACATGTTCAACATTCGTATTATCGGCATTATCATTTATTTTATTCTTCGATAGTACAGAGCCAATTAAAGGGAGAACCAGATTTCTCTCTTGCGAATCCACTGATTACCAGAGTAAACAATGACCTGATAGAATAAGTTGCGAGGTTACCACGCGAGTTCTGAAACAGTAATTAATCGCAACCAGTCCACGTTTCGCGGCAACAGGAAAACGAAGAGCAAAGGTGTGCTTAAGTAATGAATTCGTTGTTCGACGGAGCGTAACAAGAATAATCGATGGAACGAAAGCAGGAGCCGTTCGAATTTCGCTCGGGTCCGCGCTAACGAATATTAATCCCGCGAACAAATCACTGGTAGCTTTCCCTTCTGCTTGAATTTCTGGCTAACGGTAGAAATCGATTATCCAATTACCCCGGAGTCTCCGTTTATGTTCCGGCACGGGCGTCTATGCAGATGGCTCATCGCCGAAGGCTGCACACGCACGGCGCAACAGTACAGTGCAGCGGTGCACTTGCGCACTGCAACTGCACTGTTGCACCGTACGTGAGCGCAGCCTCTCGTGTAAGTCACCGTGTAATTTATCACCACGCCCAGCGAGATCTTAATACGAATCACTTATCGGTTGCCGCGGATATGTACGCGCACCGACGAATATATACGTCCGTCGACTAATAACCGAGCGAAGTAATTAAGGCGAAGCCAACGAGAGTGCCGGGAGGAAGCAGATAACTTTGTTTTCTTTTTTCACCCGCAATCTCTCCGAAGAGACTCTTCTCCTTACACGTCGTCCGATTTCTCGATCCCCGACTGTCCTTCTTTCTCGCAGTCTTCGTCGCACGATTCACGGCGCACACCTTTCTCGATCCTCTATTCGATCTTCTTTAATAAATGATCCTTTCTTCGTTCTAGATCTCTCTATTAAGCCATTTGAATGGCATCCGGATTTTTCCGGCTAGCCTCGTTGATGGATTAAATGGTAACTGATCAATAGGATGACAGACAGTGGAAATTATTTTCTTTAGAAAGAATCGCAAAAACTGTACAGAGTTCTATCTAGTTTCAGTTGCTCTTGTCGGCTGACTCTGAAACAGATATTTAATTTCGTTCGTTCGTGTTCTTGTACCTTCTATTTTTCGTTTAATTCAGATTCCACTGCTTCATTTTATATCTACATACAACTTTGCGTTTCACGTTCCGCTTCGTCCCAATATCATTTATTCATAACCGTTCACAATGAATCTTTGATTTTTAAAATATTTCTTCCGTATGTGACTTTGATTAACCTTGACTTAATCATCATAATCATTGAAGTCATTTGAAAAATCAGTGTGCATACACGTACACACAACTAGAGCCCTTTTACACAAATGGAATAAAAACATTGTCGATAAGACGGCAAGGGAACGTAGATAATAAAGGTAGGCACATCATTGTTAAAAATTAAATCATGGAAGAGTTACTTTAAATTCCTAGACTTAAAGGACTGGCCTTTTTGTTTCAATTATTTCTCTATTTATATTTGAAAGCGTGTGAGATCTAATCGGACGGTCGATCTTTGGTAATTCACCTTGTACGCTTATCTGATGCAACACCGAGTGATCCGTCTTCGAGATGTTAACTATCTGGCAAAGATGGTAAGTGCAGGAACGCACAAAATTGATATTCCAGGTTCTTCCCAGTGGCAAGCTTCTCCCCATTCATCAGGCCGACCAGTTTCCGTGAATTTATTCGACGCGAGAAACATTCGATCATACAGATAAAGGCGCGGAGGAACGATTTAGAAAATGGTTGATCGCGCGCTAGTTAACGCGAGCAGCTACCATGTTGCAACTGAGTACCCAGTTCCCTCGTCACGATCGACTAACACGGTGTTTCTAAATCACAGATCCGCGCGCGAGAAATCCCCGTCGTGGAAATTACCGTGATGTTAATTGAACGTCTGTACTATCCGTGGGCACTAATAAAGCCGAACCGTTTGATACATTTGATCGTGTTTGCTTCTGCATGTTCGTGGTTCCGGAAGCGCGGCACGATTTCTGTTCTAACGACCTTGCAGTTATCGTGCCTTCGCTTTCCTGCGGAAAAACTTTCGAAATTTTTACATTCCTCTGTTTTTACCAAGGTTCGGCGAGGTTCTATCATTAATTCACACGTTTGACGACTCAATACGCACCTGTCCGTTTCTATCATTCTCCACTTAATTTTCGCGTTGACTTTTCCCGGTTCTCGTAGTTCTTGAAGACCTTCTTCCGGTTCCATAATCACATACAGTCACGATATAATTGATTTTAACAATTTCATTTCGAAAAAGATTTAACCCCTTGTCTTATAATATCGAATCAGACTCCTTGTGTAAATTTATTCATTTATCATAAATTAAAATTTTAGCGTTGATTTTTCCGGTTCTCGTAGTTCTCTAGGACCTTATCCTACAATATTGAATCAGACTCGTTGTGTAGAATCATGGAAGTTTTATAATACAGTACACAGCAGTAACTTTTGATAGTCGGTATTTTTACTGTTAAATATTTTTTTGACTGAACGGGGTCCTGCAACCTATGTCCAGATCCGCCGTTGATCAAACAATGTCTGAATATTCCTGTGAGTCAGTACGTGTCGCTAAACCTGAACGGTAGGCGAGCAGTTTTGCAACGAAGTTTCCGCAATAGCTCCAAGAAGTTTACTTCCTAGCACAAGGAACGCTCCCCGAGGTTGTAGCTTGTGAGTCGCGTGTTCTAGAACACCCCGGCAACTTTTCTCGGGCGTCCTACGGGAGAAAGGACACGATAAGGCGTCGATTGAATGGCGCATTATCGCTTTTGTCACGGAAAACCTGTAGAATGCGTGCCGTCGACGAAAAGTTTTTACGGCAGGGTCATAAGGTACCTAGTCGGTGAGAGAGCCGAGAGAACTCCAGCGGGCGTTCGTTTGAGGCCGCGTAGCCAATATCCTGCCTGCCAATAACCGTTTTCCAGGCTCTTTGTCCACGGCGATAGGTGTATAGGGCTGCGTACACGGAACCCGTTTACACGACGTGTTTACAACGTGGAAGTGATTCCCGAGTGATTTTACACGCTGCGAGAAATTCGCGCGGGCGACGCCCGGAACGAATTTACGAGTCTCTCGTTCTTCGCGGGTCCGACCGAGCCGGCCATTATTTCCCGGCACAAGCAGATTTCCTTCGATCACGATCGAAACACCGCGGCGAAAACGAGTCGCATGGTACTAAAAAGGTGACACATAGTACGTTTTCGTTTTCATGCTCACTTAACCCTCGCGAGCCCCTCCATCGAATCGAGAATGTACTTGTTTCACGTGGCGACCGACTCGACCTGGTCATTTTCCAAACGAAATCTTATAAAGTGATTATTGGCTGGAACATATACTACACACCGTGATCAATCGATTGGGAAGTACTTCTATACGCTAAATTGAGTGAAAAAGAAAGAATATAATTTTTTTGTTTAGAGCCTCGTTTTCGATAAAAACAAATTTAAAGATCGGTGGTATTCGCGTGCTATAGGATATGCAAGAAGTAGAATCAGTAGATCATGATCAGACGCTTCCGCCCATTCCTGAATAACGCACGCGTATCCGGTCAGTTTTCAAACTGGATTTAATAGATAACAAGGCGTCAAATGGAAAAGTTTTATTCTTCCTTTTCGACGCACTTTTGTGAGGCACAGTTAAGTTTACGTGGTATGCGGGACACTCTGTATTGTTTCTTGGCGTGTAACGATTGAAAATGACGGAATTTATAATTCGAGTCAATTTTTACAAAAGTACAGCGTTTCGAGATGACAAATTGTCCGATACAAAATTGCAGACATTTATTGAATAAATAAATTTAATTCTCATATGTTCCTATGGGTGAAAACTCACCTATTCAGTATTTTTAAATACTGAAAAATGATTGATCCAGTTCTGATGATGTTACGAGACGTATTTATTAAAAATATGACTTCATAAATGTAACAATTTCGTTTCTTGAAGGGTCCAGCAATAATGGGTGAATTATTATGCTATACAATTTCTGAGAAGCGTATAAGGGTTACAGAAATTATCATAAGATGCTAGAATTATGGAAACACTCGTATCAATTTTCGAAGAACATAAAATCGAAAATTATTTTTACGCCGCTTTGTAAGAATGATATGTAACGCAATTTTTCTTCCAGATACTATCTTCACGTCAGTTTAAAACTACATTCTGGTTTGATCTAAAAATAAGAATTTCCGCACTGCATAGTTCCCCTCGTAAGTAGAATAAGACGTGGTCAGACACGCGAGCGCGTTCGCCATCGGCTAGAGATCCTTATTTCTCGTAGGTACACATACGTCGGTAAATACACTTGCATTAAATATATTATACATTATTACAAGTCATTCCGGGATTATTACATTCTGGATTTAATTCTTGTATTTGTTAAAATATTAGTAATTGATCGGGTTTTATAAATGTCGAGGTTGTTGTTATAAAAATTAATTAGAACATCAGTTTCATTAATAATATTTATTCAATGAATTGTTTGTCTTCGAACAAATACCATTGCAATATCATTGAGAATATAATTTTCCCCAAGAGAAGTTTATTCGAAAATGGAAAAATGTCAAAATGTTCTTTTGTATTATTATAATAAACCAACAACATCAAAATTTGTGGAACCATAGACTGCATTAATGTTTAAGAAATTACATAAATTGAAGTAAGGATATATTAATTCACTATTGGTCAAATGACTGGTCTCGAGTTTTTATCTTATAATTATAGAAATTATAAAAATGTATTCACAGAAAATGTCTACGCCAATTTGGTTGCTCATACGATGATAAAAATTGTACAAAATCGAAGGGGAGACAATTTTATCAATTTTATAGAGCAAAGCATAGTCGATTCTAATGCTCAATACGTTCATTGTTACTGACGTACTCATACACGAAGAAATTATGTACACGCGTGTTTTTAATACACGTTCAAAAGCATGATCTAGACTATCGTTATGATCGGTTACCCGTAGACCAATCAGACGAAACAAAACGGAAATCCCTTTGCGAAGACCTGGACGGACATAAAACTGGCTCAACTGGGTAGTTTCCATTCTAAAGCAAACTAATTTTACGACAGCGCAATTTATCGTGGCTATCGATAGCATCGTCGGTATCGTAACGCCTACCACGCGTTGTAAATCGCTTGCAAATTGCGCGATCGTTGCGTAATGGCCCGTCGTAACGCAAACAAAAGGTGTATCGTGTAATTATCTTTTATTATTGGATAGATAGGTGCGTGCAACCCAGCTCCATTCCTAGGCGAACGAAAGCTATTGTAGCAACTTTCTTATCGTCGTTCTTATTATTTGTATCATTGTTCTCGTCGACGATGCCGATACAAAAGTACCATGAGCGGGCACCGATAATCGCGTCGGAGACAATAAGACCGCGGGAAGCCTGGATACAACGCTGGAACGTCTTAATGCGCTTCCATTGTTGTCTGCTCTCCGTGTTCTCTGGGCGCAAGCTGCACACCTACCGACGGAAACGCGATGATTTTCCATGCTTCGCTACCTGTCCGAGGTAGTCACGGATCACTGGCTTAAGTGGAAGACAGCAAAAATCAGGGACACCCGTTTCTACTCGAATCGTTGATTTCCATTGTTTTCTTGGCTTTTTCGTCCGGAAATCGACAGTTTCCTGATTCATCTATTGATTCGTTAGCTGCAGCCCTGTTTCTTCAACATCACGAATACTTAGGCAATCTTTATTGTCGCGTGGATGCATTTTTAACCCTTTTGTAGGCTAAAGAAATCATACTCATTTGCCCTAAAACTTGCTACCACATCATACAATTCAGTTATACGTGGATGATTGTCCAAGTATGCAGGTATTAATTAGGAAACGTCTTATAGAAGAGGAGATTGAATTTGTTTTAATTTTCTACGGGTTTCAGTACAATATGTGCCTTAATGAAGAAGTCAATTATAATTTCGAAAACGTTATTTTACGAGACTGCCAGAGAAAACGAATATACAGTCTTTGTAAACAATTTTTTGATCCCATTATACTGAAGTTTACTGTAGTTTGTCACAGGTTTATATCCAAACCGTGTTTCCATAGTACTATAAGAGGGTGGAGTGTAAAAAGAAAGAAAAGGGGAACAAGAATAGCAACGACGAGATGCTGTCTACGTGTCGAAGCACTTCATATTCAGATCATCCCCTGGAGCTAAAAGGATAGTAGCAGAGCCAAGAGGTATTCGAAGCCATCAAGATTTCATATTCTTATCGCACCCCGCACGGACCGAAGTGGAGGCCTGGAGATATGCACGCGGTACGAAAACGGTCGATATTTCATAGCGTGTAACCCGCGTGGTATTAATATTCTCGTGTAAACTCGAGCGAGGAGAGAAAGAAAGGTTCAATGCAGGGAGAGAGAGGGAGAGAAAGATAGATCGTGGTGCGCAGGGGCAAACGATAACGCAGCCACGGCGCACACGATCGCATGGTTTTAATAGGTGGCTGGGAGCGCGAGTATAGAGGCACCCATACGGGACCACACACCGGTAGCGTTCAATTTATATTTTGGGCGGAGTTACGTTATTTATCGCTGCCGGCCTTCGTGCCTTCGACTGCCATTCCGCGGGCCGCCTTCGATGTAAATGGGACGAACCGCCCTCTCCTCGATGCCTGAAAACGCGTCGATGCGAGCCGAGATCCCTCTTCGCTCTTCATCCTCGTTCTTTCGCCTCTGTACACCTCTCTGCTGCAGCCTCCTACTCTCCGGACCCAACTTGACCTTTCCACGCATGGTAACGAGACGCACGATCGCGAGGACACGCGTATCTAAGACATTTCACTGTGAACTTATGCAGATTATTCTGGGGCAACCAGATCTTTTCCTCTCTGTGGTCGTGAAGTAACCAGTTAACCACATATTTAATGTTGCAACATTAGAAACAAAATTTTAAAGCGTCTCTGCTCTAATAGTAACGGAAAGGTTAAGGAAATTTCTATTCTGCAAGGTACGACGACGTCCGGTCGTCTGCCATACTTGAAGATCCCTAGCTTTCTGAACACGACACCAACGAATGTATTTGATATTTGCACAACTGCGAGTTGCTAGACATCATATGGTGTTTGTTCGTAGAAGACACTCTGCTTTAAGAGGCCAACCTTTTATATTTTTATCGATTACCAAAAGCTGAATAACTTAGGGCTATTTACCTCCGATGTTCTCAAAAACTAAACTATCGTTAATATGTCTGATCACAGACTCTTTCAACTTGTCTGATCATAGACGAGCCTCATTCAACTTGTATAATCATAGACAATCCTCATTCTTGTTGTCTGATCATAGACGATCCTCATTCTTGTTGTCTGACCATAGATGATCCTCATTCTACTGGTCTAATCATAGACAATCCTCATTCTTGTTGTCTGATCATAGACGATCTTCGTTCATCTTGTCTGAGCAAAGACAATCCTCATTCTTTTTGTGTGATCATAGACAATCCTCATTCTTGTTGTCTGACCATAGATGATCCTAATTCTACTTGTCTAATCATAGACAACCTTCATTCTTGTTGTCTGATCATAGACGATCTTCGTTCATCTTGTCTGAGCAGAGACAAGAATCCCACTAGTCCATGATAGATAGCTTCAGTTCGCATTACAACGAATATGTCGAAGACGTAAGCATCCGATCCAGACCCACGTATCAATTGGTTTTTGCGAAAGCTGCGAAACGCGGTTTCTGCCCACACCCGGGTTCGTTCGATGTCTTAATTAGGTGGCGGCTTCATGCATCTTCCTCCTGATGGCTGATGAGTGAACGGTGTAACGAGGGTACCAGCGGTTTTTTGCCTCCCGCGGGAACCAGCCATTTCAGCGTCCCGGAGTAATTAGCTAGAAGAGAAATGGTTACTATCAACATTCAAATTAGATCTCGTGTACGCTCCATCGTTAGGCCCTTTCTCCGTAACTCCGGCTTTTTTGCTCGAACTGTTTCAGGATTACTCCTTGACCGCCGCGCCGGATGCTACCTCCGGTCGGAACCACTTTGGTTTTATTGTTTAATGCAGATTTACGGATATTGCGAAATTGACGGGCACGCCTCTGCCTTCGGAAGTTCAGGTTCATTTAGGATTATCCGATCGTTGCGGTATTACGAGCAGGAGATTCTGACTTGGCGGGCTTATCAGATTCTTTTCTGTTTCTTGCTAGTGCTACTTTGTTGTACCTGTGATGTGTTAATATTGGGATGGCAAGAAAGTTCGTAGCGTTTCCAAATTAAGAATCGAAGATACAATTAAGGTATTTATTCATATGTTTATTCATTAACACGAGAAGTTACCTCGAAATGGCAAAAAGTAGTAAAACAGAATGGAAAATATGTTATTCAATAAAACTTTTGATAAAATATTTGAATTTTAGCTTTCAATTTTAATTTACAAAGGCTAGGAACTTTCTTGCCAACCCAATATATGTATGTAGAATTCATATTCATCCAAATTTGTTCAAATGTTATTAGTAGACATCGTTACGCGAGGTAGTAAACCATTTACATTAATTGCTTCACACTTTAGTTCGTCAGCTAGTTTTGTTTCTCATAAATGTACACAATCAGGAGTCTATACAAATTTTTAAAATACGAGGCACCGTAAATATTCATGGTAATAATAATATAATCATTTTATTTTACCCCAAGCAATCTTGTATTTAATTATAGAACTTTTTCCCCTACTTTAGTTTCTATAAAATTAATTATGAGAACGGAAATCCGCAGTTTAATTATCATTAAAATACAATTATGAAACAGAAGTAACCAAGATGTAAGTGCAAGATAATGGAAATAGTAATTTCTATTTATGTAAACCCGCATTTTAATTCATAAGTAAATGAAAGCAGTCATTGTAACTGTTCCTTCGCACGTAATGTACATTTTAATAGAAGTATTTACAGAAACAAAAATCAGGTAAAATTTATTTCTTCCCTGTTTCAATTAACACCTTAGGGGCATAAAGGTGTCAAGCGTGAAGTTCAGGAGGAAATACGGATTCATAAAATTTTATTTACGACTTTCCCTATCTCGAGTCTTATCTGAGACTGTTCGGGCTGTCAGAGCTGTCGCGAAAGTGTTACTAAAAAGTTAAACGAAACTGTTCATTGCTTCTTTACAATTTAATTGATAGGTTTCTAAAAATTATTTTATTTTGTAGGTTTGCAGTAGAGACCTGATTGGATTGCAGATTTTCATACAAAGTAGAATTTGTCTGCTTCGATTGCAAGACACAAGAATTAAATAGAAATTGATCTCTTCCATTAATAATTTAATGTTCTACATAATAACACAATAATATTAAAAAATTTCTAATTGTGACTGCGTTGCATTTTAATTGTTCATTTTTGCCATGAACACGTGACATTCACCGTCTAGTCACGATAGTCGCTGAAAGTCGAAAAAGTTGGTAGTATCTGGTGGTCCGTGGGTCCGGCGCTCGTTGTCGGCGTGATTTGTGATAATGATCGCGTATTTTATTCGAAGATCATTTGTCTGGTGCCAGGTTCGGCCGGCTGCACCGATGATGACGTGCAAAGTGGACATTAAGGTGCTCGCGGTTGCGTTAATCACGCAAGTTTCGCACTTTCGTCGGATGTCTCCTCGCCGAGGTGCTTTCTTTTCCTGACAATGGAAAACTGCTTTTGCGCGAGTCAGGCGCGGCGTGGGTGACTTGCACGAACACCTCCGGTGAAAGTGGATCCTCCTCGATCGTTATAACGTTCGATTTATCCCCGCTCGAAGTGAAGGGCCATCGCGTAAAAGTCTTCTCCGACGAAATCCAATAGCCATTGGTATCGCCCCTACGAGGAGTTACTTTCATCGAGGAACGATTCTCTTTCCTGCTTCCTTCACTATGATTAAAATGGATGAGGTTCTGCTACACGCGTTATCCGTTTCCGTAAAATTCTTCAGATTAGCTTAACGGGGTTTCTCGGTAATGAAACGGTAATTACCGGACCTCGTTCTTCGTAAATGAAAATAATAAGAGCATTATTCTTACCGACGCGATTGGACGTTCGATACCCCTTTATAGAATACTGTGCTTTCGCAGAGCTGGAACAACGGACACACCGGTTGTTTGCTTTCTACTTTGCAAGTGTGAGTAATAGACCAACCTGTGCTCTGTGTTTCAAACATGAAGACACGATTGAAGATTGTTCCGCAGGAGAATGACTTCGATTCGTCGGAGAAAGCGACCGAATAGAGGCGATCTAACGCCACTGGCTAGTCTATTACTCGATCTCTCGATCAATGACTTTGTGAAGCGTTACTCCTGAAGATCCTCTCGTTCCTCGCAACTGTTTAAATGTAAGATCACAATTTGCTGCCGCAACATATAATTCAGTTATACGTGGATGGTTGTTCAAGTATCCAGGTATTAACGTCATCCTCCGAAGTACAACACATATAAAACTGAAACGTCTTATAGAAGAGGAGATTGAATTTATTAAAACTTTTTACTGTTTTCAATATAATATGTATCTAAACGAAGAAGACAATTATAATTACAATAATTATAAAATAGAAAATATGTCGGTCATTTGACCGTGCTAGGTTTAGTGTTAAGTACAGTAGTCTTACATACAACTTGGTCAACAAACGTTATTTTACGAGACTGCCACAGAAGTCAGATATATTCTTTGTAAACAATTTTTTGATCAGATTATACAGAAGTTTACTGTGGTTTGTCACACATTTATATCGAAACCGTGTTATCATAGTACCATAGGAGGGTAGAGCGTAAAAAGATATAAAAGAGGAACAGAAATCAAGAAAACGACCGAATAGAAGCGATCTAATGCTACCGACAAACCTGCTGCTCGATTTCTCGATCAATGACTTCGTGAAACATTACTCCTGAAGATCCTCTCGTTCCTCGCAACATGTAAATGTAAGATCGTTGCCGTGCATGAAATGTGTACGTTAACCGCGTATTGGCACATTAGTTAAACGAGGAGGACGGTTAAATTGATGGGTGCGCGTGTTAGGATATCACTGGTGAATCGTAATTCTCGCTATAACAGCGCAACGAGTCGCTATGAAATACTCCTTCAATTTCCACCCCCTTCCGCGAAGATTCTATCGCAGTGGTTTCTGCGGCTTATTGCGGCGCAATTAGAGATAATCAGCGAGATGTATGTAGATTACTGTGCAAATCGTGCGACAAGCGGGCTTCATCATCCACGGAATTACCATTCAATCTTTATGTAGTCCGTTAAAGCGAAATTAATCTACGAACACTGTAATTAGACCTGAAAGCCACGCCAATAAAGCGCGAATTGTCTCGTTGTTTTGTCAGCTCGTACACAGAAACGTTGTTATTCCATGTCGTGCTCTCTTTTCATTCAACGGGGATGAATTATTAGTTCAAGTAATCGTTATGGACTCATGTGTCATCTATTTGCTTTAATGGAAACTTCAATTTTGTGGGAAATTGCATGCTGTTATGATCGGCGTCATTAAGTTAGACAATTTAAAATTGCATATTAAATAAAATTTATTCTTCGAGGAGAAATAGAGTACAAATTATCATGATTGACATTTGCTATTCCTTATACAAAATCTAGCAAGTTTATCTTCTGTTTAATCTAACGTTTATATTAGATCCATATCAAATTAAGATATGTGAGTAAACTGCGGATTTTATGTAATTACCACGTAAATAAATAGGTGCAATTTCATTCGTGTACTACTTCCATCTGAGCAAAATTATTATAAAGTAAGAACATTTTATTTGGCATCTGTTTCTTGCAATCGATGGCGAACAATTTTTATTTTGCTACTAAATAATCCGGCACCTGTAGCCTCTAGCATAAAGCAAAAAGATGATGGCAGCTCGAACAGTATTTCTAGGCATAAGGTTGTTGATACATTCAATAGATTTATAAAATTCGTTGAAAAAAGAAATATCTAAAAATCTAACTGTATGAAGCAGTCGGATATATGAACACTATTTAAGGACCTTATATTACATTCCATATAACACATGAATTACTTGATAATGATAATGATGATAAGTTTTAAAAGTAAGTAAAAGTTTTAAATTCCTCATGTTAATCTCATTATGAATACAGGGCGTCTCAAATTTAAAGTATCAAACATTCTCAAAACATCCTATGGATCAAAATAAGAAAAAAATGTTGATTTTAGTTTATGTGTATTCAAGTTCTTTAAAATAGTCTTCGTGTAAGATTTTAAAAATACGAAAGTATAGTTTAAACTATGATGTTAATACTAAATCTTCAGTCTGTTTCTGCGTAAAATATTGTATACCGACAATATCATCCATCTTTTATTTATAATTTCCTTGAAGAGGATGCGTCCGGCTTGTCAGACGTATCATCAGGTGATGTTAATAGCGCAGTAGTGCGAAGTGCAAATCGCGTTCAGCGATACCAGATCGCCAAACAAGAAGCTGGGAAATAATCGGTTCGAGGAACTCGCGCGCTCTGTTACCCGCAACTTTTTTTCGCTGGAAAAATGCAAGTAGCTCGTGCCTGACGCCGCGTTAAGTGAATTCTTCGTTCTGGAAACACGCGTGTTGCACACAGGTGCGTACCTGTAAATGACGTGCGCGGCTTCGAAAGAACTAGCGAAGAAAAAAGGGGGGACCAGTTGACACGGAGAGAGAGAGAGGGAGAAAGAGAGAGGAAGGAAAAGATGACGACTAAGAGGAAGGAGGAGGAGGAAGATGAGGAAGAAAAAGACGAAGACGAGGAACAGCGGGCGCTGCCACTCAGCGGCCCATAAACCGTATGAAATATTAATAATGGCGCCGCTCGCCGGTGGACTTGCCGAGCTCTCTGGGACTTTGCGAAAGAGGGACACGTCCCACGGGACGATCGGTTCGTTAACCCAAGTCAATGGCTAGCGATCGACGTTGATCTTCGGCTGAATTTCCTACAATGTTTCCCCTTTTACCGAAGCTTACGCCTCCGTCGTAACGAATCTCAACGAAACCCACCTACCAGCCAAGATCAAAGGTTCATAGGAAAACCTAACGCGCATTCTCGAGTCGATACTCAAGCCTTTTAAACCCTCGCCTAAAACGTTTCGTCTTCCTTGGATCGCGCTGCTTCATACCTAAGATCGACAGATGCGTCCTGGCGATGGACAATAGAACGCATTGCGCTCTGCTACGGATACCATTCCGGAATTCTATGGTTTCATCAGAGTCCGTCTGACGTATAAATAAGACGTATAACACCTGCTGCAATGTGCCTTTTGTTCATCCCCCATTGTTTCTTAACCGTTCACTATCATTCAAGAAACTGTTTTCCTTTCATGAAAGTTTAAAATCGTCGAATGCTAACCGGGTCTGCGAGATGGATTGAAATAAATCATTTATCAGCGTGCAGACATTGATACGGTGCCTATAATGTGAAGTTTCAAGCACATGAGATCCTTAAGCCCTTGCAAGAAGTTATACCCTGTACCAAAGTCTTCAATTCTGGGGAAAAATAAAAATATACACGGTGTACCACGTAACTAACGCCACGATTTTTCGGGCACTTCCTGTAATTAGATAAGAAACTGTTTGGAACAAAATTAATTAGTTCTTAGTCGACTACCAAATGCAATAAAAAAGATTTAAAAAGAAATTTGTTCTTGAACAATGAAGGTCACCTTCATTTTTTAAAATGACACTGCGGACATTTTAATACATGATATTATTGCTTATGTCAAGTCGAATCTTGATCCTTTGTTACTACAATAATTAACTCATTTGTTTGCATCTTTCAGAATTAAACTTATTAATAGGATTTTCAATAATTGTGTTGTACCAAAAGAAAGCTTAAAAATCGTACATATCAGTATGAACCACCAACGGAATTATTAACCCCTTGCCCTACGATCAATTATACAGGATCAGTGATTAGAACTTTCTTAATAGTTCATAATTTCCTAAGAAAGTAGAAATTTATATCTGTTGTATGCCTACATGTTCTTCAATAACTATACATTAACAAAACCAAAATAGAATTTAATCTCGGTTTAAAGAGGATTAATAACATACATATTTATTAAATTCTACTCAAAATCTTCGTCACGAGTCTGACACGATATTGTAAGACAAGGGTTAATTTATGTTATTAGGGGTTGGTTGTTGGTTCGCGATTATAAAATTGCTGTTGTTACATGACTTATTATTTATTCATGGATCGTAGACTTTCATAAATTACGAAAGAATTGCCTTAATAAGCATCTCGGTTTAAGAACGACTCCTTATGTACGAAGCCCTTGCCTTATCAGGAGACGTGTGCCATAAATTATGATAATTGATTTTGTGGTTAACGTACGGAAGTTAACAAGACATTTTCCTGTACATGAATTTAGTTTACTTGAACTTGGTAACGACTTGTAAATCGAGCATCGGTTCGTACGTTGTTTGTCTCATAGTTTCAACTCGCCAGGCCTTATCAGGTGAATTCTGTTATGAAATATTATAACGCTATATTTTGTCGTAATTTTGCTAATGCATGGCATGATTTTCTTGCAAATGCAAGACGCACGATTTTCCTGTAGATGATCGGTGAATGTATTTTAGCGAAGCTTTGTATCGACTCGCACAAGGAATATTATGCCGGAGTTCTTTACGCCCAAGATAAATTTATACTGTAGAAAATAATCTCCGATATTACAAGGGACTTCCTGGCTAATGAATTCGACTCGATGGAAATAGGAGGGTCCATTAAGCTGATAATTAACATTGCGATCAAGTGGGTTCCATAGGTGGCTGATCTACTCTATCGCTGTTCCCTCTATACCAGAGGAATAGGTACCTTAAAGGGGTATTTACGCTCGAATTGTCGTAATTATTTCGTAAGGACGTCCGTAAAGACCGCTTCGTTATTGCATGGCTGCTGCTGGCCCTCTCTTTCTTCCAGCCGTTCGTTCCTTTCTGCTTCCTCATCATCATCATCATCGTCTTCTTCTCCTTTTTCTCCACCTTCTCCTACACTTTCTCTTTTTCTCTCCAGGGGAACTAGTCGCCCGTGCGCGCCCTACGCTCTTTCTCTCTTTCTCTCTTTCATCTCTATCTCTTTCTCGAGCAGGTGAATATTATGCATAATGAATCGTTCACCGTTGCGCGCGCGCATTCTCTTACCTGGAAACTCGAGGCGTGGTTTAGCCCCGGTGAAAAAGGAAGCGCGCTCGATGGTCAGATCGCGATCGACACAGTGGATCCCTTGATCCCGCACGGAGATACTCGTTATTGATGCTTCGGCCGCCGTTTCCCGTCAAATAATTCGTCCATTTGGTCGCGGTGCGCCGAGCTTAATCCCCGTTAATTTGTTATTTCCTTCCAACAATGTAATTCAGATCAACGGTTCTTAGATCTCGTTGATTAACCTGTAATTGGGGAGGACCATCCGCGGGAACCGAGCACGCTGAAGACATTCGACGCGAGAGAGAGAGAGAGAGAAAGAGGAAGAGAGAGAAACAGGGGAAGGGAGAGCGCATTGATTATTCTCGTTTTATTCGCGACCGGTGGGGTGAGATAATTGCAGGGCGTTGTTAATTCGACCTCGACCGAAAAGTGAGTGGCACGTGTATTTTTATTGCCGTTGGAGATTAACACGTTATGAAACCGTAAGTAGCAAGTTTATTGGTTCAACTTTTACCAAGCTTCAAAGTTCATCTGGGCCAACATAGACACAACTGTATCAGCCAATCAACTATGGAAGCATCGATCATTGGCTGAGGGGTACTCGAGAGGTGTGAAGTCTAAAGAGCAACATGGTGCTGTAATGTCGACAGAATAATCACGTTCGTTCATATTTAGTTTTCTCGAATATCTTCGCAAACAAGCGCGGTTTCGTTCCAAATTGACGTAGTCAAGACTAGCAAATAGACTGCGGAACTTTAATTACAAATGATTAATTACAGAATACGAAAGCCAGGTAGGCATTTCATTGTTGGTTTATTCGTTTTAACCAATTGATTTTTCTAATCCTTAACGCGCTAACTGCCACGTTAGTAGTGTGTGAAAAACACAAATTCTTTCTTCATCTTGAAAAATTAACTTTTATTGTAATACAGTTACGTATATAGAATTTTAGAAAGATCAAATAAGTAATCATTATGATAAACTTTATTCAACGTTTTGATTAAATTAATCAGAGGGGTTTGGTATTTAATTGATTCTTTGGGATGGAGGTTCAGCAATCAACATGTTAAGTTACTCTAACAGAAAATGGATTTAATCGCGAAATAAATTGCGAGACGAGGAATCGATGTGCAGATCCCAATGGTCTTATCGCTCGCGACAAAAAAGAATCGCACAAGCTGCATAATTAAAAGAAGCATGGTCACATTCCGGTTGTTGTCGTCGAATCATTCGACAGATTAGGCCACTAGCGATATAATCGAAAGTGTATTCAATCGCGACATAAATCGCTAAGCAAGGGGTTGACGCGATACAAAATTCCACTTCTCTTGTCGTCTCCAGCAAAAAGAATCCCGCGAATCGAAAAACAAAACGAAGTATAGGGAGTCCGATGCTTACCAGCGAAACATTCGGTAGATTCGGTAATGGGCCGAAAGTGAATTCAACTGCAAAAACAAAATGCAAAATGGGAGATCGGTACGCAGATCGGAATGCTCCCATTGCTCACCGCAACAAAGAGTCGCACAAGCTGCATACATCTAATTAAAAACAGCATTGTGGCATTCCGGCTGTTGCCATCAGGTCGTTCATTGGATTCGGCTACTGACCGTGTAATAAAAAAGGCAATTTAATCGTGAAGTGAGCAATCGATGTCGCTCGTGCTACTCGCGGTTCAAAATTCCTTTGCTCTTATCACTGGCCAGCAAAAAGGACCGCACTAACCGGACAATTATAAGAAAGACAGTAAATCCATCTACTGTTTTTTTCGTTTATTTTACGTCGCTTTCAACTCTTTGTCAAGGTTATTTCGCGACCTACAGTTTTTATTAAGGTGACCCATCTAGTATTGTAGCCTTATTTATCAGATTCAGTAACTGACCGGAAATGAATTTGTTGAGGTATGAGGTTCGCTTATGGGAAACAAGCTATATTTATTGAACACTTGTAAACTGATTTATTATAATATACGAAGAGTATAAAGAGGTTCTATACGACTGGACGTACATACACGGTTCAAGTCTCAGAACGTTCTGACTGCGTCAACAAATAATCTAATTACATAGAAGTGCACAGTAGGTGTCAGCATAGGCAGGTTGTTCTTCATTATCGACAGACTTGTCGTTATTACATTCAACAGAATTTAACCGCAAAATGAATGACAAAGCAAGATTGAACGATTGAGCGACAATCGAAACAGAAATAGAAAATCCATCTATCGTCATAGCATTACATATTAGTTTCAGTAACGGGCCGGAAATGAATTTAAAAATTTCGCTTCTCCTGTCGCTGGCGAACAAAAAGAATCGCATGAGCGGGACAATTAAAAGGAGGATGGAGAGTCCGGGTGTTGTCATCGGATCATTCATTAGATTCGGTAACCGGCCGCGTAAGGATTAACGTTACTACCGCGGTTCGGTGTGATTTTATGCAGTAATTTCAGGGAAGTAACGGCGTCGTTATCGCGGCTTAACACCGTCGCCGGCGCTCGATGGGGCCGCGCATTTCACTAAATCTCGTTGGAAGAGAGGCGTCGACTATTCCGCGGCTAACAGTCCATATTTAGGTGTGTCGAGGGAGTAGGTGCGGCGGGGGATATCGGGTAGCGGGCACGTCATCAGACCGCGAGAAGAGAGAAGAACAACCCTCTTATCGTTCCACGAGATCTCTTATCAACGAACGAAACAACGTGATCCGCGACAGAACGGTCCGATAGCGGAACAGACTTTACGCGATCGAGCACGACGATAAAACGGTGTTGTCGGTACGCGGAAATACGACGGCCAGTTGGTTTACGAAACGATCGATCGGTACGAACGCATAAGATCGTTTAACGAGGGAATGAACAGGACGCGACCGGCCTTCCCCTTTAGTTACGAACCGGGATAGGTGTATTAAGGCGACATCAACTCGCGGCACAGTGGACCGGGCGCGAGCGAACTGTTGAAAATCGCATTCTTAACACGGTTGTGAACTGAGGAACATGTCTGTATCCATTCTGGGTGTATTAAGTGTATAACGAATGTTAAGCCACCTTTTTCAGTCCCTTGGTCAAGTTATTTTAACTACTACTAGACTACGAGCACTGTAAAAATATTATAAAAGCTGAAAAATTCTATTCTATTCTGTATTTAACCTATTAATTATCGGTCGGTGATTATTGCATAATTTTGGAAAAACTATAATTCAATAGTGACAGCAATTTTTATTGTGAACTAACAAGTCATCTTCAATGACGTCATCTAGTAATTTTATTAACTTCCCGATAGGGTAGTTATTGTAATGATTTAAGATTGTAATGTAAATGAAAATTTCTATGCTTTCTTTTGGTACGGCACAATTATTGAAAATCCTATTAACTGCGGTTCTTTTTAATTTAGATGGGACGTTTATATTTTGTATAAAATACCTAGTGTACACATTACTTACCGGAAGCCTATTAATATGATTTAATTAAAGCCTATTAAATGATTGGATTATATTGCTTGCAAATATTCATAGCTGCAACCCTCTATCCGCCAGTATTGGATTAGTCACGTGGCGAAAGTGTGGGGGAGTAGCGTCATAGAAGAGGAATGTAGAGTGAGGAGACAAGTCTTATTACTTTGGAGAAGTAATAAATAATCATATCCATAAATTGGCTTCTTTTCACCGGTGTTACTAAAACGAATTTGTTTAGCTAGTACTGTTTGAACAATCGAGGTTCCACTTTCCATTTTTACGCGAAATGAGACATCCATTAAAGCAGATCCATCGGATAGCAACATAATCGTCGAAAAATTTTGCAGTAGCAGAACATCCGTAGTGCACTAAATTGCTAGATTAAGTACCCATCGGTTCTTCTTTCTAGCCAGGGACTTTAACGATCCTCGTAATAAACTATGCAACGCGGTTTAATGGTTCTCCTAGCGAAACTGCACCGTCGAAGATTCCGCCGTGAATGGCGTTCCAGATGATGTAGAGGATAAGCAAACGGTCGTATTATTTGTTAATTGAATGTGTCACGAACGCCTATGAATATTCAAAGAAAGGCTTCGCGGACGGGTTTTTTGCGCGGTGATTTTCCTCGGCGATTTTGCAGTAGCCGGGGAGGACAGGATGGAAATACGGGGACGATTATCGCTTATGCTGTCCTTATTACCAAGTCTAAACCAAATGTATGTTTATACCGAATGAAGGTGTTACTGTCCACTCTCCTTTCTCTCGATCTATCTCTCTCCATCTTCTCTTCGGCGACGATTTTTTTTCGAGCCTTCCTTCTCCTCGCGTTTCCATAAACAACCGTTTACGAGCACGAGTCGGAAGCCACGCGGCGCTGCTTAAGGTACGCGCGCCGATTTTATCGGGAGCCAACTTCCTCGTGGCTATATTTTATATAGTTCTCTGCATCTAGCGACGTGAATTCCAAACGAATCGACCGCTGTTTATGAATCTTTCGAGGGACAGTTGTGTCTTCTTTCTTTGAGGAATATAACACTTTCCCGGCGACTGGTCCCGAGATACTATCGGCCCGGAGCCGGTAGCTTTTACTATCAAGTAGCAGCCGCTATCAAACAGGTAGGTGTCCTTCCCTGTGGGAATGGGCACTGTATCCGACGAGCAAACTGTGAATCTTTGTACGTTTATAACTTACATGAATTCGCAGGAATCAATGCGAGATCAATACAGCCATATAAACTTATTCGCGTGTCTCACAATGGAGGCGTTTGCTTGATTTTGTGCATTTGGAATGATCGATTGATTCGAGTTTAGGTCGAGTTTTGAGGATTCTTTTTAGGCGAATTTAAGATTGTGGAATCATGTAAAATCTTCCTTTCAATGGTAGTAGTGTTGTAGTTCTGACCTAAATAAAATTCATGCTAAATTCTGGGGAAGTGTATATTCTAGCATTTTTGATCATTTTCGAAAGCCATAAATGCATGAAAATCCGTAGTCTAGTGATGATTTAACTGTGGAAATTAAATAACTAATGCATATCGAATCTTCGCTTTTTAGCTTAATATTTTTACTTATATTCATAATATTATAATATAAGTAACGTAATTTTTGATTACACTCAATCATTTTGTCTACGAAACATTAATAAAAAACTATCTTGATATTTAAGAGAAGAAGAAATATTTATGGCAATGTTAATCAAACTATCATTTAGGAATAAAGGTATAAACGTTTTCAAATAGTCAAACTTTTTTAATCTCGATCCTTAATTCCTTTTTTATTTGGAGGAATGAATTGAACGTTAGAAATCATACGTTTCAAAATACATCTATGAAAAATCTATATAAAAACTTTTTAAAAGATGCATTTAAACTTCTATATTTGTTTCTGATTATCTTAATAGTTCTTCAATTCCTAATAGTATCATTCTGTAATCCAAGAACATTTTTTTAATAATAAATATTTCAAGCCATATTTGAATACATTGAAAGTTTGGTTTAAGCCATTGATGACTGTTTGCTTTGAGATTACGGTATTCAGTGTGGAACAATAGAGATTTACGTGGCGAATTTCTTGTTTTTACGCAAGCACTTTATTCTATCAAAGTGCGGTTTCGTCAGTTGCTGAATTCTTGCCAACGTCTTTGTTGTTTTGCCTGCGTCTTCAGCGAGGATTTACGTTCTCCTGTCGAGCGTAAATAATAATCAACTTCCACCTCCTGCACACGGCGAGGAGGATACTAAACTCCATCGACGATAGTTTTCTCTCGCTACCTTCGTCTGGCGTTAAGCTCAATCACAACTGGTTGCTTCGTTTCGATAACGAGCGCTACCGATGCGACGCGCGCTTCTCTGCTCCAACTACCTTCGTACTCCCCAATTTCAGTTTTTATATTACTTCTTCCCTGCGGACGGCCATTACGAACCAGATTCCCGAAAATTGATTATCGGTGCGCTCATTATAATCAAGCGGGAAGAAGTTGTCCATTGAAAAAACCTTTCAGCGAAAGATTTAAAATCAATTTCAGTGCTCTGCGTGTGCGAGCCACTGAAAGCAGAGTATCTTTACATTTTCTTTTGAATAAATCACTTGTGCAGAATACGTATGAAAAATATAAGTAATGTTTCTTTTTCATTGAGAATGAAATGTGTGTTACAATTATCTGCGTTTAATTTCAAATAGATAGCATAGTACAGAAGGCTTTTACATGAATAATTATATTATTGTAGCTAATTATGATATATAAGAATGAAGAAGAATTTTTACATTTTAACTCTCCGAACATATATCAATGCTACCAACATCGCCAAATTGTGCAGCGAAATACTTGAAAATACATTGTTCCAAGCAGAAAAAAATTGAAAATATTATTTTGTCTAACTTTTTCTGTAGACTTGTTTCATTGTAATGTAAATAAAGTGGCGTGCAACACATATTTTTAATTATTTTTTTCCAATATCATTTTTGAAATTAACTTATTATAAAAATAGAAGTGAGTCTAATGAAACTAATTTTAAAATCAATTACTAAAGTTATAATATCAATAATAAAAATTATAAATCAGGAACAAAATGTGCCGATAATCCATGGGATCGTAATTATCTTATCACTAGACTACGTATTGTGTTAAAAAATAAGTACGAACAGTTTAACCCTTTGCAGTCGGAGCTATTTTAATTCGAACATCAAACGTTTTTCCTGACCTAGAATATTTCCATTCGCTATGATATTTAAATTTTGTAGATATGAATGTGTCGTAGATATAAATGTTTAGTAATTGGTTACATACTGACATATATAATAATGTAAACGATATTTTTAATAATAGTACAGCAATTTTTAGTGACGCCTCAGAGGTACCATTAGAGTGCAAAGGGTAAACTCAAAAAATTAAATATTTCTTCCGACCTAGAATAATTCCATTGTAATGATCTTGTTCATTTTATGAATATGAAATTGATACAATACTGAGATGTATAGTAATTGATTAGATACCATCATATTTCACAATGTAATGTATATTAGTTTCGACTTATTAAAATGATTAAAGAAAATTTTTCTTTCGATGAAGATCCGCAGACGGCTCATCACTTCCTGGATGGTGAATCACCGACAAAATCCGAAGATGTCAGGGGTCATAATGCTGACTCAGAACATTCGTTCCGCGTTTATGTAACAATCGGCCATAAAACTGCATTAGCTGGTATCTGCGCCGTTGTTCGCTAGTTTCGCGGCGATTTAATTGAATGGGCCCGGCGGATCGCGACTAATCTCACCGGCGTAAGATCGTTTTACAACTTTGTTAGCTTGCGCAGGTGAAAGACGATCGGCAACTGGTGAAAATCATCGCGGGACCGACAACGATAACACGCGCGTCCGAGATTTATTTGAAGCCGCGATCGCGGAACACGCGGCGATTAGCTTGGTCAATTTCGCGAGCCGATCTGCGGTTGAAATTTCATTCTACTCGAACTAATTGCCGATGTTAATACTGTGTTCTTGCCGCGGTTACGGCCACGTAACCGTGGGATTAGTAAACGTAATGAGCTCCTGGTCTTGCCATTAGAGATTCGGTATCTGCTTGAAGGATTGATACGGCAATTTACGGCGCCGCCGCCTTTTATTGCATCGCGAGCCTATCCCGGTTTCCTCGTAATTGCAATTCCCAGCAACGGTCGATCTAGTGGACGCGCGTGTTTATGAACGCCATCAAACTCTTCGTCTCATTCGAAACCTGAGAAAATTCTGACCGAGAAGACACTGTTTTGATGTCCGTTGCGCAATCATCGAAACCAAACGACGAGATTCGATTCTTGCGTGAAGCTGTTAACTCTCGGATGGCCGACCATTTTCCGCATGGTTGACATTAATTGAGAACGTTTGTAGCGTTGTTTGGTAATTTGTTGAAATCTATTTTTTTAGTTACTTGCCAATTCTAATTATAGAAACAGAGTGACAATGCGGAAATTTTTTCTCTGAGTTAAAATAGACACAAGCTGCGTTGCCCAAGGGCTAATGTGTGAACCGGAGATAAATACTTCGATTTATTTACAGGGATACTGTCAACTTTGAACGTGTCGCAACATCAGCAGAGCTTCGGTACAACAAAATTTATACTTACTATGGTTGAATTTTATATTTAATATTAACCTTCGAAAAGTAATGTGGGGTCTTAGAGACACCAGCTTAAAATTTTTCAAAAGAATTTTTATATGAATAAAATTAAATCTGTTTACTTTTTATCGTGTTATATTTTATGCTAAATTTATTAAAAACGAGGCTATTTATGAAATTCATTTGTCAGGGTCTAAGAGACCCCACCTTACTATTTATGTGTTATGAGACCTTCCCTTGCAAGGGTTAACTTTCCATAATGGAAAAATTATACTTGTTCACCCAGGTAGGTATAATCTCGCATCAATAAGTATTACTATAATATGCTGTAGTGTATAAAAGCACAAGGAAAATAGTAATATTTACATTATCTAATAATTACAAGACACATCTACTTAACTTTTCAACAAAAATTAGTAATATCTACAGCAGTAAACAGTTAGTAATTTCTGAGGTAGTAAAGTATCAGCGCACGTCCTTTGCTAAGGGTCTGAAAAATCTGAGAAGGGTAACTTCAACTTTGTCGCACTCGAGTGACCATGTTTATGTTTACTGCCTCATCTCGCTGAAGGTTCAGTCTCTTTAAACAAGTCTTTGTATAATCACTAGACTGCGGATCTCTATGTAAAATAAAAAATGTTTGCATTGATTGCAAGACACGGAACCCAAATAAAAATTCAATTCTTCCTTTAATTATGTTATTAAGCTGAAACTAATACACTGGTAGATTAAATCTTTTCAATCTTAAACCCTTAAATCTTTTTAATATCTCCACTGTTTTAAATTATACGTGCCTATTTTTGTCATAAATACATAAAATCCGCAGTCTAGTCACTGCGCAATCACTGTACATTTAATGCGACATAAAATTAAATACAATTTTTTAAATCAGCTTCTTGTTCTGTACACTGCAGATAGCAATTTTCTGGAAGAATATTTGCACGAACATTTGGAATCCAGTGATTACGTATGTATGCGCGAGACAGAATGAGAGAGATAGAGAAGAAGAATGAAAGGATAAAATTAATGATTAACATTTTAGAGGAAGTGGACATTGGAGTAATCTTGTACCCATCATAACTCGTGCGTTCCGATCATACTGAGCACCGTTCGTGCTCGCAGCTAGGTTATCGCGCTGAGGTTAGCCTACGATTGACCTTCATCGTCTATCATGATGCTGGATGGCGTGTAGGAGGCAGTAATCTTCGTGGTGCCTTTACCACCAGCAGCGATTCGTAAATGTGACTCTCTTTGCTACCAGTCGAGTACTTAGTGGTCTGGAAGATGGGTAATTTCTCGTGGTGAAAAGTAGAAACGCTTTTACAATTTATTTATTTCAATCACATCATTATTTATAATTAACGTCTAAAAAGGAAAAATTATTTTCCCAGCATGAGGGATTTCATAGAGTCATCTTTAAACATTTGTTAAAAAAAAATGTGTACACACAATTTTCCATAATTTTTTTTTATGTCACGCAGTAAACGAATTCTTCTCTTTTGAATAGTATCCGAATATTAAATTGAGTCGCTGTACTTAGATTAATGAATATGTTTCTAAATGAGTGTGGGTCCAGAACTTCTCATATAATAATAAAAGATTAATGAATGTGTGCTCAGGAATTTATCAGTAGACCGCAGATTTAATGCACTTACACAAAAATTAGTAGATGTATTATAATTTAAAATAGCAAAAACTTTAGAAGAATTTGAAAATATTGTTATATTATTTTCAACCTTTGAAACGTATTGAGAAAGAAAATAAATATCTATTTCAATCCAGTTCGTTGCAAATTAGGTGGGAAATTTTCAGTTTGCGTAAAGATCCGCTGTTTACTAAACAAATATAACTCCTCATTCGCCCATTTCCGAAAATACTACATGAGTGATATAATCAAGCCGAGAAATGTATAGTGTGTGGTTGCAGGTGAGAGATAATTTAAGAGTCGATTCTTCGGGATAATATCTAACGAACATCAAGAATAGAGAAATCGCGATTTCATCTTTGTTTCCAAGTTATTAACGACACATTTCCCTGACCTAGTACCTACCTAGAGGAAGTAGAAACGGTAGTTCATAAACAGACACACCAGCCAATGCTTATATCATTTTATGTATCATAAAAGAGCGATAAAAAATCAATTTTGTAGAAGTTGTGAAAGAGAGACTGTGGCCATTAAACTCATGGCAATTTTAGTCCCCAAAAAATGTTATTATGGAGAGACTTCTTTGAAAAAGCCTATGTAAGTACATACTTGGGAACCAAAGGCTCCACGCTTTACAATGAATAAATATTGTTACAATATTATTACTTCACTTGGGATTTTATGACAAAAATGAGTAGGAAAATTTAAGAAGGCAAAACAATCAAAAGAGTTAAACAAATTACACATTCAAAAAATAACACGATCAACGATTATTCAACGATTGCCTCTTTCAGTTTGCACATCCCGTAGTAAAGTAATTGTTCTAACTTCTGGAGAAGTTTCGAGTCGTTTATTCTACTTTAAATAGTAGGTTTGGGTTTGAGTCCAAATGGCAGGTTCAATATTCCTAAATTACGATTATTGAAATTATTGTATTAGTGCATCCAAGGAGAAGTATTTAACAACTTTATTTCTTCAAGTGTGCATTTAAAAATAAATGTGAATAGACACTTTTCTATTATGTTTATAAAGTAATTGAGAGAAAACAATCACTTTCAGTGCTCCGTAAACCTAACTTTAAAAACGGAGTTTTTGTAATGGCGGGTTCAATAGTTTCGATTTACGATGATTGAGATTGCAAAGGTGCATCCAAGAAGAAGTATTCAACAACTTTATTTCTTCGGAGGATGTATTACAAAACAATTTGAATGGACACGGTTTTACTATTTTGATAAAATAATGTAAAATAGTCACTGTTAGTGCTCCGTAAATCTAATGTTGAGAAAGGAGTTTTCTTTGAAGAAGTATGGGAACGCGCTCACGTGAGCGACTTTAGTAGGTAGTCGAAGCCAGGACGCGTTACGTGCCTTCCGATAATTACTCGAGCAGCTGCGGGCAAGTAGTGTCACTGGGAAAACGAATGAACCAATTACAATGTCGCAGCAATTATAACGTTTCCGTGTTACGAATGTCTTCGAGTGAATTGATTATCGCGGCTCTGGTCCCGTGTCCGATAAATGATTGGCTCGCGGTAGGACGAGAACGCCGCGGCGGCCGTAGCGCCGGGAACGTTATTATTGAAACACCGATTCACTTATGAAGACGTAATCGCCGCAGGATTCCCTCCCTGCGTAACGGTCGCGCCGCTCGGCAAGTGATAAAGCTCCGAATACAGCGGCGCATTAAGTTAACGGATGCTTTTTCCCGGCAATTAAAACGACGGCAATTAAACGGCATCTATCAACATCGCGACGGCGCGCGACGCGACGCGACTACGACGGGGGAACTTATGATAGCCCGGTGAGCGTAAACTTCTTAGCGACGCGTCCTGTCTTGTTTTACGCGTTTCTCCTGTGTCGCTTCGCTTCGACGTTGTAATTATCCTTATCCTTTCTGGCTTCTACTTTGCGGCATGTAACGAGGCAAAATTTAACACTCGTTCGGTCGTGGTTCTTGCTTTCCTCCTGTATCCTACTCCTTCGCTTCCTCCTCCTCCTCCTCCTTCTTCTCTTCGCGTATCCTCCTTCTTTCCCTTCGTCTTCTCCTTCTTCTTTTTCTTCTCGCTGACTCCGATTAAAAGTCGGAGACACGCGGCAGAGAACATCGAATCGGACCGGACAGGCAAGTTTCGTACCGCGCGCATCGGCTTCGAAAATAAACCCAGCGACGAATAACTCTTGGGCCGCGTGTGTCTCGACTGTACGCACAATCCGGTATCAGGTGCGTACGCAGTGCGTCATCTCGATAGCATCTCGCCAGTCGCGAGTATACGCATCTCGATTCGATACGGACGCTGAACATTCCGCCCACTTTCTACCGTGGAGCACGGAGCACGCCGCCGAGGGACGCGTCACACAGTGGTCGGCTCTTCTAAAAAGTATGGCAAAAATCGGTATTGCCCAACATCTTACGAACGAGTCGCCATTATTAGAGTCGTATATATTATGTTAACCATTCAAGGACAACGCCGGATTGTCGGATTGTACGGACATTACCATAATCTGTCGACGGTTTCGATTTCTTCGTATTTTTCGTTGCTATGCTCGAGTTTTCGAATGTATCGTTATATATACAACGTAGAACTGCATCGCATATAACGATTTTTTAATGGAAGGAATCGACTTCATATCGTACGCTCGTTGCCTAATTACAGCTTGTTCTAACAAATATTTCAAATAAAACTTACTCTGTTTCGGGGAAGCCAAATTAACTTTCGAACGGCACTAGATGTCCTTCAATGACCTTGGAAGAAGAAAGTGTTACAATGAAAACACGCAGTTCCGTATATAAAAAAAGCAAAAGTCACCTTGAATCTCGGAGGAACGTCCACCTAATTTTATATTTTTTACAACGACCTATAGTTTAGTTTAAAATTTTGAATATGACATCCTGTATAAAGAGGAGGCCACGAACTAATTTTTGTAACGAACATCAGGTCGTTGACACTAAACCTACCGAGCACCTAAGCGATTAAAATGTTTCAGCTTACAAAAATGACAAGGTTCTGTTTATTTAGATCTTATGCCGTTTTCATTGCAATATGTGCTTGGACAAATCAATTCATCGAATCAGTTTCCATGTAAGCGATTTCATTATTTCGATAATCATAAAATGAGAAATATAGAACCGGTCATTTGACCGGCAGTGGTAGGTTTAGTGTTAAGTATGAAACTTGACAAATAAAACAGAAATTTCAAACACATTTGTAAAGTTTCATACTTAACGACCTGATACATTCTCCTATTTTTGTTCCATTTCCGAGAAAAATCGATCGCTATACGTCGGAGAAACTCGTGGGACCTTCATCGAATTTCGTCCCCCGTTCTGTCCACTCGAGATCTATCCAGCCGATTGCGACGCGCCGGTTTAAAACGCCTCAGCCGCTGACGATCCGATACCCGGCTGTAATGAGACCCATTACAAGGACACAGATGGACACGACGATACTCGATTTTGTAATTAAGTCGCGGCCAGCCGAGCGCACGCGTTTGATTAGAGGAAAATATTCGATCGCTCGGCCGGAATGGGACCGGTCGCCTTTGCGCTTTAATGCATTGCCACCGGAAAAATTCTGCTAACTGCGGCGAAGTGGCCTATAGACGCCTTTTGCGGATAGGAGATCCGTGTTCAGAGTCTGAGAGAGCATTATCACATGATCCTCCGCGTTAGGAAGTCTGGTTAGCAGTGAAGATTCGTCTCGTTTTTTTCCAACTTTCATTTTTTCTTCGCCTCGATTCTTCTACGCGAACTGTTCTGTTCTAAATGGTCATAAAATATTTATTCTAGTATAGAGTTTAATTTTGAGGAGGATTCGTTATTCTTAACTTTTACAGCACAAACAAAAAACTATAGGTGTTGCAAAAGTTCCGGTCTACTTTTCGTGCTATTTTATACCCAACGGTTAGTGTGTCCGGCCTTTACTCATAATTTCTACTTCGATCATATTTTTGTTCATATTTTCATAAATTTTGAGACTTGCATTATATTTTAATATATTTTAGTACATTATAATATATTCTATTTTAGTATATCACAATATATTGTAGTATATTATTGTAAATTCTAGTATATCACAGTAGTTTGTCAAAGTTGAAATCTTCATTACTTCCAACCCTCTGAGATTATTAAGGAAAGAAAAACATTCCAAGATGATTTCTGTTTCTCGCAATTGATGTAGACAATTTTTATTTTTCTTGAAAATCTGCATTCTGCCAATGATAAACAATCTGATCTAGATTAAAAATAGAAAGGCAACTGCTCTAATAAAAGTTGAACATAAAATAGATTCGTGAGGGAGGAACGAATTTTCGGATTACCATCGCGTTCCAAAGAAATTCGCCGGCAAAATAGCAGCCACTTTGGACCGGAGAGACCATCCATCAGCGGAGCTGTCGTTAGATTTGTTTATTGAAGCAATCGGCACTTAACGATCATTTATCCGGGCGTAGTCGACCGTTGGCGCGAGTAATCAAGTTGCTTCTGACAGTGGGCTCGCTGTTTTCCATCTTATCTCGTATTCCATTACGCGGACAAGCTCGAGGACGACGAGTGGAAAGCGGTTTTAATGGTAGCTATCAGATCCAAAACCAATAACCTACGCGGGATAAGCCGTCCGGAGATGGATGGTGTGGGCAGATAATCACGCGAACCACATACGTCCTTACTCCGGCCGCGTGGCTCATTCTAGTACAAGGTGTAAGAAAAATAAAGATCACTACTTCTAGGGGTAAGTCTACACCACAGAATCGGTGGATGCAAAACTTCCTTGTTACTATTAAAATATGATATTTGTTATATATTTTTTTTTGTTATGTATATCCTACATAAACCATATTTTATTTAAAGCATCAAATAAATAACAATCTATAGAAAGCTGATATTTCGCATAGACGTTTCCTTTATGATCTATACAAGGGATAAGAAGGGATATTTCGAAATTCAACTCCTAAGGGGCTGAAAAGGGGTTGAGACTTTTCTATGAGGAATATTTTATTCGTGGTCGGATTTACTTGAAACTTTGTCTTCATGCTCTTTGATATAATTAATCAAAAAACTGTTTCTGCATTATTAAATAATTCAACCCCTAAAAAGGTAAAAAAGGGTTGCAACGTTTGTATGATGAATATATTGTTCGTGGTCTGATTTACATCATACTTGGTCTCAATGCTCATTAATGCAATCATAGGGGTGAATGGGGGATTAAAAGGCTTTATAAAAGGCTTTAAACAGTTTCCTGTTCGCCGTGCCGTATCCCGTGGAACGCCCGCTCTAGTGGTGAGCGTCACTGGCGGCAACTCATGTCGGGCGTGGATATTTTGTTCTCTGGTTAGCAAAATACGTCAACGTTGGAAAGTTGAAAGGGTGGTTTCTCAAGGTAAAAGTCTGCTCTATCGCGTTATGTAATTGGATTTTTCGCTGGACCCCTATGCTTTTATATAAATTGAAAACTATACTCAAAAATGTGTACAAAAGTGGTGTCTCTCCGTCTTTAAATATTGTTTAAACATGTTTAAACAATCAAAACGTATTACTATTGCACATCACTGGATTCGGGAAAGTCTGGAGAATCTTTTGCTGCAAAGAACAATACAATATCTTATGTAATAACGTCACAATATTTTTTCAAAGTCGAAAAATATGTCTTTTTTTCAAACTCAAATTTCTGAAAAACTGTATGTGTAGGAGAAAAATAACGCCAGATTCGGAATCAGCGCGAGAAACTCTATAAGATCTATCTAATAGTTATAAGGAAACATGAAAAAAAGTTGAAATTTGTTGGACAGTGTAATTAAATACCCAGTGATTAAGAAGTGTAAATTCATTGATAGAAGCGACGACCATTAGTTTTCTTACACCCTGTACCTTGGACGCGTGCACCAGCGGTTCGGTTGCATCGGATGCACACCGAAGTTGTTTCCTCGGCTCTGTGTGCATCCCGTTCCGTGTATCCGCGGCCCGATCCCGCATCAAACTCGAGCTCGAGCCCGACCTCGGTCCGAGGCTCGAACCCGATGCCGATCTTTCCCAGCTGCCGTGCCGATCAAAACTTTCGATATCGATGGTATATAATGACGCGCTCGTAACTATTGGATACTGCGGCGAACCGCAGCCCTGGGTTATACGGCTGGTAAACCTAAAAGGTAAGAATAAACTCTCCTCCACGCAGCGCACGCACTTGCATGGAAATCGCCACCGCGACGACCAGCAGCAATCGACGCACCGGGATCGGACAACCCTTCTACATCCTTCCACGCAGACTGATCGAATTCCGAGCGATTTTCAGAGACTCGAGAATTCGTAATTACGGGCTAAGGGATGGGGATAATGCGCCGGCTATTTTTAGAGACGGTTTCTAGATGGATAGATGGTCATCGAAAATTTCACTGATTGCGTCGTTCCTACGCTTTCCTCCACTGTTACGGAAATGCTCAATTCTTTTCGAAGATTGTCGCCCTTTGAACTTCTTCGTGTAATACGACATTTTTTAAATATTCTACTTGTTGTAGGGAATGTTATAGGAAAAATGCTCTACTCTCACGTTTCCGAACTCAGTCTTCTCATAGTTTCTATTTTGTTATAAGACTAACAAGTTAAGCTATCCAATCCGTACATTCAAAAAATTGTAAAACTGCACACAATTTACACAGTTTGATAGGCGCAATAATACCATGCAACTTTCGTTTCATGTTATTTTTAATACCACTTGTTGTTCTTGAGATATTCCTCGAAAAAGAAATTATTGAAACTTTTTCAAGGATTGAATTCACCCCTTTATTAGGCATAATTTATTACTAATACAATTACTCGATTATTTATAATTCGTTGTCAGAATGACTCAATTGAAATTTTATTTTGAATTGAGATCATTCAATCGCCGTGTCGGCGATTTATTAATTACTTTCAAGACGAAGAAAGTACATAGAAGGTGATGGAGATTTTTTTGAAGTGTAGAATGTATTATAATCTGTTTTAATCCAATTGTTCAAGTTCCTCAAGCATTGCCAAGTCTGCCCTGAAAAACTGTTGTTTCTGCTACATTATGTAATTGTACCGAGAACAATTTCTCTTTTCACACATGAAATACTTTCTGTCACACTTTCGTCATATTCATTTTTTCAAACCACCGCTCCAAAAACCCCAGTGATCTACTGTCCATCAAAAGAGAAAATATTTTAACATATGACGAATCCTGTTGAGTTATGGGTGTGAATCGAACTGTATCGTGAAATGCATTAACTGATCCAGTAATAATTAAGACAATCTCCTCAGAACGTGTTAATGCTTTTTCTATACACTTACAAAGTAGAGTACCATTAATTGCTTCCAAGTTATCTTATTCTACTTGCCCATTTCAGCAGCCGCTGCTTCAAAGGCCAATAAATCCAAATGATCTTTTATACAAGAACGGTAGAGAATGTTCGAAGCCATTAATTGCTAAATATTCATTAAAATCGTTTTTCTTCGAGAACCCATAATCCACCAAATTATATAATGTAGAAATTAATAACGTATATTGACAAAGTACCTTTACTTTTTTTCTACTTGAAAAAAAAATGATCTAGTTAATGTATCAATGTATCCAATCGCCGTTAGCAAAAGTTCTGCGGTCAACAATCGCGCGCAAAGGCTGCTTAATAGAAAATTTTTCGCGGTAATTTTTTGCGAAAGTATTTTATGCCCGAGTTATTGAATTGTTTTAATTACCGGACATTTCTTTACTTAGCGACTGCCATAAATTGGTTTGTGTTTCTCCTCCGTAACCACATTTCTTTTCTTTTTCGTTTCACGCAGCTCAATTCAGTCCCGTTTTTGTTCCGTTCTTCACGGTTTGTTTAACAGGACACAGACTCGCTACCGCAAACATTCTACGTTACGTACGTGGATTAATTTTTTCATCGTGGATATCTCTTATCTTACGTTCAGGAATTCGAAGGTTTCAGACTTTTACAAAGCTGACGTGGTTAACGACGAATGCTATTGAATTGGTTTTTCTTCGATGTGAAGCGTTAAAAAGTTGTTTCACTGTAGCCACATGTCATAGGAGTGACAATCTTAAAATCGGTACACTTTACAACAGTAGAGTACAAAGTGATACTTATTTAATTCTAGATAACTGAACTATGACGCGTGGAAATAACTACGCCAATTAGGAACACGAATATAATTGGACGCATTTTATCTAGCAACAAAAATGCTCCCCTTCTAGAGAAATAGAATAAATGAAATATAAAATTTGTAGTTGGTATTTGTAGATCTTTAGAAAATATACATTGTTAAATCAGAATTACGTGAGGGCAACTTTACAGTTTGTAAGGCACTGATGAATATTGAATATGTCCGCTGTTATAATATGCCTTGTCTTGGATGCCTGGACAACAATGATAAATTATAAATTATTACGTGAACATGGCTGCAGTAATAGGAAATGTAGAATCTTCTTTGAAAATGTATGATAAGTAAACAAGTTTTTTTATAGCTTTCAAATATATTGTCAGATGTGTTCGCTTTACTAGTCGAGTAATACAACGAACATGAATATAAATTATTATATATTGGATGTATTAATTGAAACATTTGTGGGTTATCTGATGTCACAAGATTCTGGTAAGTTTGTCTGAAAATATAAAAAGGGGTTTTCGTTATTTGGAATTCAACACCTTTTTTACGGAATAAAATTGCTTCAGAAATATATGCCAACGGAAATATTAACGTTTATAATAAGCTCTCTTAAGACAGGTTGCGCTCGCCAATTAGAAGAAATTTACAATTTCGGTCTACAATCTGCAACAACAGAACAGACTGTATCTGTTATTTCCATGATTATTTTTGCGGTAAGGTATCAGTTTATCAATTATACATGAAACTACGTTTCTGAAAGGAAGGATTGGAGTAATCTTCTTGCAAGATCATGCCAGTGTCGTAGCTAACTAGATCGTTGAACTCGTTTTGCCATCGGAATCATCAGAAACAGCAGCAATAGAAATCCCTCCATGTAGAAAAGGTTTCGCGAAAACGGCTGTTGCCGTTTTAATACTAGTTAAATATCATATAATAAAATGTGTATATTACTTTTTTAACGAACATACTTTTATACAACAAAAAATTGTTGCATTCAATAAAATCTACCACCTCTAAGTCCTATCTTCTTGCAATTCAAAGAGAAAAATTTTATTTTGCATGAAGATCTTCAGTCTAGTAATATTAAAGAAGAAGAAACAATAGAACTCGCTTATAGTTTCAGATATCTAGCTCAAATTTTTACTTAAATACATAAGAAGAGTTATCTGTTAAGTTCTTAAAGAAATATAATTATATGTATAAAAATTGTTACATTAAATTAACACGTGGGCTATCACGGAACTCTCCGGTGATATCCTCAGTAAAAACTGTCTAATATGCCTTATAATATGAAACTTTAATTAGATAAAGAGAAATAAGTTGACTACTGAGAATATACATTTATCTGCAGCAAGGACTTAAAAGAGGGGGTTGGTAGCCAACGTGTTAAGGGTTGAAAATGTAAATTAACATACAATTCCTCAGTCTGGATTAGCATTAGATAGTTTTATCATAATAAAGTTTAATCAGAAAAACAGAAAAAGATAACTACTGAGAAAATAGATCTATCTACGAGAACTCAGAAAAATGCTTGTTAGCCAACGTGTGAGGGGTTAAAATATGTGACATTAGAATAAAATTCCTCGGTCTACTTGCATTTGAAACAAAGCTATTGTAAAGTTTCCATTCCGATGACTGATGTCGGGGATAACTAATAATAAAGAAGAAGAAACAATAAAACTCGCAATTTGTGTCAGGGTGAACGAAGGCTCGTCCAGCATCACCTGCACAGGCTGCACGGTCATCACCGGAGTGCACATTATCGTCGCGACGGGCCGCAGAAGAACGTCTCTGCCCACGCAGTAAACGTCTAACCGACCGCGCGTGTAAGCCGCTAATTAATACGTGAAAGTCACATAACCCGTGGGCAGAGGAGTGAAAGAGCGAGGGAGATCCATTGGATAAACCGTCACGATTAAGACACGCTGTATCGTCCGATGGTTTCCCAGAAAAATTCACGGTGTCGGACAAAGAACGAAAATACGAGAAGGGAGAAAGAAGAAGAAGGAAGAGCGAGAAGAAGGAGGCAAGAAGAATACGGTCCAGAGATGCTCGTGGAAACATCCACGGTGAACAAACGATCCTGGGGATTGGACGTAGATTAGATCTGGCATCGAATTATGGAGAGGATCCACGAACGAACGCGGGCTTCCGGGCTGGTGGATACGACCGGGTATTCTTTCCCTCGGCGACTCACCAATTACTGGCCTTTGACATTAATTTGTCGACCGGCTGACCAACGATGGCTACACGGTGTGCCGTTCGGTTAACCAGGAAATGGAGATGTCCGCGGCCACCGGCTAAATATGCTTATACGCGGCGATGCACTTTGTCACGGTCAGCCAACGACATTTTTCTCGGTGACGAACGCACCGGGCTGCGTAAAAGTGCCGCGGAGAGATTTCCTCGCGCGACCGTACGAGAATTATCCTACAGAGATAGACTGAATGAGAGGGAGAGAGACTCAACGGTGACGAGTTCAACGGTAATCCTCGGTGATGGACGATCGAGACACGCTTTCCTTGCAACGAGGCCAACTTTTACCCAAGAAACTCGGGTTTCGTCTCGCGCGTGCCGTGTCTACGTTCGCGATACATACTTGTCGATCGCAATTTTAATAAGATTAAGGCGGTAGACTCATTTCGAGAATTGTTCTCGTTAATACACAGATGGGATTTTTTAATAGTCAAAAGCGCTAGAATAAAAGGTAATTTGGCATCATCATAATTTTGCATTACGCCTCGTAAACAAAAAAATAGCACTTTTGAGAACCGATCTTTTATCTGACGTTTTTGACTACTGAAAACCTCGATTTTTGTATTTTCTAGAAATGAGAACGCCCATCCCGCACCCTTATAATCCTGTAATAATGAGTCTACCCCCTTAAGGCTTGAGTGGTATCACACTAAGGCTTTTCAAAAATTGCATCAGATTTTTTTCTTAATATGTTTAATAGATTGAAAATAATATAACGATATTGTTAAATTCTTCGAATGTTTTCACTGTTTCGAATTACATTTACTCGCTTTTGTCATAAATACATAAAATCGAGTTATCTGTTAACATGTTCCACGATTTCGTAGGTTTGAATTTTGTTCGTTAGTTACCACTGAATAGACACCCTTCTAATCTGTCAATATCATTATTGTTATTGAACTGTAATTATCACTTCTCGTATCATATTATCACGTAAAATTGTTGAAGTTTTTCCTGTCCTTTGTTGAACCACCTGTACACGAAGTAACGTATAACTCATGCGGAGTATCGCCGTCATGTTAATCGTATTATATCGTGTACATTGATACTCTATAAGTTTAAGTATAACGATAAAGAAGTGTAACGAGAAATAACACGAAGTTCACATGTAGAGTACAAACGCGACAGCAACCATTAAAAGGTAACATTATCAGCGAGGTAAAACGAGAACAAGGGTGCTACGCAGTTAAAGTCGCGTGTCAACATTCTGGAATTAACGCAGCCGCATATTTTTCGTCACCTACCTCGATAATCGGAGCAGCTCGCGAAAACAGAATATTATTTTCGTTAATTCTCCGAAACAAGCGATCAGAATGATTTCTCAGAAGCGTGTCGCCGCCGCCGACGACGACAACGGCGACGCGAACGCCAGGAGTAAAAATTAAGAGGGTTGTGTTATCGATACGCGTAATTTGCAAGGAGGACGGCTAATTATGCAACGCTGATAACGCCGATTCATTTTTTCCTGTGTGCGTCTCTGTTCAGACGCTGTCCCGATCTTGCTCGCGTCGTTCCCTCTTCGCTGATGATGAAGCAGCTGCTACCAGCTCGAAAACGAGAGCACTCGTGCACGCACCGGACGTCAGGCACACACGGCTTGATCGATCGGTTCGTGGATCGATGGATCGTACAAGGGGAACAATATTTGCCAGTGCATACGATAAGGCATTAACGCAGAAACGAGAGATCGAGATCTCTCTCTCTCTTTCGTTCGGCGTAATTAATTACGTCGTCCGAAAAGAAAATGAATTGCCGCTCCCAGCAATAACAGAGGTTAATGCGGCAACAATTATTGATGATGCCGCAATAAATGCTGCTTGTCGAAACCTTAATTTATACAGGATTAATAATTGATCGCGGATTGATTTTAATCTAAATGTTCGTCTAAACGGACCACTTAATATCCGATGTTCGATGCCCAGCCACGGAGACATCGAAGAAGATCGGCACCTGGCTTTGTTACCTGGAACTAGAGATCGATTTACTTACACTCTCGAAGATTACACCAGACACGGTAAATACGAAAGTGGGTAGTGAACTATCGATTGGTTCCTCGTTTGTCATAGCTTGTATGCAGGCTCGTGGTACAGATAAACAGACTTCAACAAATATCGTTTAACGTCATTTAAGTGTCGCCTCAATTTCTTCACTTTATTACGACCAAACAAAATACTTTAAGAAAATTCTGGTCTCCACCGGGATCACATTTAGATTGTACGCTTCCAACGAACATGATCCAATTATTTTGATCGGATAACAGGGGTCCACAGAAGTGTTCGTACTACTTTCTGTAGTGCTACATATTGTGTCGGTATTTGTTAACATAATGTTGATAATAAAACAATACTAGTTTCAAATCTGTGGCTAAAGATACTTTTAAAATTATAGTACATTTTATTATAATTATAGAGAAACCGAAAAAATTTCCGGTATTTCATATTTCGGTAGAAGTCCTTGCTTAGGCTACTTCATTCGCGGTAATTGAATATACAGTTAGGAGCATAACTGATCACAATTCCATTTTTCTGTAAGGCTAGCAGAATTGCAATTTTTCATGATTTTTGGTCTATAACTGGCATTCTACCAGTTCCGATCGTTTATAAGTCGTAAACCAATTAAACAATTTGAATAGTATAATTTATACGAGTTTACAAAACAGATCTTTTAAATTTTCGTTATTGGCCCAGCTAGGAAGATTCTAAAAATCAATTGTTATATTTTTACATTTCTTACATTTGCATTTGTTACATTTATCGTCTTTCACCATTCCGACCAAATGCATTATTTCAGCATATTTATTAGACGTCATTTACTAAACTAATTCTTCTAGCCCTACAGAGAAATTGAAGTCTTTTGGTCCATTCGTAAAAAGTTATTCTGAATTAAAGTATGTTTGGTCAGTTATGCTCCTAGCTGTAGAACGTAGAGACAAAATGGTTGTAGGCTTGCGTCTGAAGCAAGACGGAGGGACACGAGGAAAACCAGCAGAGGCAAAGTCGAGCAGGCAACCGTCCGATTACACCTTGGTCAGTGCAAAATGCCAGGCCGATGCACTGTGCAGCAAAAAACGGTGATCACGTTGCAGCTGGCCCCCTCTTGCCTGCAAGGACGCGCGCGGGTCCGAGAGCGCGTCGGCATCGGCGAGATCATAATGATAATCATGGCTGGACGACGATGTTTGGGTGCGTGAATTCGATAAATATATATTTATGGCACGGTGTCACAGGTGTAAAACTCGAAGCCGACGATGCGGTGGGGAACGCGCGTGCGACAAGCAACGCGCGTCTTCCTCGCGAACGTGTTCGCGCTGGCTCGCGCGACCAGCCGCATTTTGTCTCCCCGGCCACGATAATGATCAGCGAACGGGAATCGTCGAAAGTAAGACGTCTCGAGACATCGATAAAGGACCGTTCGACTCTCGCTCCGTTCCGCGATACAGCTCCGAACCCGCTTCGATCCGTAATGATATGCGAGGGACGGCCATATGTCGGCGCGGCGCGCGGCCGTGCACATTCGTGTGCGCCACGGTTCTGGCATATGTCGGGGCATCGTTCTTCGTCATCTAAACGCAACAGTCACGCACGGATCTCGGCCCGCCACTTTGTCGATTCAGTAATTTAATTGGCCCTTCCAGATCCGTGCATTTGCACGTGAACGAGCCTGGCCAAGGGCCGCGCCGATCCTCCCGACCGATACTGAGATGGGAACAACGTCTGATTCGAGATTAAGTGGTTCGTTTTCTGAATATCATTCCGTGAATATATTAGCAATAACTAATACGCTTTACTTCGGCTCGACACTGACGAATGGTTTTGTTGCAACACGCTTATCTTGATTTTTTGCAACTGTACTGGGACAACTCGAAGGTGCTCGAGCTTTCAAGTGTTGCAAATATTTTTTGTTGCATTAGTAACGTGACATTTATTTACGGTGATGTTTGAACAGTTATTGAAATGCATGATTTATGGGGAAAAAGAAAACCTAGTTTTTAAATCTGTTACACGATAACCTCTCAAAAATTTTTTGATTCTTACTTTATGTCTTACATATACTTTCATAAAGATCTGAAGTATTCATGATAAATATTCAACAGATTGGTGAGCACTCTTGACTAAACTATGGATCTTAATGCACAATATAAGTTTGCCAAGTCAATTGCAGTGAAAATGTATTTCTTCTTTATAATGTAATAACATGATTAAATGCTCCTAGGATTATGAAAATGGTCAAAGTCAAAGTTTTAAAAAATGAGTTTATCAGTTATTTCACATCATGATTTTAAATTAAATTAATTCTCAATATAATTTATACGAACTTGCCAAAGTGAACCCCTAGACACTGCTTGTTATTTCAACATTATACGGAATTCATTTAGTGTTGATATAATTTTTCTTCAAATATTTCAAATCATGTTACAATGATTTAATTTAATAACGATCAAGCCCTTGAGATGTGGTGTTAAACCAAACAATTATTGAGTTACACCACTTTTGCATTAAACGGCTTAAATGTATCTGTCTGCGTAACCCTTCACAGAAACCCTTTACCGAGAAAAAATGTTATAAAGCGTAAAATTATATCACCGCGAGCCACCGAGCTCACATTGATATTGTCAGTAATGATCCATGAGTATCGCAAACGAGCATATCCCTCCATATCGCGGATCGATAAAAGATCGGCGAATCTTCGCGCCATATGGTATCGGTACCGGGCGGCCATAAAATGTATCCGCCGGTGTAATCCTTTACAGAAAAGTGCCGCGAAGAAATGTTATGACGAGTAAAATTATAGCACCGCGAGCCGGCCCGGTGAACGTTCGAATCCTCGAGCGGTCCAGACGTAGAATTTCGTTGGAGTCTCTCTGCCAAATGTTTACAAGTAAAGCGTGAAAGACCGGAGGACGGGCCCCAAGTTGTGTGTTGCATGGCTCGCGTGCGCATGATTGCACCCTCGAGCTGCCGAGTCAGGTGGCTGTCTGCCCAGACCTTGAAGAGTCAGTATACAAACGCTGAAGTTGAAACGTTACTCCGAGTCCCTGACATAGTAGACTGCCCCGGAGCTATGTTCCTCTGGCTTTGAAAATCGTGTTCCGTTCTGCAAAACTGCCCGTAGGATTCACCGGACGATTGTCTTTTTTCCGCAGTGGACGGCCACGATTGTTCGGCCGATTATTCCCCTAAAAAGCCACGCAATTTCGTTATTAAAGAACGTTCGTCTTTCTTCGTCCCTGAAGCCTCGCCTAGAGCCACTCGGCGCATCAGGATCACTGTTTACGCGTGCCCGGAGATAACTAAATTTAAAACAATGATATGAACGAGTCCTTCGACACTGACTCCGATTTTTACTCACTCCATATTTTCATCGAATATCGCTCGTCGTGGAAATATAACAATTCTTGATTAACAACTATTCTAAGTTGTTCTGTGCATCAAGATTCGTGTTTACACGTGCCCCCCAAAAACGAAATTTAAGCAACAATGACATAAAACAGTCCTTCGATGGTATCTAAAAAAAAACAGATTGTCTTTTAAATGCATTTTTTAAAGATGTTAGTAATTGATTCTTTTTATTTCTTCAGTTTATGAAATAAAATCTGCAGTCTTGTCGTAACAAACCAGAATTACAAGAATGAAAGAATGACAGAAAGAAAAAGCATCTATTTTGACAGCACAACTGTAATGTACTACTTGTAACCTTGAAATCGTTATTTAGAATATTTTTAGATTAAAAACGTTGCATAGAGTTCCTCAAGTACAGTGAAATATTTTCTGAATCGGTGACTTTTAGTCGTCTGTGATAGTGAACGAAACGGATACAAACGGAACACCCAGTACACGCGATTCGAAATAATATAAGTCACCCCCGAAACATTCGTTCGTCGGCTCGATTAACTCGGGAGACGTTCATCCGGGAAGATTAAACCGCGCCACCCTCTGCAGGGTCCGCATGAAAAACGACCCGCAACGCCCACCTCGTGCACGAAAGTTCGTCCGCGATCTGCGTGGCCTGCACGTGGACGTTCGCTAAGGTTCTCCCGTAGAAGGTCGCGGACACGTATGTATGTATGCAACAGCGTAGAATCCGGGCGAAGGACACAGCGAGTCCTCTCGTCGGAGGGTCCCACGATGATGGATGCGCGTTAGCGCGGGAGTGCGCGAAGACAAAGATCCTACGGATTCCCTCCCGGCGTGCGCAACGCGCATTAGTTCGTGTCGCTCCCGCTGTGCGCAAATTAGACCTGCGAGTGTAGCGATGTACTGGTGCACCGGAGTGAAAACGAACGAGATAGAGAGGGAGAGAGTGAGAGGATGGGACCTGAAGAAGGGGGAGTGAAAAAGGAAAGACAACGAAGAAGAAAAGAGGAAGGTGAGGAAGAAGCGGCAGCAACAACGATTGGTAGTAGTAGTGAAGTAGTTTCAGTAGGTACAGAAAGAAGATGAAGAAGCGGAGAGGAAGAGGAGGAGGAAGAAGGGGGCGCGAGCGAGGCCGCGATGAACGACCGCAATCAACGCAACACCGCCCCGCGAAAATTGCCTGGAATACACCCGGAATATATTATCCACACGGGTGTTCCTGCAGGCGGCGTCCTCCTCTGGGTCAAGAGGTCGCGGGCTCCGGAACGGACACGGCCCGGAGGAAGAGAAGCGTGCCCGTGAAAGGCCGGCCCGCGATGGATCATGAAGTGCTGGCCGCGGGTTTTACGGTCGCCACGACCACCCCGAATTATCCGCTTTCTCTTTGGAAAATATCCTCTTTTGTGATGTGCCACGACGTCCATTTCGTCTATAATTCTATAACATCCCCTTAGAGCCACATTCACGATGCCCCCTTCCTCCATTTTTCAAGCCATTACCTTCTTCCAACGAACTTCTCACTTGTGGAAGCACTGTGAGTCCTCTTTCGTTTATCTCTTCAAGAATGACGAACGATCAATGGTTCCCTTCCCTCTATCTGTGTGAGTATGAAATAGATGAATAGTTAGTAGGCACATAAACATCAAATTCCGTCCAAGTCTAAAGATTTTATTGCTAATATGAAAGGTGTTGAAAATTGTGAGTGATGTTAATCTTTTTCCGAATGTTTAGACTTTATGATATATTTCATAGCTACCTTGAAATTTTGAAAACCAGACAATGATGCATAAAATTGTATGACTCCGAATTCTAATAATCTTGAACTCTTTCTTAAAAATTTCCAATCCAATTTTTGAGAGAAATGGGTAGGTGAAATTTTAAACAGTAACACAAATTGAAAGAAAGTTTTTCTGAACAACCTCCGAGCACCGCATTTTAAATAGAACCTATTAAAACGTTCCGCAAATCTTTCGATCCGTAGTCTAAGCGATTCTCTAATTTGTGAATCATGATCGTGAATTGATCACGATCATATGATTGTAGATGACCAAATTTTTAGCAAATCTCTTTCGAGAAACCACGTTTACGATGTTGAATGGTTAAAACAATCGCTTGTCATTGTAGGCTGAAGATCAGCAGGATGGCTTATCAGAAATGCTCATAGTAGGTTTCTCGAAATGACAAATACCCATTCTTGACAACAGTGTAGGTATATGCAGATTCACAAGACCTGTACATATATTCCGTACCAGCAGCGGTGAATTGTTTTAAGGGACAGGCAATTATTAATCGTAGGCAGCCCGCAGGTTTAACTCTGTCTTCCGGGGGCGGCCCCAGCTCGTAAACGTGTTGCTTATCTGTGATTGAATTTCGAATTAACTGCTCGTAAAGTAGCCCGCGGAGAATATTATGGGGTACTGGGGGCATTAAAGATGCCAGAATTCGAATGCATCGAGGAATTATGTGATTTCGCTTGTGTCGCATGCTGGCGAGGTTTGCTCTCAAGCTGGATGAATGCTGAGTTTCTTGTTTTCCAAATGTAATCAGTGTAGTCGCTATCTCTCTGAAGCTATGAGAGCTTGAAGTAAGTCTATTTGCATTATTCCTCAAAAAATGTTTCGATTAGAATCAAATCTTTGACCCATCACATTGGAGACTGTGAATAATGAATAAATTCATTTGTATAGTTATATATAGTTCTATAAAGAACTATATTGATTTAAAATTATACCATATATTTCTGAGTGCGTTAATCAGTGCAGTTCACACTGTATGTGTTAGCTTACACACATCTAACAAAATATCGTTAATTCCGCAGAGACGAAAAGGATCGAATTAATCTGGATTAGATCTCGGTTAGAATCCAAGTAATTTTAGCGAATTCTCAGTTATTACGTATTAATCCAAAAGCAATCGGCGCTGGCAAGCAGTATCCGATATTGATTCGTACGACGACGCAACGAGGACAGAGAGATTGCCATAATTCATCAGGGGTATGCTGGCAGGATCAGAGCTGGCTCTCGGAAAGCAGAAGACCCGACTGTCGAGATATGTTGGCTCATTATCGTGACGTATGGCTGCCGCTGGTAACGCGGAATAATCTGCGCATTGGAAGTAGCTGCTGCCTCGGTGTGTTCCCTAAGGGCGTTTTCCGTTCAGTTCCGACGAAATCGTTTACAGGCTTCGTAATTTCAGCCGGCCTATGGGCCCGGACGCGATCCACATCGGCTAATGGTACTCGGCGTGGAAATCAGACTTTGATTTGCCTGATTTAAAAGGACTCCCCCGGTTGCTGGATAACTTTATTTAGTCCAGGCGCACGTCGTCCGGCCTCGTGTCTGCCCGCCAACGTTGCTGCCTGATTGCGATTAAGCGGCTATTATCTGTAATGCATACCATGCTTTTTCTGGGCACAGATCATTGCGGCCTATGATGAGTAAATATAGCACTGGCAGGATGTAATGACGTCGTAGAAATCGCGGCGCCAGGATCCAAGATCCAAGACGTTGGATAACGTAAACTTAATTAAGTTCTGTCGATTAATGCCGAGCCCTCTACCGTTTTTGCCTGTTCTAACAGTCTAACCGATAGTTCAGTTACAAGCTTTATATTATGACGTACATCATTTATAGTCTGTTAATTTGTTCGTAATGTAAGCTAGAAACATTGTCTCGTCACCACTCCTCACTGAAAATTGATGCATCTCTTGTTGGTAGGTGACAGCAAACGTTTGATTTCTCTCTGTTTCTGCTGAACTTGATACGTTTCATTAAATATACAATAAGACACGCCTGAATTAAAGTGTAACAGAAAAATGGATGAAATGTAGGTACTCCATAAAAGGTATAACGACCTGGACGCAAATACAATCGAACTCATTTTATCTGACAATAAAAATATTTGATTTTGTGAATAACGAAAATGTCAAACACAGTCATAAATGAGTAAAAGACTTGAAAATGAATGTCATCTGCCTCGACAGACCAGGTTCCTTGACTCGATGCTCTCAGATTATCAAAATGAAGCCTGTACACTGAAGTAAATGTGCATGCTTTCGGTACGGAACATTCCAACAAAAGACCAATTTACTTGTGAAACATTGACACGTTAAAACTTAGTCAACCCGTCGCTAATGTCCTGAACCTTTGGACCTTTACGCGCGGTATAATGAGCGTTTCGGGACAGAGCAAGCCGAGTTGCGAAAGAGCACGAGTCCCGAAAACAGGGCCTGTTGAATATAAAATGCGCCGTATAAGATCCGAAGATAAAGATCCATAATAGTTTCCTGGAATTGCGGCGGAGGACCGGTATTTTGCGAGCGACGCGAGCGAATTACGACGACGAGGTCGTCGTCAGGCCTGACACGGCGGTAGATGAATGGCGCAAAAACAAAAAAGTGAACGATGAGGAGAGGGGGAGCCTCAGCTGGCGGAACTAATGATGATTTTTGCGATGAAACTCACGAATTCACGGTCCACGGGGGGCAGGGGTCTGGCCTTAACACCTGCGCCTTAACCTTACCGATTTATTAGGGCCGGTTCACAGGAGGAACTCGTTCTCGCGGACGCGTTTAATCCACCCGCGTGCTTTATGCGCGAAAGCTCGAAGGTTCGTGGAAAAGCGGCGCCCGTTTAATGCCAACGCGGCTCTATAAAGCAGCGGGCGTGCCGCAATTTTGCCGATCTAATGAAGCAATTGAATGCGGATGTGAGGCGGCACGGCGCGGCGGTGCATCGGCTAACGGAGGGACTGACTGGCTCCTTGAAAATTCCTAAGCTACGGCCGAAGATAAGATTATGGCTTCAATGGGCTTAACGGGTTCACCGTAAACTCTATGTTCGGAAAAATTTTTGCGACGTTAATGCACGCCTTTAACGGAATTACGTGAAACTTCTTTCATAGGGGTCATTATGTTTCTGCAGATTTGAGTCGACGATCGATATTGGAAATTGCAACGGGGAATCCTAAGCTGTGTTGTGAGTAGACTGCGAATATTTATTGTGTGGATTAATTGTGAGGCACGAAAACCACATAGAAATGTCTTTCTTTCTTAAACAATGTTGAGAAGTTGAGAATTATATATCTGTGTCCATGGATTTTTGGGGTCTTTACACTCTTTCAAATTTTTACTGCTCAGTTTTATTATAAATGCATAAATTCCACAGTCTAGTCATCACTATACCATCGTGAAAGGCGTTTCCACTAAAATGATTGATAGGCTGATGATATTCACGCATTTCTGATGTGTATAAATTGGTAAGATACAGAGAAACGTTAATAATAACGAAAATTAATACCAATTAATGTTAAAACGACATTTTATGACCTCATAATTTATTGTATATTCCATGCCAGCTATACGCATAGGATTCGATCCCGGATGCGTGGGCGTTGGTGAAGTTGTCACTCGGCTCGCCTCCTTGGTAATAGGCGCCGGGTTAATGGGACATACCTGATATTTACAGGTGTGAGCCTATTTCAAGACCGCCTAAGGGTTCGCAGAATGCTCGTAGTGTTTGGGAATGGGAACGGAAGCAAATGTTGCGCTCCACTCTTAGATGCATTGTTGTCCTCGTATCAAATAGGAAGAGGTACCTATTGAAACTAATATCGGTTCATGAGTACAATTCTAAAATGTATAATAATTTTATTATGCACCTTGCGAGCAACCCTTCCATCCCTAGCTCTCAGGATCCTTTGATATTCTCATTTTTCATATCTAGGCACCTGAGTTTTATATTCTAGATGAGATCTGTGTCATAAATACTCCCACACTTCCATTGCTAGCCTAGTTTTTCGCATTATGTCGAAGAGACCTTGACCCTAGGAAACTTTGGGAGCTAAGCCACCCTTAAGACCCGGTTGTTAAGGCTCTTATTGGTCACTCCACACCTGGGCACCACCTAGACTAACGATTTACCCAAAAGATCGGCTCCTCTCTCGGTAAATGCATAGTTTAATAATATACAGAATACTTAGTACGAACAGTACAATGGAACTTTGAAACGAAGTTTCCAGATGGCTGAATATGCATTGCACTTCTCACAAATCCGGAATCATATAACTTCATAGTTTGTCAGGCTTTTACCCTTACCTGTAACACAAGCACAACGATTAATAACTTAATTCTGCAAGTCTTACACTAACGTATGCATTACAAGTGACAATGAATAAAATCTTGTTATCTATAACTCAGAGCAGATAATTTAAGAGAAATTTTTAGAGTAATTTTTATGTTCATGAACTAGTAACATTTCTGTTGTCTTTCCAAAGACAATATTCTTCATATTATGTATGTATATATGTTATATTCCATCCGTTATTGTATATTCCAATAACGCATTCTTCAACCTGGTTTCTTGTTATTAAATTATATTAAATTATACTAGAATAAGACACCGGTTTATCTTATCGAATTCATGCATTAAAAGTTGCAAATTTAAGCATTCAAATACTGTTACGAATCATTATATTATTTAGCGTTGACGTAGCCGTAAATCGTATACATACTGAATATGTTTACTCATATTCCCTCTTGTCATTTCACAATAAAGAAATTAATTCATCGTAGAGAATTTACACACAGCAATAACAAATTGAAACATTCGAACTATTTAGCGTAGGTGTGAATAGTAAATACCATAAACTGCATGTTACGGTTTATGAAATAACTTTTTGTGTTCAAGTAATTTTTGGAAGTCCCTGACTAGATTTTTTAATAGATCTTTCGAGGGAAATAGTAATTTCAATCGTGAAGCAACAATTCACACCCAGTGAGCCAATTTAACAGTTTCGTTTGGGATTATTAGTCACAAGTCAAAGTATCAATATGAATGGAAATCTTTATGCATTTATAGCTTCTAAAAATATTCAAAAAATGCTAAAATATAACAATTGAAAAAATTTAGTATACTTTTTATGTATTTCAATCCAAATACAATAATACAAATAATACAAATTTTATGTATTTAAAATATTTTAATCGCTTTCACTAAACATTTAAGTATTGCATGAAGTATTACATCAATTTCATATCTACCAAATTTAAAAAATCATAGAAAATGGAAATACTTTAAGTCAGAAGATACATTTGATGTTCGAGTTAAAATAGCTTCGAGCGCATTGCAAGTCAGATAAAAAGTTTTGATTTTGCATAAAGATCCGCTGTCTAGTCATCACTTTGGCATCCAAGAGATCCCCCAACAGCGGTAATTGCGATAGGAATAAATATGTAACGCCGTGAACGGGACACTTCGTTGACAAATTGTCGTGGCCCGCAGTTTCGTGGTGCTCATTACCCCGCGTAATAAGCATTTGTTGTCGGGGAAATAACGGAATTAGCGATCTCGTCGGGCCCATTCCATGGCGCGCGGTTTAATTGACGGGCTGGCCTGTCGAATGGCTCGCGGTGCGGTGGAGTAAATCGACATGCATCGACGGAATTCATAAAGCTCCGGGGTCCCGGTGGAATTTGATTAATCGATCTTGGGTCACAGGTTCGATACGCTGTTGAGAATCCCGCGATCGGTTTTCGTTTCACCTGTAGTATGCATATGAGCCTGTTCGCGTCGGTCGGCGCCAAAACGAGAAAAAAATCAATCTCTTCGCAGCCGCGTGCATATGCGTCGCGCTGTCGATCGTGTATATAAATCGTCGTATTAATTGTAAGGGAATAGACTGACACGCGCGCAGCCTATGAGAGTTTCGATGCGCGACGTTGCGCAATAAACGTGTTCTTTATTCTCAGCCAGGGTCGAAGGTAATCGATTTGCTTTTTTTTCGAGCTGCGGGAACGTTGTTAACGTCGTTATACACCTGCGAAACGACGACGTGCGAAGGCCTCTATCAGCAACAAGTGCGGAATCTCTGCGATCTTCGATCTCGGATCGGACGTCTCCTTCGTGCAGACAGCAGTGATTTCGCGAACGTAATCTGTCGATACGTCGCCGACGATACTAGGAAAAATGCTCTCGATGCATTTTGCTTTTCTTTCGAACGACGATAATTATTAATAGACAGTGACGACTGATCAAACGCGATTGCCACACTGGTAAAAGTTCCCCCCGATCAGCTTTGCACCCTTTTAAAATTTTATCTTATTAAACAAGTGACACGTCATAATTGCGTTAATCTTTTACCGATACGCGCAATTTATTTCACTAGATGAAATCACACTTTTTAGTGTCAGAACGATTAAACTATGCTTCGGTCGTTTGAACGACATCGCGTGCATTAATTATCGAGTGACAGGATGTTAAACGGAAACATGAAATAGGTGGGTCATTTCCGTGATTAAGTTAATTATCTATGCACTAGAAACTAGTTTCGTCTGAAAAATCAATTTTCAGTTGTTCTCTCTTTTAAGAAAACAGGATAAATCGATGAGCTAGTTATTTTAGTGTATTTCTGGGAGCAATTGCTATTCGCTGGATGAGTATTAAAGTCTGTTGGTTCAGTGTAACTTGTGGAGTTTATCAGTTGATATTACCCGCTCGTTTTATTGGTCTCCGACGATTTTAATGTCCCTCGACTGAGATACGTACCATTTTGTACACCGTATCTCAGGATAAACGTATAACAGTCACTCTAATATCTGCCCGACCTGTCTACGCGGATTTCCCGACGTATTTACGACTATCGGATAGACCAGTTGGAACGATCTCTTATTCCACGCACGAGACACGTCAGGTACAATGTTCTCCCGATTAAAATTAAAGTGTTCTCCATGCACCGAATATATATTCACCGCGTCATTTACATGTAGGACGAAAGCGAGGATACCGACTGGAAACGTTCCTGGAATTTCTGGGCCCCATGCGCAATCTACATAGATTCGCCGGAACACCGCGAGACCCGCAAAAATTGCAATATACACTCGTTCACAAAAGTCTACGTGCACCTGCTGAATTTCACGTATTTTGAAAAAAGGAGAACGTTTTCGTACATCTGAATTGTTAACTACATACATTCTGCAAAATGGTGATAGCACCGTGTAGTTTACAATACACAGAAAAATAAACATTCGTTCAGAAAAGTCTATGTGCAGCTGCAGAATTTTACATATTTGGTAAAAGATCAATGATGTATATTTAAATTGCTAGTTTGAAACTAAATATGTTTTGTCAAATGGTGACGTTCTCGTTTAATCTTCTTTAACATACAGCTGCAGGATTCTATATATGGAATCGCGCATTCAGATTGTTAGCTTAGAACCAAACAAATTTTATAAAACTACTTTCTTTCCTTTGTTTACTCGAACGCACGAATAAATCGAAAACTCCAGAAATCTGTTCTACAGCCAAGAATACAGCTATGTATTATATTGTATATTACACAATACATTATATATTTATATATACACTATTAGCATATAAAATTTTATTTTTCATTTCTTAATCCCTTTAATTTCTAATTTTTATGTTTATCACCTAATGGGATGAATATTCTGAACATTCAATATGTTTGTTTCTATGTTTCAGATACTCGAAAGGAAATGTGGATCATGGAACTGTATTAGACAGTTTGGACAGTTTATTTTTCGACATACATTAGATTTGAACAAATGTGGAAGTAGCATAATACAAATTTTACTATAACTGATAAAATAAGATAAGATAAGTAACATGAAATGTTAGAAAATAGCAGTAAAGATTTCTTGGGTTAATAAATGCTTTCACTATTATCAAAGACAGGTGCAATAAATTATTCTAGATTTCTAGCTATCATTCGTGGTACATTTATTTTTATTAATTGTATTATCCTGGATACTACTCTGATAAATCTATACGACTATGTTTGCTATGAAGTTTATTAAATTTGTAAGACAAGTGGATACGCTCGGACGATCTTTTATCTTGAAGAGCACGAGTATATGAAAGCTTTTACCAGAAACGATTAGCTTCGGAAGTATCATAAAAGAAAGTAAGTATAACCAAATCGGAGTTAGAAAGTTTGCCCGAGAAATAGAATACATAAACTGAGAGTAATTTAGAGAAGATAAAACGCGAAAATGAACGAAGGACGAATAAAATTGATATCTTTGGACCATATAACCGTATAAACGTCGAATCAAATCAATTTAATTGACGCAAGAATACAATCAATGAATGGAAATCCTATCTCGTATCTCAGAATTTCGAGTTATCCTTCGGACACATTTTCTAAGAAACGTTCAACCAGATATGCCGAAGCAACGTTCGTAAGTGTACAAAATTTGATGAAACATTTCTGAGATATGCATGAAACTGTTGAGTTGGTGTACAATGAGAAAAAATTAAAGACCGATTGTGCAGACATACCAGTTTTCTAGAGGAAGAAAATGTGTTCCGCCTGTTTTCTCCCGGCTTTCACCTTGCGAAGATTCATTCGTTAAGTTTATGGGTACGAAATAAATCTTGCTGCGACACGTGCTGTCCTTAAGAATATTTATTACGTTTAGGATTCACTCTTAGAATATTCAAAATAGTCTTTCATTGTTATATAAAATTCCATAGAATATGATCCTAGATCCTTTCTAACCGAAATAAAAGGCCTGCTACTCGAAAGTTATGCTCTACAAAAGATTACAGCATAATTACGTAAGACTGTAAATTTTATGCATTTATGGGAAGAGCAAATTGGTGAAACATGAAATACTGCATTACTTCAACAGTCCTAATACAATGGATTCTAAAACTGGCATAATTCAGAGCGCAGAGAACAAAAGCAATTACTACAAAAAGGGGAGGGGACTGTATGCTCTTTAGCCCAGCCTTCATCTGAGCAGCAAAGTATTCATCGACTTTTACGGCAATGAGACTAAAACTCGATATTCGCGAATGTGATAAAAAAAGGGGCTAGGATTTTTATTCCAGTCATCATTTGATCAACCATCGCCTTTCATTACAATCGAACCAGAATTTGATATTCTTGAACATGCTGCAATTAATAATTAATTAATTGGTTATCGATCGTAATTTATCTTCAGGATATTACAAATTTTTATTCGCGGCGCAAAGGTTCGATCATTTACAACAACAATTAGCTATTTTTGTGAATACTAAACGCTGGATTCGGATTTGAATCTTCAGGTTCGAGAACCACGTTAGCTATTAAAATGTTTTAATACGAGGAAAAGAAAGGAGGAGTTTCGTCCTAGACCCGCTAGGGGACTCATCAGTAAGGCTATCTAGCGGGCCCTGCTGAAACGTATTTATGCTGAATTATTCCAGCCATCATTTGATCAACCATCGCCTTCCGTTACAATCGAACCAGAATTCAATTGATTCCTGAACATTCTACAATTAACTCCATCATTTCAACAATCTTAGTGCAATGGAACTTGAAACTGGCATACTTCAGGGAACAGAAGATCGAAGAAATTATTTCAAGAAAGGGGGGCTAGACTCTTTAGTCTAGCCATCATCGGATCAACCATCCCCTTTCATCACAATCGTACCAGAATTAGATATTCTTGAACACGTTAGAATTAACTCCATCACTTCAACAATCTTAGTGAAAAGGAACCTGAAACTGGGATACTTGAGGGCACAGAGGATCGAAGCAATTATCGAAAAAAGGAGCTAGGCTCTCCGGTCCAGTCATCATCCGGTCACGACCAATTCTTGGTCGGTTTGCGTCACAATCGAGCCATGACTCGGTGTTCGTGAACGGGCATCGAGAAATATTTATAGAGTGGCAGCGAAGTGACACGTTAATGACGTTCGCGTGCATGCAAACGACCGGGCCCGTAATTGCGACGGCGGAGTGCGTTCAACGAAGTGACGGACACGGGTAACTCGCGCGCGGACAGAGGTGTAGCGAACGTCTTCTGCGGTGGAAGAGGGCGAGCCTGGTAAAGCGGTCGGCTTGGTGAGCTTCGTGTAACAGCGTCGGGAGCGGCCGGTCGTTTATCACCTTCGCTGCACGCGAAATATAAGCGTGTTTTCTATTAATTCCTTCCGTTCGCGGCGCAACGTGTACAGCGATGCAACCGGGTCACGCGAGCGCGCGTGATGACCAACGGAACGGAAGTTACGGCCGAGTTTACCGCCGAGGACCGTGTCGTGGTCCAGGACTCTCAGACATCCGAATTCGTGAATCTCGTTATTGTAATGCCTGAAAACATGTGACAAATACGGGCCAGAAGTGTCATTTATGTCGTATACGCAGTTCAGGACTTTTCGGCATCCAAAGTTGGCACACTCGGTATTGTAATGTCTCGAGACATGTGAGAAATTCGGGTCGGTATGTAACTTGTACCATTTCCTCCGATCGATTGTGTTAGAGATACGTATTTGCAATACGCGCGCGTGTACGAGGAGCGGATGCGTTTGTCAGTCGCTGGTGGCGCATGAACTGTCGATCCGCGTTTGAATCGGTTGTACTATGATCGTCAGTCGTTAAGCTTGTTGTACGAATGATTGCAGCGGTGCATGAAGCACATGGTTTGAAATATTATAAAACTCATAATTCTAACAGATTAAAATGATTTCAAAGCTTCTTTCTCAAATCACCTAATAAACAAATTATCCTAAATTCTCCGAGAATCCTACATCTTGAAAAAGGAATCAATTTCAAAAGTGTCCGAACATTACTGTGAGCGACTGTAAGTACAAATTACGTATTTCTCGGATTCTACTCGCCCATCATCATCGAACCACAATCATTACCTCGGTAGAAGCAATTCAAATACTCGATACCACGAACACACATCTGTTGTCGCATCCGGCTATCCGAAATAATTACATCAAGCAGGATGCTAAGAGCTTTGCGCAATAACTTAAGAAACGAGGTCTTTCCTCAAAACGTTGGACCGATGGCGATCGAGGAGAGGGAGGGGGAGGGGGAGCGAAAGTTACTTTAATTATGCAGCAGCAGCGGTGCGTTAAATGAGCGAGTGCGCAAAACGTAAGGCGTATAATCATTCATCGTTGCGGTTCGATTAATTGAAGCGGCCGAATGTCGTTAAGGAAGTTTCGGCTAGTCATTAAGCAGAGGTTTTTTATCGGTCGCCAAGGCGTTCGGCGTAATTTCCCTTAATACGCCGTTACGACGTTTTATAACTATGTTGCCGTGTTACAAGTGAAACAGCTCGATTAATTCGCGGACGTGCCACGGGAACGCGTCGCGCCGGTTCGAGAGGATTTTCTGCGCCATTAGCGTGAAGGGGTCGATCGCTAATTAGCACCGGTAGCCGATCGGGCGTACGACGTCGGAAACGAGAGCAGGGATCGGTAGCAGATGTTCCACGGCGGGAGCAGGTGGACCTGGCTATCGTTCTCCCCCGACGAGGATCGGGGGACACTCGTGGCGACTCTGACCTAATCGCCATCGCGCCCCTAATGACGTCCAACCCCTTTCGCAACGCGGCGACAGCGTCTTCGAAATTCGCTTAATTGGCGATACGATTGTTATTTATCGGGTAGTACCGATGCTGCCCTACGTGCCAGGACTCTCGATACCAAGCGCATTAATATTCGTCGCTCGATTCACTCTTGCTTCTCTCTCTCTCTCTCTTTCGATGAAAATCTTTATCAGGGTAAGTGTGTCGCCCGCGATACTCCACCGCCATCGGACACTGACAATGATGACGGTATGGTATGCGATTCGCGCTCGGCCGCGATCATCCTCTCGCTGCTTCCCGTCACACGACAACCTTGTATCGCGTGACCGGCTCGCTGGAATACCAACAAACTTGCCGGACTATTACTTATCCTGAAGACGAGTCCCGCCGGTTCAAATAGATCTAGCACGTGTTAGTTGCACTCCGGTTTCCAGCCGATTTTCTGATCAACCGTTTGCGTTTATGTACCTGTAATTAGTTCGTGTGCTAGGAGTTTTATAAACTGTGTTTTATAGAAGACTTCCGAGAACTGATCGTTTATCGGTGTACGCACATCTGAGCTGTATAAATTGGTATTCAATATTAAACGTATCGAGCACGAACAGTGACTGATACGTGCTGCGCTATAAATATTAAAAGATTCGATTTCTTTAGATTTCATACGAGTCTTATTATCGCGTGTGCTTCAATAAAGAAATTTATTCAATTATTTTTCGAAGCATCTTTATCATTTCAATAAATGTAATATACGAAATTTTTACAGACAAGTAGGAAATATTGTTCTGTAGATAATTGATCTGGAAAGCTGTTTTATACATTTTTTATACATTTTTTATGGTTAATGTACACATTTATTTACAAAATAGAAATAGAACTATATGCCACGATCTAGTCTTGTCTGACATAGAATGAATTTATCTTATTGCTACCGCTGTTAGGATTTCATGTAAATAATGCATGTAAAATCAAGTTATTAAAATTATTAAAAAAGTCAAGAAACTTTTATACGACAACTGCAATTCTGAACAGAATTCGGTTCCCAAAGTTTCCATTGTAAGCACAATGCCTCGTTGCACATTACACAAGGCGTTGGACACTACGAAACTGTTCATTACATCGTGTACTACATTCTAGAGGCTCTTATAAATGGACAAACAACCTAATCGTTAAGCAAAGTACCAATCCCCGACAGCTTCTCCCGAACAGAGCATAACTCGTTCCAAAGAGAAGTCATCGAAGAAAAATCGAAGCTCGGTTCCCGTGCGGAGTGCACACGCACTAACAAAAGATGTTGCACGGGAATGTGAACCATGAAATTTATACCCGGAATAACAGTAAAACTTCCGACGGTCAGAGCCATAAACTCCGGAATACCAACTAGATCTTTAAAGACTAGCTACCACTGCGCGTGCACCGGGCCGCCATAAGAAAAAAAGCAATCGTCTAGAACACAGGCCGTAGGGACAGTCTAAGTAACGATTCAGGCTCACGCGATTAATAATTAAAGCTAGAGAACGAAAAGGCGAATAATCCCCGCATGAAATTCCAGTCCAAAGTGCTAGACTGTACACGCGTGCACTCGAAACTCGCGGTGTATTATCGGCAATTAAACAACGGACCCTTATCTGCAGGAACGATTAACGCTCCCTCTTTCATTACCAGCTGCAGAGGTTCTCTCACTTTAAGGAGATCGCGCGAGAGATAGCGGTTTTACGGATCGGCCGCGAACCGGTGATAAATACGAACGCGATTAAAGAAAGTATAAATCGCGGGGCGAGGCTGGGGCACGGTGTGCCCGGGGGAGAGGGCTGCTGCTTATATTTCATTGTCGAGCGGCCCCCATAAAGCCAGGGAGGAGCATATAGCGCCACAGAAACTCGCAACTCGCGTCGGAATCTCGTTATCAGGTTGTTGCCGATCGCGAGCGAGCTGAGTCCCGCTGATACGGGTCCAGGTTTTCTGCGAGAAACGAAGATTCAGGGACAAGCGCCGCGTCAGTGACGGTGCCGAGGGGAAAGAGGGGACGAAGAGGGTACAGCAGACGGCGGTTTAAGGTAGATCAAAGGGCGCCGGCAATAATTATAGAAATATGCGCGTTGATGCGTGCCGCTTTGTCGGGTAATCCCCGAAAGGGGGTTGCGATCCTCCTTCTGCTGTTCGCCGTGGCGTTCGCCGCGGTCTCCTCCGCCGAGAGCTGGATGTTATCTGTCCTCCACGCTTCTCCGTCTCCGGTAATACAGTTATTTATTCGCCACCCGGTATCGCGGCGTAATCTATAAACACGATGTGTTCCTCTTTTATGTACACTCCTGGACAAAAAGATAGCACGCATGCGCTTTTATCATGTCCTTGGGGATGCATGGGAAATTCTTCAAATGTGTTGATTGGTACAGAAACTTTACCCAATAGCGATATACAATAGACTTGAGGCTTTCACCGGAACCGGTGTTATACAGTTAATTGAGAACCAAGTGGTCAGCTGAACGAATAAATAATAATAATGTGCGGTTTTGATTCCTTAGTAATTAACTACAATTGAGCAGCTTTAGTATATTAGAGCAACATAGCAAAGCACGCATCAGTGTCGGTGTGTATTCAACCCCTAACCAAGCTAGCTGCAATGCTGACGGAACGTTGGGGAAATAACACACCCAAGACCCGGCTTACGCCCGGAAGCTTTGACAGTGAGAACTGCAATAGTAATGCAGTGGACAGTAGAACCTCGGTCGTTGCAACCTCGACTATTCCACGGAATCCTCGTTCGTAGCATACTACGTATATTGTATACGTAACATGCTTGTAGTAATTCTCACCACGAGTTGTTAGGAGTTTTGGATCTCGTAGGAAGGGGAGCGGGCTATTGTCTATCGCAGTATGTGAGGATAGAAAATACAGTACTATTTCCATCACTGTCGCAGAGGTTTCTACAGTAACTACAGTAACTTACTAAATACGCACGGTAGTACAGACTAAAAAGTAAAAAATAAACAAATATATGAAGAAACTTTTGGAAAATCACGCTTATATTAGAATGCATCAAAAAGAAGAAAATAATATTTTTTAAATATTAGTGACTATAAATAAAAGCGTAGAGCGCCCACGAAGATTACGTTAACATAGTTTCGCGCTCCACGCTTTTATTTATAGTCACTAATATCTAAAAATATTATTTTCTGCTTTATAGTGCATTCTAATATATGCGTGGTTTTTAAACAGTTTTTTATATAGTTTTTGTTCGTATTCAATCGCTAGCCTTCTCTATGTTCGGCACGTTACATTATAAAAATTGTAGCACCTCTGCTAGAACTGTCGCTCGACAGTTATAGAGATATTATTGTAAATACAATGCAATCAGATCGTTGCATATGAAACGACCGATTTCAGAACGCAAAGAAGAAGTGTTTTGATCCAGAAATATTATTATGATTGGACTTCGGATGTTTATGCAAAATAGAAAGTTCCTGCATCAATTGCAAGACGCAGGAGCTAAATATAAATTTATATTCTTCATTAATAATTTTAATGTAGTGAAAATTAATATATTAATTCTCTTAAAGTCTTTTAATACCTTCACTGTTCTAAATTGCAGGTGCTCATATTTTATATAAATGCATCAAATCCGGAGTCTAATTATAATCTACAGTCCTAAGTATCTTCCGTTGCTATTTACATGTTCAACTTTACTTTTAAATCAATTTTGTTTCAGTATCAGTCGACGTGACTGTCGTGTATTACTTTTATATGAATGAGAAGTTGAATGTATTGACGAAAATATTACGTGATGTGTGGTTAGGATTATTGAATGAACGTATGATTGCTGAACGATACAGAAAGTTTAAAAAAATTCAATAATTACCATAGAGTAATAAAAGAACTATATATGTCGGTTACAATGATGCTTGTTTAATGTCTGTTTTGAATCGGACATTTCATAGGGAACGATCTAATGCAACGAATAAAAAATACGCCACCCTATTGAAATTGAACCATGGATTACTTTACATATGTACGAACGCAGCGGAGAGTCCAACAGACTGTACCTTCTGCCTTTCCTGCAGAAGTCGCCCTTTCCGGCTTGTCGCGGAACAACGCGAATCCGCCTCGGATCGCATCGCGATTCGCAGGCGTGTGTACGCCTGCTGCCCGTAGGAACTCCCTCGATATCTCGACTCGTAATTGGCGGGCTTTTTCTTTTTGCGGACCCGGCCGATCCGAATGGGGCAGACGTCGTTAAAAGGGATTCCACCGCGCTTCGATCTAATTGCGAGCTAGCTGCTCGCTCGTCTTACCCGAGTGGTTGCTTGTCGAATTAAAAGCGGATCTTTTCGGACCTTCGCCGTGCGACCAGACGCCGACTCTCGTTTCGCGCAGATGATAGAGCCACCGAATGGATACCAATGACCCATTTCAGATTTCTCGTTTAATCCGGGGAGAATCTTAATTTCGGGGCTTGGGGACTGTTGTGGTATCCGGTTCGGGGATTGAAACGGTTATGGAGAACGTTCTTGCCGAGTAACTGTTACGGAGAACTGACATTTCCAAGTATTGGGTAGTGTAATAAGTAGACGGCGGAACTTTATGCAATATGAGAATTTTCTGCGCCTATCCAATCCCAATTTTTATGTCATATCATTATTCTCCTATGCTTCTTACACATTTAACTCTCGACGTACGAAATGTATGTTTGTAAAATATATAAAATATTATCAACATAAAAACCTTCACAAAGGTTTGAAATTTTTTTCCAAAAGTCGTTTTAACAGATTCCTTTTGAACTCTGTTTTCGCCTATCGGAATTGACAATAAGACACATAGAAACTTTAAAGTTCTGAACTACTCAGCAAGATCTAGAAATTACGAGAACGGTATACAATATGCCAAGACCCTACAATTGTTATCTCTCGACCGATTATACAATGCATTGAACATGAACGGCGCCAATAAAGACAGAATTCAATTAAAAAATCATACAAATGTCTGCCGAAACGAATAATTTCCGTGGCAAAAATATTGGATATTAAACAAAACTGTTAAATTCTTTTTGTGAAAACTAATCTAGATAAATATCATGCGTTGCGACAACAATTTAGTTTTTCTAGAAACAAATGCAAAATGAAAATTCACTAATGAATCAGGTGTTCAGCCTGTTTGTTCCTGACTGTAGAACAACAATACGTTCTGCGTGTAGAATAGTGTGAAGAGAAAAACCGACGACGATGGCCTGTAGCCATCGAAACGAGGTAGCTACCAGTTCTGATCCAAAGAGCGGCACGCCGACGCGTCGCGTCGAAGTCCTCGGACGATTCGTAAAGGGTTAAAAGTGTTTCATTGTTTCGAGCGAAGGCAGGAGGGTCGAGCAGGTTGGTCCTCCTCCCGGTCGTGTCCACCTTGTCGGCCGGACAATGAGCTGGTGTGCATTCGGGGCGCACAGGTGCGTATTCGGGCCGGAGGGGCGTTAAGGTCCGTTTTCTCCTAATTGGCAACATTTTTCTTGTTCTCCGCCGGGCGTACTCCCCGTCAGACAATTGCATCAGGCATCGCGACACGCATTGAAAGAATTCGTAGCCAATTGCCATTCCAGCCGGACCAAACGAACGAACGAACGAACGAAAGGCCGAACGGAAAAAACGAACGGGTAGATTGCTCTAAGATAATTTCGCGCGGCGATTGAGCAACCGGACCAGCAGCCGTCGCATATTTCTCCGGCTGTCGAGTATTAAACGAAACGCCTTAAATCTTAGCTTACCCATTGAGAATTGAGCCGACAGGCCGCAACCGGCAACCCAGAAACCGGGATCGTGCTACATGCTTCTTGATTATTAACTTATTCCGGGGAACGTAACATGACACGACGCGGTACCGGTCTAATGATAGTAATGGCACCCACAACTAGCCATTCAGTTTCCGTAGATTTCGAACGGACGTTTATTCCTGGTTTCTGCGCTGATTCGTTGGACGTTCGATACTGCGGCAATCAATAGACTGCGGATATTTATGCAAAATAAAAGTTGTCTGCAGCTGTTGTAAGAAACAAGAACCACTTAGATATGTTTTTTTTTCCTTAACAATTTGAGTAGGTCGAAAATAATGTATTAATACCCTTCAGTCTTTCCAATCTTTTTGCTCTTTTAAATTGCAGCTATTTTTGTCGTGGATGCATCAAATCTGCAGTCTAGTGATCAAATTACATATTAGAATTACTGTATGTGTAAATAAATGAGTTGAAGATTCCACGTAAAATTGTAAACGGGTTAGGTTAGGATCATTATTCACGGCCGTACATATGAAATACATGAATTTGGTATAATTAGGAAGAGAAACATACAATCTTCATTCACCCTCGCTCTCAAAAATATCATTTAATGCCACGTTGTATGGTAGAATACTTTACACTTTTTTTGTCACATACAGCCAATAACTATACAGAGTGGTCCACCTTAAAGGCAATAAATAAATTATTAGCGACACTGTAAAAATATATTTACTGTCTACATGACGGATATTATTGCCTACACTATTGCTAAACATACATTTGCAATCTCCAAACATCAATATGCCCTAAAGATAACAAGAGTTCAGTGTACCTAAATTTTCATTGAGTAACTGGTTAAAGAAAAGAAAAATAATGGTAAAAAGTAGTTTAAACTTAAAATTGAAAGCAAAAAGAACAAAAATAAAAAAAAACCATAAGAATATAAACCAATTATTAAAAGTAAGAGGGATTTGAACACGTAACCGCTTCCTCGCTACCAAAACCTGTGCGATATGATTAAGAATTTTCAATATATATTGTAAAATGTTAATTATCTTTATAAATAATGAGTACTGTCAAAAACGCTCGGACAGTGGTCAACTTATTCTGCTCTAGATTTGCTAGGAAAAGATTCATTAATCTCTCCGTGTGAGCTTGCTAAACTTATTTGGATCGGCCATAAAAAATTCCGGAAGACCGGCACGACGCTCCCGCGATAGATGGGAATACCCCTGAAACCATGAAATGAGGGTTTAACGGAAACGATGGCAGGCCTTGTGTCTCATTGTGGCGAATATCTTACTCGCGATCGAACGGCGGCCGCAGCCCGCTTCGAACACAGATTAAGATTCCCGAGATGATCGTTATTATGCGCGTTGAATACCGGGAAGCACTCGGATCGCGCCGCATTCTTGCTCGGTGACCCCGAAACGTAAATTAACATTATCTGCTGGTGAGACATCCATGGACTCGATTCGAACGTGGCCAGGGCAAAACGATGGAAGCGAGCGAAACTGGTAAAGTTATTCGACCGATAGGATCCGTTGATCTGCGATCGGCGATCGGCGAAACCGGCGAGTTCATTAAGCGGTCTATCTCGCCGTAGCCCCTGCGATCCACGAGGAACCGATGCTCGATAAGTTATGATAATACGATGGCTCGTTACATTACAACTCCCCGGATGATTTCAGCGGATAGATTTTATCGGCAGCAACAGAAACGTTGCGGTTCGCAAGAACGCTCTTTTTATTCCGTACGCGAAAATGGGATCCATGTAGAATCTCCTTTTTTTCTCGTTACAACGATTATAGGTCATTGTTATTACGGCGAACGATCAGCGTTAACCGAAGTTTCCTTAAACGATTACGCGTAATAAACGACCGGCGCGTGTGTATCGCGCAGCGATAATCGGAGCGTGTGCTCAAGCAAATTCGCGCTCCTCAGCGACCAATTAATGGAATCAGGAATTTTACTTTTATTTTAGAACGTTAATATCGTGTTCAACATGCTGCCGAAGTATTCGAACTTTTATTCAACTAAACTTTGTAATAATATTTTATCAAAACGCTCGGTCGGTCGCCTGAACGGGTCGAAGCGCGTGAGATCGGAGATAAGTATGATATGCGATCGAGTAAAATTTAATGCGATTGCGAATGTGGCATCGGCAGTGAAAGAGAGACGCGGGGAAAACGTCTTCATTCGGATGTTTTAAAACGTGTCGTGGTCCCGAGTGGAAGAAGTATTAATTTTCTGGCGGTGTAACATAAACCGTTAGGATTAAAGGACGCGCGCATCACGGGAGGGGAATTAAAATCGTAATCGTACGCGCGCGCTGGCATTAAGAGTGTTAAATAACGATTGTCTACGCATTTAATTGCCACGGGCTCGAGACCGCCGAGGTATGGGAGGGAACGGGTAATAAGAGAGGGAATTATAGTACCGCGGCGAGCACGAGGCAGAATGAGGGATAATATTTTGATGCGCGGCGAAAAGGAACGGATAAGTCATGCGCACGCTCGGCGAAGGGAGATTGGTCACGGTGACATTCACAGCGATCAAGAAGTAACATACTTCGTTGCGTACACACGCGTTGAATCCGCCGCACGTGCAAAACGAACGGAGACGTAAAATCGCAGTCGAACGGGCAAGTCTTAATTTACTACTATGGTATCCAGTGTTTCCGCGCGGTATTATTGATTAGGCAATCAGATATGCAACAGGATCCACGGCGTAACACCTGACGAGGACATTAATAGTTGCTATCGGTGATTGAAACGAACAGTTAGCTTTTTCAAATCATTCTGCTGGAACTTCTACGCTTTGTTCAGGCAGATGACTATTAATAATGTGCGGCCCCTCTTCTCAATAAACCTATCCAAATTTGAATTCACAAGGAGAGTTTACGGTAATGGGGTCGTCGATTTTCATTAAACTTTTATTCGTGAATTTCAAGCAAAAATAAGCATACCCGTGTCCGAGCGTTTTTGATTATACTCATTATTTATGCGGGTAATTAATTATAGATTTCAGTATTCATTTTTTAATCATAGATTTCAGTATGCTCGGTATGCAACAAAATTGATATATATGACAAATCCAATATTTCCAACTTGAACCAGGAACATTTATAAAATGTTCATACTGCCGAAAATATATGTTTCAATTGGTTTACGAAGCTCACTACCCTACCAATAAAAGTAACCTTGAAATCTCGGAGGCACGTTCACCTTGAGAAGATATAATGTGTTTTACAGCGGACTGAAGTTTGAGAAATAATTGCGTGGTAAACTTCAAATGAGACACCCTGTACATGAGGTGTAGCATTAATTGGTTCGTATGAACGAGACTCTACTGTACCGATAGGAGTAGGTACATGGTAAATCGAGCTGCATAATGGAGAGTTCGAGGAGCACGCGGTACGATCAAGCGCGACGTTTGATTGAAAACCACGAATGAAAGAGGAGACGAGAGAGAAGAGAGTGTACGCTCGATAAATAAATGGGAAAACGTAACAACGTGGCCGGTTTCGACGTTCCTGGGCGGCTCGTCGAAATTCAAGCGATCGCGCCGTGTCCCGCATTTGTCACGAGGATCGTCCAGGCTTGCGTCGCTGAGATTAATATTCCTGCGTTTTCTTCCCCTCGCCTCCTGTCGCGCTTTCTCTCTCTCTCTCTCACTCTACCTTCCTCTCATTCTCTCACGCCACGTCTCTCCTCTTGCCTTTGCTCTTTCGCTGCACCCCGTAGGCGCCAAATATAATTGTTGTCCGACGCGGCGTCGGCCGACAAGCAAAACTGGGTCATCGGTTGCGCGCGAATTCACACAGGAGGAAAGTTTTATGATAATCGCCGACCGTAAACTGTCCCGTCACGGATGCAAATTAATTTTATCGTGGTTACCTCCATCTCCTGCATCCCCACTCCCACGCGAGCCATCTCATCCGAATTTCAGCGTCCCGTGAAAGATACAACGACCCCACAATGCATTCGAATATTAAATTTACAGTTTTTGAAAGATTGTTCATATCTTAATTATTATAGTTTTGGGAACAAGAAACATACAACAATAATCCCGATTTGAGGCTAAAAGCCTCTACCTACGTAGTTCATAATGTCTTTCTTGTTCGTATGTAAAAAGTATTATAGTTTTGGGAACAATAATCCTGAATCTAGACTTGAAGCTTCTACCTATGTAGTTCATAATTTCCTTCTAACATCTTTTTGCGTAACTTATTGCAAATTTCATCCGGAAAATACTACAAGTCCAAACGTTTTTGGCAACATTGCATTTGTTTCGTGACTGATTTTATCATAATTTTGAAGAATGTGCTCTCTAAAATCGCCGTTTAATTATTCAATTGAATTAAACCAAATGAATAGCTGTTGCATCGGGGAAATTCGAAAGACTAACGTATCTGCAAAAAGTATCTTTAAAAAAATTATTAATTAAAGCTTGGTACGGTCCAAGTATTGTCGCTTACATGTTTTAAAAAGAGTCGCCATCCGACGGTTAATGTTGTTAGACAACATGAGCAAATACAAACTGCGTTATTATGTCTTGGTTAATGTTTTATCAACTCTCATGTCTATACTTATTTAATCACACTATTTGCTTAGAAAATTGTTGTAAACTCGTGCACGGTACAACTTTCTGGTACAACCCCGACTAAAATGTCAGTTAGGCATGTCTATACACGAATGTGGGCCTAATGCGGAAAGAATGGTGTACGCCTAAGTTGGGCATTCCTAACTGTTGCCATACATGGTCCAAATGGGGATGGCCAAGCATATGCCTAGGTTGGGCAATCCTAACAGGTGCTGCTCCTAACTTGCAGTATTTGAAGATGACGTATTCAAATGTAATTCAGCAAAGCAGTAGCGCGCACTTTGCTACTACATTTGCCTGTACCTAACCAGCAAAATAATTTTCAGTCTGTATACCCACTTCTTGTACTTCTCGTTAACTAAATAATACAACAGCAAAAACACATGTTCAGTATCTAACCAGTTAATAGGTGTGAATGCGCGAGAAACCGATCTTCATGTAAGTCAGTATGATTTTAACTTGCCGAAGAGCTGACTAATGTACAAACAACTTTGAACAGCGTGGTTTCAGTTAGCTCGAGAACAGTCGTCGACAATGACGAGCTCCGTCGTAATTGTCGAGTCAAGTAAACAGTCGTGGCTCAGTCGACTACCCTAACAGTATCCCGAGGCGTACGTCTTTTTCGAGAGATTTTGCATAATTCTACACACCTTATCTTGCAAACAACTACACGGAACTCTCGTGTTCGCTGAAGAAGTTGAAGAAGCCGGGCCCGGGGCGAAGCTACCATCCGATTATCTGCGTTAATCCCTTCGCGCGCCTCGTAATTACCGGTTAGATCATTCGTTAAAGTTGTCGCGCCTTCGGGATGGCCGTTAATGCTCGCCGGGATCCTTCATTTGCCGCCGAAGTTCCTCTGCTGGACACGCTGCTTAACCGCGGGATCGCTTAGCGTCGAAATCGCGAATCGTGGAAACGGATTTCGCTCCGAGGAACCCGTGTCCCTGCTTTATTACAGGTCAGATCCGTTTTCTGGTTAGTGGCGTGTAATCACCGGCGATTCGAAAACATGGGAATGAAATTGACGTTTAGCCGGCTGCGAGTTTCTTAATCGCGGCGAGCATTACGCTTTCGCTGTCGGTTGCGGTTTCGCGGCATCCTGCGCATCTTTACCGTGATCTGCGAAAGAGGTAAGTGGGTTAAATGTGTTCAGTATTAGCTGAAACAGACTGAAAGGGTTTGGATAGGCGAGAGATGTTTCTGAATGTGCTATTTTACTAATTGTAGGGAAATTTTTAATCAATTTAAAAATCAAATTTTAATTACTTTAAAAAGTAAAATCATTTTTAACCTCAGCAGCATTCCACTTGTTAAGGGGATGTTATACTATTGAAAGTTAAAGAAATCTCTTCCCTTTTTTCTTTTGTCTGTAACAAATTACTAGTAAATATATTAGTAAATTAATTGTAGAAAGTATCAGTTTGTTCATTAAACCATACAGAAGCAGTTCAGCTTAGAAACAACAATCACGTTTAGCTAACTGATAATGCTATGCTGTGATGCTCTTTTAATATAATCATACGTTAAAGTTCGACAGATACAGGACGACCTAATAATTATAATAATAATAATTAATTATCATAATAATTATTATATAAATAGTATAACAAGGAATAATATAATACGCTGTACGTATTATGTAATCCGCTTAGCCGCTCTAATTGATCCGTGTTTTGTGCTGCATATGTTATTTTTATTGCAAGCGTGCATTTATGAAAGCTTTATCGTGATTATTATTGTGATCTAAGCACGAATACATCCCACGAAAATTTCAGCAATTGCGGTATGGAAAATCTGAAATTATTTCCTCCCGTGTAATACATAGGATTGTGGGGATACTTTCGATTGTTTTCGTAAAATGTGCTGCTGTGTTAACTTAAAATATTTATAGGGAGTCTTAATAGCTTGAGCAAGCGGGTTCCAGAGACTCTGAACCAGGCAATAAACATTCACCGTTACCAGCGGACGACACATGGACAGCAGTCGCAGTTATTTCCTCTGTAAATTCCAAGGCTTCGCAATTCCGTCCACCCCTCCATAATATCTTTAAACTAGCTTCAAACCTTCTTCGCACAAACACCAATCGTTTAAAATACCCGCCATCAATCTACGGATTCGCGAGTAGCGTTTCAAATATTTTAGAATTTTCTTCAAGTCTGAGTTCGTCAGTGCTTCTTGGTCTCTCAATTATTTAATACGAACGTTTGATGGATCTTTATATTTTAATGGGATTAAAGAGAAACTTTTTCCCTAAGGATAGGTGACATTGCTTATATCATCTACCTGACGCAATGCGTAAGAAGAAACAAAAAAATTTGGGTAATTTGGTGATTTTTAAAACAAGTTATAATGTATCTATATGGAACAATAGGAGTAGGATTGATTAGGAAAATAAATAGATTAAGAAATATTAATGAAGATTGAAATGGGTGTAGTAATTATGCATCTGTAGTCGAAGCACTAACATTAGTAGTTTTCACTCCTATCTAGAGGAATTGCTGAGCTAATAAATGTTTCGATAATAATAGCAATTACAATTCTTAATACTCACATTATCCCAATATAATCCAATATAATTGACTAATTTACTTTCAGATTAAACTTTCTGATGAAGAGCGACGTGTGAAACTCGTGATGAATGTTTTAAACTTGACAAACAATTTCTTCTAATCATTGGACATATTCGAAAGCAAAATTATTTTTATCAACAATACACTTCCATAATAAATACGCGCTTATAGCGAGCGTAAGCTATCCGGTCCTTTTAAAAACGATTAATAATCAAATAACAGGCGACAGCTAGAAAAAAAACGGATCACAAAGAAGATGAAGTAAGTAAATAATTTTGCAGCGTCCAGAATGGGACGGGTGTATGAATGAAGTGTTGTCACGATGAATGAAGTCGGACCGGGACGTGTAGCGTAATTTTAAGCAAATCGTCGAGCAGAAAGTCCGCGAAATGTTGCACATTTGCGAGCGAACGAGTCCGCCAGACGAAGTCGAGTAGTTTCGTTCGCGATGTACGCGCTGGCAAGACGTATAACGGATGACGTCCTAAATAATGCAGCCTGCCGGATTTGCGAGTGAAAATCGTGCGTCTTCATCGCGGAGTCCTCGTTTGCTCGGTCGCGGGAGCATCCGCAGAACGGAGTCACGCGTGTAGCGTTGATACGTGCGAGGATTACGTTCTGTAAACCGCACTAAATCACGCCGGCTGCGTCGCGTCGACGTATATATTCGCGCTCGTTCCTCGTGTCGGAACCCCTCGAACCGTCCACCGCGAAAATTGTTGCTCGAAAATTCAGATTCACGAGATCGATCCGCGTCCTTGCGGAATTTATTACGATCGCAACGTTACAGCCAATTTTTCATTCGAATTTCACTGCTGCTATAATTATGCTACGGATCTTTATGCATTGTTGGTATGTATACAATTTTAGAATACCAGAGAACATCAAAGACACCTATACCCTGTTGTTGTCATAAGAAATTTCCTCACTGGGTAGTAATTTTTATGCAAATTAACAATTGGTTGCGTCAATTTCAAGATACAGGATTCTTATAATTATTTTATAAAGTCCAAAACAATACAGCAATTACAAATTCTTTAAATGTTTTTACTGTGTTACATCTGATCTACTCATAACTACTCATAGTTTTTTTTTTATCATGAATGCATAGACATTACAAATGATATATTACAAATAGAATAATATATCAGGGTTGTCTCTTTAGTGATATTCGACGAATCGTGTACGGAAAAATTGATTTTCTTATAAAGTTACTAAAAATTTCAAAACATTCACAACATATCTAAAAAAACACACAATTGTATGAAACCTTTTAACGTGAAACATTTATTTCAGTACTGTAAAACAGCCGGGTAATACTTTCATCTAAACAGGTAAATTGTAAGTGTTCATTTGATTAGCAAGAAATAATTTCTACACCATGACAGTTAATGGTTACTGTGTAAATGTATTAGTTTTACGATGAACAGACTACAGATTTTATGTATTTATGACAAAAATCGATACGTATATTAAAAAGATTTAAGCACATCGGTGTATTAATTCAAGATTATTAAAAAAAGTGGCTCCTGTGTCTTGCAATATATGCAAACAATCTTTATTTTGCATAAAAATCCGCTGTCTAATGATGAATTAGACTTGCCGTACCATTTTCTTTAAAGTTACATTGATTAAAGCGTTTTTATCCCCCAAAATATTGTAGAATTGAAAAGAAAATTTATGTCCTTTGTATGGCTACATTTATTTTAATGCTTAAAGATTGGTTACAAACGAATCAAATTTTCAAATCGCCATCATGAGTGTAAGTTGTTAAAATACGGCAAAGGGTTAATTTAAAAAAGTAAGAGTGATATAGAATAAAGAGTATAAAGTAAAGCTAGAAGATTTCTCGCCATTTCACCTCAATTACTTGATATCAAACTCGTGTACATTTATCAATTTCATTGAAAATATCCGAATATCCATATATTTCATGTTTTATATAGACACATACCCAGTAAAAGCAAAATGCACTAAAACGACCCAATATCCCCAGTGTATGGGATAATAGCATCTTATCCTTATTAACACTCTGCAAACCGTGTTTTTATTGCGGGATGGGAGATTTAGCGGACGTAAAATCAAAAAGTGCAATGGGTAATTCCAGCGGAGCAAGTTAACGAGGGATGACTCGTTCACGCGTCATTGGATTCGAAGCCTTTTTCTTGTCGTTAAGATCAAATATGTCTCAACGGCGCTGAAATAGTAGGATTCTGTCGATCAATGACGACCGTGTGCGTGCTGGACGCGTGGTTATTACCAGGTAATGGCACCCTGTCAGCGTTGTCATCCGGTTTCGGCTGAAAACCAGATCCCTTGTAATCATTCGAAAATGCAATCTTGCACGCCGATGTGCCGACCGAGGACGCGGTCGGACGCCTCGTGTTTCTTGCCGGGGCAGATTTATGCTATTTCACCGCTTGAAAATGTAAATCGATGCGTTGTTGCAAATGTCCAACGGTGCACGCCCTGCGCTTGTTCTTTCCCTCTGAAACGTCCCCGATACCCGCGCGATATTGCAACAGGAAGTAATAATAGGTTGCGCACCCCGGCCTACTCGTATAAGTGCACGTACATGAGTGGACGCGTATCGACGGATGCAAATTTTACGGACGAGTATGTTGCTGACGTTCTACCCGGAAATTCGACCCCTTGTTCCATTTCAAATTGTTGCTCTCGATCGTAATAATCGGTGTCACTGAATGATTTACGCCGGCAAAACGCTTCTCGCCGAGAAACTTTATGGAACTACCAATGACACCGGAGAGTTCGATGCTTGCATGCCACCAAACTTTATGCACGCTTAATAAACGCTATACATTCAACAAAATAATAACGATTTTGCATACGTCGTGGATTCATCAAGTATATATCATGGTTCTTTACATTTTCAAAATCAAATCAGCTTTCGTGCACTGTTCGGAAAAGCGCATTTATAGTTTGTAAATGAAATAAAGGTACAATTTAGGGTCCAATGTGAGAAGGAGCTGTACCACGAATTGTTACAAATGGGGTTCTTAATAATTCTAACACCTCGTGGTGTCTAGCAATTATTTTACATTCTACTGATATAGCTTACATAACACGACTGTAGCATTAAGATGTCTATTGAAATATAACTATAGTCTTATATCGCAATCAACTTCAATCTTGTTTTTAGCTTGCGTTTCACACCAACTGTAGGTGTAAAATTAACTGATGTATGCCAACAAGAAGAATTACAATTGAGAGCAACTGTCTACTGCCACATTTAGTGTTACTAATTACTAATTTTCTATTTTAACGAAAAACGCCTTACGACAAAATCTCTTGTGGAACATACGTAGGTTAATAACAGGTCCAATCTTCTACATCATCGACTATGGCAACGTAACATCGTCGTATATTGTTATAAACATGGATACACATGAATTAAATAATGCTTATGAAGTAATTAAACAATCAAAACATAATTATCGACCTTCGCGTAAACCTCTAAACAAACCCTTTATTTAATGTTCACAATGAGTGATTGAACAAACTAATTTGAATTTTCGTATGTTAACTTCAGAATAATATTCTTGATTAAACAATTATCTAAAACGAACAATATTTTGGATTTCAAAGCTTTGAAGTAATATTGAGTTACGTAGGAAAAACATTGTGAAAATCTTTGTTGGAAAACAAGCTTTTCATACTCAGTGCCACGACAATGATCAATGAGGGGAGCGCCCACCGATTTGCAAGATCGGCTGTGCCCTCTTCATTGCAGTTTTGTTTTGTGATGGTATATACACACTTTTTTTGTAAAGCGGAAAATGAGATATATCTTTTATTATTAAATAAAGACGCGTTATTTGCAATAATTTTAAACTAGAAAAATTTTGTTTCTCGCGTTCTCCGACCAGTGCGCGGCGTTTAAGCCACCCTTGGTCGTTCAACAAGCAGTAGGAATGTCGTCGGAGTTTGTAAAAATTCAACGGTATCTGTTCAACAGGCGTCGAACAGCGTGTCGGCTTGTATCGGCGTGCCCACATGTCGCGGCCGTTCGAATCAGCGCGCTGCGGTTCGAGGGAGTCCGCGTGCGGTCCGTTGTTGCGGGCCAAGAAAACGTTACTTCCGCGATAAATTATTTCGCCTTGTTGACAGTGCTATCGCGGGTTAGCGTGCGCCAACAAAGTCTCCCTGACGAGTGTACAAATCGATTGCAACAAGAGAGACGACGACGACGACGACGAGGCTACGGGTACGACGACGATGGCGACGGAACGCGCGGAGGTCGTCAAACCTGCGGAGGTTACGTAAAACCTTTTCTCGCATCCTGGTACCTACGCAGAAACGAGATATATGACCGGCACCGCGTCGATAGTATACGTCGCCGTGGCAATCGATCACTGGCCACTAAAATGTGGAACGTTTGCCTGTCTAACGTTTTCCGCTAACCCTGATAAGCACTCGCAGCGCTGCCATGCCGGGGATCTGGGCTTGCGGTGGCCATCGTTCACCTTGGATCCGATCCAATACTGGATTCAATGGCCGATAATCGACGTGCTTGAAATTCGTCTAGAACGCTGATTGCCTGATAGCTGAATATTTCACGCTGAGGAACAGCCGATCTGGCAGCTGGAGAAACGAAGAAAGGACGCGGATGAAGGATATGGATTTCGGTGTAGATTGCTGCTCGACTATGGCGATGCCGGATCCGTGTTGCGTTCTAAATCAAACGTTCCAGGGCAGCCGTGTTTTATTGTGCACCGGGAACCTTGAATAATCGTGGCGCACATAGTTGATCGATTCGGAGAACTTCAGGGTTGAAGTCGTGCGCGGAATAAGTTCTTCACGGTTTCGAAATTAATTTCTACGGATATTCGCGGTTAATGGCTATGTTCGTGGCAGTAATAAGTGGGGAAAATAGTCCAGATATAGATCACATTATGCTCCTTTGAAATATATACAATTTCACGTATCTCTTCAAATTTCTCTTTACATTAAATCTCATTTTAATTATATTGTTTTCAGTTTCTTTATTTTGTAAGCGGTTTTAGTTTAATTGAATTCTCCGTTTCTATTAATTTTTACTGGTGTTCACATGGGATAAATCTTTCCCAATTCTTAATCTTGATAACGTTACATGAATTTAAGTATGTTCTGGTATTATTTTCGACACATAAATTATCGAAATGAGAAACAGTTGTATTTATCTTCTGTATCTTACAATGAACTTAGTTAATTTATATTTTCCATAAAAATTCGCAGTCCAGCTATCACCTACTATTAATTTTCTACATAATTTATTATTTTCTACATATTCAGTAGAAAAATTGTAATGTCCTTTTTCGTCGACGAATCCAGATATTCTACACCAACTGGGTTAGCTACAATTGGGAGGTGTGTTCATTTTTCGGAAACTTTCAAGCGACACACTGTAGCAGTCGGAAAGTTCGAAACCTGCAAAGAACCATATTGTGCAACAGCAACAGCGTGTTCTCCATCACGCAAACTCGTCACCCACCTACATCTGCAAATTCGATTTCCTCGCGGTGGTCGTGGTCGTTTACGGCCACGTTCATTATCCCGGAGGTATCATAAAAACGTTCAGGACAATATGATGTAGGCGTTTGTCATCAGTCGCGGAGATATTACAATTCAAACAGGTCTTCCGTGTTCGTATCGATAGGAGAGCCAAGAGGGCGTCAGTAGAACGTTGCGGAGGAAGAGGACGAAGAAGAAGAAGACGACGATGCAGAGAAGGAAGACGAAGAAGAAGAGGAAGAAGAAGAAAAGCGCATCGATTACACGGCGCGTTTTCCGCGAGCGGATAATTCCGCTTATTACAACAGAACGGTTCAATAGGGCGAGTTGGCGCGCATTACTCACTGGCACGTCGCGTACTATATCGTCCGTAGTAAATGTATCATGAACGTTATTACCGGATAGCGAGGAAAGAATGGGCGATGGAAAAAGGTGGGCTCGAAGGAGGATAAGGGTTTAATTATCCACGCAAAGCGGGGTTTCCGCTTCGGGACCACGAACGGTGGAGGAGCGAAGGGGTCGATTAGGTGTACTATAGTTGGGTCCACCTGCGTCCGTACGCCTCGTACGTATCGTGAGCGCGATAAATCTCGAGGAGTCAGGTGGACGATGGTCATCAGCTAGTCTCCGCGTGTAAGAGAGGACTGCGAGCATCGTGCCGGGGCCTTAAGCCTGTTCTCATGACGCCGGACGGCCTAGCAACGACCCACGACCCTGCTGGCCACAACTTACCACATCGTACACCCGCAATGCTTCCTACGATACCACCACGGCATTCCTGACCCGCCGGACCAGGTCGGAATACGCAATTCCGACGAGATACCCGCACGGCGAACACCACCGGAACAACACGCCGCACCGGGCTGCTGGGAACAGGAGTAGAACGAATTGTTGCTAGATGATGGAACTCGCGGGTTACTTGACCCTCGGATGGCACACGGCTACTTTTGCACGTGATTTTCATGCTAGGGACGCGCAACTTGTTTTGTAACAATTTCATTAAAAGTTATTGAGAAAGGTTTATCAAGAACACCTTTGAACGTGATAATGATAGGCTATGGTTAATCGTACAACTATGAAGGAAACGGTTAAACCTCATCCGTTCCTCATTTAGGTAACTTAATGTGTCCCTCGCGTGTCAAAATTAAACGATAAACAACTAATTTAACTAATTTCCTTCGGAATAAAGTAAGAAATATTTCCACAACATGGTACTATAATGTTTGTCAGATTGGCACATCAGTGTTGTTACATTTTTCGTCGCATATTTCACTATTAACAATTGACACGCGAAGTCTAACACATGTCTACGTGGATTTCCACTTAATCTCATGTGTTTAGAAGGACTATAACTTTTTAAACATTGGACCTCGTCCAAAGCTTGAATTTTTCGGAGAGGTTAGAACAGTCACTTTACTACATGACGTGAAAATGGAATTTTGAAGAGATTGTACACAAGATACTAAAAGTTCTTGTTTACAACTTTTTGCGTAGTACTGTTCTGTAATAAGTAGCTTGTTTAATTAAGCTAAGATTTGGTGCTACTTGTAGCATTTATTAAATTAAGAAAATAGATGCAAACAACTTGTTGTCGTTTACGTTTAAGGGTTTCCTCTGGTTATAGAAGCCACTGCATAACAAAGTATGCAAATTTTCATGCATGGTTTCAACCGTTTGCTGAAATCAGATTCGCCGGACGTCATGTTCTGATCAAAACAGAAGGCACAGGATACGCGGTACAAAGGTCCTCCTTTCGCGTGGTATCTTGCTGAGATCTTGTCACATTCTGCGATCATAATGATCGCGAGGATCTTAAGGCGGTGATCGCGAGACATCGAAAGCCGAGCTGGATCCCGTGGCGCGAGATACCATCTCGACGAGCGGCCACACAATACCAAACATATTAATTAATATGCATCGCCACAAGGGTCGCATAAAAGGGGAGTGACTCGGAATGGTATCCTATTTTTCAACGCTGCAGTGTTGATGCACACTACAAATAAAGGGGCGGTGAGAACGAGTCATAAACGGGCACCCCGAACTTCTCGTCACGGGGGGTGAAGAATGCAGCAGAATCAAAACAATTTCCGATTTACTTTTTAACATTAAACTTTGCTATCCTTATCAGATTTACTTACAGACGTTTACAATCTGACAATAAAAGGTTCTCTCAAAACTTCGTTTCAATAATTTCGTCACTTCCTCGAATACAATTATGAATAGACTTCGGATTTTATGCATTTATAATGAAATCGGGCTGGAGCAATTTACAACAATTGAAGAATAAAGATATACTATTTTCAACGAGTGGAAATTAATCAAGAAAGAATTAGATGCGTAGACAATTGTTATATCGCATAATTGTCCAATTCCAAAATTTTAGGCGTGTACTCTTAAAATGTTGTACTTTCTATGCATGTAAAAAGGAAATCTATATTTTGAGCATATTGCAATGAAAAAGATTTTTATAGGTCTCGTTCTCATTCAACTTTCACAGTGATGTTCACGCATCGGTACTACACGTGCTCCACAAATATAATTACATAATTCCGTTACTTGCTCAATTAAGATTGTAAAATTTCCCGAGCCTATTCTTAAAACAATGTACCTTCGATACATGTAAAAACAAAATGATTATGTAGATCGGTCGCGCCTGAAACCACCTTCAAAGATTTCGCAGAGACTGACGTCTAGCGTTGACGTTTACGAAGCAACACGTGCCCCACGAATATAATTACGTTTCTGAATATTATTGTACACTTCGGCCAAGTGACTCTCCTGAAACCGCCCCAAGTACAGGGTGCGAACGTTTACGCGTCAGCTCATTACGGGTTTTTACTGCGGCCTTTTCCTCGAACCATTAGCTCGTTACTCGGTCGCAGCTCGCGGTTCCGGCAAGTCGCTCGGCATTTCGTCGCTAGTAAAACCCTTTCAGCGTGCTCCGGCGCGGCAGTAAAGCCGTGGAAGAAGCCGCGGGACAAAAAAGATTGATAAGCGAACAGCCAATCTCCGCCGTAGCTACACATTGTATCCTATCGGGACGGTCCTTTTACGGGAAACCCGATAATTCATAACCGAACGGTCTGGTTTCCACGTCCCGGTTAATTCCCCGTTTCACCGGCTAACGAGACGCGATTAGCGTTCGCACGGTCCACGAGGCTGCCTCCTCTGTTTGCTCATAATATCGCGTTTAATGCATAAACGGGGGAGGGGGGAAAAATGGGGAAACCGCTCTTCCAAGCTCGAAAAGGGATTTTACGATGGCGATTCGGTATCCGCGGCCATTCGTCCACGTTTATCACGCGTGTCCCCGCGGTTTCCTTTTATTTCGGCCGGCTTTCTGAATCATTCTCGCAGCTCTTAATGAACGAACGGAAAGGGAGGACGTTGAATTAAAGAGTCCACAGGCCGAACCTCTTCGCCGCTGGCGACGTAATGCGTCGAGGATCGTTCGCTCGCATGTAATGCCGCGTCATTAGTCGCCCTGCGAGAAGAAACGAACCATCACGCTTATCATACCCCTCTATTTCTCGTCCCTTTGCCTCGCCTGGTAGCGTGATACCGTCGCGGATTAGCGACTTTTACGACGTTTTAACGCTGATGCGACCGGCCGACGCGGACGAATATAAACACCGAGGAAATTTGAAAAATTCAGCGTGACCGCGGATCGCGCGGAAACACCACTCTCCTGATTGTTTCCTTGAGAATTGTGCCGCAGCTGATAGGACAGCTGGACGCAGCCCCCGGATCATTTAGGTGTCGTTAGAGGCCATCGCGGATACGCTCGCAACCGCCACGTTCAGAGGCAAGGTGCCGTCGAATAGTTAAGGAACGTTGTGTGTGAATCGAAGGAAGCGTTAGTTTGGCACATGGGGGTTGGCCAAGGGACTGTCTAATGTGTTGTCGTATTCCGGATGAGGGGTTAATAAACGTTGTAGGTTTATGATAAACAAAACACTAGTTTATTAATAAAACTGCGCAACTATAACTCCGGTCACAAAGTACAACATTCGCGTTACAGAGTATAATTCGTCGGAATTCTGACAACTTGAGATAGATAGAAGAAATTCGAAAGAGCGAAATTTTAGCTGCGCTGTGGTTTCTACGAAAAAAGCCCGGTTCACTTTTTTCGCGATTTAAATAGCAGTACCTTAAAGGGAGAGATGACTAATGTGACGTATCACATTAAGATATATTATTGTTAATTCATTATTATTATTAAACATTGTAGATATATTATTTTTAATTGATCAAAATTATTAATCCTTGACGGACGAGGATTCTTTGAAATACAAACATATCAATGTCACAACTAATAGAAAAAATGAACGATATACTTGTCTTTGTTACTGAATATAATGAAATTAAAAGACTTGCAAGCTCAGGAAAGAGCAAAAGCTCATTTCTGTTTCTTGCAGTCGATGCATAAAATGTTCATCTTTCACAAAGCTCGGCATGATCTTTATACAAAATAAAAAGTTTGTACTACAATTGCAAGGTACTTTAATTAAATTTATATTTTTCTCTAATCATATTCGTGCAGTGAAAATCATATATTAATACTCTTGGAGACTTTTAGCCTTTCACTGCTTTTTTACCACGCTTATATTCTCGCTTGTTTAAATTGCATCTATTTATTTTTGTCAAAGACCCATAAAATCCGCGGTCGTGTCATGATATATAGATCAAACAACAACGTGTTGAATTTTATTTCTTCCACATTCATGTTGGAGAATATTTCACAAGAATTAGAACTGCGATTACTTCATATTTAGTATGAATTATTGTGAACATTTCCACCGCGCCTGAATGTAATTAAGTAATACAAAATGATCGATTCGGCTTGTAAAGTATCATTCGAAAAAACTGCTATCTGGTTGACAACACCTGTTGAGACACGGTTGTTGACCAGCGCAGTGTCGTTCGAAACGGAGTTTACGTTTTCTTAGAAAGGACTGCGGCAAATAGACCAACGGATGGCATAAATGTCCGTTCAAACGAGTCCGTTCTGTCGATAATTGATGCAGTTAAATCGTAAACACTGTTTAATTTTCATCGGTGACCGCGAGTCCAATAACCATAGGAAATTGCGCAATCGTAATTTCATACGTTGTTTAACGAGCATCTATTGAAAGTCGACGCGGTTCGTTGCACAATCGATTATTTTTCTTTGCCCGGCGAATATCGCGGGCTCCAGCCTCCATTTTAATAGCAAACGATAAATATCGGCATTTTTCACCGAACTCGCCCCAGGCTATTTTCACACTCCGTTGAGCGAACTATTCTTTAAATTACCGGGAAGATTTCCAGGATTTATCTTAACTGTTCATTTCATAGGAATGAGGTGGTTCTCGATTAGCCTTTCATTCCAATTCGATTCTCTTTATGGCGTAGTAATGTTTTATCGACACTTTGTAACTGAATCGATTCCACACGTTAATTGTTTAATCAGAATCGATTGCATTAGAGATTTTTTTCGCTTCGTAAATAATCGAACAGTGTGATTGATTGGGCGTTATACAAATTTTTAAGGACGTTTTTGATATCAAATGGTCATGGTCGCAGCGTATTGTCTGTTTTCCAGTTGTGCGTCAGAACCGCGCACCTGTCGACCCGCACACGTCACGGAAGGTAATTATGATCGATCGGCATGATTTCCGATGCGTTGCATTCGTCGCGTCTCATAAGTCAGCTGGGAGTAGGTGCAGAGTAACGATTGTCCGCGAAGTTTGCGAGATCATATCGATAATCGGCTTGACCTTCGTCGGTTACGGTTTTTCCCCGTTCAACCGGCAGATTGTTATCGATTGCCGCACGAGCCACGCTTCGATTTCTCGTACTTCACTATAATTAAACGAGCTCGCATGATAATACAAGATAATGACAGACCGTGCCGCGAAAGTGTATTACAGATTGTCGACTAACGATGATCGATTTTTCTATCGCCGATCGTAATCGGGAAATCGCTGCAACGGACACGACCGTTTACTCCGCGTGTCGTTTCCTTTCATGGATCGTGCGTCCCTCTTTTCCGTATGGGAATATAAGCCCGTTCGTGGGCTATCCCATATTTATAGTCGCCGCTAACGTACAAACATTATGGTAATATTTGTCCAATATTTGTACGGCGTGCGTGGGCGTTCGGTGTCGCCCACGCACGTGCCTGCGTGCGTGTTTGCTCGAAAAAGGCGACGCGAGCCAACGCAACGGCGCAACTCGTCGCTGAAGATGTCCCCACCATCGATGGCTTTCTTTCAGCCACGGGAAAAGGAAAATATTATTTTGACGTAGTGACATGTGTAACATTGTCACTCGGGCTTTGCCTATGTGTGCGCTCCTGAGTAGAAGGAATTTCGAGGCGACATTCGAGCGACGTTGTAGCAAAACAATGTGAGAAGAAGATCGTCGAGTGCCTTTCCGACAGTCATCTGTGTATACTTTGTCGAAGATATCACCTATCGTTTTGCCGAATATTATTTATTAATCGAAACCGTCAGAATATTTTTCTATTGTAGCTCGTGCCTCCTCGAATCTACACACTTCTAAAAACAATATACACGAAACATATATTTTTGAAGTTTGACCAACATGTTCGTGATAGTTTTCTGATTGAAATGACACCAAACATGAAGTAATTTGGATAATATTTACTTGTTTAATCCACGAGACTGTAAAACCTCGATTATTCGATCTAATCGGGTGAGTATGTGGACACACATGTTTATATAAAAGACGTTTCTATGTTTTTATCATGACAGCAAACGAAAGATCGGCACATCATAACAACAGCGAATACATTCTGTAATTCTGTAACACTAATCCTACTAACCCCAAAACATATAAAAGCGAAATACCGTATAGAAGTGAGAAGACTGGATTTACTTCAACTTTGTACTGTTTTCATTACACGTGCTTAAATAAAGAAGACAATTCAGTCATTTCCTATTACATAATCATTTTTATAATTTCAATAACTATGGCATCGAAAACTGGTCAATTTGACCGCGGTAGGTTTAGTGTTAATGCACTCAAACGACGGAATGAATTTACTGCTCCATCTAATATTTTTGCAGAGAATTACTATTATTTGTAGTACGAATGATTTTCTGATCGACGCAGTACAACGATTTTATCTGAAAAAATTAAACGAACCCTATTTATACGACTGCGTGACATTTACCCACGATTGCCTGCAACGTTGCGTATTCAGACTGTAATTACTGTTTCATTCGGCGAAAATCCAGTGGAGAAAGCAACGATTACGCCGACAGTGTTGATAGCCTGATAATGCCCATTGTCGTTAGCCACATTGTTCCCATGACCATGCGCAAGGCACGGCTTCGTGGACCCCGTCCCTTGTTCATTGAAATCGACAAGCGTGTGCATTTCGTCGCGTTTTCACTCGCACGTGCGATCGTGTGGGTGGTGCGTGATATAAACGTCTCGACCGGGTCGCGTCGTGAACGATTTTCTTTATCCGGTACGAATCGCCCCCGCCATTACGAAATATACTTGCCACGCATTACGCGAAGTTAGCCCATTGGTTTGACCACTTGGCTGACACCATGCTCGATCACGTTCATATACCATCAACATTTGTCAACGCGTCGACGATCGCCTTCAATCATCTTAATCCCTTCGCGGTTTTCTACTAACACTTTATCCAGTACTGTGATCACTACACACATTTTCCAATTTTTGTCGAAAAATTTTAAGAAAGCGGAATGAAGTAGAATCATATTTTTGTACAAAATTGTACAAAATTCTAATTTTATATTCTAGTCTTTTTTGAACATTTTCATAATTGTAGAGAATAGCAAAGACCAGAAAGAATAACAAAGTCGTTAAGGGATGAAATCAATTTTTATGTTATTCCTGCTTCTCACAATCAATGCAAAACATTTTTATTTTGCATAAAGATCTGCAGTCTAATTATTAAATTCGTGGTCTTGATGTTCTGTAACTTTTATAGACATTTATGTGGCACACGACTCCTGACTTGGAGATTTCAATTTGACGTGATTTGCATGGTCCTTAGTGTGGCAGTCAGCGTATTAATCGTCGCTTCGAGATTTGTATAAGGTCAAAAGTTCAGCGACGGTATCAGAACTGCGCATGCAGTAATCTTTATATAGAAATTTAAGACGACGTCGCTCCTAATTCGTTTAGGCCACTTATCGACACCGTCGCGATGGTAAAAATAGAGCTGTTTATTGAATTTGACGGGGACCGATCGGTTGCTTTTAACCTAGATAGAATTGCACTGATTTATTATTAATGACTATGTGGCGTGCCGATGTGTGTCATGTATTTTCGGCAACCCCTGAATTTTAATGCGCCCCGTTCGAGTTTTCTTTTCCTCCAGCGACACAGCAGCCGTACCAAGCTGCCTGACATTCGGAAATCACGTTCTTAGGTAATGTCAATTAACGTACGCGGATAATTTCCGGTGGAAATATTGAGCACGGAAATTCTCATTGACAGGTGTACCACGCGTCTCGTTTTTCTCTCATGCGTGATCGACAGACATGAACGCCCGCTCACCAGCCGACTACCATCTTTAGAACCGGCGAACCATGATCTTTCAGCTGTAGAAGATCCACCGATACAAACGTCGATGCAAACATCCTGTTATCTCAGAGAAAATCACGCAGAATGTCTGCGGCTCTTTTCTAGCGTCTTCTTCGATAAACTTCCTCGGCATTTTCACAGTGGAGAGTACATTTAGATGTACAGAGATAGAATGGATGATGGAAATGGTTGGACTCGCAGTATGAATAATATGTTTATTGTTCGTGTGACGAATTTCTAATGTCCTTACTGTTTTCAGTTACACCAGCTCAATTTTTCTCATAAATACATAAAATCCGCAGTCTGGTCATTATGATTATGCAATGCAAAGATGTCCGTCGTTTCGTGCATTGATTTCATATTATATCGTTGTTATATTTATTTAAGAAACTCTACCGCATATTTCGCAAACCTCACAGTTTATTATTAAGTTTATTTACCTTCACAATATCATTAGCAGCAGGAATGAATATGAGAAATGCATTAATACGAAGACATTATGATGTATTAAAATTATTGTCTTCGTGTAACTTCTGTCCCTTAGAATTGATTTAGATAATGTTTACTTTTCATAAAAATCTATAGTTAGAAATTTATTAATTTCACATTCTTTTGGCATTTGATACGAACGAATAGCGTTTCCTCGATAAAGATGTAAAGCTCATGGTAATCCTTCAAGTACTTGAATTGGATCTCGACTGTTACAGAATAGAAAATCCCTTCTTGAAAATTCCAATTTTGCAAGTTCATCGACCCAGTGTGCTATACAGGTCCTCTAAAATTAGCTAAAGGTTTCCCGCATCCTCGATCGTTATTCCGCTGGCGAAGATCCTTGTCGTATCCGCTATATTTAGTATGTAGACCGTATGTGCAGGTGACAATCATTCGTAGATAACGTATCAGATGTACACGCGTCACGGATGAGTTAAGAATCTGGAACGGCAGCGTAGACGAGGAGAAAACGGTTGGTTAATCGACGGCGCTAACAGGCGCCAAGTAATTTTCTATTCGCATGGTCGTCCTTTCAACTTAATCACAGGCTGACGAGTTCAGCCGAAGGGGACCGCTTTGATCACCGTCCTCATTAGCGAAATCCGGAACGCCACTTCCGCCGACTAATTTGCACGAAAAACCGGAACGTTTGACATAATTTCAGCATCTGTTCTCGCATCGAACCGGCAGGATCCCCTTGACGAATGATTTTTACGCTCAAAACCGCTGTCAATGGTGGAAGAGGACGGAGGATCAGTAGAGTGGTCAGGATACGAGAAGAGAATGCTGCGAAGAGTAACCACGAAGATCTATGAGCGATCTGGCCTGTTGTGCTAGCACGTAACAAGATGTACGATCTTGTGTGGTGAAAAGGGCGCCTGGAAAAACAATTAATCGATCGTGGTACCTAACCAGGGCATAAATTAGTTCCACCATCAGTCGGCTACTTTAAAGGCGAACAAACGCGGTCGCAATCTTCTATCTGTCATGGTGAACGTCTCCGTCGACAACGAAGCAAATCATACGTTAATTGCCACAAATCACGGGTCACGGAACCTAACAATAGGCTGCACGATAGTATTTATTAGAGCCTCGAGCAGCGGGTGGTATTAGGAATCCGAGCGATGCGCTAACGTCGTGTTGAGATCGTATAAAACGAACTTGAAGAGACAAGGAGGAGCTGAGGACATTTCAGACGATGTAGCTATTGTTCTTTATGGAACATTTGTTGCATTACGTGCGAAGGACACTCGCTTGATGCGTCTGAGCGATTGCGGTGAAAAATAGTTATGTACCTAAATTCGTTCCAGTTGATGATACAAAGATTACAAAAATTATTTGTAATTTACGATTTTCTGTTATCGTTTCGGAAACATGAAATTTGCGAAACTGAACCTAGACAACGGTTTCAGAAAAATGTTACGTATTGGAACGTCTCTAAAAACAAATTATTTTTTACGATTAGGCTTTTTACGATTGGACGTTTTATGCACTTTTATCCACTTGCATAAATTATCGAGTTTGCATTTAAATGATCCGTTTTTAAATGAATTTAAAGTTCCACTAAATTCTCATCAGTTTTATAAAATATCTTATGAAGTATTAAATTACGGATATGTACATGTTTAACAAAACTGCAGGCTACATAATAAATGTATTTTCATTTCGTGGTTCTAATAATTTGATTAACTACGGTATCTGTATATTTCCTTTCATTTCCAAAATCCTGAGGTAGAATCCTGTTTCGCGATAAGGATCGCGTCAGCGCCATCACTTTCTAATTATTATTTTAATTTGGACAACAGATTTTTTGGCTCGCGAAGACGTGATTCAAACTGGCTTCAAAATTCAAATTAAATATGAAATAACAATGACATAATATAAAAATCAATGCATAAAACGACGGACATCTATCCATTAAATAATCATAATGACTAGACTGCGGGTTTTATGCATTTATTAGTTCTAACCTATTGACGATATTGCAAAAGATAATGACTTTCTATTTCACTCCGGTTTGTTACAATTCAGGTAGAAAATTGTTATTTTGCATAAAGATCCGCAGTCTAATAACGACGATTGACTATAGACAAGAACACTCACTTCACACAACATATATCACATATACGTTGCACTGATTATGTAATTTCTATTTGTTTGCTATTCTTATATGCTGTTTTTCTAAAATCTTGGTTATAAATTGACTATGTCAGATTCGTTTTTCCAAAGACAAGTGAAGTAGTACGAGAAAATAATTGTAAAATGCCATGATGTTTAATTATAGACTGATATCTCGTTTTTCTAATTGGTAATTGCCGAAATACCTCGGTAACCACGAAACGCTTAATTAATTTTCGGGTGGGACGGTACCAACGGGCGTATTGCATAAGGAAGCAAGTACACATAAATCGTTTGAGGGTTCGCCATTCTCGATCGCATGACGATCAATGATTATTCAAATCTTCCCGTCCCATCGGCATCGACTCCCGATGTTATCCATGCCTTTCGGATTCGGTTACGAGTATCGGGCCGTCGAAAGCCCGCGGCGAATTTCGGACACGGTAAAATATGCCCGACCGGCATCCAATCCAATTAATCACCGTTAATTACGAGCGCGGGGGCAGCGCCAATGAACGAGAACGATTAATGAGTAATTGATTTCGATCACGCCACTCGCCGACCGAAAACGAACGCGCTGCGGACAAAGAAATGCTCCGCTGCAGATCATACCGTTCTACTTCTACTAATTCTACTTCTGCTAATTCTACCCGAAAAGAACTATTCTAATGGAAAACACCTTAAAAACTGCATCCGATTCGGAATTGATAAAAATTTGCGATCAATCCTTTTCAGTCCCATTTTTAATGCTTAATTGTATTTTATCAAAGAATCTTACATTATATTTGATAAAACATATTAACAATGAAAGTGAAAAACGAAACAAATAGGGAACATAATAATCTTTCAAGGACGATGCCTGTAGACTGTACCGGCCCAAAAAGTTATCTCATAATTCATTACATGATACTTTCTAGAGTCCATGAATATGAAATAGTCTAAATCATCAACAGATTATGATAACGTCTGTAACATTATACCAAGTTAGTCGTAGAAAGAGATACTTACAGTCGGTCGACGTCCATGGAAGGTTAATTTTACAATAAAATGGCCGATGACGTAAATGAATTAGCAAATTTCAAAATGAAAGTCGGAAAACACTCGGTCTGAAAGATCTAATCAATCGAAAAACTGTATAAAAACTTCGCGTTTATTAATCGTATCAAATTTCTCACCAGTCAAATTTCGCAGCTGATACCGCCACGCGATCGAGAGCGATTAATTATCATCATTTGTCTCGCGCGCCAATAAAAGACGCAAAGTTATTCGCGTAGGGGAAGCTGCTCTCATGTAAAGGCGATCATCGGCGGCATTAAAAAAGGTATCGGCCGTTGAATAATCGTAATTATGTTCTCAAATATCAACGAGCAGGATGTATTACGTTGGAGGCAGCGGACGCATTAATATCGAAGATTTCGCAGCTCGCAAAGATAGGCCCATAATTTATCGTCACTTTGCCGACCGCATTATCGAACCGTACGCCATTAAAACAAAGCGTGACTCATTTTTTACCGTCCCTGAGATAGAATCCTGTTTCGCGATAAGGATCGCGGCAGCGCTATCACTTTCTAATTATTATTTTAATCCGGACAACAGATTTTTTTTTACTTGCCCTTCAAAATAACGTTGTACATCTTCCTTTTTATTTCAAATCAAATGCTAATTAAATTCTTACATTTCTTAACACTAAAACTACCAAGTACTGAAAAGATTCAAATGTTTTAGCCGATAGAACTGACAGGGCTCTATTTACTTAGAATTTGTGCAATATTTATTGCAATATGCATGTAAGCAACGTCGTCATTTCAATAATTACAAAATTAAAATTTTAAGGCCGTTCATTTGACCAGCATCGGTAGGTTTACTGTTAAATACTAATGGAAAGTGATCGATGGAAACAAGTGTATAATTTAATTAAAATGTCTCAGTTAAACGATATCAGGGACACTGTTTCAAGAAGCCAATGACTCATTTTCTTAATCTCAATTTAGAATCAATGTATTTCAACTTTTTAACTTGATTACTCATGTTTCTTCTGTTTACGAAACTTTTAAATCGCTTTTCTACAGAATAGTTTATTTGTGACTTATCGTTCCTTTGAGACGTTAGTTCTGATTCAGATAAGTGTTTACAAAAAAATAGAAACTAGTCAAATAAGAAAGAAGGTTAGTATTTTATAATGTAGGATCAGTGTCTGTTTTTCGAGAAACAGAATACCAGGCTTCTACAGAATTGCTTTTACATACTCTGTACATTAAACACAAATAATGTCTCTTCTGTTTGAGACTAGCTTGATATTGAAATTTCTCTTACCCTTTATCTGAGAACGATTTGAGATTTGGCAAGTGATATTAAATGTGCTTAGTCTGTAGACAGACTAATACCCAGGGTCAAGCAACTCTCTTACGCTTCGTCTTCTACCTGGCCCTCGATTAACGACCGTTTCTCTCACCTGACTCGCAGTAATTCAAATTCGGAGGAAGTCGGAGGTCCGTGCGCGTACGTGGCCGCGCGTTGCGTGTCGGTTCATGGGCCTCGAAACTATTAATTCCACGATTGTCGTTTCTTTATTTGCTACCCGCTCGCTGATGGGGCGCACGGTTTCATCTTCGGGGCTGGGCCTTCATTCTCGTCGAAGCGTGAAAACGAACGGCTTCCTTGTGAAATCGCCGCTAATCCCTGGCATCCTAATTTTATGGCATTCAACGTTGCTTACGCGCTAGTACTACCACCCCGAAGTGATCTAATTTAATCGCCGGTGGACCGTGAACACTTGATGTCGGAAGTCTTCAGACTGTAATTTGCTGTTTGTGAACGGACGGATCTTTTTACGCTCGCCGCGTGTAATCATCTTCTTGCAAAACGCACAGACTAATGGCAGTTTATTTTGCTTTCGGTTCATTGAAATCGCAGGTGAAGAGGATAAAGATCGCGATTCATGGATTGTGAATTTGTCGAAATATTGTACAAACATGCAGAAACGTTTTGTAATATATTAGGAAAATTTCAGTTAAAAATGTTTTACTGTGGTATGAAACTGGAATGAAGAGTAAAGGAGCACGATACTGCTATAAAACCGTCAGCTGCATTACTTTATTGTACAGGGTGTTCCAGAACTGTTGTACTTACTTGACGGGGGTGATTTGAAGTAGCTTTTTTCTTTTCGAAAATGTTTTCCGTGGCTCAATCAAAAAGTCAATAATGAAAAACACGGGTTAATCAGATCGTGGGAATCTGTCCTTTGTAGCTGCGCTTGGAGTGGTCCGTCTTTCTCGTTAATAACTCGAAACCGAGGCTGAGAACATTTTCGTATAGAAAAAAAGTTACTTCGAATCACCTCCGGAATCGCTTCCTTCAAGGAAGTACAACGTTGTTGGAAATGCGATCGTTAATATGTGGGAGAATCATGTTCAGTTCTTGTAAGATTTCTTGTATTCTTAATGATCGCTAATGACCTAGTTAATGACCTTGATGTGACCACATTAAAATAAACCATAAATAAATAAATAATAACATTTCTGGAACTAATTAAGAGATGTCTACTCGAAAAACAGTATCCGACCAAAGCTCTATTTTTAATTTAATTAATAATCATATTGATTGTTCCTCTCTACTTGCGCAAATCAATTTTTATATATCCGAACGTGAACTGAGAATAAGAGCGGGTTTTGGAACACTTAGAGCAAAACTACTTATGGATTAATTAATCCAATGAATCGTATTATTGTAAAATCATTCACTATTTATAATCGTATCGATTTTTTCATTGAATCTTTGCAAAATTTTAAAATGCAATTACGCAGGAATATATGATAATACCTATCGATTGTACCAGCATTATATTATTATATATTTTTTTCTTTTTCATTTTGTGCATGTCCCTTCTTTCTTATTAGACCAGTAGTCTTGTATCTTTCTCTATTTTTTGTAAATACTTATGTAAAAGAGCTTCAGTCCATTTATAATAAATAATAAAATAATAAAAAGTAATTACTACGACTTTGTGACCTAATACATAGAAACAGCTCTTAGGTCTTTGACAATGAATTGATGATTAACATTGCATAGAATAGCGTGCGACACTGGAGTCTCGCGAGACATGAACGAAAAATTATCCCAAGACAATGCGAGTCGTGCTAAATACCGTTGTTACTACAAAATACTCATTGGTATGAAATTTCCATTTTCAGGCTAGATTTCTGCGGTAACTTCCCCAACCGGGGTCTACGAAATCATCAGTAAAACGACGACGCACCGCATATCATTATATTCTGCATAAATAATGCTCCGAGACGATCACCGGACACGATCCGCCGGGAGATTCTGGCAGATGAGGAGTTACGGTTGCAAAACGTAGATAACCGAGTAGAGAAATTTACAACATTAGGGAAGTGTTCTTCCATCGTTGTCGGCCAGAGGTATACGCTGATGGGTGAAGTCTCTGATCGATCATCCGGCGGTTTATCTGGCGATAAGTGGCCGCGTATAGACTCCAACCTAGCTAATTGGACGCTTAATTAGACACGTGGGCAGGCCGGTGGTGGGGACGGGAGTTGTTGCAGGTGGTTTGTTTATGATGTATTAAAGCGTGCCCCGTTTAGCGGTCTGGTTCCCTCGACTCGCACGATTTACCCGTAGGTTTTTGTTGCGAGCCGTATATCAACCGGCCGGAATACGACGACCGTGAGCGTTGCATAGGCACACTAGAGCCTCGGCGCGGCGCGGCGTATGCATGTACGTGTCGTAATTCAATGACATAATTTTTGCAATCGACAGAAAAGAGGCGACGCCGTAGCCGCCCGGCTTCCGGTACGTTCGAACCGGTAACCATCCGCACGGAACCACCAGGTTACCGGTCTTGTATTTATATAAAGTATAAACCAACAGCGGTAAAGTAACGGGACGGGGTGCAGGGGGAGATGTAGGGAAAGGTGCAGGGAACGCGATGCAACCAGCGCAAGGGAAGAAACCTTTGCCGAGTTCTTCGAGTACCCACAATGGGTCCATGCACCATACAGACGGCTCTATTCAGCACCAAACAATGTAATCACAACTCAGCGCTTTCCGCGCCGTCTGCGACGCTCGCCTTATCGATCGATGAATCGATCGTTGATCGACGGATCCCGGTTCGGATTTAACGTCTCATGGTCCGTGAATCTTTGCGTTAATTAATTAACCGCTTGTCCCGGCGTTCGATTGCCGACCCGAATCGCCGGGGCCAAGTACGCCCCCTACCCTCATTCTATTTTACGAACTCGGTTTGCAACGCGCGTGGGAATCGGTTGTGAAGGATCACGGGAAGTTGAGGGAACTGTTTCTCTTGTGGGTGGACAATTAGCACTCTACGAAACAGTAAAGGGCACTGTTTAATATTGCTTTACGTGAGTACGGTACTTTGAAGTCTGTAAATGTGATACACCCATAACGTTAGTGGTCTGTTTTGCTGTTTTTAATTTATCGCTTAACCCTTATACGTTCCTCAGGGTGAAAATTCAACCATTTACAATTTTTACATACTATGAAATGATTGGTTCCTATTTAACTGTATTGTGAGACGTACTTCTCTAAAATGTGACGTGATGAATGAAGCAGAGTTTATTAGTTTGAAGTGTGATAGAATCTTTTATGCAACTATTTCTGAGGAGCGTATCGGGGTTAACTCCTTCAATTCAACGAACCCTGCAACAAGGTAACAAATTCACATGCAATCACGTCTCAGAACGCGTCTTCTGTATGTCATTGTACACGTTCAAGTAAAATATTGTTTGATATTAACGACAAATATTACCAACAGCGTGTCATATATTTTCCTTTCACTATACAGGGTGTCCCAAAAATGTTGTAATTCTTTGTAAGAGATGATTTCCGAGGTCATTCGCAGTAACTTGGTAATTGTTTCTCGTTAATAACTGTTTAACAAATCCGCGAAGAACATTTTCGTACAAGAAAAAATTACTTGAAATAACCTCAGAAATCACCCCTTTCAAGTACGACATTTTTGGGACAGTCTGTAGACAGTAGTAACATGTTGAGTTAGTGTGATGAAATGGTACTTTCATTTAATTGGTATGTCAAGGGGTTAAGCACTATTTCTAAATTCATCTTGTGGAATGAGGTGGTTAGAAGGACTGAAGCAATTAAAATTGGTGGTGCAAGACCGGTGAAAAAGAGAGCGGTCAGCGTTATCGGCGCCGAGATCGGCAGTAGGGCGAGTCCATCGTTAATTAACGATGCAAATGCGATTCTCCTCGCGATGAAGAGGACGAAGGATAGAGGGAAACGGGCCGGTGCACCTCGAGGACGCCTACACCTAGGTGTGCAAAAAACGGCAACCGTGCGTATCCGTTGAGTCGCGCCTCGCAGGTGTAACTCTCCTTCCGGCCAATCGTCGCGCGACTCGATCGAGTCCCGTAATTTTATCTCCGGCGACGCGAAAACCGAGTTCATTAAGGAGCCAGATAAATAATTATCGATACCGCTTCCGGTCTGCGCACGCACGATATCCGGGGGTGGTGCCAGCTGCCGTTACCGCGGTCAGCCGAATGTTTCCCGCTTCTGTTTCCTCGGTTCCGTTGCTTGCGAAACGATACGCTCACTATGTTTAACACTTTTTTATTGCAATGTCGGTCATACGTGTCACATGATATTTCTAGGAAATTCCAGAATTTGTTATTACAGTCTATTCGGTAAATTTTGGTAGAATCTAGGAGATGTAAGATGATAAAAATAATAGGTATCGTACCCAGTTCTTCGTGAATTTTGTTGATTATTTATAAACAACTAGAAGACGTTATACTCTTCAAGATAATCTTCAACACATAAAATTATTTTGTTAATTAATATATTATTTAATTAATATAATCATTAATAATAAGATTAATACAAATTAATTTGTATCTGATGTGACATTTGTACTCTTTGTATTTGATTATTTGATTTGTACTTGATCATTGTAATTAATTTGTATGTGATATGACATTTGTACTTAATGTATTTGTATATCATGATTCACGGGAAGCTTCAATCCTAAAATCAATGGTGGATTTAGTCATGGAAAAGATTTTCCAATGTCTTCGCAGATGTTTCAATGTGTAATATTGACGAAACAGTCTTGAACAAAACAGAAGGATGGATTCTGAAAAAAGTCTAGGTCTATCGTTGTACTATTTGTTTAAATAATCACGATTTCTCGAGAATCGAAAAAGTATAAGAGTACTTTTTGGATGCACTGTATGCGAAGGGTTTAATATATGAACAAATGCGAGTTCCTTTCACGAAATCGAACGTTACATAGGTTGCGATCGTTTCTCTGTAACGGTCGAGAAAGTTCACGCGGACACGAAAATAATCCTAATGTTGGGCTTACATGGTCAACATAATCTCGGCGACCATTATCGGCGAACACACTATTAACGGGCCAGTGCGTTGGTAGCCCTTGCCCAGCCGAGTGAACCGTGTACCAATCTAGACTCATAAAACTGGCCGTGTGTCCGGTAATAACGTGCGAACGCGCTATCCATCAGCCGGGACAAAACAGTTAAGCGGTTGTACGGGTCTGCGGAGCAACGCCGTAATGAACGCCGGCCCCGCGAAATGTCGGTGAAAAAGGCTCCGGAACACGCGCTAAATCTTCTTCCACGCGTTGCTGCTGCGAGATTGGAACTCGCCAGTCCCTGGATCCTTGTTCGAACCGTGTAGAAATTCTTTGGCGAACAGGGCGGGGATGGAATCGAGTCGAGAGCCACTCCTGCCTTCGCGAAGTTCGCAGGATCCGTGGCAAAAGTGCACTACAGTTCGATGAAAGCGTCTATTACATTCGCATCGGAGCTGGTGAGTCCACAGTCTCCTATAACCTTCATGTATTTTCACATTCTATACTTCCATTGATCAATTTGAATGTACAGAATTGTTTTTAAATTAGCTAGTAATTCTTGAATCGCGTGAAACAAGTTTATATGTACTTCGTGAATAGCAGATCATTATGAGAATTCCCACTTTCATACGTTATTTAATATAAATCGGAATTAAAAAGAAATTTTTTTTCAAGTTTTCAAGGTGACGGATGTTTTTTCTATTAACAACTGATTATGATATTGTATATGAATTCTTGTAGAGAAAAAAAGACCAATTCAACAATATATTCTAACGTATATTTATTTCAAGATTTAAAAAAAATTTCAAATTCGTTGCGCGCAGGTTTCCCAATCGGCCACAAATTTTTTCGAGATTATTTTCTCAACAGTTGTCACAATTCAGAGGGGTGTGCTGAAAAAATTCAAAGGATGATAAATAATCTCCATTCTAATATATACGTATCGCTGGATTTTATAAATTTGCACATGCTAGAGTCACACTAGTACAAGCAGTTTTTTTAAAGATTTTCTGACTCTGTAAGCGAACGAAATACAGCACTGATGGCTGCATAAAATCTCTAGATTAGCTTGAGCAGTTCGACATTCCGTCGGAACCAATCCAAATGCCTATTATCTACACCTCGTTCCTAGCTACCGATTGATCGATCAACGAGTTAGACGAAAGGAGGGTCCGACAGGGATCTGATGATCGTCGATAGGACCGGTTGAGTAATTCAACCGGAAGTGTCGCACTCGTTAGCTGGCGTTTCTTGTTGCGAAACAAAGCGGGAAGGGCCAGGGCTTAATCTCGGCATCTGGAACGTAATTAAGTACGGTCACCTTTATAGGTGGCAGCGGCGCTACGAGATCTCTGCGCTAGTTACCAGGGCTACGAGAAAGGCAGCGGGCTAACGGCGGGACCACGGGCAGAGTAATCGGATGCTGAGATCGCCACCTGCTGATTTCGTATCATCGGCGTAGCCTAATTCGAGCACCCGGTAGTTTACAGTCGGTTATCAACCGCGCGGATCGCTCGAATTAAAGTTTCTCGCATGTGGTCCCCGGTCTATTAGCCGTTGAAGGTGGTGACTAATTAAATTCCTCGACCTGGACTGGATTAGGTACATTCACACGAAACGGAGAGACCTTCCTGCCTCTGTTTTGTCGTACACGCGGCCGCCACGTGTACACGACAACGTCACTTGCACCGTTACGCTGCCTCGTTTTGCGTTCATCTCGAAAGATTCGTGTCGAGAATCTTGTCTGAAAAGGTCTAATAAAATTCAATTAAAACGACTTCCTCCTCCTCTTCATTTTGCTTATGCACTGTATAATCGACGTCCATGATGAATACCATTCGCACATGGTGCAGTCTGTCAGGTTTCAATGATCCAGCTGTTTTCTTTTCCATGTTTTTCTCTCTCGGCAAAAATATGCAGCATGGACGCTGCATAATTTTCTTTTATGTAATACAGGTGTCCAATATTTTCGCGGTCATTCGCAATTATGCATTTCTTATTGGCCAACGCACAGAATGCACGTGTATGCATGTATGATAATACTGGTGTACAGTCAACTCGCTAATTAGATAACAAAACTTGTATATCATACTTCATAAGTCTTACGAATCTATATAGAGGCATGTGGAAAAATTATTTCAAGTGTTACATAAAGAGTATGTCACTTGTCGTTGCATAAAAATGTACATACTGTTAATATTCAATAACATTTTACTTACCGGCACCTATGGAAATATTCCATGTGCCATCTAATACTGTGGTGCCCGAGGTGGTTCGGAACCCACCTTTAAACTAAACTGTATAGGTCCCCGTCTCGAAATAATTCTCAAAAAGAATTCAAAAAGCGACGTTAAATAAGGAAAAAAAAACATTTTACTTGCATATGTACAAGACACCTGAAACGCCTTTGTACATCAAGGGATTAAATCGATCATTCACATGCGCCAATACAATAGAAAAGCTTGATCAGCAGAGTGTGAAATGCTTATATCAAGTCGAAAATTAAAAAATGAAAGGCCATCGAATGTTTGAAGTGCCTTCATCTGGAAAACTTCCAGCTATTCCGTGCCAGCTCTAAAAGCCTACAGCTCCACATTAGACGGTTTTTCTCTAACAATAACGTCCGCACGACTCAAGGTGATAACATCAGGCGAGCCACCCCGTGCATGTACACAGTTTGCATCTATTTCAGGTGGACTGTAACTGCGTCGATGAATAGTAGTAGCCAAATAAAGCGCAATCAAAGTGTCTTTCACTCGGCAGCAATTGCTCGCGGTCCACGCATACTCGAGCTTCCACGTATCCAGGCTTACGTAGCGTATAGGGACTAACGTCTAACCTAACCCCTCGCGGCCTCCGGTGCGTACAACATAAATCTACCTTAATGATATCGCACGTAATGCCAGGGTGACGCTATCTCTCAGGTTGGTACACGTGAGAACACGGCTGACACCTCGATCCACCGTTTCGTAGCCGCGGTCGTAAGAGCAATCGTGCGCGAAAGATCGTATCGCCGAGATTTTCTGCCGGCTCTTCCTGCCCCGGCTCTTCTCTCGTCGTTTAGGAGGATTCACGTCGCGATGACTGGCCAGGCCATCCCGTGAGATTTTGCACTCCTCTCCACCGAACTCACGAAACTTCTTCCTACCCACCATTTCGTGTTTCTCCTTGTCTCAAAAGCCAGAAATGATTCCAACCGCGATTCGTCTTCAGATAGGTCAACCCTCTGCGCCATTCGTGGTTTTTGCCCAGCTCGCTGCAACACTTCTCCCATTTTTGCGCTCTTCACACTGCGCGCTTCGAGATCGGCTGATACCTTCACGCTTTCTTCGCCCTCTTTTTTGCCGTTGCTTGCGAGTTTTATTGAGCTTGTAATGTTTTAACACGTTGCTTTAAGACACTCGCACTTTGCTAGAAGATTCAGTGCAGGGAACTGATAACTCAAATTGCTCTCGTTGTATTGCGAATGTTGTTAATACTAAGGATTCTACACTTATTTTTCTCATCGGGGTTTCCAGCCTTAATAAATACAACTGTTTCATTACAGTATTTGTTCGTGACATTTTTCTGATTGAAACGACTCCAACCACGCGCGATGCAATTTATATCATATTCGTCGACTTAATCCACGACAGAGTAGAACCTTGATTTTCCGAACGCGGAATTTACCTGAAAATGTGTAAATATCTCGGAGATTATAAATGACACTAATGTTGTACAGTTTTGGTGGGCAAATATGATGCTTGAATAGGATAATAGAACAATTATTTAGTTACAATGTCCGATCAAATCTTTACTGATTTGTTGAACAGTTTAGATATAAAACACGTGAATTAAATACTTAAATATGGTTCTAATTGTGTCGTGTCTGATCTTATTTTATCCAGAAAAAAAGTCACGTAAATGTTGGTGAAAGTTTTATTAAAAAATAATTTAAAAACAATAGTGTCTGTATATTCGTCTGTTTGTACCGAATAAATTGTAACTGGCGAAGATACGAATTTCATCGACGTGTTCGGGCACATTAGTTGGAGTGGGACGTCGGAATCTGAACGGAAATCGAAAAAAGTCGTTCCGTTAGGAGACGTAACAACCAGGAAACGAAAATTTTAATTAAACGGGTAATTAAATAGCGGATATGAGCACGGAGATTTGAGCAGCGTGCACGCAAAAGTTGCATAGTCGCGGCAGGTGGAACACGAGGGGGCAAGGAGCCTAAAAAGAGCGGACACCATCTTCTCGGAGCCGCGTTCCCGCGAACTAATTGTGAGATCAGAGCCGAGGAGAAGGACCGGAGACCGAGGGACACGAAACGATAACGGGGCTTTCAGCGTGGAACTCGTAAATTTGTCGGTGGCGTGTGTTGCCGGTGCGGATTTTTAGCCCGCCACCCTCCTGCAAATTGTCCCCCTTTCAATTTGTCCGTTCCCCTCTTATCGGCGTTTCGCGTTCGCTCGCGAGCCGCTCGTTAAATAGTAAATAACGCCGCTAACGGGAAGAAAAGTTCGCCTCCCTCTCACATTATCTTATCGAGCTCTGCTCGACCCTTGACTTATGTGTCGAGAAACTATCCCGTCTTGCGGGATATACTCCGCGGAGTTTGTTAAGCTCTGGGCGGAATTACTTCACACTATCTTGATCTCTTCATAGAAATGCTGAAAAGCTACATGCTACCGCAATCGGCGAACCTCTCGACAGCGTGTCGCCAAGAAATAACAATGTTTTTATCATGATCAATCTTGCCGTTTGTTAGTTAACTCTGTGCGGTCCAAATTGTTCTCTCGGTTTTATATGAATCATTTCTAATGTTAAAACTGTTATAATTTCGTGACAAAAGGTTAGACTTTTTAAGAACAGGTTTCTGCATTATTTAGGATGTTAGGAAAATGAAAATAACCCTGACCTATTAAGACCATACCTTTCAAAAATTATTCAGATTCAGACTATTGGATACCTATAATTACTATAGATTTAAGGACTGAACTCTCTTCTTTATAACGACGCTTTATTGTGAGATGGCACAGTTTTCTAGAGGACCCCTCTTCTTATCATATTCTATCATTTTCAGTCGTATTCTTTCCGAACGAAATTTATTTTCTTTGTTAATATTTCTAAATTCTTCTAACGTTTGGACTGTTTTAAATTACACTTACTCATTTTTGTAATAAATGCATAAAATCACATTGAGAATTCTCTACCAATATGTCTAGCAATATTTTATGCGTGTTACCGTGTATACGAAGAGGCGCGTGTTTCTTTTCAATAAAAGTAGGCGCGCAATGAAAATATGATTTATCACCCGGAGTTCACAAGCAGCATGAGACTTAACGAATTCAGAATCGACTGATTCGAGTACGCTGGTCACGAACACCGCGAAGACACCTGTTGGTTGGGAGAGCGGTGCGTGGGCGTGAGCGTGGCCCATGATCGCGTTTCTCAAGGCTTTAATATCGAGTTATCGGGCCCCCATAAGTCCGGCCGGCTCATTAACAGCCAGGATGCCCCCCATTGTTGGGTTGCCCTGGATCCTACGAAATAATAAGCCGTGTTACGGACAGCACACGCAAGAGAACGGTCATAATGCGTGGCCGCTTACTCGTTATCGCTCACAATGGGTCGCACGCTGAGACCCGAAACTACCGGTCGACGGACCTAAATTAAAGCCGCTACGTGTTTCCTTCGTTATGTGTTGCCCGTGGCCACGAAAGGCACCGCTTGTATGAAGCACCGATCATGTCTCGCTGCTGCTCTTTAATACACCGACCGCCGTATCATTCGTATTGTATAAATGACAGAAATTTAGATGGCGCGATGGAAAATTAATTCTAGAACGGCTAAGCCTGCCATTTGCGCGACGTGTCCACCGTACGTAGCTATTTACTTCGAATATTGGCGTAATAAAGATGTGATATCTTTGCTGAAGTAGCAACGATTCACCAGCATCGATTCTGAAGTTATAGCACAGTATTTCTTGACATACGAAGGTCAGTCAAACATTTTGTGTGAACATATTCTACATTGCATTCAATACCGTCGGTCCTCAGAGACTGAAACAGCACACGTGTTCATTAAAATATGCATTAAGTAAATTTATAATGGTTTATATAAAATGTTAAATTGAGGGAAAATTTTCAGAGTAGTACGAGTAAATGCGCTCAATTTCTTCTGTACAAAATTAAGTAGATCGTGTATATGAATATATTCTAGGTCGAAAGAAATCAAAATAATTTAGAGTCAGTTTTCAGCAAATTTCTCCGAGGAGTACCGATAGCCGAAGCCACTACCGATTCTGTGATTCTTTAGCTGCCATTCTGCGCGTCGTGGAAGAGGGAGAACGCGTCGCTCACTGGTAGGGTTCTTCAAGATCGCCATTCGTTACCGCGAGAGACAAATCGGCGTAGATCGAGATAGCCCCGGATGGACACTACAGGTCTTTTCATTGGGGCCATCCTCGGAGCTGGACCTCCGATGAAGTTTGGGACCGGATGGAAACGGTTCACCGTCGCTCGAAGAGAAAACTCTTTTAATGGTGACCGTTAGAATCGCATTAATATCGGCTGATGAATCCCCTCGGTAGTGTCACGACGACCTCCGAGAGAGTCCTGCCGAATAATAGGGAGCAGTTAGATCGCAGTATTGTGACGCGTACGCAGGACCCTGCGGGACGTCCGAGCGGTACCGAGAATCGGCAGGCTCTCTCTCAGTGGGGACCGGTAAATACCACTAATCACTTCTCGATCCTTTCTAACCTACCTTGACCCCACCACCGGAAGAGTTATGGCCGTTGGTTTTATTCGGGCTACCTCAGTCTCGGGACCCTGACCCCCGTTCGCGCCTGAGACCCATACCGATGCAACCTGCTCGTACACACTTGTGAAAACTTGCCCCGAAAAAATCGGCGACCGAGAGAAACCTTCGATGAGGATACCCAGGAACTGCCACGATCGCTTTCTTCCCTGCAAACGGCGCTAAAATGCCCCGATAGTATTAACCCAATGTGAACTTGCTTTCTTATAAATATTTAAAGCATTTTCCTCAGAAAGCTAAATCCTGTATCAAAGTATTCAGTTGCAGGACAGAATGGAAATATATACTAATCTTTTGTTACTACAATTACCACTAATTTTGTTTTGTTACTAACAGTATTTTCATCTCGTAAACCTTTCAATGGGACCTTCAATCATATTCTTATGAACAAACTATTCTTCTAATTATGCTGTAGGAAATACTACAATGAGACAGATAAATTACTCTCTTCAACGAGACACTATTCAGAAACAAATCAGACCATTCTAGTTTCTTTATAATTATACTTCATGGAATGTAAATAGGCATCAATTGATTATAACAAAAATAAGGATAAATGTGAATACTTTAGAAGAAGGTAACGTCAATGTGTAAGACTATTAAGCGTTCCATGAAATTAAAATATAAATATTTTATGCTGCTATCCAAAGTCTATTAGTAAACTGTCAATCTTCATGTATCTATAGCTTACGAAGATTCACAACATAACAAAGTACTTTGCTCATCTGACACCATCATAAAAGTAATACCCATAAAAATATATATTCATTCAATAATTAGTTGTCCGATTTAAATTGAATCGTTGTTTGAATCCTCAATTTAAACAAATGAGTCTAACAATATGATCATCCCTTGTAGTTTCAATCAATTCCAGGTTTCCCGATCCACCGAACGGAATAAAATTATACCTAGCCTCGCATTTAAAATCCTATACAATACGTATCCACATCCTCTCCCTCTCTGCAATTAAGGTCAGTAGATGTACAAAATAAATTTATTACAAACATAGACGAGCACAAATGACAAAGGTAAATGATTAAAAAAAAAATACATGTGATTGGCTGGCTAAAATTTTGGAAGAGGTGCCGAAAGAAAGGGTCCAGGGCCGCGGCCCTTGCCATTGGGTTGGTTCGTCGAGCGTCATGGGGAATGTCGATCGGCGCCGACAACGCGCTGAGAGATTGTCGCCGCTAACGATGCCCGGGTTCGAGGCATAAACCAAACTGTTCAGCCGCATTAATCTTGATCACGAGTCGCCTGTCGATCGTCGACCGCCGCGGCATCTTGATCGCTGTTCAGAGATGATCGACTACGGGTTCCGCTGCGGTCCCTGCTCTTGCTGCGGCGCTCCGTGTCGCTTTCCTTATCGCAATGGTCGTCCTCGACGTTCTGTGCCTCCAGCGGGCTGTCCTTCAGCGACTGCAGTTCCCTGGCCCTTTTGATGCACCTGCAATTGGTGCAACCAGCCCGTCTGGCCCTTACACTCCTCCGCCTGCTTCGCCTCCTTCCTCTGCGGCTTCTTCGTCTACGACCCCTGCTGCGACGGCGACCCCTTCGTCTGCTGCTTCGACGACGTCTGCTGCTTCGACGACGTCTGCTTCTCCGATGTCTACGTCTCTCAGTTGGCGTGTTCGACGGTGCGAGCTGCGATATGTCAGTCTCCGTATTCAGGTAGTAGTGGCCATTGTTCTTCTTCAGGATTCCGTAGTCCAGGCCGCGCTTCAATGCTGCTTGCATCTGTGGAAGCAGATTGTATCAATAACTAATATTGTTTAGGCTAAAATTAATTTCTTCCACAGTTTTCTCTATACTGTTTTTTCATCTGCGATGAGCCCTGAGATATTTTAGCAAAATTTGCTGTAATTTGTTTTGAATATTCGAATTTTGTCGTTCGTAGGAGAAGTGAATGATTTTTATTTAATGAATAGTTCATTTTCATAGAAATTCATCTTTCAATCAACTTAAATCTATTTATTTAGATCTATTTGATGAATTGTTAATTATTGTTATTATTACGGCAAATCTTCGGACAGACGGAAGTGAATGCTAATTCAGCTGTCACACGTTCCGTTAGTCATATATTATTTCAATATGTTTATTTTTATTTTGCAGTTATTTTTAAATAAATAATATTGTTTTAATATAGTGGAATTCAGTGCTTTGATTATTTTTGAATTATTTTACAGCAAAAAGTTTCACCGTTTTAGGTGTTCACGGTGTGCAGAATATTTCGCTTACGGATGCAAAAGGGT
>CM052328.1:6017091-6157855 GCA_028455615.1 Lasioglossum zephyrum | reverse complement strand
AATATTCCGTGAAATATGTATAACGACGACTGTAAATAATATTTTTAATATTTCCTAGTACAATAAATATATTTAGTACAATATTTTTCTGTTCTTGTTGTCGGTTCTTCACTTATAACGAAACTGATACATTTTAAACGGCGAAGAGGAATTTTATAGTGGCCATAAAATTGTACAACGAACGTTTATGGACTATCTGCAGGTAACTGTCACATTAGGCTGTCCGCGAGGCAATTTTGTCAAGTGTGTACAACGTTTAAAGGGTTGCTCCGATGACAATCCGGAACCGACATCGCGTATTCACCCGAGTGTGTCTTACGCTTCGATGGAATCGAAGATAGTCTCGTCTCGGACGATGGCTTATCGCTGCTCGAACGATTTTTCGAAAGGCCTGTAATGTCGTTCGAGTTGGCTTTTCGATGTAACCGGGCTGTTGCACCGAATCGCACGGGTGAAATAGTGAGGAAGAAACCATGGAATCGTAAAGATACCAACTTAAGTATCCATAGGTCGTTTCTCGCTCTTTCACCGTTAATTCCACCGTTGACGTTTGTCTCCACGAGATACGATATTTCTGCTCATTTCCGGACCAGCTATCGGCGTGATTGCATTTTATCAAATCATTAAAAGGTTCAACATGATACGTACGCGTGTCCATTGCCGGCGATGATGGGTAGATAATTTAAATCCGTCGTCTTTTACGTGTTAGAACGTCGTTGAAAAGTGTTCGGAAGAGCGTACTTGTCTCGTGAAGATTTCTTCCGCAGATGTCTATCGAGATAATCGGATCGTTATCTCGCGCTAGAAGGATACCTCGATCATCGTTTTCGTAGCTAACAGATACTGAAATATCGAGTAACTTTTACGGATAAAGATTTAATACGAACCAGGACATGATCGCGAGATGTTGCGACTAAATGGAGCACATTACACTTAGACGGCGCCATTCGTTCAAAAATAGTGACAAGAATAAAACTACAGGATGCTCCAGATCGAAGCTACAGATTGCAGTGTGCGCTTGACACGTTAAACATTCATTTTTCTAGTAATGATTGCATTATATCCAGCTGTCCGCTGCAATTATGTCGCTTTTGTGAAACTGTGTGCGAAGTAAAAAGACACTTCAAGACTTTATCAATCTGTAGCTGCAATTTACGTGGTACACATGGTGCTGCGTAAAATTCATACGAATGGTCATATTCTGTAAAAAGGGAAAAGTTAAACGCTGTATTAAAATAGCACTAGGACGTAATGAAAATTTATAGATGGAACGTCTCTTTAACACCTGGATGACAGGATGCAGGCTCATTTGGACTCAGCATTTCAAAGACATTATGTAGCTACCCGACGTCTAGTAATTATTTTAAATTGAAGTCAAATTGTTCTTTTTTAATTGTCACTTTGTTAATAAAGGACAAGAGATATTACCAATCAGAACAGTGACTTCGTCCTAAACAAAAGTATCCCTCTCATTCCCCGTTCCCCAATCATTTCATATTTACAACAAAATACCGTGGAACCGTCAAAACACGGTGTTCAGTTCACAAATTAGCACACCTCGGAGCTTAACCAACCCGGTAATTGAGCGCTATTTGTACAAACGCGACAAGAAGGTTCAATTAAGGAATTCGCAAGGTCCTGTAGTCAAACTCAATAATTTCCTGTGGGGACTCGCTCTTAAAATCCCTCGGGGCCGTCGCCAGCAGGTAGCCGATTAATAATACGTTCCGAAAGCACGGTGACGACGGCAAAGTGGCAAGCGGGACGACCTTAAAGATCGCAGCCGCGAGACGATACTTGTTAAATTCGTCGATCCCTAGTGTTAACGAAGCCTGTTTCGCAGCCGGCTCGGTGCCACGCGAAATTTACCGATTAATTCTCCCCCATGCTCCCCCCTTTTTTTCCCTGGACCTGTGCTCATTAGTTGACCTTAATGGTGTCGGGCGGCGTTTAAAAAAGCCCGCGATTCCGAGTCCTCTCGTGGAACGCGTGTGCATGCACGCGGGTAAACGGGGGCCATCTTGCCACCTCGCCCGGTAATTGGATAGTCGGGGATGCCGCGGTTTACAAGAATAACGCGGCAATTTAGCCGGCCACTTAGCCTCCTCTACCTGACCAGAACCGATTCACCGATTCGTTAATCAGCACCAGGTGTCGCGACGCAACGCGGCGAGGCGCTGCGCGGGATGCATTCGCGTTGCACTCGCGTTGCAGCGCGACGTGCCGGCCTGAATGTACACCTGCATGTAGATGCTTGCGTCTATACGCCAATGATTATTTATCAACGTCGCGCTTAGACCGGGAAACGACTGGACGTCGCGTTTAAGCTCTTTTATTGTCGTCACTCGGTGCGCGCTCGCACACGCTAAGGTAATCGTGCGCCACGCTGCCTGCCTGACTGCCTGACTACCTTGCCTGCCTGACTGCCTTCCTGCGCCTACCTTTCGTCCCCTTTCCGCCGATTTACTGCCGCTGTCCGCCTCGATACCCAGACCGTCCTTCTCTCTTTCGAGAGCTTCTTTTCAGCGATCGCCGCGGAACGGTAATTCACGCGAACGAATATTTACGGCCGTCTCGCCGAACGGAAATTTATACCGTCTCCCACCCAGACGATACATCATCCGAACGCCGCTCATTCCGACGCTCCTATTCCGACGAATAGAAACCAGCCTTTATTGATAGCGCCGGACCAAACCGCTAGCCTCCATCGGCACACGTCCCGCGAAACTGATAATACACCGGGGATGTTGATTTGAGATATAGCTTCATTGGACACCCTCTATCCAAGTTTCCGCGAAAAATTGTTAGCTGTTTTATTATGCGCAATGAGTCAATTGTTTTCGCGACTCTGGACTCCTACGCATCCACGAAGTTTGATACTTTGGATGTATCTCCGGGTGGCTCATTTACATTGGAAGGTGTGGAAATTGTTTGCATCTGCGTTTCATTCAAATAGATCATCCAAAGCGGGTAAGGAATGAAGACGGATTGGTTTCTTTTTCTTGTGAATTCACTGGTGATCCATTCACAACAAAACAGTGAAACTGTCTCCTATTAGAAGGTGCCATTTTAAATATTGCGATATTGTTTATTTGTCAAGGTTCGAGTTGTCAGCCTTCTTCCACACATGGTTAGTAAAAGTGTAGAAAATGGTTAATTGGAAAAAAAGAGAGTGTCGTTTTATAATTTAAGATAACATTTCGTAATGGAAGATCCTGTATAAGCCTGTTCAAACTAATGAAGGGTGCTCATTTCAAATCAAATATGATTTTTTTCTGTTTTAAAGATAGAAAATGGGAATTAAATTTGATGTTAAATGTTTAAATTTTGTGGGAATTAAAATTGTATATGCTATGTTACTGTAAAGTTAACTGTATGCTTTTCATTCAAACTTTAATAAAATGACTAAAAAAAGGTCGTACGAGAACATATATTCAATTTTCCACCTGTCACGTCATAGAAAATTATCTCATGAAAAATGGAACTATGATGTCTAAAAGTAGATACTTCAAGCTTTCAAATCATGCCAGACTTATTATCGTATTCTTTCTTTTTTAATGTAATTGTCCTAAATTAAATGACGACGATTTCTCGAGAATAGAAAATTCTCTGTATGTGTATACATAAAAATCCTTTATTAGTGAAGAGTAGACTGCAGATCTTTATGCAATTATGGCTTTCGATAATCTTCCAAAAATACTGTGATATAAAACATGGCAGGACTTAGTACGCTATTAATTTACTTCAAACCTAACAAGGCTACTAGCACGGAAAATAAAATTCTATTTTTTTCCTCCTTCTTAAAATTAAACTACAAAAATTGAAAATTGCATAAACATTCGCAATTTAATGATCTCTTTTAACCAGTTCATAAAAATTACATATTCAGGTACGGACTCTAAGAGTGTCACTACGAATTCAAAGTCCAAATTACTACCGTTGTTCTCAAACTGTTGTGAACCGGAATGAAAAAACCGTAACTCGGGCCTGTTGTCTCAGGATCGCCTGTTTCCAGGAGTCGGACGAGCCAGCTGACATCCGACGTAACAAATGTCGCGCGTCACGATAATTACCAACCGGAATTCGCCTCGATGGAAACTCTGCTGACGGAGTATAGCGCAATGCACCGGCTATAGTGCACCGAAGCCTCCAGAGAATTTCTTGGTTCTGGATACTGTGTGCGGGAGATATCACATCCTTTAGCGCAGGATGAGCGATCGGATAGACACTGGTCAACCGACCATGTCGATCGCTGGCGAAGACATTTTTACACCTACGTTAGTTTTTGGTAAACACGATAGCGTCTGACATTGCATGAATCGCATTTTGGTTGGCCGTGAATCACAAAGGAAGAACCAGGGAATTAGGATGCTTGTGAATACACTGCGGATTTTATGCAGGTACGATTAGACTGTGGATTTATACGCAAAAGAAATACTCTAAATTGATTGTAGAAAGCAGAAGTAAAATAAAAATTGATTTCATCCATTAAACATTTTGTTGCGTTAACCCCTTGCTGTACCATTTTCTTTATAGTTACAGTGATTACGTATTTATCTGCAATAATGTCGTAGAAAAGACAAGGAAATCTATATTTTTTGTATGGATAAATTTATTTCAATGTTTAAATATTGATTAAAAACGAATCTAATTTTATTTCATCTAAACAGAAACATATAACATTCATATTTGTTAGACTTTGTTCAAATTTTCATGATGAGTGTGACACGTTAAAATACGGCAAGGGGATAAGAACAACATTACAATATTCTTAAATAATAAGTCAAATATGATATCATATTCAGTTCTATTAACGTCTTCATGGAACTCTTTTTGACAAATCCATTTGTGCCATTAATGCATAAAATTCGTAGCCTATTCATAATTACGTACTTGATATAGTTTAGAGCTATTCACGTCTTTGTTCATCAATTTCTTAAAAATATCTCGTTAACAGATGCAATTCATTAAAATGTGAAATTGCGAATGTTACACAATTTATTGATGGTAACGAAACTGCGTAAAGCATTATATTAAAATTTTTATCTATTCACAATTTGAAAATAAATAGAACAAATATTTCCTTATTTGTTTCGAAAATCTTCTGCCGTTCGAGGGTTACTTTATATATTTCTTTGGGCACATTCTCATCATTCGTATTCTCAAAAACATTCTCATCACCGTCATAAAATACAATACCATAAAATAGATCGGTTCAGAGTCAGGAAGATTGACAACTGTTCCGTTCCGTAGCAGAGCATCCGAATCAAAGATGGCGATTCCAGTGGGAAGTTGCAGCTCTGTTGGAGCATGATCGCGGCGGTTCTCCATTCGGGGCGCATATCGATGTCCGAGCAAGTGTTTTTCTTGTTACTTTCCCGTGGCGCGGCGCGGTGCGGTGGGATCGTCGTGGCAAACGACAGGACGTCCGCGTATCGAAGAATTCAGCCGTGGGGACTTAGAGGCCTCTATTAAAGCGGATAATGGTTCTCGCGGCGGAAAGAGGCGACACGCGAGAGACGGCTGCCAGCCAATCAACCAATCAACGGCATTGTACCTGTGCCGCGCGATGATTGCAATTGGCTGATTAACAACCTTCCCGGCAAGCCACGGCTACCTCTCCTCGGCCACCGCGAGTCGCATAACTCGGCCGAACTCCGCATTTTGCATACTCGATTGCTGGTGAGCTGTCTGTTCCCCTAATGCCCCCGGTCTCCATGATCCGCCACGGTTTTTGCCACAGTATCGATCGCCATTTTGGATAAATTAGCACAACTCGCGGATCGTTAAGTTTCCGTGGTCGCGACAGAAATTACCGGTCGCGACACGCCTTATAAATATTCGTGGCGCAATTAATAATTAATATTCCCGGTGAATGAGCGGAGATAAATCGCCGAGGTTTCGTATTCATTAGCCTGGGCTAGGCTGCCATGCCGGCCGGTGGACACGAGCGGTTTTTCAAGAAGGCGCTTGTCGATGGAAATTATTCGCGTGGCCGACAGTCAAAGGAATTGATTGCCCGTTGATTTGCAAGGCTGCTTTTTCCACCAGCCACTCGGCACCGGTCGTTTTCACCTTGTGGAACGTTGTCGACGAATCGGGGCTCGGTTTTTCAAGAAACCCCGCGACCCTCCTCGACGCACGTGTCCCCGCATCTTTCTACGCGCAACAGCGATGATAGGGACTGCAACGCGTCGCTCGTTCTAATTACATGGTAAACATCATCCGCGCATTTTATCGTATTAATTAGGATGAGAGACGTGTGGATGTAAACACCGTTGGCACGACCAACAGCGGAGTTTCGAGAAATGATTAATACCGCGAGATACGGCCAATGCAAATGAAGATAATCCATTGGAAAAGATTCTAGCGGTACAACGCTCGAGGAAGAAATGGTGTATGTATTTATTCCACCTGTTCTTACTTAATCATTTATGCCGCTCACGGACCCGGATCGAATTAACACTTTCTACCGGGATTAACATGATCTTTTTGCTTGCCGTGAGATTAGATGACAGTTTATGTTAATTACATGCCCCGATCGAAGGCTTAATGCCATTCGGGAAAAAATGGTTTGTACTAGTGTAACTGCTGGACAGTTGCAGGAGCGGTATAACGGATAGCTGTAGGATTGCCGCGATGTGACATAATTTCGGATCTTTCGATTTAGAGTCGTTGAAACATCGAGAACTGGTATTTATTTTATCCGACACTTCGACGTGATGCACTTACGAAATTATGATATAATATGGTATAATATTTCTTATGGAGAGTAGATATTTCTATTAAATGATTTACATTCGAAAGTGAAAAATATCTAATTGCAACTGAAAGTATATTATGTATACACATTGTCGAGGTTTGCAACATCAGTCTTTTGAACATATAATTTTTATACATCCATCTTTATATGGATATTGAGTAATAGTCACAAACATCAAGAAGTACATTAGAAACCTCGATTATACGAATTAATTATAAAATATCAGAAGAATAGAAGAACGAAGCCAACTTTCGTTGTTTCAAAGCTATACTACCTAGTTGCACTTTAAAGGCCTCGTAAAATGACTGTATAATTGTCGAGTAACGGTTACAAACCAATGAACCAGTCATCAAAGGACTTGGAAAAACATAAAAATGATGTGCGTCAGCAAAATATACAGGGCCCATTTAAAGATATTAAATACGTAAATACATTTCACGTTGAAAAAATAAAAGTCACAAGGTATCATGGTACAAATGGCAGACTGGCATGATCCTTAACGTGATAAATGTGTGAAATTAACACGAGAGACGGATGGGGATTAAATAGAAATGAATAGCAGACGCGCGATCATCGATTTTCCCTGGAAGTATCCCTCTCCGGCGTCGTGTTCTCCGCGATCGAGAATCAGCCTGGGCCCTTTTCTCTTCAGGGGAAACAGTTTCGGCGCGTTAAACCTGTTCCGCGGTTCCTCGAATCTCCCGTGTCCTTTGATCACGGGAGCCTTTGAGGCTCCAACGGTACACACGGGGGCCGGTGCATCTTGCACGCGAGCGAAGATACAGCTCGGTGGCTTCCCCATCTCTCCTATCTCTTGCTTTCTCTCTCTCTCTCTCTTCTTATCTCTTTCTCTTTCCCGTTCTCCATCGGATCTGACGGATTTTCGGTGCACGGGGTTCCGCGGCAAAGGGTGAATTAATGCCGATGAGAGCGGGCGCAGTTAATAAACCGGACTTATTAAACGATTACATTAACGCAACCGTCGCCGGAGATTAATGCACTCGGCTCCGGAACGTCTCACTTGTTCGCAAGGCAGCCGGGTATATATACGAAGAAAGGCAGAAGCCGACAAGAAATATGATCTACACGGTGTGGGCACCGTATCGCGGTAGCCCCGAGATAATTACGGCCACGACCGGCGATAATTTTTGCGTATCGAAGGGCCGAAGGTCTGGCAACGCGAAAGTGGGCCGATAAACGATCGCGTTAATGCACCGCCCTCCCCCTTTAATTGCCGGGAAATCCATTAGAAAGGCACCGGCCGGACGTAATTACTCGGAAGGACAGTCTTTTCTAACCGGGGAGAGCCACAGTGTTGCACCGTTTGCGTGCGACGTATCTGTCGATGTTGCGCGACTCTTGTTCCCAGCTTGTAATTACGCTCTTGGCGAGTGTTTCTTGCGAACGGTCGCCGTGCGGCGTGTCATTAAATAATTTGTTCGGGCTTGGCCGCGATATTAGGCCCTCTCACGCGTATAATTAATTTTAGCGGGCCGAGGCAGCGGCCGAGATTTTTTTACGCCGGAAACTGGTTGCGTCCCGACTAAAAGCCTGCGAAAACATCCGAATACGCTCGCCTGTGGAATACGAACGCTCGATCTGCTTTCCTATTTTGTTTTCTAAAATACATACATGTAACGCCTCTTAGTCTTTATTTCTCAATTTTACTTTCACTATGTGATTCTCGCATTACGCGTCTATTTCGGTGCGGAGAAACTGATTCGGAATCTTCAGCACCGAAGAAGCTGTAGTCCAATAATGCTCGTTCCGTCTCTGAGGTACGCGGAATATCTGTTTCATTATGTTACGAGTAACTGTATAAGTTTTAGAAATACGTATTTATTTCAAATACCTTATCAAAATATATAATGTACTCCAATTGAGTAATTGTCTAGTAAAGAAATAGAAACGGAAAATAGAAAAAATTGAAGAAATGGAAAATATAATAAAACACGAGGAATGATTTTTTTTTAGCAAAGATATCTGGGAACGGTATCCACCAAATGTTAGGTCAATTTTCTGCTGCATGCGTGGGGCTTAATCCGGCACTGCAACGGCTCAACATGGGCTAGTATTATCACTTAAAACTATACATAGTGTGCCGGCTACATCTACCCTCAAGTAACGTATTACACACCCTTCGTATCAGGATCATTCTCTTACATTGTTTCCTACAATGATTAGAATTTTTCATCCTTAATAAACTACTAGTAGAAAGAGAGAATTGATTTTTATCGTACATACGCATTCACTTGAATGCTTAAATATTCGCAACAGAAGGATTAAATAAACCTCATTTCTACATCTAATGTCATTTTTTCAAAATTCTGCCTAAATCTGGTGACTAACCACATTCTATTTTGTAATTATTATATTCTGTTTTGTATGTGGTTGTATTTAGTTTTTTTTTGTAATTATGTTGAAATAAATCTCATATGAGATTTTCTAATAAAAAAAATCTGGTGACTCACAAATGGCCCAATGAATTACGCTAAAGAAGATTTTGCGTGTATCCCGCACGTTTCGTAGACTACAATCTCACTAAACCCCGCAATTGAATTTTCGTCACGCGTAAATCGGCAGTCATCCCGGAAAGTATCCTTTCATCACCGATCCACTAGCGTCGTGATTTCGGGGACGAGTTGAAATGCCGCGAAAATTTCTGCGGAAGCGGGGGCGGCCTCAGTGGAAAGGAAGCGCTCGGTGTCGAGAATTTAATAAGACGGACAGTGGAAAAGGAATATCGCGAGATGCGAAGAGTACATGCGAGCAGGTGGACGAGAAGAGGCGAGAACACGAAACTACTCGGCCAGAGGCAGGGTCGACCGCTTTCTTGGCCCACCCGCACCTACCACTCGTCTCGATGTCACGTGTTTATAAATAGTGCATCAACGTAATGCCCGGCGGCTGTAACCACGCCGAAAGATTTACGAACATTGCGGCCACTATCCGCGGGCCGAGACGCGGCGAACGCGGAAAGGAATTCCGCGATATAATAACGAGGGTGTCTCATCTCGTGCCTAGTTAGGCATTACCGATGGCCGTCCGAGATTTCGCGGATGACTACTTCGCTTTGCGTCAGCCGAATAATGCGACAACCTCAATTAGGAGCTCACCAATTGGATGCGTGTTAACTAGTGTTTTAAAAAGTTATTTTTAAATTGATTTGTTGCAGAAATTTTTAGAACTGTTAATTTATATCGTAATGTACAGTGGATGATTAAAGTGTTAGAGCCGCTTGCCTTAATTGACGTGGTCACATTAAATCAATCTAAAGCTCTAACTATTCTAAATTGTGAAGTTCGACCCAGACCTGGGCATTTTGAATCAATTTTTTCGACACAGTCTTATAAACGCGGACCACAAAGAGGCGTGAAAATGGTCATTTAATGGTTAACATTAACCGTACCGAGAAAAAAATGTGTAGGATATATATTGTTTTACGAACATTACAAGGCTGAATTTATTTAGATTTTTCACAATTTTTATAATAATGCATGATCGAATAAAGAAATTTATTGAATAATTTCTGATGGAAGCATCTTTATAATTTCAATACTTAAAAAATAAACAATGTAAAAGCGTTCATTTGACTGGTTGCGATCATTCTACTTATTCACAGGACTAAGATTAATCAGTTTGTACTGGAACAAATAAAGAATAGTGAAAAATAATAAATTGGTAGTATAAAAAAAGGACAATTATGATCTGTGGAACCAGCAAAAGTTAATGAAAGAACGTATACTGAAGATGTTCATCTATCAGATCGAACTTTTATGTATTTATGACAAAAAACAGTAGATGCAATGTAAAACAGTGAAAACATTAAAATACTTTAAGAATACTAATATACTATATTCAGTATATTAATATTATTAGTGTAAAATATAAATTTATATTTAGCTTAGTCTTGCAATGGATATACGAACATTTTATTTTGCACAAAGGTTCTAAAAGTAATTCCTAAAAGGTAAATGTTTCAGTTCAACTAAATATCTTAAATATTAACATATGCTATATTAAATACTAAAATACGTAAAAGGAAATGTACCATAATTTTATATACGACATAATGCAATATAGATATAAATATTTAATTGCCTTCATTCGTTTTGAATTATTGAACGAAACTCTATGGAGATCGAGTGAAGTCGAATTTAAATTGCAATATTCGCGCGAGTGTTGAACGCGGCCTCGTACAGAGAAGAGGTCGCAGACATCAATCATCAATAAACTGAAATTTCTGAAGGGAGAAGCGAGGCGATTCGCGCGATACTCGAGACGGGATAATTCAGGCCACGCGTCTCGCGGGCGGACAAGTAAAATGCGTTACGGAAATCGCGGCTTACGGCTGAAAGCCCGTGCATTTACACGCGTGACAATGAATAATTTTGTCACGTGTCACAATTATGGGTCGCGCAACGCAGGCGAACAATCCATTTTTCATACTAATCCGCGGCCCGCAATTCCCGGAACCGTCGCAGAAGAGTATCGTTTGCCGCGGACCACAAAGTCGAATTGTTACAGCGCAAATCAGTGCCTTCAGAAATTAGAGCAGAACAATTTTATTGATCGTTAGGACAGATGTAGCTAAAAATTTATTCAGTGGATAAAGTTAAATTATGTAATTGTATTCATTGAGATTTGACTTCCAAAGCACTGTGCATAAGTATAATAATTGAATCGGTTAGAAATCTGGATTGGGTTATTTTAATCCTTCTTACAGTTTGAGTGTTAAATAAAAGATAAGGTTTAATCCTACATTAACCACTTCTATCTTTGATTTTTTATTTTACAAACGACCAAAACAATTCCTATATTAAGCCATATTTTATACAGGGTGGGACGTTATAAACAGGTCACCTGAGCAACTCGCTTGCTTTCGAAGATAGAAGAAAATGCATAATAAGTCATTGTATTCATCTTGAAACACACTATCAGAGTATAAATAAAAAATCATACCGTTCAATTAAAAAAAAACTAAGTCCACCTTCATATATCTCGGATGCATTTTCTTTTATTTGTAGAAACAAGCGTGTTATTCAGGTGACTTGTTTATAACACCTCACCCTGTATATTTAGGAGCTGAAAACTTCAAAGTTAATTTATTATATGTTATTATTAACGAACATAGACGCTCTCAATATTAAATCTCGAACCGCTCATTTGCCAAGTTGATTAACTCCACAGAATGGAAAATAAGGAAAATCAATAAAATTGTATATATTCATAATTAACAGTTCTATCCATTTTTGTTATTTAACACTAGGTCTACGGGTCCCGTCAAAATAGCGGGTTCTAGTATTCTTTGGGATTACTAATATTGTAAAGATGCTTCCTTAAGGAATTTACCAAATTTATTTCTTTGGGTACATGTTGTTGGAAAAATGGTCAAAAATTTGGATAGACACATTCTTGTGATGTTTATAAAATAATATGCAATAGAGCTCCGTTAAGAATATATTCCTAATGTTAAGAATAGAAATATTGGTGTCTATCAAGTATTTTAATGTGTTAAAAGACAAGACACTAGGAGCAGATGAATGTTAAAAAAGTGATTCCGTTTTGAAGGGTGTACTTCTTCGACGGACTGTAAGGCTTATGCACCACGTTCACTATTATTGTCAGCGCGGCGTGCACTTACGCGGGCCAAACGGTTGTTGGTGCCGGTGGCTCGCTAACAAATGACACTCGAAATTTTCCAAGTTTCTAACGGTATACGCGCTTTGTCAACGTAGCGACAGATATTTCACGGATCCTGAGTATATACGCCGGATGCGTGTGCCAGCTATTTCTGCGATCCGCGACAGCCGTGTCTGATGCGCTCCCGCGCTCGCCACCGACGTCATGCCATTCTGTAACGCGAGCAAAGCGTTCTCGCGACTCCCGGTGCAAATTCTTATCACAGGTTCTGCAACGCGATCCATCCCCTCCTACGGGCCTTGTTTGCCGCGGCCACCGACGATTGATCGTCGGGTTTCAATCTTGGCCCGGTAATCGAATCAACGGACCTGGATGCTCGGCGAAATTAGTCAACGTAATGAAACATCGGGACACGGCCGACAAGGGAATGCGGCGCGCTGAGTTTCTAGTGATGTCGACCCAAGAATTTCGAACGGAGTTCGGGATCGAAAGGAAAATTGGTGGCGGACCTCTAACGGCGATGTTCGGGTCGGTCGTGACCCAGAATGATAGCCTAACTTGAGACTAGGCCGCGTTAATCTCGTGGGCTAATACCATCACTAATGAACTTGCAAAATAGCAGAAAAAAATTTAATAACTTCTTTTATATGTAAGATTGTTTCTTCAAAAATGCAACATGAATTGATTCTCCCAAAGTGATTTTTGTTAAAAGTATTAAATAAGAGAAATTCGACAATTTTTATTATATATAAAATTATGTTTTTCTAAAGCAATTTTTCTAAATTTAGCTAAATATCTAACACATATTTTTTTAATTTTACATTAAACTACACAAAACAAGCAAGTTGTTGTCACAGTGGATTTTGGATAAATCAATTTTTTTTAAAGTTACAACTTAGAATTTTCTTTGATATATCTTGTAAACCAGAGAGAGGATAACAAAATTTTTTTAAATAGTGTATTTTGGGTTAGAGAATTTAATCATGTAAAATAATTAGTCATTTGGTCATTAAATAAAATAGAAATTGAATAGAAAATGTGTCGGTATCTTGTGATATTTGGTAAGAAAGTAATTAACTGAATTTTTAATAATAGAAAAAATTATTATAAAGGCTTGTAAGTTAGCAAGAGTATCTGATTGTAACTCGAGGAATGCTGTTGTTCTTAGACATAAAAGAAAATAACGATCGCACTCCCCTCGCTTAAACATTCATAGCGAATGAATTCGCGACTGAAATGCTCAACGTGACATGGCAACTCATATCTCGGGCTCAATGGATTAAACTTTCGCGTTTACTGGGACGGTTTGAAGTGCTAAGTCAAGTTGCTTGATTAATGAACCTGTTTGAATTTGTTGACGAGGTATTTCATTCATCTTGTATCACTTCTTAAAATCTCTCCTCGTGACAGAATTAAAAAGATCGCGCACGCTGTTATCCGAGTAACAACTACCCTGCAACGCTACGAAAAATCAATACTACCATGTTGTTATTATCTAAAAGCCTATTTGAGAATTTTCTTCAACTATTTTAGCATGCAATATTTTTCGTCATTTAATTTCTCAGTTTCCTAGAGATTAAATTATATTAACAGAAAAAGTTTCATATGAAATATCTGATTTTTAACAGTATCGTTAATTAACCGCAACTATTTCTTATTCATCAAAGAATCACACGTTTCCTATGTATTATGGAAGAAACTTGATTTTTTTTATCACTTACAGGCTTCATTTACAATATTGCCATCTCTATTCTGTAGTTATTTTTACTATCAACGAATAGTGTGTTGATTGGATCCCACATGAGCATTTTATTCTTACTTTAATTGTCTCAACAAGCTGAGAAAAATAGATTAGCACTCTGAAATCATTGTATCCTTCCAACTGTTTTAAATTGCACCCACTCATTTTTGCCATAAATGCAAAAAATCCGCAGTCTATCTTGTTTCACCAAATATCACATATTTCTATCGTCAAAATATTGTTTTTCCACGGATACAAAAACAAATCAAATCTATTTAATAGATAATTGATATGCGTAAATTAAAATTAAAGATAGGATCGTGAGCTTTGTACCTCAAAGTGACGTACAATGAAATCGGACATGTCATATGCAACAACCTAATACATAAGAAGTACCTCCATAGATAATTTAAAAAACATTGATAAACAAAGAAGTAAATAATTCTAAAGATGAGTAATTATACAGTTATAAGAGTGGTCCGCAGCCGGCGGATTAATCAAGTAATCATTTTACTTATTTAACTTTATCATTTTACTTTAATCATTTATTTCATTTTATAATTCACTGTTCCTTTGATATTGTGGAGTAGTGAATCAGTTAGATGACTTATTGGTAAGAAAATATACGAGCGAAGGTTGAAATGGTCCCCGCTTGTTCTCCGGTGTAGAAGAAAATATTTTTCGCCTAAATTTCCCAGATTTCATGAAACACGATTAATAATCCGGCCCGTTAGCGTCGCGTGTTTACATGCTCGGTTTCAGATGGTCTGGGCGACAGCTTACGGCGGACACGCGTGAACACTTAAATTTGATGTACGGCAGACGCAACAATCGGCCGCGGCGACCGGCTCGTAGACGAAACAATCGTGGACAATGAGGAGTTCTCTTCGCCTCCCCCGGCTTCTCTCATCCGTTTGAGAAATGCCCGCGAGAAATGGATACCGACGCAAGCCGGGGATTCCGTTCTCTCGACGATTATGTATGCGAGCATTTGTTAGCTTAATGGAATCCTGCGCGCGCGCGCGCGTATTACAATAAGCCGCGGAAATAATGGAACTCGCTTGTTGAAACGCGAACGGTACAAAGCGTTCCGGTTGTCCCGGCCATCAAATTGCACGCGACTCCGACGATTCTTCGTCGGTCACGGCACGAGACCGAATCCATTCTCGAACCTGTCCCGGACACTCCTCCGAGTCGCGATGAATTCGCCGACACCCGCCGCTTCCGGGTGCCTCCTACGAAAGAACCCGTCGACCAGTTTAGAAACCATCGCCACCGCCTCTACAACACCGGCCGCTATAAACAGAGTAACTGCTCAAATTTTCACCGACAAAACTTTTACCAATTGTTCCTGAAATGGCACAGCTCTATTGAAACCTTCAAACATTTATTTTTATTACGGATTACGAAAGCCCTATTTTCTTTGTGAACATTTAAAAAACATTTCATATATATTCGCATAATTACGAAAGTTATGAGACTATATTAGTAGCTATATTTCGTTTCCAACTTGAAGAGAGGAATTTCCTTTTTCTGGTGAAAAATATCAATGTTTCAAATATCGACATCTTTTATCTCAATAACTGTTTTGTTACAAGTTTTGTTACAATACAAGAATGTTGCAGTTTTAACAACAACGAATAGAATCGGGAGTATTAATATTATAAAATACTAATAATTAAAAATTAAAATAATTGTAGTTCTATTTTTTAATTATTAAGAAAAGAATCAAGTGTCTATTTTAATTCTTGTCTTCTGCAATTAATGCAAAGAATGTTTATTGTCCATGAAAATGAAGATAAATTAATTCGATGTTATCCAAGAATTTTCGCGTTAATATATTTAGTGTAGTGTACTATTTGTATGTAGAAAATATAAGAATATTGACGGGCTGAATCAATTAATGATTTCACGCAAGTTATATGTTGGCAGTCGAAGCGTTGATTCCGTCCGAGAAGATGAAGCGTGGAGGACGTACAGAGACAAGTCGGCAACAAAATCGAATTGTTTCCCATTAAGAGACAAAGCGTATCCCGAACTAGCGAGTGACTGGTCGGTCAATTACACGGGCGATCGATTAAGTGGGCCAGATGATTCGACGCGGAAGATCCAATTGGCCGCGATACTCGTCCGCGTCGGTGTCGAGTCGTTTCTAAAGCGAACGCGACGATCTCTCCTTACCGTGGCCAGTAAATCAGCCGATTCCGAGGCTCACAGAGGAGAGTTTATAAATGTATCTCCCACGCCCTCCACTGTCTGGCCGGATTTCTCTCTTTGCCCAGCCTGGTTGCTCCTCGGCTTCCCCTTAGCGATGGGAGTGATCCAATTCTTTCTCACGGTTTTCCAGTTATTCGATAGTCAACTACTTATATGGAAGAATCTCAGCGCACTTTGTGTCTGCAACTGATATTCATTGTTGATAGTTTATTTTTATTTGACTTTCATTATAAAAATGCATCAAATCCGGAGTCTATTCGTCAGTAATCCAAAAAGACTGCCACCTCCATATTTCATATGCAAAACTTCTTGATATTGTAAATAAGATTGAGGATAATCGAGGTTCTACCAAATTGTCAATAAACGAGTAGATATTATAAAAAGTGTGTCGTATTTGTTGTTTTATACATATTCAACACCCCTAGTAACTTCAGGATGCCATCAATGGGTATATCTTAGTGATCGGAATAATCCAACTCTTTCTCATGCTTCTCACTTAATTCGACAATAAAATGCTTATATGAAATGTTTAAGTATTTCACGAGTGTTTCGTACAAACTATGTAAATTGCTAACATATTTAGTACTTTGAGTCGCGAGTATTAAGAATCGATACTAATTGAGAAGGATCATGCCCATCGCTACGTTCTCTCGCTCTCGACTTTCTTCGCCTCGACACGCCGTTGTATTACGTGCGAACGTTTCGGAAGGTTAAATTAATTTGCTTCTTTCCCTCGCTCGTTTCCTCCGTTGTCGTCGACGACACCAGCACGACCAGACTCGTCGGCGTCGTCTCCAACTCGCCTAAACGCTGCGAAAAAATGCCTTTTCGGCCAGGGCAAGAGTTACGGCGCGATAATGCGCCCCGGGAATTTCGCTTGTGGCGCACCGAGAACGATGGAGATTTATCGTTTTAATGCGACTCGCCCACTCCGACCGCGAAAATAGTTGACGAGCATGTTGACGACGCCGAATGAATTTATCGTTCTTTGTACAAGTCTATTCTGCCACTTGTACTGGCCTGCCAAGTGACCGCGAAATTCTCCACGCGTGCTTAACCCCTACTGCCCTGACGGGATACAAGGGTAATTGACAAAAATTTGCCGAAAATAGAGACCTGCTTCTTCTCCAACGATATCGACGTCAAAACACGCCAATGTTAAATGTTTCTATACGTTGAATGGGCATGAAAGATTCTTAACATCAAGCTTTCATTCGTGTTTTTGTATACGATAGTATTTAATTTTTTTGAGGCATGTATGTTTCATTAGATTTTTTCATTCTTTGTCTACATTCATCATAAGTAGACGGCAGATCTGTATCGAAAATAAAAGTTGCCTGTGTTAATTACGAGAAAGGATTGGTACATCAAAATTGACTTTTTTCTGATTGTAGATAATGAACCAGCAACATTAAATTCACCTGAAGTTTCTTCTATTTCGTGCTTCATTTTACGCAAAGCGTTTTCTGACAAAATTTGTACAACCTTTCTATCTTCTCTTCATGTTTAGATTAAACCCTAGGAGTTTGGTCGTTTAAGTTCGGGTCACCCTGTATATCTTTTCCATTAATAAGTCTAATAAGTCAAAATATTGGTCTGGAACGAAAGATGAAATTAAGATATTTATTCACTGATTTATTAAAAAATTATAAATTATTATGATTGATTTTTTAATTCAAACCCTTCACACTCAGAGTCACCACTAAAAATTGCTGTATAAACATTTAAGTATTGTATGAGCTATTATATCAATTTCGTATTAATAAAGTGAAAAACATCTTATAGAATGGAATTATTCTAGGTCGAAAGGAACGTTTCATTTTCGAGTTAAAATAGCTTCGATTGAAAAGGGTTAAAAATTCCACGAACTTTCGTTCCAACCTAATAATATAAAGATGTCCTTAAATTCTTCTAATCATCTATTGTTCTGAGGTTTTAATTTTTTAAAATTTTCATGTATTAATTCCGTTATAAAATCCGTAGTCTAATCATTACACAGTTAAACGAAACGAGGCATTTTGATATTCTGTCATTTCGTGGGTGGCGTCATTATTTTGTTAGCGCGGAATGTCAGCGATATTCGCTGATAAAATCTCGAGAAGATTGACAGCATTTCCGACAATCTAATCAATCAAAATTGAAGTACGATGAGAGAAAACTCTGGTACAAATTCCAACCGGAGATCCTAGAATCTACTCGCGATTGACACTTTGACCGACCTGTCAACCGTATATGGGTGACACTGCCACTTCACCGGTCACCGTATAAGGACGACAGCCTTTTTTCGCCGATTGTGAATGACGTTAATGAGTACCTACAGCGAGACCCGATGACGGCAGTAAAATATTATGAAAGCAATAAACGAGATTTATTAAAATTAAAGTAATTCGAAATGAAAGGTACTTTGCTGGCAACCGGCCGTTCTAAGCAAGGTTATAGTTTGCGTGGGACGTGCTCTCGAAGAGAGTTCATTAATCTCTTTATTTACGTTTGTGATCTTTGCGAGAGATATCGACCGAAAGAACCTTTATTGGAAAATGTATATAGGGGACGATTCTTTGTGGAATAGTAACAGAAATAATATCAACACGTCGTTATATGTTGATGTATGCTTGAAGAGATCACAATGTGGAATGACAGGCCGATTGAAATAAACGCACTTTTGTAGGGACAATACCCAATTGACCCATTGGTGTTGCAATAACTGTTGTAAACTATGACATTCAAGAATGAATTCAAGTAATAAATATTGCATTACGTGTGGTTGTAAAAATTAAACAGCTAGAAATAGATCATCAGGGATCAGCAAGGATGTTATAGTGTTTGCATTATTCATTTGTGTAATAGTAACACAGTAACAAATTTTACAAAGATTTTGTATAAAAAGTTCTTGACAATTTCTTCTTCCGACGTTTATTTTTACACAGTAAAGTTGATCGTTTAACTACCACTTATACATTAAATTAGAGACCTCGACAGGTATCTCAGGATTTTCACAGACTTTTCTTCTGCCTGGTATAATAAAAATTTATTATAATAAGAAATCCCTAATTACAAATTACAAGCTTTTATGAAACTACGAAATGATGACTACTAAGTAGTATGTTAATGAAATGTCGCTTGTTCAGTAACACTAAACGCGTCAGCCAACACGCAAACAGTAATAAAATCGCACATAATCTCGCAAACGTCATTACACAGAAGCTGCTCATCATCTGGTGGTTCGGTAGGAATTACGACATCGTACATACAATAAAAATCGTCAATAACATCCGCAACAAACAGCTCGAAGTAGGTAATATACGCTGGGTACATGGAAGTTCGCGGGACAGCATAAACGCGCTAGAAAACGAAGGAACACATTTCTCCAACGTACCTGTCAACACGGTACAATTTCTTCCACACGAGGAAGAGGCAATTCCGATGGCGGGAATTGTAAACCGGAGCCTAGAACGTGTTATCGTTCTAATCCGCGGCTCGTCGTCGTGGAATTAAAAGCCGGCGGAGTAACGGCGGCGTGAGAGATCCGCTAATAAAATGATAATTGGAAGTATTAAGAGGGTATAATTAGCGGCCGTGTAGTTAGGCTCTCGTTCGCACCGCGCCGCCGGAGATTCACGTGTCGGTGGATGACAACCGGCTCTCTCTCGGGTCCGCGGACGTTCGCAGTCATTTAATGACACTTATGACAGCCAACCGCTGTTCCGAGGGCCCACGCCGGATCGTCCCGGACTTACCGAGGATTAACGAAACTTAGAATGCTCGCGCGATTAACTGCCGCCTCTATTAAATAATTACGGAACACGTATTTGTCGGCTGTCCGAATCGAACGCTCCCCAACGAGTCACTTTCTTGATAGACGTCATATTCTTCGAGTAAGTATAGTTCACGTGGTACGTTTTAATAATAGTTTATTCCTTCGTTACATCTCGCCCCACTCAGCAATAATAGTTCACAATATTCGTGGTAATTGTACGTCGTCATAGATATTATTTTCTCTGTTTTTTCCTTGTTCATCTTCGAAGTGGTGTAAGTGGTAGTGTAAGTTATTAATATTTTTCTGTTAAGTTAATGCAATGTGTTCCTAGTTAAATCATTATGTATAGTTTATGACAAATATATAACAGGTTTGGTACTTTTCAGTATGTATTCGGGAACACTACATAAATTTCCCCTTCCACTGTGATTTATTTCATGGTTACAAAGATTACAATTCCTTCGTCACTCGTAATTTTCTAGAAAAAAAAGGAAAATTTATATTCTCCATTGATTAGGCATCGACAACAAGAAAATCACAATTTATCCCAGTTTAGTAGAAATTAATGCATACGTATTCATTTCATTAAAAATCCTCATCGCGAGTCTAACTTGATAGAATGAAGCAAGGGATCAACAATTCTGAAATACAACAAGTGCCTACCACTGACTGCACAAAAGAACAGCATCGTCGGGATGCTCTCGTACAATATTCGCCATCTTCAAACTCCGATTTATCCCGGGGACGTAGCAGACGAGCGACAAGTCGGAACGCGGGGCAGTGCGATTTCATTAGATCCACGCGGAAATTGAAATTAATTAATACAGCTAAACGGTCCCGAAACGAGATCCGGCGATCGTCATCGAGCAGAACGCTCATTCATCGCGTCCGCGCGGTACAACCGACTTCCTCTGCGGTTTGTTCATTCACCGGAGAAGCATTTTCGCAAGAATGCTTGGATACTGGTTGTAGTATCGCGGGGCCACGCGCCAGAAATACGGAGAACGGTGCTGTTCCATCGTTCTGCTCGACGAAAACGATCGTTTGTCTCGCGGTCGTATTTCGCGAACGCATAACCGTCTTGTCGTCTAACCGGGGAGCAGAAATTTCTTCCGCTACTTGGCTTTAATTGCTGCACCGGCACGCAACGGGACGGATAGGATAGGTCCGCGGCTGGATACTTATACGGATCACGCAACAAGGAGCGACGCTGTTGGCGACGCTCGCGTGAAAATAGACGCCCGATGCCTCGTAGTCGCCACGCCGCGGGCCACGCCACGCTATGCTACGCCAGAGAGCCCCGATCCCCAACGGTTGACTGTTATGAGCAGCTATAATAACAGCCGCGGCTAGCCGCGACGAGGGAACCCTCATTAATGGAACACCCGCGAGACTATGAATCGCCATGGTGAACCTAGTGAACGAGCGACCGTCTGCTGACGGTCTCTTGAACGCGGATGAATGTAACCCTCCCGCTCTATCACTCTTTCTCGCTCTCTCTGCACTGCCGGAAGACTCGTCGCGCTCCTGTTGCAACTCCGATGACAATAATAGACAGGACCGGTGGTCTACGACCGCCGTTCCGACAACCGAACACCGGATCTGCCCGGGCTTCTTTAACCCTCCTACCTATTTCGTTTGAAACCACGCTGAAGGTCCTCCTGGCAATTTTTGACTACTCACAACTCTGATCGAAATGTACCTGGAATCACCGCAATCAAATTCGGTGGTTCAATTTTCTTCCAAGTCGATAGTATTCACTATATGGTAGGCCCTTTAAGAATTTATCCACTTGCCCCAGCGGCGTTTACGTTGATTAAAATAGTGCTGGATATTTTCTTGTAAAATCCTGTACATCCATGTTTTTCAAGTTCAAAATCATCCTCTTTTCTGTTTGCTTCACTAGATCTGAAACACTTTGAGTGTAAGGTAGCTGTACGGTATAACATATTGTCGCATTCAAATTTTTAATCCTAATTAATTGTGCGACCACAATTTCGCAACAATTTCATGTTTGTATGGATAAGTAATTAATATAAACTGATGTAACTTCTTGGAGACTTTGGTAAACTCTTATCGTTTCAATGAAATACTAATTTTTATTTACCAATTCGATAAAAATGATCATTACATACATAAGATGTATTATTACATAAATAATATATCATATTAATTGAATTATTGCATTTTTAAAATCTCCTTAAAGTTTTGTGTTAATTTTCTTTTTCCATTTAGCAAAATGTTCTTATTTTCGTCTAAGCAAAGTGTCATTGAAAATTAATGTTAGTTAACTTTCAAACTACTAAAGGAGAAAGAAACTTTTCTCGAATCTATTACTTATAAAATGTTTTATTGTTTTTACGTTCCTGAATATTATGATAAAAAATGATTGCAATTGTCGAGATAAGAATAAATATGGAAATATAAATATAAATTGCTTTTTGTGATGCAAATAATAGGGCGCACTATTATACAACTGTATTTTAACAGTGTAGGTCGCCGTCCATTGTTCGCCTTGAACCTGCAATTGATAGCTCAATGAAGTTGTTAAGATGATACAATTAACGTCTTCAAAAGAAGTTTATTTAAATTTATACAGTACGTCGCAAAAAGCGTTCGTGAAATTTATGACGCTCTTAATGGTCGTAAACGTCAGAGGCCATTCAACGGGTTACGTTCTGGAAACCTGAGAGCTTAAAAAATGGTAGCAATTGCGGCGCAGTATTGAGCATTTAGCATCATCTAAAATTATAACGTTTCGCTGTGCAACACTGCAACAAAAGGTAATCCCACCCTAAAATTTCAGAAAGTATTGTCCCAATGTGGAACACGTTTTATAACACACGAAATACATATAGTTTCCAAAGCTTCTGAAATAAGAATATGAAGATATATATTTTTAAATTAGTATTCCCTTTTTAATGCTTGGTCGAACAATCATATCATATACATATTTTCCTAATTTAATCCAAACTGGAAAGATTCTCAATGAAAATAAGAATCCAATTTGATTCACAATTTTGAAAACAATATATGACTTGACAAAAAGAAAAAAAATAGTTAAGTCGGGGAACGAAATATTTGAACATCGGAAAAACGGTAAGAATGAAATTATGCGCTTGTCGTTATCTTTGAAAAGGAACAACAAACTAATTGTCAGGGAACTTTCAGCCTTTGGCATTTGAACTTGAAAAATGGCACTTACAGTTTTTTTTTAAATACCAGCCTTCAATTATCTGTGTTACATAAGTGGCTTGAAGTACAAATAAATAAAACTGGTGCAAGCTCCAAAGAGTAACATCGGCCAGAAAAGATCTAAATTGTATTCTTGCTGGTGTAACAACCCTTCCCGATATTTCGATTAATTAAAGTTCGCTCAGAAATAGGTGAACCGACGAATCGAAGTGAACACAGCTCGTTAGAGATTCTCTGTTCCCGCGCGATTTCGTCCATGTTTCCGCGGACTGCTGATGATTTACGCGTATTCTTTACCGCGGCCGGGATGAGAAACGGTCGGGCCACATCGTTAGTTACTTTTGTCCGTAAACATCGGTATATAAAATTCGGGCCGCGGCGGGCCGTTCTCTGTGCGGCGACACGTAGAGAACGGAACGGTTTCGTTTCGTTCGTTTTCAGCGGTTTGATTTATGGCCGTCTTACGTGCACTCGTAAACGTTATATTGGTTTCCACAGTAGCGACGCTCCCCGCGCAACACGGAGAACCAATTAACTTCGCATCAGCCGCGATAAAAAGCGACGTGGCCCGCTAGGGGAAAAGGGCCGAGGCTTATACAGGGTGTCCGATTACGTTTCGCAGGTATTTCAACGGCTGTGATACTAAGTAGAGCGAGAATCGAGGGTGACGAATTGCAGTTTTCAAATTATCTACTCTTTGAGTAGGCAACGACGCATTGGTCCATTCAGATTTATAGGAGACTCATAAACTCGAACGAGATTTCTATAAAAAATTTTTATCTTAAATTAAATTTACACATTTCTTTATTCTAGCACGTATAATAAAAATCACAGAAAATTTATGAGGCAACACGAACAACTTTTCAAGCCCAGTAGATTTAATATTAAATGAGCTGCGCAACATTGGATTGAAAATGATTGCGCACATTATAGTGAAAATCGCACAGAACTCAACTAGATTACATGTATATCATGTCGTTTTTATTCAGGCACCGATCATAGTAAAAATTGTACGAAATAAAATTTATACAAATCCTGCCGTGTATTAAACGAGCTACGAACATCGAAAGCAGGAACAATCCCCAGTTTTCCGGCCTGTGTTCGTCGAGATGGTTGTATTGCTGGATCATATACAGAAGCGATCGCTAAAAGTTATTTCATCGACTCATTTTGCCAACACTTAGACGCTCGCGATTCGAGGCGAGGGCGTGCTGACGTGGGACGCCATGACGCTGAGTGCGTTCCAAAAATACGACCGCACTTTGGCACAGCACACTGCGCCCGGTGAGTTTAGCGGTTGTTTACATCGATAAAAAAGCTGTTGCGAGTGCCATTCCGGGCCATTAGTGACCTTCCACGCTACCCTCGCCACGGTGGAAGTGTCTTTCGACGAATGGAAAACGCGGACCTCGACCCTTTTGCAATTCCTTTCGCGTTGATTGGTAACGAGTTATCGAATTAAAGGTTTTATACTTCGTTTAATGCCGTACTCCGGAACGGTAATTTCTGTTCCAAACAATTCTTTACTGACTGTGCGATATTTATACCGCGGACTTTACACACCTACAGCGTCTCTAGTTGCTTAACATTCGGTATCGTAAATGATTTCTGAAAGAATTTTAATGGAGTTAAACTGTTGGACAACTCCAGGCATTGGAAAAAATTGATATATTTGTATTTCTCTTGAAGTATCGTCTTTTTAAAATTAGTTCGAATTTCTATTATATTCTCAAAAGTAGAAAGACTGCCATGATACAGCCATAGTCTGTGTCTAATTGAGATTTCTACTTCCAAGAGAATCTAATATTATTAATCATACAATCAATTCTTTAGAAAAGTGTTGGACTTTTCGCTACATATTCAAATAAACATCTATAATTAATAGCACTTGTGAAACGCATCGGAGAAATGCAACCAATCACATTTAAAGTAGAAGTCTAACGCATACTGACCCATTGGCTGCTGAGTATAATTACTCATAATATCATATCATAAAACGTAATTAGATCGCGGATCTCTATGCAAATTTAGATCTCCCGAGGCTTCTTTTTGCTAACATAAACTCTGCAGTATAGTCATTACTCGTTACGTCACGGTACACGTGTGACCACCTCAAATTCAGAAATTATGTATTCCCAACACATAAAGAATATTAACGAAAAAAGGTCAAGTTTAGCTCAGTACAGTATTTTTAGTGTAGCATTCGTAACATTTAGTGTAGTCGACGTACGATTATATCTTATCTAATACATTACTTCTAATTTATTCTTGTTGAACCTGACAGAATTTCTTGAATGGCCATTTTTCTAGGCATTCACGTTTTTTATGTCTTCTTGTATAATTCTAGTGTCATTTTTCTTGGATAGCACGATAAATTCTTAATTTTATTCATTGGTCTTATGCTTTGTACTTTGTTATTTTGTTGTCGTTTAAGGTTTTACCATTTCATTACCATTTCTCTTAAACGGTAACAAAACAAATTTTTAATTTTGCTTTGACGTTTACATGGCTTATTAAACGAGGTTCTCAGAACCGAATAAAAACATGTTTGTCTCGAGGAAAATATTTGGAGTAAGAGAGCGACTTGTGCGAACGTAACGTCGTTTAATTGACGACTCTTTCGCAACCGTGTTTCGTGGAACCGTGAATATGTACGACTCGCCGTTTCCATTCATTAGCGGCGTTCACGCGGGAAGATTAGATGACGCGTGGAGCATAATAACAATAACATATTTCAGGCAGTCCGGTGGCCGGCGTGCCAAGGGAAGATATTTGTTTGCGCGCTTATGCGCACCGCGGAGTGACGTTTAGTGGGTGTTTTCGGTTTCCGTTTGTCTTGAAACGAGGTGTTAATTCGCGCGCGCGAAAACTATGTGCCGTCGACGCTTCTGAATTATTATCGTCGGTCCTGTCGCCGCCTCTAATAATCCTAAAGAGCAAGCCATGATTCCGCTGCCATTTTTTGGCCATTTTGTCCACGGATCGTGGATTACGCGGACTTAGTCTTCTTCAAATGTTTAATAATAACAAAGTATTCTGTAACTTATTACGAACTGGAAACTGCAATTAATCCAGATAATTTTAGATCGAGAAAAATAATATAAGGTTTCGTCTATATCTTGTACTTTATATGTCATTTAGTTACAATTTCACGTTAAAATAGTATATGGTCCCACAGAAATCTTTTGAATTTACTGTCCTCTATAAGTAGATTTTAGTGATCAGATGAAGTATAAATTTTAAACATTATGTATTTCGCAAATTTACCTGTTAAACTTACCTCATATGTTCGCCTAGCGAAAATTGAATATCAATCCAAATGAACTAACAATCAGAATGAGGTCTTCTTGCAAAATAAAATTCTATTGGTTTTATTTTTGATAAGGTGAAGTAACAATTTATGATAGTACTTTAATATTGAACTGTAACCAATACTAAATGTACATACTTTGTTGTAACAGAGTGTGCGACTCGAAAACTCTATAGGTGCAATTAAGATTAATGTTCTGAAAATGAAATTATATCAAGATTAATTGCGTCCAGATATGTGTGACAGATGATCGGTCGCGACCTTTGAAGAATTAAGTATTCCTGAAACAGCTATCCTGTATTCAAGCAATTATCGTTGGCATTTAAGTCATCAATGCTGGATCGACGATCACCGCGCGTCATTATAAACTCATTAAACGTGTCGATTTCGTGCCGCGGTTTAATTGCGGTCAACGAATGTACGTTGGATTCACGTCCATCGTTGTCCCGTCGTCCATCGCCGCGGCTTCGCCTGGACTTCTTTAACAATCGTTGGGGCCGAGAATCGTTTTCGAAGCAGTTCTTTATAGCCGGTTAAAAGGACAAAGTGTGCCATTTCGTACACCTCCCCGCTTTTATAACGTTCCAGACTTGCCGGCCAATTTGTGACCGGACACAGTAATCGAGTTAAAACGCCGTTTGCCGTAAAACAGCGCGTTTCTAGTTTTTGTGCCGGGTTGGCAAATCTTCTTTTAAGTGTTACCCATAATTCATCCATAGTCAGATGACCGGGTAGAAAAACGCCGGGGCTGGAACACTGTTCCATTTAGGGATGCTGCTTATTTATGGGCCCGCCGCGTCGGACGGGAATAGCTACTTGGAGACAAGTCGACTTCGATAGAACCTATTAATTCATTATAACCGGCTGGTTCGCACGAAATTATCGACCGTCAATCCGATCATAAATTTAACGGTCTGTCACTCGCCTGACAAAATAACGTTCGGGTCACACACGGTAATTCAAAAAATTTTCAATAAATCGATCTTCGTGTTGATTTAATCACTGTATTATTTCTGCATCGTTTCTATATTATTTCCTGCACCTCTACAGAAAAATCATACTATTGTTATTTAAGAGTGAACAAAACATAGAAAAACTTTTTTTATATATAAAATATTTTGAAAGTATTGTTGCAGAATAAGGTAGAAATACTGGCTTCAGCATTCGACCTTAAAACTTGCTTCTCTCGAAACGATGTTTGCAAAAATCGTTACTGGAAATAACATTTATCCACCGAAAAAGCAAAAAATATTTATTCATATTTTTCTTATTGCGCACGGATATTACACAAAATTGTATACTATCAGTTTAAAAAGTTTCCCTTCAAGATAGAATCACTTTTCTAGAATTGAACCCGACTGAATTTTGAGGAAATCATTTGCACGTATCGTCACTGTCCTCTATAATTCCGACCAATTATAATTTTCTAAAAGAAAAAAATTGTTTCCCTTTCACCTGATATAGACCTCTCACATCTGAGAAAGCTAAACTCCTTTGAGTTTACTTTGAAAATGTAATTCTGTTTCGAATAGCGCGCGAGTACTGATTCAAGCCGCCGTATATGGAACCGTTTTATGACGCGTCGGGTTCTAAAATTTCATCTTTAGGACTCCTCGCGGGCTGTTCTATTCCACCAGCCGTTATTGCGACCGGGTCCCGATAAATCTTCGGCGTTCACAATTGGCCGAGGCTAGTTAATTACGTCTCCGTCCACGCGGATCAATTTTTCCGCCGCGGCGGTGTTTGACTCTCGATATGGTCGCGGAACGAGAGCGAGACGTCTCGCGCGGCTGAACACATCTGCCATGTGGGTGTTGCCAGTAAATCTTGTGTGTGCGATATGTCGCATGCCTGTGTCACACGTTCTCCGTTCACAATGGGACTGACAGTACGCCGGCAGGCGTGGGTTCGTTCGCGTGTGTTACAAGAGCGTGGCAAGACGAGCTTAATGCGGCCAACGACAGGCACACCCTAAAATCGAGAAATGCGACTCTCGCGACGGGGTATCGCGCGTTGACAAAGTACGAACTGCAGAATGCCACCTCGGTGATGTGGAAAAGAACCACGGACAAATGTTCCGCGACGTTGCTTTCACGTTTTCGTGGCTCGTGTAACACGTCCGGCCGAATATTAATATATTTTTCCGTCTTCTTCTATCTCGAACGACCCGGCCGCCGTGTACTAATTTACACGCCGCGGCCCGCCTTAATTAACTCCTCCGCTGATCTGACAGATACATGCTAACGTCTTTGTATAAGTATGAAACAAAATTATATTCAATATATTCGAAACTATACAACCCCACAAGCATTGCGCATTAGGGGGTGCGGGGCGAGTCGGATAATGATCGAGTACGATTGGATTTCGGGTCCCGAAACTTTGCAATATTCGGGTATTCGAAGTTAAAGTTGTATTTATATAAGTATATATAATGCTGTTTTATGATTTTTCAGTTGGATCTTTTATGTTTACTGGCAGATTCAGCATGATTTATGTATCCTTAGTGTATCTAAAACTAAATAAAATAGTTTTACTTGGTATCGAATGAATTGAAACATTCGACGTGATTCAAATATTCCGACCGCCATTTCTATGAAAGATTAGTTCCGCGTACTTGTGTCTGTCAAAGAGAACCAATGTAACCAATGTAAAAAAAAAAGTTGAATTAACTGTACGCAAACGGGTTATTCAAATGATAAAACGCAGCGTAACAGGGCCCCATCTCTCATTGCATATTTGCCACATTTCACGCGGGAGGATAGTCAGACATTACAATAACAACGATGACTGTTTCGGAAACAAGGGTAGCGAGCGTGTTGTCCAGAAAATGAAGACGTCAAAGTGCGAGACGAAAACTGTTTTCCTCGAGTCGTAAAGGACTGGGTTGAAAAAGCTGTTGAGTGAGGCACAATGGCGTTGCAAAGAGAGTCGAGAATACGAACAAAGGGACGTTGCATTATTAACGTTGGAAATTAATCTCGAAATCTATGTCGGTGCTCGAGTAATCCGTTCGGTTGAATGGCGATATTAATGTGCCGGGTGGATGTGGTGAAACGTCGTCTGAGAACGGGGCTCTGCTGGCTTAACGAGCATTAAAAATACGGAAACGTTCTTTTTCTCGGCCCCCTGAAAGTCCGTCTCTGTCTCTCCTCGTCGCACGGTGTCACTATCCTAAGACCTCGGGAATCCGCCCCGGCGTGAAAGTCAGACTAAACACTTTATCCCCGGGCTGGCCTGCTGGCAAAAAGACACAGTGTCACTCGCATTTTCGTGGATGCGTGCGAACAATATCGCGGCGGGGTATAAAACGGAAGAGCGAGACGGCTTGGACGGGGAGGAGAAACGGGCCAACGAAACGGAGACGGGAGTCGTCTGGGTCCTTAAAGGCTCCGGAGACAACAGATGTTCCCCTTTTTTCGGACGGTCTGCGCATGCCAAGCGAAAAAATTCTTCCTCTCACGACGCTGTCAAAATCGAACGAGGAGGTCTTATTTATTAGGGCCCTGTCGACTCGCGCGCGCACAAGCGAGCGAGCGCGAGCGCACAGTCTCTTTTGCTCTCTTTTCGCACGTTCGGGCTCCTTCCAACCCGGCAACGGGATATCGATATTATCCTCTCGTTTGCGTGTTATAAAATTCTCCTTTAATGAACTCGTCCCCGCGAACTTATTTTTAGTACGTTCCCCGGGCCACCGAGTTCTCGTTATGTGTCCCTCATTTCCCGGAGAGAGACGCCTGTGCGCACCTCGTCGTGTGTTCATTTGCCACGGCTTCTTAAGCGTTTTCTTCTTCTTCGTCTTCTTCTCTCCTCTCCTCCGCGTTCTTTATTACGTAAGATTATAATTACGAGCGTTTACAAATTTAATTTTATAGTAATGGGAATGGTATTAATCATCGTGAACCGGCCGAATGCTACGCCGAAATAAATTGGATCGTCGAATTAATTTTTTACTGCCGGCTTTAATTTAATCCGGCGCACGGCGACTTTGTTACCGATCGTCCAGTCGCGTTTCAACGGAAAATGCAAACGTTTTGCAAGAGCTTTTGGGTCGTACGTTTTCGTAAAACGACTATCGTTAACAGCAATGATGTCATGATTAAACCGTGATTCGTTATCGAGTTATATCGTATTAACTGTAGAACATAGAAGAAACCAGACAGGAGTTTATTTTTACTCTTTTTTAGTACTTTTAGTAAATTTTAGGAAACGTGTTGACATTCTTAAATTTCTTTTAGTTTTTCTCACATCTTTCCAAAATCCAACGTCTAGCCATTATTTTTATCTAGAAAGCAGGACTATAATAAAAAAAGTATTATTTTAGTTTCATGTCCCATATGTTAAATATACATACATTACCTATCATGAAAATCATTTCAAACTAATTCTTCAATCTCGGAGAATGTCAAAAATCAGGATTTATTACTAAACGACGGCGAGCAATCAACAGAACTAATCTTTAATATTCTCCAAAAAACTACGAAAGTACATCTATAAAAGGATTTGACTGAATTTATGCTCAGAATACTTGCGAGTAAATGAATTTGTTCCATCAGTTTTAGAATCGAGATATGTGGTGTACGAATCAACTCTTGGCACTTTCTTCTATGTCTTGTCCACTTACAAACAACCAAGATTACAGTCCAGTCTCAAAAATAGTGATCATAATATTCTATGCATTTGCTGCACATTATGATTGACTGGTAGATTCAGTAACAAATTTGAGTCTAAAACAGAGTTACAATCCACTAATTGGGCTATGAATTAATTTACACATTTTTCCATTTTATGATTACGATAAGTGTAGTTTATTGTGTAATGAAGGTCACCTTCGAAGTCTTTTCGCATGGCACTTTCTTCCATGTCTAGTCCATTTACAAACAACCAAGATTACAGTCCAGTCTCAAAAATAGTGATCATAATATTCTATGCATTTGCTGCACATTACGATTGACTGGTAGATTCAGTAACAAATTTTAATCTAAAACAGAGTTACAATCTACTAATTGGGCTATGAATTAATTTATACATTTTTCCATTTTATGATTACGATAAGTGTAGTTCATTGTGTAATGAAGGTCACCTTCGAATTCTTTTCGCGAGCGATTCGCAGATCGACTGGACGCGAGCTTGGCTCGCTGCTCGCGGTCTAAGTTTGCCACAAAGCCGGGCAACTCTGATATATTAGTTTCGTGCGTGGTTATATAACCGCGAAGAGTTGTTCGCCATCGCATACCCCACGTCAGGCCCGTCGCTGTAGATGAAATGTCGTTGTAGTCATCTTCGTTGCGGAGTCATCCTTGCCGAGCGTGTGCCCGCGTTCTGTCGTCATCCCGTCTCACGCGAACGACATCACGAGCCATCGTTGCTCTAAACACGTCGTTTTCCGATCTTCAGGAAACTTTATGCATTCATACTTGAGCTGTTAAACCGTGTACAAACTTGCAGACAAATTTTCGCGTTGATCGTTACGTGACGGCAACATGTAACAATGTTGAATCTGTTTCTTTACAATCTTTTTTTTTTAACAAGAAGAACAGGAGCTTCGAGGGGCGGTGGTGAGGGCCCTTTCTTCGATTCACTCACCACCGCCATATTCTCGAGTGCGCCACTCATGTTCTTGACATTATGCTCCTTTACAATCTATAAGTCTTATAAAGTTCTAATGAAAATATATAGTCTTATTTAAAGAAAACTTCGATGACCTTGAAATCTTGAAAAAGTTAAAACCTACTAAGTATCGTTCTATTAGTTTCAAAATGACTTTCTAACTACAATTGTCATCAAACTCCGTTTTTACATAGTCATGACTATAGACTGCGGAAGTTTATGTAAAATACAAATTTTCTACCTGAATTGCAACAAACCGGAGTGAAATAGAACGTCACATACTTCTGTGTTATCTTTAATAGGCTGGAAGAAGTACAATAATATTTTTATTATTATAATATTGTAATTTTTAAATTATTCTGATGTCCTTTATATTTTCAATCATAAAATCCGCAGTCTAATCATTACAAAAATGAATAGACACGATTTCTAAAGCATGAATCTCCTGTTTCTCGAAATTGATGCAAACAATATTTATTTTTCCACAAACATCCGCGGTTTAACAATTGCAATCCGTGTACGGTTATTGCGGAATACCGTGACTATCAATTTTGCAAACACAATCCACTCACAAGAGCAACATTTCCATTACATCCAGCAGTCGTATAACATTCATTCAATACCAGATGCTCACCTGTCGACAAGCAACTGGTTCGGGGCGTTCGCCATCAAGCTTTTATGGGATTTCAATTGGCATATTCGCTGATCCGAAGCCACGCTTATTCGCTGACTGGCCGTTAGGATTTCCGAGAAATCGGCTTGAAGAATCGGGCGCAGAAATCGTCAGAGATTTTTATCGCGAGCGGATAAAAGAAGAGTGTGGCTGCGGCGGCGGGGTTCCACGGCGAAGGGCTCGCATAGTAGGACGATCTGTGGGTTATAGTTTCCATGTAAATTGGTGGCCAAGAAGGAGAAGTAGGAGGAGGAGGTGGTGGATGCAGAAGAAGAAGAAGAAGAAGAAGGAGAAGATGGCCCGCGTCTGGCCTGCAGCGGTCTTTTACGCCGTGAAACGATCATCGGCGTATGGTCGCTCGTAAAATTGTCAATGATGATGATTACGGTCCAATTACCAGTTCGCGTATCGCCGCACCAAAGAAAAAACGGCTAGGTGGGGGCTGGAGTAACGGGAGAGAAAAATAACTTTTCTCGCGCATCCCCCGCGGCTGGGCCCACCGCTAAACGATAATCGTCGCAATTTAGTAATCGAAAATTCCAAATAAATTTACTTCCCGTTACCAATTAACGACGCGACGCATATTACTTGCAGATTGTTACATTGTCCTCGATACATAATGCTCGAGATATCACCGGGCTGCCTTGGTCGAGCCTGAAATCGCTCGACGAGTCATCGGAACCATCAGCTGGCACTCTCTACTTCGTGGTTGTGGTCAAACTCAAATTGCAAGGCATATAACCGCAGATATCTTCCATGCAACACTATTTCACTCGAATACATATTACTTTGACAATTGGAGAAATCTCCACCTAAAACACTACACGATTTGTACACTGGCTAACAATCGAAGTGTTAGAAGCACTGAGACTCTTTATAATTTTGGACATTATTAATATGATATGTTTAACCTAGTCTCTACTTGCTGCAAAAATTAAGCTATATGTCTTAAACTAGAAAAACGTTTCCACAGTTTAGTATGGTACTAGGCGAAAGTTTGCCAAAGAAACACCTCAAACAATTACAAAGGGTCAATGTCCGCAGTTTCTGAATATTTGGACAACTCACTTGAAACAAGAACAGTTGGTGTTTAAATCTATAATGGTTTCATGCAAAAGAAAATTGTCCCATCCGCGTGGAGACAGTGCCCAACCGAAAGAAATCCTGGTTTACAATACAACTGTGAAGCCTAATTTGGAGTGGAGCCGGACTATTCGATTCTCCTCCGAGCAAACACAAGCATGTAATCACGACGTCGGTATCGAGAGCACCCGGTCGTGAGTGGTTGCCCGTGGGCTCCATTGTTTGCTGCTCTATTTTCCGTTCGCGCGATCTCGTTGCCGGTCGCCTGTAAGGATATTGGAGTCCTGGCGATGCGTATCGGATCTCGAGCAGAAATGGATTGCTCTTAACAGAGAAAGCGAGAGAGATAGAGAAAGAGAATGAGAGAGACAAGTTGAGAGGTGGTGTTCGTCCGATAAGCGAGCCTGTTCGTAAATAAAACGGAGCCAATAGGTGGCCGTGGATGATCCGGAACATGAGGTCGATGAGTAGAGGCGGCTCGTTGTCTTCTTCCGTTGTTCAGTATCTGGCTGAGTGATCTACAACTGTCTGCGAGGTCCCCGGCGTGTTCCTTTGTCCGTTGTTATGGTGGGTGGCCGGCCAAGATGAATGAACAATAGTACACGTGTACTAATCATGCCAAACTGTCATGTCGCTTGCAGAGGAACAACGGTGCGCGAGCTCTCGCGCTCTACTCGCTAGCTAGCTAGCTACCTCCTACTATAGTTACACTGGGGAACACGTGGCGCGCGAGCTGCGACCGCGTTGTTTCGCCGGTTGATCTAATCTGGCGAGGACGATGATGGATCGCGCTTTTTCACGAGGATAATGGACTCGTTCCGAAGTGCCGGCCGAGCACCGGTACTTCGCGTTAACCATCGCTACAGGGACGCCACTCTGGAACCGTTTCCACGGGAAAAACGCGACAGTGATACGATCCCGCGGCAGATACCGGTGATAATAGAAAACGCGGCGTGTGGTCCGGGCTAGTCTATCTAGCCGGACTCTATTCTAGCAGCCTTCTTCTGCGGCGAGTTCGAAATACTGAACTCGAGTCTACGAGATCTATGTAGACAATGGTCAGTTGCCAGATTGTTGGCTGGGTACAATGATATTAATCCTGTTTCATTAGACGCTATTCCCTCATTTTCGGTGACAAACTTTTCCACACTTCCTCCACGGCGCGGCCACGTGACTAATCCGGTACTGACAGAGAGAATGAATGTCTCCTGTCTGGTAATACTGGGTCCACTACTGTATTTGTATCGGGCTCAATAAAGTTGATCTCTAAGAAGTAGGTTCAAAGATATCTAAATGAAAATTGGTGTATAAGAATTTGAATGAACGTAGTCGTATCAAGCATGAAACTATCGGAAGAATCTACCGTGGTTAATTAGTACAATTAACCACATTTCATTCCGGAAACCGTTCCCGCCAGTCTTCTCCTCCGTTGACATCCCAGTGCTCGGCGCGTTATCTATGACACAGTTAGCACTCCCCATAAATCACGAACCAGCAAAAAGAGGATCTAGCGTCGCGCGGAGCAAGTACAGCGTCTGGGAGAGAAAAAATCAGCGGATAGAGGCACGGATCGCGATTGGCTCTGCTCTCGCGATAAGGCATGGCTTGGGCAAGAATGTATCAGGACGGGACGCTGCGCAGGGTGTCACAGACGGGGCAGATCGAATCAGAAGGTGGAGCAAACGATGCGGAGGGACGTCGAGTCGCGTTCCGTTGTTTCGGTCTGAAATAGCACGACAGTTTGGCATGACGGTTACACGTGTACTATTGTTCGTTCAATCCGTGGCCACCCACCTTAGACGTGTGGTACACGCATCGGAGGAAGCAGAAAGATCGAGTAGATCCGAGAGAAAGCCAGACAGATATGAAATAAACGGAGACAAGGCGATCCCTCTGCGCACTCCGAGATCCACGGAACGGAGAGCCGCGTGTATTATCGTCGCTATTATTACGCCTTCGCCACCCCCGACACCGTCTTGACGGACAGTACGACAGACAGGTTTCTGCCTCCTATCCTTTCCCTTTCTCTCCGTCTCTTTTACTCTTGGCTTCGTCTCGCTAGTTGGCCGTCACTTTTCCCTTTCGTTTTTCCCAAGTCTATGTCGACTTTTTCTCGTTACCCGGAGATGGAAACTCTGCTCGCGTTCTCGTGACACTCCGCGATTATTAATAAGGCCCTGCCTCTAGACTGCGAGCAGTATATTGTATTTATATGTACGCTTATGACTACACAGTGGTCAATTTTCTAAAATTTCTTGTTACCCTCGATGTTCATAATGGTGACTCTTTACAACTTATTGTAGCTTCAAATTGTTCATTAGAATTTAAAAAAGCATTCGTAATATATTTATGAATCTTCTCATTCAAACTACAATTTTACCTGCCGGTGATTATCAAATAATTTTTCAGATATAACATAAGTAAATTAGATTTTGTTGGAACAATTTTCATTCAAACTATTTTTGGTATAAGAAAAATAACAACGAACTCAAAGTAATTTAATTAATAATACTAATATATTTATTAGAAGATTACGGTAAAAATTAATTTCTGTATCTGATTTTATATAGAGAACATATGAGTAGGCGTGATTGAGAATAGTAAAAACACTAGAAGAATTTCGAAATACTGTTACATTATTTTTCATCTATTTAAATATATGAAGAAAGAGAGAGAAAATACACAACCTCGTCCAGTTTGCTGCAATTCGGGTAGAAAGTTTTAATTTTGCATAAAGATTCGCTAAAGAAATTTTATTACAAAGTTTTCCGTGTTTTGGAAAGGAAAAAATTCACGCATCTTGTTGCCAGTCATTAAAAATTCCATTCAGAGTGTAATTTGACATGAAAAGCGGCGCGCGGTATATTTAGAGTGGTTTCGAAGGAAGTGTTCCAAAGTTATTTGGCAATGGCATAAATGACAACCGGGTGGATGTCGAGAGAGAGATAGAGTGGATATAAATGACGTATTATTTCGTCACGCATGCATTGTTGAATCTGCACGTGAAATATAATTTGAAGGGATCGCTCGGTGTGACGCTCGCCCGGCGAACAGAGACGCCTCTTTTGTCCGAGGCTATTCGTCGACGAGGGCGTCGAGATGCTGGCGGACAGTTACAGGAAACATAGTTGTCATGAGACGTGCTCTTTTGTGAAATACAAAGTGATATTAATCGCCGTATGTTTGACGAACAATTCTATTCCGGGCGCTGGTCTTCCTGGTTGGCCGCCTGTCCCTCGGCTTGGAAAGATATATCGGGTTCATTTTCCGAATTTATTGCTGACCAGCTTCGTCGCGATACAACAAGGCCGTGGATGGATCTAAACGATCCTCTATATCGCGAATATTTTTGCTACTTTCAAAATTCATTTTTTTTATGATCTCCATCAATTTTAAGAAACAGCAGCTGAATAGAAATTTCTCCCCTTATTCAACAATATCAATAAATTGGTGATAATACTTTTAATATTTTTAAACTTCACCTACTCATTTTTGGTAGAAATTCATCGAATCCGCAGTCTAATTACTAGTTACATAATTATTATGTCATATCTAGTGGTCTCAAATTAAAAAAAAACAATTACAATTAAACAAATAGAAGTGAGAATAATATATGTATTATAGAGTTTATCATTACTACACAAACAATTATAAATAATGTCAAGTAATGTTACACTTTGAGACAGTAATACTTTTCTACATTAACCCTTCGTGAACGAACGTCGAGATACTGACGATTTCAGGACACTACATATATGAAATTCGTGAAAATTATGAACATGAAATTTAATTATGCACATCATAGAGGATAAATATTATCCACTTTCCCGATTATTTAAGAGTCTACTTTTCTAAAGAAAACATTCTGAGTACTTTAAAATATCCTCGTCCGTAAAGTAATAAAGGAATCTCAACCTTGGATGTCTCAGTCTTTTTTATTCATTTAAAAATACTTGAAATTGCGTGTTCTCATCGACTTGACCAACACGCGACGTTTACAATCCACGCATAAAGCAAAAATCCACTGGCACATGTTACAACGTAAAGAATGAATGTTCCACCCTCGTAACTACGGTTGCGGGTTTGCTACCGCTCGAGGAACTTCCTGAACATTTCTCCAGCCTGCGAACTTTCATTTTTCCCAGCCACGCACTATTCTTCTTGCTGTTCTTCTTCAGGCTAGCGCAACACTCCTCGGGGAATCGCTTTAGTCGCATTCCTCTGGCAAGAGACGTTAAGCGTAATTCCGCGAGGCTTCTGCCTCTGACGCCTGCTACGAGCGAACGGCAGCGTCGATGACGGCGTTATTGCCACCCTGCACGCCGCAGCTTAACGCGATCGCTGACTGAGACCAGCCGTTATCTGAGAATAGGCTTGGGGCGGAGAGGCCGCGGTAAAATTGGTTGGAAATTATGTGTACCCGCATTCGCGTATTCGTTTTTCGAACCCCGCGCCCTGGTTGGCGCCGCCGTTGCCGCATAAGTACTTTATCGTTCCTCGTTTAAGTCGGTATTTCGCGTGTATTGTTTCCTAGAGGATTCGCAACGAATTTTGCCCTCTTTTTCTCGTGGATCTCTCAACAGTTTCTTCCAGAGAGCGATTAGTTGTAATTGTCAATGTTAATCGGTATCATTCGCGGTGCAGCTGTACATTAACACCTTGTGAATTGCGAGGGTAATTATGCCCTGCTTTGTTGTCAGTAACTTCTTAGCAGATTCAGAAAGACGGTGGCAGCTGTATATTTGCTATTAAAATAGAGTAGGCTTATACTGACTATAGAAACTTGGATACTGTCTGAGTGGACGTCACAAGGATTTCGGTGTTAGGTTTACCATCGAACTAGCAAAATTTGAGAACATTATTATGTTATAAATATTCCATGTACATATTAAACCTTCGCTGCATAGTGTATCATATCTGATACAGTTAAGAAATCTGGTATACAGTGAACTAATAATGTGTTTTCTCGCTACGTTTATTTTTCTGAAAAGTGGTTTTAATTCTTTTCAATATTTTTCTCTTAAATAAAACACAAAACTAACCTTCTTTCATTTTTTTCATCCCAATTACAAAAATCATGCAGTGTTTACTTGTTCATTGTCTACGAGCCAGTTCAAGCCAATTTGTGGGAATACTCACAACTCTGCTTGTTTACATGGATTATGATCTGCACAGAAGTCATATTTATATATGTACATAATATATATTATATATAGTATATACAGCTATTCTCAAATACCAGATAGTAAGCAACATATTCAATGGACGGGTATTGTACAAACGTAACAATCTGGTTTCGTGTAACATTTTTAAGAAATAATGAATACATAATACATTTTTAAATACTAATTTGAGTCACACGCAGATCCTGAGGCGTTAATGAAAATCTCTTTCGTCTACAGTTTTGAACAACCTCTAATAAAAATGTCCTTTTTTTTACCTCCTGCATAAAACCGCATACGTATTTCTAAAAAACAAACTGGCATAAACTGCAGTATCCCCCGCTGGTTCACGGTGCCTCACTCGCGGTCCGCGTCCAATCGTAACCGTCAACCCCCTATTTCCCAGTTGGCTCTGTCGCAAAAAGGGAAAAGGAGAAAGCTGAATGATCAATCAAAAGAATCATTCCAGAAGAATGAGTTCGACTCGGTAGTCCTTCGAGGGGATCGCAGGAACGCGTTGGACGGGGGCCAAAGGGAGGGGGTGGGGGTCGAGGGGCCCGCGACGGTATGGGACGTTCGCTTGAAATAGTAGCTTTGGAATTATGTATCAGCCATGCTTGTGACCGTGGTTGCGTTAGTGATGGGAGTGACCCAATTCTTTCTCATGATTTTCAAGTTAATCGGTAATCAAATACACCCCTGCTCAAAACTCATAGGACGCCCTTTAACACAAAGTTTACGGGGTCTAGAAATAACTATTTCACATTATTTTATAAACATAACAGGAATGTGTCTAACCAATTTTTTGGTCATTTTTCTAACAGTATATACCCCCAGAAATAAATTTGGTAAATCATTCCTCAGGGAAGCATCATCACAACTCCAATAATTGCAAATTAAGAATATTAGAACCCGTCGTTTTTACGGGTCCCGGAAACCGAGTTTTAAAAACGAATAAGTTTTCTAACATTACACCAAATGATCTTTACTTGTTTTAGCATATACTAGATGCATTCATTTATAAAATGACGTGCAAAAAATATTTTTTAAAAATTACAAATGGTAACACTTACATGAAAGAATAAAAAAAGTACTATTTCACACATTTCTATTTCAGCACGTAATGAAAATTTAAAATATCTGTCGTGTAGATCTATGTATCACTTGGAATCGCTCGTAGCTCGTACGTACATTAATCGGTTTCGATTAGATTTTCAGTATGTGAATAACTATTGTAACATAGATCTACAAGCCATTTAAAATTTCCATTACAGTTTCAAAAAGAAAAGTTTTAAAAAGTGGCTTTTTTATTTCTTCACGTAATTGTTACCATTTGCAGTTTTTTAATAATCTTTCCAATTTTTCAAAACAATGCAAGTCGTTCGGTCTAATTTTAAAAGAGTTATTCTGATATGGCGTCCGTGGGCTGTATGTATTCATGGTATCGTACATTACTATTAGGAATCGGCACTAATTGTGAAGGATCATGCCCATCGCTAGTCGGTGTACACCGCGGATGGTAGACAGCCAGGAAGATTGTAACGTTTCGCGCGTCGCGACGCGACGCGACGGCTGCTGCGAAGGCTGCGACAAGCGTCGGTCAGGACGTCGTCGTTCCGCGCGATCGGACAGAGAGAGAGAGAGAGAGCGTCCAAAGACAAATGGGGAACGAGAGCCAGCCGGATCGCGTGGGTGGCTGTCGGTCTGTTGGCTGAAACGCGGATCGAAATATTGTGGCGACTTGTGCGAACGGGTGGTTCGTAACACCAACAGAGAAACGATATACCAGTTCTGGTGTGGTTAACACACTGTCGTCTGGCAGAGAAAAATCGTACGTAGTAATTAGCTGTGATATTAATGGCCGAGTTGACTGTTCTGATTAGCAAGCTGTGGAGCCCGGTAGAGTGACATAAATATAAAAACACTGAGAATTGAACGCCATCCTTGAAGGGTTAGAACCACGAACATAAATAATTAACCCTCATTGGACTCTTATTGTTTATTATTTCTTTATCGATCAGTGAGGGTAAAATTTTTGGAGAAACTATTTATTTGTTTAACACGATGTTCATAACGGGGTAGACTGGTTTTTCTATTAATAATAAAATAATATAATTATAAAAAATAATAAATGTTTGATGTCATAAAAACACAAATTGATTGTACTTAGAATTTAATTAAAGTTGAATTTCTATAACTCCTTTTAAACAACAGAGAATGACCTACAACGTTTCTGCCAGTGTAATGGTCAATTACTTTTTGTCGGGACTCGCGATCAGACACAGTCTTACTTATGACTTTCACAATATTCGTACAGTTAAAAAATGACGTAGATTAAACATCTACTGATAACAAGATTCAAGCGAGATCTTCATTGAACACAGTAGTCGTATGATCTGATTAAAATGTGATGGTGCAATTTATCTGATTCAACCACCCTTGATAATATACGCACGTATAGAGATAGGGTAACAGCCTCAGGTGGTCTCGTGGATTGTTAGATACCTTATCTAGAGCACCTAGAGATTCCTCTGATATCTCATGCGTTTTCATTACTACCAGCGCAGCGTCAGGTTATTTATTTAAACTTCTTTAATAAAGTATAACGTTAAATGAGTAATATATTTACATTAATATACATATTAATATGCTGTCTAAGAAAGTTCGAAACAGTGCATCTTTCTCTAGCTCCTGGAGTTAAATGCTCTCCTAATTGGGGATAGATACATTCATTTCATTTATAGCCTCTTCTCTCTACTTCTATTCATTTTTTCTCTAACATACATATTGCATTAAGATGAATACATAGTACATGTTTCATGGAGCCATTTGAGACATTCTGAAGAACAAATCGGATTTATCGTAGATGTGATTAAATCTTCCAAACATTCGATACAATAATTATCGGAATCTTCACGACTGTTTATGAACCTTTCCATTGATTTAATGCTCGAGTCTTCTTCATTAATTTCTGCCTTAGTCGAAAAAAAGTTCTACATTTTACTTTCTTGGCCTCACATTTAATACTCTTATTCTTTAGCAGCAATCCAGTATTGTGTTTTGTATTTTTCTGTATTGTTATTTCTTCTTTTTCTATACTTTTATTTTATTCATTTATTCTTTTGCTTGTATTTCATGGACTAGTCAATACCTGAGAAATGTTTCTCTGCAGAGCAATAGATTTAAATTAAAGTGTATGGTGTATGTGTTAACAAATAGTGTGTCAAAGAATAAGTCTCAGTTTTAATTCATCGTTTTATAATTAATTACAAAGATAATGATTAACTGCTGACAAAAATGAACTGCCTAGTACATTTACATAAAATACTTGTGCGTCTACAACAAGAACCAGAACAAACAATTTTGTCGAAACATGATGAAAAATCGTAAATGAGAAACCACTGTCACTATTTAAGTCGATACTGATAGTGAAAACCACATAATAAAAACGTAATAACATTTGTACTTACTAATTACAAAAATATATTTGTAATAATATAAGTTTTTATACTTCTGTTTCACATAAATGATGCAACACTCGTGTTCTTCGAAATGAGGTTATTCACGAAGGTTGAAACGATATAAATGACAACTAAAACAATTGAGAATCGTCCAGTATTGCTACATTAAAAATTGGTGCATCTCATCCAATGATGAAATGACTCTACGGAAATATGAACATTAATGTCACTCACTGTATAATGCTGAAATCGTAAAACAACGCACGGTAGGTCACTTTGCAAAATGAAGCAAGAACAGCGTCGGAGCCGAAGCAGGTTCGCCGAGGTTTTCCGCGGGTTTCGCACGTGGGTTCCGCGAATTGTCGCTGGCGATGGTCGAACACCATGAATCGGAGAATCGCAGAGAGGGACTCTTAGAAACGAAGAGGGAACGCGCTTGTCGGAGAGCCAGACGTCGCCGGCAATAACTTGTTACACCCAACCACTTGTTGCACGCCTCTCAAAATTCTTCACGCCTCGCCGAGCAATTTTACCGTAAATTGCCTCTTCGGTAAAAAAAATCTCTCGCTGGCGTATTTCGCATTGGCGCCGCTCTCGGACCGGGCTCTCGTCCAGGAAACTGGTCGCTCGCTTGTAAAATTGCGACCGGGGAACGACCAAAAAGGAAGCCAATAGACGCTCGCGAAGCAACAAATTGAGAGGTTTTACTACAAGACCGGCACACGCAATCGTACCGTCGCTGTTTGTTTATCAGCCGACATCGGCAGAGTTTCCTAGCCAAGCCAGCACGAGGATTCCGGGCGAGGCTTTTTTTTCTCTTCGCTTCTCGACACCCGGAAATCGCGAGTTAGTCGAGGATCTCTGCAGCGTGTGCTGGCACTCGAAGTCAGGGGATTCGCTTATTATGAACGAAGTTCCGGTGTAATCGATTCTGTGATCCTGAAGGGAGTAATTACTTGGAAGACGCACGCGTCGATTCAGAATGCATTTGAACGCTACATTTCCGTTTCGCTGGAAATCGTCAATATTTGAACTATGAATATTTCGTTAACAGCAATATTGAAATCGTACATTTGAAGAAGGTCAACGTTGATCCCAAAGAACATTTAAAAATAGAAAGAATTGATTCGTAAGGATTTCAAGAACGTTCTTCTCGCAAGAGTTAATAAAAGAAAAAATGATTTTCGATGAACTCCACAATTAGAAATCGTGAACTATTAGGCTACGATGCTAAAATACCTTGAAATTCATTGCCCTGTGGTGGAAGACTACAAAAGAGTGTCTTCTCGGGGAAACATCTCGCAGAAATCAAATTCGTACGAGCAAATAGAGTGTTTAAACACCGATATCTTCCGGCTCGTTATTTCCATGCGGCGAGGTTCGATAAAAAAAAGCGACGTTTCCATTAAAATTTACTAGCAAGGTGATCTACGAGCCAGGAATATTAATTTCAGTACCTCGGCACGCTGCCTTGATAAATTAGCTCCGCAAATGACCATGAATGTATGCACCGACGTTCGCGTTTACCGTGTCGGCGGAAAAAAAGGACCGCGGACGATGAGATTGTCATGAGGAAGCGCGGATACTTGTAGCGCACTCGCGTGAACGCGTCACGCGATTAGTCTTCTTTTTTAAAACCGTCCCTGAATACCGTTTTATCGGTCGAATTATCTGTCCTCGTTAACGAGAGTACTAACTATGGCAGGCTTTAACGTCAATTAAAACGATCCAATTCGCCTAACACGATGTCCCATCTTCCTCCCTACTTTATTTATTAATTAACTTCTTTCCGAACCCATTCGCCGGGACTGTCAACGTTACCAGAGACCATTAAAATGCGACAAGATATAAATCTCACGGCTAATGCATCGTAAAATCGTAGCAACGCGAAGACTTTATTGATTACTCCAGAATTTTCCATGTTTAATAATATGTATCAGTTAGCAAATCGACGTTTTAAGTACGTTACACGTAGCGCCTAATAAATCGGTGCCGCGGTGCCTAATAAATAAATATATTTAGTGCGAAGAGCGTTTCGCCGACGTCGATTTCCAACCAGTTTTCCGAATACACTTTCATCCGGCCACAGGCTTAGTATATTAATCACCGCGGGTTTCGTAAACATATAATTATATTCGTTACTTATTAAAGCTAGTTTGTAACGACGGCGTGTATTGATATTTAGTAACTTCGAGATTATTATGAGACCAGAACGAAACTCGAACGAAACTCAACAGGAAAAATATGCCGGGACATTCGCGGTTTCATAGATTTCGAGTTAATATGCAAAAATAAAGTAAAACGATAACTGGTTATAATAATAAAAGACTACGCGTTACCTGTTGCCCGGAATGTAGAACGGTGTTTAATGCTTCGATTGGAATTCAGTGGTGTATACAGGTGAATGAGCCGCCGGCAAAAATTTCTTCCAGGTCTTGTTTTATATTCTATGTTACCTTTTGGTACCATTTAAAGGTTTATATTAACATTCTTACCGTCATACCAGATCTTGATAAGGTTCTGCTTAGCATTGACAGGTGAAGTAACGTGTCTAGGAATTGCAAGTGACTCAATCGAATTTCTTGATCGGATATATATTTAATTTCTCATCTTCATATAATCATATGTCTTGATCTGGATGTAATCTCTTCGTGTGATCTCTCCTACGTTAGACATTATACATATTATGTTATACATATTTATAGGATTATGTTTAATGGAGTTTCTTGTTACAAGTGTATTTAATATTCTGTTAGATTTGTATTATTTTAGTAGATCAAGTACTAATCTACTAATTTTTATCATAAATGCATATGGCGACCTAAATGAAAAGGTTGCTACGAAAGACATACTAATGCAGAGAGCACTAACCTAATTTTTCACTGAAAAATATGATCAATATAATGTTTTCACGATACCATACTTTACGGTCGTTAGTTTGAATAATATTTTAATAAATCGTAAGGAGTGTTATTTTATTTTGTGAGACGTTGAGAGGACTAATAAACTATTAGTAGAAAAAGACGTTCACGAACGGGCAAGTACGAGTACATTATCTGTTCTCGCAGATATGTGGGACATTGAAGACAGCTTCATGTCAATCTTCTAGTTGGAGTACCGCCCCGTGTCGACGAAATTCTGATTTGTACGGATCATTTCTGAGCGACTGCTTTGAAAGGTGATCGGTCGCACGTGAATCTACTCAAGGTTGAAGGACAAGAAGTACATCAAAGAATGTATTATTAGGCTGTGACACGAACTCGCGAAAATAGAGACACCCCCGCGAGTTTCTCTCGCACTTCGCCGGAGCTGTGAACGATTTCTTGATGAGCACGTGGACAGAATGCGTATAAATAACATTTTCTTCCTTCTTCGCGTGTACTTCTTCGGAATATTCGAAACGACAAATAATTTCAAGTATATATACATTTTATTTACTATTATTCGCCATAAATAACTTTTTGATACACAGTGACTGTCTCTATGGCGTTTATAAAAGTCACACGACATTAGGACAATTTTTATGTACTAGTAGAAGAATAGTAAAGATTCGATTTATTATAGCAATAATTTTCGGGAGCCTATTGTACCTTGTAGATCCTAGCAAAGCTTGATCTACATGATACATCGTCATAAAAATTGATTTCTAAGTTTGATAAAAAAAATAATAGTATTAATTTATAAGGACTTTAGGGCACCTTTAACCCTCATACGCTACTTAGAACTAGTTGCATAGAAGTGTTTATCATAATATTTCATCAACATATATTTCATTTATTGTCACCCTTCACAGACTCATAGCAGAAAAAGCCAATTGATATTTATCGTACGTATACATACACTTGAATGTTTAAATATTCAGAACAAACGAATAAAATTTTTAAGGTGAGATAATTATTTTAAGGTAAAATAAAACCGAATTTTGGGAAGATTTTGAAGTTTTATGAATGCGGAATAATGAAGTCGCCAGACAGATGGCAAAAGAACAAAATGGAACATATATATGCTATTTATTACAGTTCATTGCTCGAATAGAAAAATTGGCTTTTATTTGGCGTTAAAAAAATACCGAAATTACTTACTTGCCAACACAATAGAAGAAATCTTCATCACGAATCTGCCACCGTACGCGAAGAGGTTATTGATATTCTAATAAGTGCTGTAGAAAAGTACATGAATATTGTAACAGTTCAGTGTCAGCATTTAATCAGAAAACATATAAAATAACGTTTAGCGTCAGAGTTTATTAAAATTCGCGTTGGACAGCGTTTCACTGATTATGCGACACCGTGCATGCGTCGAATGAAACGACATCTGGGTATATTATGAATAAATAATCGCGAATGTATATAAATAGTATTGGAGACTCGATATCTGTTAATCGAGGACGAATGGGAAACAATATTTGATGCGACAGTTTACAATCTACGATCATACTTCCTCGCAAGCTGCGATCTACGACTGCTAGATCCTTGCGCGTCGATAGCGGTGTGTTGCTTTACGGTTGAGCAGTGTCCACCGGTTGACGGAGGATCGATCGATCGGCTGAATCGATGCGATCTTCGTTGGTCCGGCGATGTCTTACTCGGTCCCTTCTCACCACCCACCGAACTAATGAACTTGTACGACACGGCAACCTCTCGGGTTCTTGGCAAAAATCGTTTTCACGCATGCAAACGAGCATCTCGTCATTAATTAGCATCAACGTCGCTGGGTCCGGTATCTGTACCACAGCCGTGTAATAGCTCTGGTATGTCGGCTTGATGTATAATGACGACAAACCTATCCTTGTCGGTGGATCAGTCCTGGATCAGATTTTCTCGGCGATTGTTCGTTCTGTCACAGACACTGATTTTCGAGCAGACATACAGTAGTAAATGCACGGCTTTATTATACCGGTCAGTAATCATTGTAATTATCTCTTATCGCGATATCCGAAGGCAATTATAGTCGTCAACAGAGGGTACGAATTACTTTAATTGGATCTTGTAATTTTCGGAGTCTTCGCACTCTTATTCGTTGCGTCGCGTCGCGTCGCGCCGACACACCGCGTTATCTAAGAGGTTGATGGAGTTGATTAGATTTTGATTGATCACGCCGGGTCACGGGTTGACACCGTGCGGGATAACGATCCCAAGAGGTGATGAAGAAACCTGCAAAATTTCAGTTAATGGCCGGGTACTGTCGAGGAAGCGAGATTTATCAACCGCTGAAGTGTTGTATCCTTTGTGCCAGGAAGTTTTAAATAACCCGCGATCGGGTGCACGACTTGTAATCGTCAGTCTTGCGTAACGTAATGGAAATTGCTAGTGAACGGCCGATGTTGTTAATTAATAGAACGATCGATGCATCCATCAATGGTTGAACGGCTAACGCACGAAATTGTAATTGAAAATTCTTCAAATGAGAACTTGTATTGTTATTATATTACGTTTTTGCTTTTTCTTTAAACATGTTTTTAAAGGTGTTCTACCTCAGTGACAATTTTGATCTACTCAATTAAACAATTTTAAATTTAAAATAAGTACCTTACAGCTGAGAAGCAAGATGATAATTTAAAACATTTAGTATATAGGCTTCGGTACTGTATGCATCGAATTTCTAGAGTCCTTAGATTTAGATTAGGCGTGATGTCTTTTGTATATGTGTCAAGACTAGGACTTTAGCTCTAATTCAATTTTTAGGGAAAGATGATAGGAAATTATGTATGAAATCTTTTAGGTGCTGTGTGTGTAATTAGGGTCTTGGATTGTCCCCACATCCTCCAGGTTAGGTATTGTGTCTCCGGTAGCTATCGTATCTGCTTATTTCCTACGTCTGTATCAAATCTCCAGAGTCAATGCTTGTATCGGGTCTCCGAGATTTACTGCAGCACTTTACCAGGTTTCTTAAATATTGTATCATCTGTATCATATCTCCGGAGTCTACTACGATCTATACAGAATCTCGCAACATACGTTTAGCAGCGGTGATATCCGACACAATTTCTGTTGTGCAGATTACCATGAAATTTGAGCACGTTCTACAAACGTTCGTTCTATTTGTTCGATAGCGGAATTCAACGGATTGATCAACTGGCATATCTGATTGCGAGACTCCGCATTTATCCTCGTCGGATGCCGGTGCTTGATGGCTATCTCGTGAAAAAGCGAATGCCCCGCGCGGCCAACGAAACTAATAATGTCTCGCGCTGCCAATAAGTTTATCGAGAGAGTTTTCGGCGCGACTGAAAAATCGGGAATCTTGATTGACGGCGGTATGCGGCACGGTGATTACCGTAAACCCACAAATAAACTTCCGTAAACGTATTCCGCCGTAACGAAACGCGCTGCCATTCGCGAATCAACGGCCTGGCCGTCCCCCTTTCTCCGTCTTTCTCTTCCTGTGACAGTCAATCGCGACTGGCATCGCGACTTGGCAACGTGACGGGACAGCCCGACAATGGCGAAAAAAGTGCGCTGGCGTGTCGAAACGAACGGGGGAAGGGATCCGCGAACGGCGCAGATATATCAATCCGAGTTAGTATGAATCTCGCCGACAGGTTTAAGGCTCGCGGCCCAAACAAGTCTCGGACAGGTGCGATTCTTATGAAAGAACCGTGACGTACACGCACGGGGCCCGGCTTCGAGCGCAGACCTGTGTGCGCACCTGAACAAGCATTATCCTCGCGCGCAGCCGATCACGGTGCCGAGCACGTTGAATTAGGTGGAAAGGCAAACAGCAACCACGGGTACGTGGGACCGGTGACATTTCGCGGGGACCATTAATAAACCGAACACTTAATCGGGCCTTTCCTCTTCCGCGGCCTCGAAGAACTCTATTGCTGATCCTGAGAGCGCCAGCTGTGGGAACTAGGAAGATCCGATGGGATTTAGTTACCCTATCGGATGATAAAAGATAACAATTACTCAGATTTGTTCCGACAACTATCCAGTTGAATGCGTACGAAAGAATCATTGACTGAATGTTCCATACAGACTGCGAGGTAGCACAAATTTTCCAGATGAAGATGTTTCAGACATCTGGTTCCCCTTTTACGTGGCATGAATTCATGTGAATCATTTTTACAAGGATTTCTAATACGTATTTCTTTGTACGAGATTTATGAAGTACGGTTTCTTGATCTTTATACAGTTTTTTAAAGCGTGTGTTATTTATTCTCACGAGGATTTTAACGTGCTTCCTACTGTGCAACAAGTGGACTAAGTAAATCGTTATTTGTAAAAATTATAGATGCGTATATACAGATATAGGATTAGAAATAATTTTAGTACTCAAATTTTTATAATTGTTTGTTTAAACCTCGGCAAACTATATCAGCTGGGTGTATTGCTAGGACTTTTCACTTGTATTCAAGTTGTAAAAAATTTATTAATACAACAGTACAATGTAAAATTAACGAATTATACTTAGATTTTATAATCACTTTAATAGATATGATCTTTAAAATAAGAATATTTGGAAATACTTAAATATTTATCATAGTTTAAGTTAGATTGAGTCAGTGAGTAATTTTAAACAGTTATTTACCGAGTTTACTTATTCGCCGAGTTTACGTACGCACTTTTAGAAAAGTACGTTTTGCAAAAATTTCTTTAAAAACGAAGACATTAACTGCGAGATCGAGTTCGACAGCATCGACATCGACTGACGTCGACATTGACATTAAAAAGCATTCCGGTCATTAAAACTAATAAGTGTATAAAACATGTTAACCAGTTCAAAAATGCGTAACTTTATGTCTCTTATCGCGAACTCTTTAGCACCGATTGACGCACACCGTTGCATACGACAGCACATCAGAGCTGCAAGTTACAATTACTGCGATGTTAATTGCAGTGAGGAGCACAGGAAATGGCTAAATTACAGTCCTGAATAAAGTATGCCACCGTGGTCACAAAACTAAGGGAATTATTATTCTGTAATGTGAAAAGTTTATTTTAAATTTGTGCAATTTCTTCCAATTTGCGAAGTACTCAACCAATAATCACTCACGTCAAAAGATACCAACATCTTATTTATGGAGTTGTTGAGCACGTATAATTAGTAATTGTGACGCGTAATTCGACGATAACGACTGTTGTAAATTTCGTTTGCTTTAATATATTTTTTAATTGACATCGTAAGTACATTACATCAGAAAATTAAACGAACACTGAGTTACAATAGAAAACTTACATACCTTTGAACGTCGAGTAAAAGAATCTTAAAATGTACTGCCTATACTCATTTTAATTCTCCACTTTTATGTAACTTGCACTCAGTTTTGTCAAAGTGTTTCCTCCAAAATTCTAAAATAAATAATTTTCTGATACAATATTCCTTGAATTAAGGGAACATCACACTTTCTCAGGTCGGAAAAATCGATTTTTTAAAAAGTATTCTATTTCAATAATATTAAAATGGAATTTCAAAATAATATATATTAATAATTTCGATAATATTAATTAATAATATTAATATTTCAATAATATTAATAATAATATTTCTTAAATAGCCCCACTATAGACTAGAATAAATAAGATTGGTTTCTTTTCATAAAGAAAATGTTATTTTTGAGACCACCAACTTTGGTGGTCCATCATTTTGCGAATTTTTGCTGGAACAAAATAATGGTTGTTCATACTGGGGCCATAGTCACACTTTTTCGAAGGATATTTCTGTTTTTTGTTTTCAAACGTTCCAGTGAGCCGCAATCGTGCACGCCAACAGATCAAAATTTTTAACATGATTTCCATGAGGCTGCATAAATCATTTACAAAATTATATAAAAATTTACTTCATCAGTCCCATAAAAATTATTCAAATTTTTAACCGAGAAAGTACAATGTCCCCTTAAGTAGGTTACTCGGAAGTTATTCAATAAAACATCACAACTACTTAGACTTAGCGAAACAAATGACGGCGAACGTGTTAATGGATGACTTCTGATCCCCATTGTTATTCACGACTTGGAACGTCTGCTCGGATCGAGAGAAGGGTGGGGATGGACGGTCCCGATCGCGCCGCGATGACGTACGATAAAAAATCTCATTTTCGTTGCACCTTGCGTGCGGTGGGCCACGCCTGCTAAATTACGTTTTTCCCAAATTGCCCCCAGTCACGCCCACTCGTACGTTCTTGACATCGAGAGGGGTTGACGGTCATTAAAGCATACACGGTTCCCTCGCGGCAGCGATCATTCGTTCGACTTTTAATCCCTCGAAAAAACCAAGCCGTTTGTGGAACTGGCTGGCAAATTGTTTCGTTTGACCTCCGCCGCGCGTTGCAACTTTGTGCGCCGGTGGTTTAACGGCGCGCCACGATATTTATGTGACATTATTCCGCTTCATTAATACCGGCACAAAGATCCTGCACGCAACTTTTGTACCTTTCCTCGTTTTCCTATGAATCAATTAACAGTGTCCTCATCGTGTTGCGTCGCGCTCAATTAACTTTCAATTTAAATGTGAAATATTTATTACACCGGCGAGCTAATATATTCATTTTTAATTTCGTTCCGTTTGTTTCGCGGCATCGCCTCTTGAATATACATAAATCGTGCTACTCATTACAAACCCGATAAACGATTACGAACACAGAAATAATCGCGCGAGACTTTATTAAACGGTCACATTAATCTGGTTTTTATCAAATCGATAATTAGTTGATAAGTTTTAATGGTAATCGGTTCGACCTTCAAGATCATATCTATGTATATGTTACGTCACGATTACAAAGTGGGGATAGAACTTTATCGCGTCTTGCTCAGACGATGACAGTAAATTATGGAACATTGTTTTTTGTACATAGTAAAAAGATTATTATAAGACATATTTAGTACACGACACCGATTCTAATCTTTGTAATCGCTGGATGGTGAATGTTCACCCTACTACGTAAATACATGTATTGCAAAAATATGTAAGATGTTTCGATTGGACTGTTTTTAAATCACTTTAAAGAAACAATAAATAGAACAAGTTGTTAAGAAATTGATAATATACTAAAACTGGCGTATCATGTGCGTTTACAACAACAACAGATGAATTTTAGAGTGTCATTCTGTGTGAAAGATGACTTGTGAAATGTTTGCAATATTTAACCATAACATGTATTTCGATTATCGTGCTCGTAATTACCGTGTGCGATAATACAGCTGCCACGGATTGTGTTCTCGTAGCAACGAAGAGGGAGAATTCAGTAACGTTGTTGGGAATAATAGTCGAATTAGTAAGGTCATGCCAATGTCTATTCTTAACGTCCATTACACTCGCGGCTTGAAATCCGCCGGTAAATCTGTTATCGCGGCTAAAAGCCTACCGGTCGGGCGTCGCGAAGTGAATTATAACGAGAATATGGAATCTGTCGCGCATCATTGCTGAAATCCCGTCGATTCTTCTGTTCGACTGGCGTGGCCGATTTAGAGTCGAAAACTGAGACCGAATCTAAACGGTAAAACATAGAAGAATAAGGTGCGACACAAAGTTAAAAAGAATGACACACGAGAACTCTTTCACTTGATGATACCTAATTAAATAGTACCAGATATAGTACTAAGTTAATCAAGTTTACATGAAATAGGAATACAACGTATTATAAACTTAATTTATCATATTTAAAATTTATAGGTTTACTGATTTCGCAGGTTCCATTTGAGAGTTATTCTCAATAGTTTTCTATCAAACCCTATTGATTTAGTACATTTTGAGATTGATCTTGAAAATGTTGATGGAGTGCTTCACTTTCTTATTTCGGGTGATTAAATTTATAACAACACTATAAAGGAGGGGAAAGAGAAAGTCAATACGAAAGATGACTTTATTTCTCTGCAATCATTTGAACATGGTCACCGATACCTCTGGAAATATTCCATGTGCCATCTAATACTGTGGTGCACAAGGTGATTCGAAACCTACCTTAATAAACTGTAGGTCCCGTAGCGAAATAACATTAGCAAAGAGTTAAAAAGCGACGTTAAATAAATATTTAAGAAAAAGAAAAAAAATCATTTGAACATAGTCGTTTCTCGGAAAAAAATCGTTCGTCACAAGCATCACTGGGACGTTAATTTTTGGGTCCTGGGCTAACACTGTTTGGGCGCTTATTTAATTAATCCAAATTAGCTCAGGTAGGAATAATGTTTGTATAATTTATTTTTTCTTGGGTTGTCAATTTAAATTGTTTTTATTTTTTCAACCGTGAAAGGGACTCTACGCTGCAGCCCGTAAAGCCCATATCGATGTACCACTGTAAACCACTGCACAATCTTATACAAGTTACAAGAACACGCGTCGAGAAAATGTAAAACAAATATTCAGAACGTGGTGGCAATGTGCTTGTTTTTTTTTACCAGAAAACAAAATGAAGTGACAGAAATCCTTTTCCTGCAAGCACCATAATTTATCGTCTGGCGCGGACAGTTTTCTAGAAAGTAGAATTAAGAATGCGGTAACGTAGACAAGTTGTCCAGAATCTGGACACCAGAACACTGCGACAGCGTGATTAGTCGCGACAGGCAACCTCGTTTCGGGCTGAAAGTTAAAAAGACGCAACGGGGGCAAGCTGGAACGCAACGAACGCGAGAGAGCCATCTGACATTTGGTCATTGTTCACTTCGTTAAATGCATTAGCACGGCTATTAGTCACAATTACCAGTCGAGCTGTCGCTCGTTCGCTGAAGACACGCCGCGGATTTTCGGCTTCCCCTTTCTATTGTCGTTATGAATGGCGTCCAACGAGCGGATGACTAATTGCTAGATGCTCCCTGACCAGAAAATTCAGTGACTTTATCAGAATTTAATTGCATTCCTTGCACAAAATTCAATCTTCATTTTCTGAATCTTGAGCTTTCAGAAACGTGTCTCAGAAATTTGAATGACCTTGATATTTTTAATAAAGTGACTTTGAAAGTTCTAATGGTTAATCTGAAGTTTTAATTGATGATTAGTGGACTGCGAATCTTTATGCATTTATGAAGAAATTGGTTGGGCGAACTTTGAAACATTAAAGGATTAATAAAATTGAAGAATATCGTAATGATATTTTTAATGTAACAAAGTCATTAAGGAATGAAATCAATTTCTATTTTATTTCTGCTTCTTGCAATACATGCAGAACGTTTTTATTTCGCATAACGATCCGCAGTCTAATGATTACATTAGTTACATACATGTAAGTGGTTACATACACATTTGTTGCTTTTCTTAAACGTTTTAACGTGTTGGAAACCATGCGACAGTAGGTTTGAAAAGGTAAATGCAACGGGTTCTTCCTTCATTTATTTAATTGTCTCATTTTTATAGTTAAAAACAAATAGAAGTTCTACAAATATAAATTACAACAAAGTTTGAGAGCTATAACTAATATAATTACTAAACAAAATTATTTAAAATAAGTAGCAGTCCAGGAACTGTCCCTTGAAGTAAATTTCAAATAGTAGGAAGTATGTTGGCAAAAAAATTGAAAAATAATTCGGAGTGTAAAGGGTAAAGAGGTTAATCTAAAAGAGGAAACTGATGGGAATTTCTTAGTTTCTGCGGAACAATCTTCAATAGAAAGTCTCATTTTCATCGTCAACGTTGGCAGTTTCTTTCGGGAAACTCTGGATTTTTCAAAGCACCCTGCACACGTAGTATAACCCATGATGTTAGGTATGGATTTATGATCTCCCGTGGCCGCGGCACGTTGAAGACGTTTACGTGTAAGTATCTATCCATGGGGAAAAGTTCATCGCGGGTTAATCCTGAAATACGGCGACCTAGCATAGCACAGTGCACAGAAAATGTTAAGCCGCGTTAAACGATCGATCCTTGCTAAGCGCTCATACGTTATGATCCCCCATTCCGGAGAATTGTGCTATAGCTAATTTATTGTGGTACGAAGAAGAAGTGGCAGGATGAAAAGAATAGATAGAGGAAGAAGGTGTATACATACATTCGTGCATATAGAGGAAGAGAGATAGATTCGACGCGTTTAAATCAGCTTCCCCTAGGCGAAAGTTCAACGCAAAGGGACAGCAGGCTGCGGCTCCTTTCTCTTCTCCTCTGTTTCTACTCGGCACGGCAATCAGTCAAGGCTTTTAAAAAATCTTATCGACCGACCCATTCCCGAGAAGACCGGCTCCGCAATCTCCTTCGCTCACGAACGATCCTCGGCTCGCTCCGGATGAATGGAAATCGCGTGAATGACCGAGGAACGCCCTGGGTGATCGGTTGGAAGCAGAATGAGCGGCGAGCCGACGTGCGTGATCGAGGATGATCGACTGACTCTCCGTGAATCTCTCGATCTTCTCGGTGGGCGCGCGCGCCGCCGCGCCGAGGTGAAATCGACGCTCGAATAATCCTGCGGGACTCGCACGAGTGCAACTATTACGAGAAATCAGCACACAATATTATGGAAAGCAGCGTTTCGTAGTTAAAATTTTATTTCTCTATTTTAATACAGTGGTTCAGTCGACCTATTGGTGACATGCGTACATAATTAGAAACAAAAAAGCAACCTGTTAGTCAATCATTGTTGTTATTTTATTTCCGTGATAACAAAAAGTGACTGTCCTGCCACTTTCCACGAACTATTCGTCACTACGAATAATAATAGTCATGTAAATCAAAATGGTAATAGGTGATGACATATACTGTATACGTTTTTACATTCTTAAAATTTCTGTCTTAAAATGAATGGATTAAACGTATATAAATGGTTCAGTTTATGTTCACATGTGCTATTAAATGCATGGTCATTATTGCTCTATGGATTTTATGCATTCATGTCAAAAACGGGTGTACTTTAAAAGACAATTTAAAAATGTCAGTATATTATTTTAGATGTATTAAGATTAAATCTTTCCTTCTACTTGAATCTTCTATGTAGGTCTTGCATCTTTATTTTGTATATAAATCTGCAGTTTAGTAATTATTTTAAAACAGCTGATCTTTGTAAAGACTTGAGAACGCGTTAAAAAGTTGTACAACTTTCTCGATGCCTGGTTACAACAGCAATTGGTATATTTCGTTTTTTTGTAATTATATTGAAATAAATTTCATATGATATTTTCTAATAAAAAAAATAGTCTGTGATCAAAATTCTGGATCGAGTTCGCGCTTTTGGAACCGTTGCGGCAACAGTCGGGAAAGACCGGCAGCGAGGGTTTCGAGAAGGAGAAAAGAATAGCCAAGTGGAAAGTGGCAGGGGCCACCGTTATTGGCCGGCCGAAAACGCGCCGCCTCCAGGCGCAAAATGCAAACGACGCTTTAAAACGGGATATTTGCGCTTCGCGCTCGCCGACCAGATACTCACCAACACATAAGCTTATGGCATCGGATGTGCACGCGGGCCCTCGCATCGCGGCTTTTAGTGTTTCCTCAGTGCCCTCCCGCTGCATTAGGCCCACGCATCTGGGCCCTGGATCGCCGCTGTAAAAAACCCTGGTGGAACCAGCCTACCGCCGGACATGCGACCTGTAATCAGACCCGGGACCAAGCCGAGGAAACAAAGCGAGCGCACCCGTTCGGACACACACCGGTTGATTAGGATTTACATTTAATCGGGCCCGACGACGCCCCACCCCCAGGGCCTCGCGAGCCCGTAAAATTGATAAAGGATAGCCTTCGTTCTGCGAGCACGAACAACCGCGTAACCGCGTTAAGGGAGTAATAGTGTTGCTCCTCGAAGAACACGGCCAGTTTTGTTGATCTTCCGCTGACTGGTGTTTCTTATTAGGCATACGCATCTGGAGCCCCGCGGAAAAAGTGCGCGATGAAAGGGGCCTGCTGGGAGTACGCGATATTCCTCGATGATACGCTCAACTCTTCTTGTTGCGTGAGGTTTCGGTGACGTTTGTTATTTTATTTTGACTTTGCTGGGTTTTAATCCGAGGTTCTTTCACCCCATTCACACTTTCATTTATTATTTTATTTCTTCACTTGTGAAATGGTAACTTTGCTTACTCGGATTACGAACCAACACATCATTTCTAAAGTATTTTGACAAGGTTCATGAGTACACTGCGGATTTTATACATTTTTGACGAAACTGAATACGTGGTACACATTAAATACTGGAAACATAAAAAAGGGATCGAAGAGTATCGATTTGTCACCAATTTTTATTTGGTTCCAGTATCTTGTAATTGATGCAAAACGTTTTTAGTTTGCATAAACACCCGCAGTCTAGTCGTGAGCAGACTGCAGATTACATCCAATAATCACAAAAATGCATGTAATACAAAATTACTAAAATATTTCAAAAATTCAAGCATGCGCTATATCATTCTTGACTTACTAAATTCGTTGAAACAAAAAATACATTTTCAACTCGTGTTCCCTACCATCGCCTTGAGGAATTCGTCTTGTAGCAAGTGCACTTTACAAATTAAGAAATGTTTGAGCAGTCTAGTCAAAAGCCAAAGTAAAATTGCAATAATCGCAGCAGGGGCACGCCTGGGTCAAAAAGCCTCAGGGTGTCCGTCGACCGGGGTTTGGTGACGTAACCAATTCAAGTGTCGCCGTGCAGATTCGAGGAGCAGAAGCCTTCTGGAGGGAGGGCTTCTCGAGGGAGAGGAAACAACGTAGGCGAAGAGGAAGGAAGGAAGGAGAGGGTTGCTCCACATATAAAAGAGCCGTAGCCTGAGGCGCGACTGGGCTACCGACGTTTCTCTCTGGTGTACCGCGTATAACATTCGAAGAGGAGCAACAGCAGCAGCAACCACAGCAGGAGCAGAAGAAGAAGAAGAAGAAGCCGAAGAAGAAGAAGAAGAAGTGGAAGGACGAAGCCGAGGAGTGCAGGGAGGGGAACGTCCATCTCATCCATCCTCCTACCGTCCCCTCATTCTTGCTTCTCCTAATGATAGCGTGCGCGTTGCCCCCTTCGATGCACCGTGGACTGCACCAGCAACAGCAACAACAACAACAACAACAACGCCAGCACCATCGGTCCGACGAGTATATACACCGAGAATCGACGGTGAAGGCGAACCTAACTACCAGAGCACGCCTCCGCCTCCGTGCACTAAAACATTACCACGCCGCCAGCGTCGGCTGCCGTTCCTGCTACCTTGTAGGGTATCATCCGAGGCACGTATAGGGCCCTAAGTGCTATTCCAGGGCCCCGAACCAGAGCCACCCCTTCCTCGTTTCTCTTCTTCCAGCCGGAGATTCCTCTCCTTCCTATCGTGCCCGAGAGGAAGAGACGGGTAATCGAGCGAGACCCGTGATTACCCATTGAGGGTGGAATTCATTATAGCGAAATCCAGCTTGATACGCTGCTCTCCGCGTCCTCTACCCCCCCTCGTTCTTTCTTCTTACAGTTTCCTCCGCGCGGCCCTGCCGCGTTTTATTGGGCTCTTTGTTTCTTCGCTCTTGTTTCCCCTTTTTTTTATTTTCGTTTTCTTTCGTTGTCTTCTTTCTCGTCGTAATCTCGATGCAACCGGCCCCCTTCGCGTGCTTCTCTCTGTCTCGCGTTTTTCCGCACTCTGGAGGCGAAAAATTATTTCAGTGGAACTGCGAAGACCATTTAATGGCACTGCGACTCGCTGTGCTCCAGTTGGTTTGTAACTGTGATCTAATTTGGGTTGTCAGATTTTCAGTAGGAATTGGGAATTATAAAATTAATTCAGTGGTCTTCGTGAGGATCATTTAATAGCACTTCACATAATATACTTTCTTGCAATAAGGTCTTGAAAAAAGCTTAGATCATTTATTTCACATGTTCCATCGTAGTATCACAAGTATACGATGACTTGTTTCTATGATCAAATAAGCTAATATAAATTCTGTCGATGTTTCTTACAATATATCTCACAGTTGTCGATATCTATAGTGCTTCTATTGTAATACAAACTTCTGTTCCGATCGTAAAAACGTCGCGTCGTTAATTTAATGCGGTTGTATAATGAATCGGATTACTGTTTATAGAAATGAAGAACAAGCTCGAAATGTTAATGTTGGAACGAGACGTGACGTACTCTTGGAGTTCATGCGACCTTTACAACGAGATTACGGAATTCCTTCTTAACAATGTATCCATTGCTTGTTCCTGTGCTGACCTGTGCTCGCTCGTGACAGAACCTATCGCGAAACATTTGCTCTGATCGAAATCCAATTTCGTGGAATAGAAAATAGCGACGACGGTTCTCTTGTTCGAGAATGCGGTATTTCTTCCGGCATGCACGGAATCTAAATCTTGGTACATAATGTGATACTTGGAAATTACAACTGTTTTTGTCCAAAGAAATTAGAGATATATTTTACATGTTAGGCATATTGATCACAATCAGTCAAGTTTTAACCTTTTACCTAGTTTCGACGTTTCTGTGACTTACATTATATTTTTATGTTGTCACTTCTGTCGAAAGACTACAAAATATTTTTTTACTCGAGCATTCTCGTCATTTTATTATAAAGGTATATTGCTAGAGATGCTGTAGTTGATTGTTGAAGTTCACATTTTCGTACCCAATTATCGAATATAGAAAGCAAAATAGAATTTTAATTCTACTAAAACTACTAATTTATTTTTATGATTTTGATATGTAACACTAAACCTATCGAGCCTTAAAAGTAACTGGTACATTTTCCCTTATAAAAATAACACAATTGATTTTATGTAGACATTGTGCAGGTCCTATAACAATTCGTGATCTACTAAAGGTATTTATACAATAAATTCGTATGAAATCACTTTTATAATTTCAATAATAGTAAGATAAAAAATCTGGAACCGTTCATTTAGACCGGTGGTGGTAGGTTTAGTGTAAGTAAAACGTAGATGTGGGCTACAATTTAACATGCTTACTATTACTATAATATCAATGCTAGCTATAACAACTGAAAATATTGAATGGAGGTAAAAAATATCATTGATCATAATGAGTTGTCTGCACCAATTGCAAGATACAGAAGCTACGTAGACATTCACATTTGTTTCTAAATGACTTTAACGAGTTCAAGATTACATAACAGTGTTTTTAAATTTTTTAATGTTTCCATTTCTGTAGTGAACGTATAAGATTCACAGTCTAATAATAAGCATAAGCAGAACATTTTCTGCTTTGTCAACTCAATGTCTCTTTAATCTAGAGCAGTATACTTATCTCCCTTGATTTAATAACAAAAAAGAGTCTTTGGAAGAACTACTCTCAGAAAAGCGAAAGTAGAGAACCCACCGTTTAAAATACACACACACTTAGATTTGAAGATATTTTTTACAAGAAGTTACAAGAATTGAGGGGCCGACAATGTCTGGGGTTTCACTTTGAATTCCTTCAACGTTGCGAATAAGTATAAAAATCTCGAGCAAAGTAGATCGAGAGCACCCATCCGCAGAGTCGCGAGTCGTGTTCCTGATTCGAAAGAACAATCGTTTCGAATCGCAAAAACCGTCCCGCGGCAAAAACCGCGAGTCCAATCGCGAGGTCCGAAATAGATGAATCGAATTTCCGAATCAAAGCGAGACACATCGAAAACCGCGGGGAATAGAGAGTCAATTAGGGTGCCGGCTGGAGGGCCTAGAGGTCGGGAACGGGGAGAGGGGTTTCGGTTTAGCAGTGGCGGTATCAAAATTCAATTTGACAGAAAGGAAATGGTCTGTGTTCCGACGCGGGCCGCTCCTTGCCTCCGTCGTTCTGCTGCCTCGTCCCGGTTTTTGCTCGTCGGTTCTCCGGACGGGGTTTTTACTGCAAGAAGGCAGAACACCGCTCGTTTCCCGGCCGGTCGCCTGCGCGAATAATATGTGTTAGTGATGGGAGTGATCCAATTCTTTCTCATGATTTTTCAGAAAATTCGGTAATCCGATACTTACAAGGAAGAATCTGAACGTATTGAAAAGTGAAGTACTTGGTATCAGCAGCTGATATCGATACTTGTCGACAAGAACCTCTTTGCTGCCAACGTCCCCAGATCGAGGGATTTCCGAGAAATATACTAAGTCATAAACCTGAGTGACGTCACGAAGCTATAGTGTAGTCAGAGTTGGGCAAAAATTTTATTTAAATAAAAAATTCGATTAAAGTGGGTTTTCAAACCTACTTTATTTGAAATTTTTATGAAAATAAAATTTTTGCCCGACCCTTAGTGTAGTCTAACCTAGATAGTGACTTCGGACTGGGGGCGGGTGCCCTATCACGATCCTACAATACGTGTCGTGACGTCACGAGGTCCGTTTAAGTGACTTTTTTTGGACACGCTGTTTAATACTTATCTATTCATACATGCTTTAAATGCAATCATACTTTCCTATTGCGAATCGATACTAATTGAGAAGGATCATGCCCATCACTACCACGTGTGCCCCGTATGAACGTGTCTGTGCGTGCGAATGTGTGGTTGTGTACGTGACAACGATAATCAGCGAGTTTAAGTGGGGTTTAATTTCCTTTGGCGCGGGCGGCGGAGAAAGGTAAAGAAGGTGCTTCGGACGAAAGGGAGCAGGAAGGAGCAAGGAGCGGTGCCACAACGGGCACGGGGCGAGGGAAAATGCGTGTATACACCTGCCAAGAGACATGCAGCCTCGTACACGGCATAGGCGGACCTTAAAGACGCGGGAGCAGGAGAGGAGACAGGAAACCGAGTGAGAGAAATCGGGTAGGGTGACCGGCGAGGAGAGAGGATGGCTAAATGTGAGCTGCGCCTCCGACAGGGACACAAGAACCTCCTGAGCACGCCCGCGCCACCTGTAATTGGGTCCAATCATCGTGGTTCTCATGTGGAATGATGCTGCTCGGCCTTGGCCATGGGATGCGATGATTCTTATTGCTCCTTGTTTCGCGAAAATCAAACAATACAAGACAACAATCAATACAAGATCCCTGTGATTTCTAATATATTGAGTTGGCAACAAAGTAATTTTGATATTTCAATGTGAAATAAAATCGTATTTTTTGATTCCCCCAATGAACTTTTGCCAATGACGATCACCTGAAATCGCACTTATGAGTTTTTGGCCTATAACGACTGGAAGTTTTATGGGCTCGGAATTGTCAAACTACTGGAAGATGGCGAAAGATCATGGAACAAAAAATAATTGGGTTTTATTGCAGCTTGAAATACCAAAATTAATTTCTTGCAATTTATGAATGGAATAGTTGCACAACTTCGGAAACGAGATGAACATTTTTGGTGATAGATTTATTTCAATATATAAATTCGACTAACCATTAAACGAGCAAGAGAGTCCGGTCGTCATTCTAAGTCGAATAATCACTGAAAATTCATGTTCGACCAGAGAATGTGTGGAGTTTTGCCTATATGCACAGTAGTGTTACATTTAGATATTTATATTACACACGCGTTCACTTGCACTTTAAGAATTTGAGTGTGCCATACTAGTCTAGATAATCTAATAGTTATATTGAAATATATCAAGAGATTTTTCAACAGTATACTTTACTGATATTAATATTCTTTCGAATTTTCTTCTGTGAATACATTCTATCTTGATGATCTCGAAACTTATCTACCAGTTGAGTCTGTGCTCTTTAACTCTTTGTTAGATCAAGAATGTAAGCTACTACAGTATGCTTTTCAAAGTACATTCATTGTATTATTTTATTCCAGTCAAATCGTTCCTGGCTCACAGTATGCGAATTAAACAATCTATGAAGAATGGGGTGAACAGCCATTGTGACTGCCAGTATACCTCAGGTCTCTCTCTCTCTCTCTCGTTACGAATAACAAACTATAACAGTATAGCTGTTCGCATATGTTAGGCCTGGTTATGCTTTAACCTTACAGTTGAATCGCAATTGTTTTGGAGTTTTCAAAATTGTGATAGAAATCATATACGTAGCATAATTTGTCGCACTTTAAAAACAGGGTTGGTCGTGTTTTAACTTTCTTGACTAATTGCATGTATATTATTTTTGGTGTTTTCAGAATTGTGAAAGAAATTGTTTGATTTGTAGGATAATCGTTTGAATGATTTTAGTCTTTAAACATTGGCGATTTACCGCGATAGTCGGTTCCCCTAACTTCGCGACACCTCGGTCTGTCAAGCACGAATGAGAGTTGCTGGTTGACTGCGCATACAGGAGCCACGTCGCGTCTCCGAAGGCAGCTGCCTTGACTCCTTCGCCTTGCCTACACGGACTGCATCTATCCTACGATTGCAGTCAGCAATGGATTAGAACACTGGTCAGACTTGTCCAAGGTTGTGCATTCGTCTTGTAGTCGGTTAGACTCGGTCCACAAGGTGTCTTTCTTTCCTGAAAAACAACTTCACTTCTCAAGCGAATTATCTGCAAACTGTGCATTTTTATGCGAAATAAAGATTGTATGCATTAAGTGCAAAATGAGGGAGCTATTTCGATGTGCTCTAAGTACTAGATAGCTCTGTTAATGTATTTCGTCGGTGTAAATTTGCATAACACGCGTTCAAGAGAATTTATAATTACTAGATCGTAAATACAGGGGAGGTATCGGGGGAACGAGGAAGAAACGCGTTGCTCCATCTTCTTTGTTGTTGTACATTTATTGTGTTTCTTAGAAACAAATGAAACAACATTGAAAAGGTTATCGCTCACTTATTGTTAGACGTTTCAAGTTACTTGGACGATCCTAACCCTTAGCATTCGAGTGATAACTCTGAGAGAGGCACCACTAAAAATTGCTGTACCATTATTCAAAATTCACATTAATAACTATGTTGGCATCTAACCAATTACTAAATATTTAAATATTGTATTAGGAAATATATCAATTTCATATCCATAAAATGAAAAAAAATCATATTGACGACGCACCATTCAAGGTCGGAAAATAACTCCGAATGCAAAGGGTTAATAATTTTAGTGATTTGAAAATAATTAAACATCATTTTTGTGATGCTTTCATAAAATCCATAGTCTAGTTAACTGTTATTTTCTGAACGAACATAATAGTAACACTCCGCCATGTTGCGTGTGTCAACGTATATAATAAATAGAGTCAATAATGCTTGTACAGTCTGGTATCCAAGGAATTTAAAAACGATGACCTAGAATATACTAAGACTCGAAATAGCTGATGACTTAATGGTAGGCTGCAGTTAATATAACTTGGAAAAAATCAGTATTTAATGTTGGTTTATCAAAGAGACTAGAGTTCCAAGAATTTGATCTGTGACACTCGTCGAAATGGAATCTGAAATTTCCAAGTAACAATTTCTATAATTGAAACAGCCACTTAATCAGAAACATAATAATCGTTTGATAACGACGACAGCATCAAGGCTCTTTCCTGCACTCAGGAAGAGTGGATATGAAAATGAATTCCAGATATTTCAGCGCGGCACGGCGGTATCGTAACCATTCAGTGCACTGAAATATTCATGATGATCAGACAAGGCTTGTGTACACCATGTGAATATTTTGAATCGTAAACTAGGGTTTGATCACTCGATATGCAAAGTTCCTCGGATAACTCTAGAAATATGTGTATACGTGCCCGACTACTTTATACTTGTTTTTAATTATACCTACGTTTTTCTCACGTCGCGTCGTTCGCCTTACTCAATCTCGCTCTTTCTCTCTCACGCACACCCTATTTTTCCGTCTACCAACGTATCGTAACGCGAACGATAAAAATTCTTCGACTATCATAAATATCATGCTGTCAAGTGTAGCGTCCCTCATTAACTCTCATTTTTCCGTTATCCAAAAAAAAAATGCTTCCCTGACCACTGAAAATCATCCTAGCCAACGACCGTGTCGCATTCCTCCCTTCTTTCTCGACCTTCCTCATTCACTGGCGACTCTTTTTCTCAAACCCTGTCCCACCAAAGGGCTCGAACTGCGGTAACGTCGATCATTCGAGCCTCCAGCTCCGCCGTTCCATAAATTCGCGATCTAAACCGCGGACGATCGTCATCGGCATGTAACGGCCCGAGCGAGAACGAGAGGAAGTCGACGATCGGAAAAATCCACATACCGTCGGTCCTCCTCCCGCTCGGCGAAGATTATCTCAATTATGAACGCGTAAAAGAAGCAAACTCATGCCGACGTGCTCGGTCATCATCGTCGTGAGAGCGCAATCGCAATGCCTCCCTATATCCGCGCGCGTATATAAACCGCTCTCCTCCACCTTTTGCTTTTCCTCATCCTACCATCCACCTTCCAGCACCTCTCCCCTGCCGTTTTTTCTTCCCCCCTTCCAACCTGGCGGGTACATATACGCCTCCACCTGCCACTCGCCGATGAACCGCCTATAAAACCTGGCGAGGGAACAACTTTTATATCCACGCGCGGGCCTCTTCCCTTCTGCGGAAGAGACCTCTGCCTCTGTCCTCTTCACTGCATTTCTTTAATGTAGCTATTTTCTTTAATTTAGACCTAACCCAAACTTACTTGGTCTTTAGGTTAACCTAGACCCAGACCTTCGTACTCGACGCTATTCTACAACAGGTGACGGAGTTCTTAGAGCTACTTATGTTCGAGATGTGTCCTGAAACTATCCTTTTTTATGTTATACTAGAATCGCGAAGGAGTTCTGAGAAACATGGTTTGAAACTTTAACCAAAGTCATCAAAAGCGTTTAAAACGTTATTAACTTAATGTGAAAACAATGGAAGAGACAAATATACATATACCTAATTTAAGACGTTCTATGTGGAGATAATTAAAGTTCTCACACTAGCACAATCTGCAAAAGAAAGTTTTCGAAACATGGCGGTTTCCAGACAGTTAATACTTATCTATTGGCTTTAATAGAATTATTTACCTTCGTAACTTGATTTTTCTCCGTTGCCACTGCTCTGCGCAGTAATAGATCACTAGCATTCGGAATGAAACAAAACTTCCGGAATGAAGAAACAGTTTAAACACCGACTTGCGAAGGTACCAAAAATGGCACCCAGTGGTTGCTTTGACGGCGCAAGCCCCGAACCACCGCCGACACATTTTTATTCCTGCACGGTGTCAGAGAGACATCGAAGACACGGGTTACAAACGAGGCCCACAAATCGTCGGAGCGCAAAAAATCGCACGGTAACCGTTAAAGGCCGATAAGGAGCAATCCGGAGGTGGCGAGGCCGGCCCCGAGGATTATTTCTCTGGTACTCGGCGCGGCGAAATACTTTCGATGCTTCGTGAGCCCTTTTCGGTCCCGCGCTACCGGCTCCGATATCAGCGGGCGTAATCGGTTGGCATTCTCCTTGGTCGCCGTGGCAAAGAAACCGGGAACGAGGCCTGGAACTTATGGCGGCGCCGTGCAATGACATCAGTAAGCTGGAACGGGTCCGTACGTCATCGTTGCGTTAGCGAGATTCCATAGATGAGCCGTTGATACGGCGGTTATTAATGCAACAAGGATCGCCCCTCTGATGGCACTGGCTCCACGGACGAGGGAAAAGGAAGACGGGAGCTGGACTGTACGTCCGACAACTTCTTCGGCCGGCTTCTCGAGGTGCCAATAAAAGTTTCGCAATCGCCGGCCAGGATCACCAGTTGCAGTTACTTCTTATTCCGGCGCGGGGGCGAGCTTATCTGCCGGCGACGCCACCCTTCGCACTGTCTACCTGCTGCTGTCGTCTTTTCAAGCTTTTTATTCCCTTCCGTTAACCCGGCTATCTGATTTTCACGATCCCCAGCTACACGGAAGCTTCGGTGTCGGGTGCTTCGCTGGAAATTCGGTTTTGTGTGGGGGTTCAAATCAACAGATCTTTATCGTCTTTTTTTTTTAATTCTGGTCAAACCTCTACGCTTCATTTATCTGATTTTCGTTCGGATAATTGGAGTCTACTAACTCTCCTCTCTATAATAGAAGTTGATGTTCATGTAACTGGACGTACTCGCCTATTTTATATACGAATGATACGAGTTTTGATAAGCGGTACGTGCCGCGAGTACAGTAAAGATCCGAATACTTTCCGGGGTTCGAGGTCCTGATTCTTGTCTAGTCCTACTCTCTCCACTGCCTGTCAACGCTGTGCCGCGCCGCAAGGTGGTGACTACTGTTGTCGGCTCGGGTATAGAGGTGTGAGCAACACTATATTGACACAACGAATCGAATGTTCAAACATTCTAATTATCATTATTTTTATATGGGACTTTTAAAAACGTATTTCTGCCATTTTTTATTAAAACAAGACCAAGCACGATATAATTTCAATTGTATTTAGTATGAAATCGACTGTGAAAGTTTCGGACGCAAGGAAGGATAACCGAAGGGCCACTCGGTTCGTATTTCATTCTGTCTTTCTCTATAAATATTCCATTTTATCGATCGTAACGAATTAATAGAAATTAGTTTATCGGCGCACAGGTTCGATCCAAAAGTCAAAAACGAAGCAATTTTGCAATTTATAAAATTTTTCTCGACGTTTCGATCCAGGTATGGATCATCTTCAAGAGAGATTTTGCGTCCGAAAAATATTCAATGTTGTACAAAGTGTTTCACAAGATCAATAATAACCACAAAATAATTGTTCACAGTACTTGCTATGTATAAATTGTCTATATTAAGAATTTAAATGTGTTATTGTATTCAATGCTGGTAGAAACTAGACTGAAACATGTGAACGTTAGGAGAGAATCAATGCAAAAACACAGAAATTTCTTAAATCGATACTAGACGGTAAATACGAATTGAAACCTGCAATTCCAAACCCAGATACTTTTGCTTATATACCGTTTGTTGTTATGGTAAACAATTGACATTCAAAATATTTGACTCAATAATTGTAAAACACCGAGTGTTTATTTGGTGGATGTCCTTCTCTATGTTCGACTCTCTATTGTAGTCTTGCGATTCTTGTCTGTTCAGTGAACAGTCTCTTAGACAAGAATCAAGGGATTACTGTAGTGAGTTCGCATAATAGGAGCTCACAATCAGTTACGAGTTCAGTAAATGTCTCACTGTCCCACCAGAACCTATGATGCTTACTACGCTAGCGTTAAAAGTGGGGTCTCGCAGATCCCTCGTTGGCCCACTCTCATTTTGTGTGCTACCTTCTCGTAGACGGACAATACATCGCGGAACACCGGTTCGAAAAGGCACATTTGACGACCTTTATCATTACGGAAGTCCCCTGCAAGTCCCCACCGGGGGATCAGTGGCTGTATTACTTTCACTGGGAGCTGCCATAAGCGGCTATCGATGCGAAGGCTTGGCGCGACTCAAACGCGCGACTACGAATTCGACGACACGATGTGCATCTTATATGACCGTTCCGATACCGAAAATGGAGTATACGGAGGATAAAGGAAGTGGTGAGGGATCAGAGAGAAAAGACGTGTGTCGTTGATGATGGTTGATGAAAGACTCCTTTATTAAACAAAAAACTCTATCCGCGTTTGTTTCGTTAAAGTTCAATTCTTTCGTCTTCCGCGATTGTCCATTGTCGCGATATTTAAAACCTAAAAACGCCACAATTATCGTAAAGTTGGCAGTGACAGATGAATTGTGCAAGTGGGAACATCAAATTTTTAAATGTGAATTTCTTTACGAAATTATGATAGTTCAAATATACCAATATGAGAGCGTGCGGGCCTCGATCAGCTAGAGGGATCCACAAAGTCCTCGCTACGGGACTCTGTTGCTCTATTACCTTCAGTGAACTCTGCAATAAGCGGCTATCGATGGCTTGGCGCAACCCGAACGCACGACTACAAATTCGACGACACGAGATCGTGGCCGCTTTTCGAGATACAGATTCGATAAGGGGGGCAAACGGAGGAGCCGCGAAACGTTAACCCGAGCGGAGCTCTTCGGGAACGGCAGAGGATGCTAAGGGAAGGCAGTAGAGGATGGTGAAACGTCGAGGAAAGGGAGGAACTCGCGAAGGAACAGCAGGGCCAAGAGAAAGAGGATAGAGAGGAGGGACTTACGCTGATAAACACGTGTAGCTTTTAGCGAGGCATCCCGAAGATCGTATCTTCGGTAAAATATGCCCTCCGAGGACAATATTAACTGCTTCGTGCTTCTGCAGCCTATCTCTGCCCCCTCGCGACACCGACAACCATCCGCCCTGTTGCGGCGCACACGCGCTGCAACGTGGACGACGCGCGAACCCTCCGGGATTCTTCGGCCACCGGTGAATTATCGGCCGTCCGAATCCTTCGCGGCAACGTGCCGGTAATTAAGCGGCTTTAATTATTATTATTCGCTGCACGCGGGTGGCGGTCCCCCATCCGCTTTATGACCCTGCATGCCTTTGACCTTCCCGGACGACGACAGTATTTTTGAACAGGGTTCAGACGCGGAGATTTGGCCGAGGAATACCGACGAGCTCGCGGAACGTTTCTGCCTCGTGCGTGGTTTTTATCAGACATCACAATTATTACAAAAGAAAATTTATCAAAATCTAAGACAAAAGTTCTGGCTATTGGAGTTCATACATTTAATCAACGAATTTTGGTTATGATAGTTTACTTTATAAAAAGAAGTCTATCAAAATTTTCATAATATCAAATGATTGCATAAGTTTGTGTGCGTTTTTGAAAAAAAAATTCAATGGTTAAATTTGAAAGAATACAGCTTTATTAATCAATTGTATTTGTGCAATTTCCGCCGTGCAGTACAATTTGAAACATCTATGAAGATCGGGTACGAGCTTATACAATCATCTAATACATATATACCCAAAGAAATAAATTTGTTGAAGAGTTCCTCATGTATGCATCTTTACAATCTTGATATTTACAAGTGAAAAATAGTAGTGTTCAAAGTGATCAAAATTTTTGAAGTGAAAATTTCATTAGGCACACCGCATACACAATTGCTGGACAGTGAATGAGTGTGATCCGTCACGCTTCGAGGTGAAATGCTATTCGGGTAAACTCGGAGGAGCCGAACGCTTGCCCGCAGGTGAAAAAGGTTGAAGAACGCTGGATTAAAGTTTTTAGACGAGCGAACGGGTGATAACGACCCGGCGATTCGATTACCGACGGCATGCGCCCGGTTGCGACCATAAGAGATTAATGCGAGAGATATCTAGCTACAAATGATCGAGGACTCCGAACGGCTGATTCAATATCGCCAGCCAGCTTAGGTGTCCCGTGTCGTTTAGTGGCGTAACAGGCTATCGATCGAAGCTGCACGACACTGTTTGTTAGAGTGTTGTGTCGGCTTTGTGATATTTATTGCATAACTAGCGCGCAATTTAGTATGGATAACCTCCATATTACACGGCAGTTATGGTCTTAACTCCGTTTGGGTCTTTGGTTTTATTGTGTGTTTGGAATGGTGTTGAGAATTAAGGTATGGCGGGTGTTGTGGTGTAAGCAGAGTGAGGACGTTATAAGTAATCGTATTATAAGTCAGTGGATTAAGATTATTCATTAAGTGTTTAACACTAAACCTACCACAACCAGTCAAAATGGCCGGTTCCAGATTGATTATTTTACAATTACTGAAATAATAAAGATGATTTTATCTTTAGTACAGCACGTATTATAATAGGAGCCGCACAAAGTCTAAATAAAATCAATCTTGTCATTTTTATAAGGGAACATGTACCAGTTACTTTTAAGGCTCGATAGTTTCTTTTCATTATTTAACGACGCTTTTTCAATTCTTTTTGAGAATTATTTCGCGACGGGGACCTACAGTTTTGTTTAAATGGAATATTTCACATGGAATATCACATGGAATATTTCCAGAGGTGCCGGAAGCTCGGTGGGTTTAGTGTTAAATGTACTGTTTACGCGCACCGTGTACATATTTGCTGGGCAGTGAATGAATCTGATCTGTCACGCTTCGAAGTGAAACGCTATTCGGGTAAACTAAGGGGAGCCGAGTTTATAGCTGAGCGGGCGAGAAACAGACAGATGTGTGCTATCACTATAAAAGTTCTCACTTCGATCGTGAGGTCTTATGCGCATAGTATTGGTCCGATTTTTATAATGCTTGCCTCTTGCAATGTACTAATTAATTTAAACATAAATTCCAATTGTATTAGATTCTTCTGCAAACGTGTTCGCGTTGAAACTTCTGAACTTCCGCACTCTAAATATGATATATTATATTTGCCACTTGTTTTCGTTCAATCGATTCCCAGTGATTGCCCACATCCGCAATTACAGACTCGTATGAACGGCAATATAAAAAACAGTTCCCTAGAACGGATAGAACAGTTGTTTCGACTCGATACTATCGAATCACTATAACTAATGTTACCTACACCAGCCGATAATAGCCACGATTTAAGTTCCTTTCAAATCCTACATGTCGCTACCTTTTTACGCGGCTCGAGAGCTAGTTCTTGACGCTAACGTATCATTAAAAAGACTATAATGTTCTACTTTATTAGCAGCTTTTTTTCGCGCGATCATACCCAAGTCAAGAGTTAACTACAATGTGTGATGAATAATGAACCATTGTGAACGGAAGTAAATCATTTACTCATTCTAGAAACAAACTGACACTTGCGCCAGACCGGTAGCTGAAAGAAGACAAAATTCCTTCTTGTCATATGATTGAAACTTAACAAATGCTGTCAATATTACTGTAAAATTATTTTCATTTAAATAAGTCTATACCGTTACCTTATATTATCACTGACTTCAATTTTCATAAATTTATAAGAAAGCTTATGCTCTCGATAAAGAATCCCCATTTAATCACATACGTATTTATGTATATTTTAGTATAATCCAGCATATTCTTGTATAAATAATTACAAATAAAGTTTAACAGTTGCATCAAAGCTATGGTTGAAAGAAGACCATAGAATTCTTGTCTGTTTAAAGATTGAAAATCAATGTATACTGTAGAGGTTGCCCAAAAATTATTTTAATTTAAAAAATTTAATATTCTATCTTATCACTGCATTGTGAAGCATTTACGTCGATTTACAAGGTAAGTAATGCTCTTGATCAAGAATTTCTAGAGACACAGCAGAATATGCACATCTTGTTTAATATCATTATAATTATTTTTGTACGGTCGTATTTTTTTAAATGCGTGTGCGCGTGCAATTACCTTATTACATTGTTACCAGTTTCGGCAGAATACCTCTCTGCAAATAATACACATAACAGGAGGATCATTATTCGAGCAATGATGCCCTCAGCGATGCGATACGTATCGATCCAACCCTTTCGAGTCAGCCATGCGAGGATCGAATTACCGGTAGCCGAACTTTACATATTTTATTCCCGTCGGTCCGGAGGTACGCCTTCATAACAGTGTTCGTTGTGTTGGATGGTATTAATTGTTCATAATCTGCTTACCTAATTTCACGGACGAGATTGCACGTTACGCGGCTGCGTAACCGGAGGAACCTGAAATTTCAGATCGCAGCGAGGGCTGCACCACGCGCTCGCATTTTTGCGTGTTCAGGAACAGCTTGCATTGATGATACGGTGCGACTATGATTTTATACGAAGGAAGTATTCAGATGCGACGAACGTGATAGGTGTAAGCGCATCTTGAACGAAAATCGTTCCTCGTGAGTATCCAGATTACTGTGGTCGCATTCCTCCAGTGTCTTACGAACACGAGCATAAAAGAATCTCTCCTCTGACCGATTTTGCTTCGAATTTCAAACGAATATTATACATACAGTACTCTAAAATGTAATATAAGATGTTCCCGATATCTCAAACAGCTTTCGAGTGATAAGTTGTCAGCGGATTTTATGCATCTATGATAAAAGCGAGTAGCTGTTATTTAAAAGAGTAAAAACGTTAGAAGACTTTAAAAATACTATTACATTATTTTTAACCTATTGAATACATTAAGATAGAAAATTAATTTCGTTATCTAGTTATGAATGATAGGAGTTGAATTTTCCAAGTAAAAACAATTTTTCAGAGAATGAAAAAAATGTCTCAATTTTTATCAGCAATGGCGATCATCTGTCGATGTGTCAATTAAACACTGTTTAAAAAACAATGAATAACCGTACCATTTTTTAATATTTTCTTGTGAAAAAATTGGAGGATTTGGTTAAGAATTACGTTAATATCATTGTGAAAAAATTCCCAAAACCTCGCAGATTCCACTAGAAATTCCGTCACAGGTGGCTCTAAGCGTGTAAACCGATCGGTGTAAATCGATCCTAAGTCTGACACGTAGCCGGTCGATTCCATCCAATCCGATTTTCTAAATCGAGACCCAAAGAGACGCGAAGAACAGCGGTTACACGTCTGTTAATCGATCGGAGATCGTTGATCTCCTGCGATATCCTGCGGTGCATCTTCAAGCGGATCAATTGGTGCGGCAAAAGAGACAAAAGGGACATGCTAATCTCACCGAAGAAACCAGATTGGTCATCCGGCGCTAAATACCCGGCAGAAAAGCGGCTCGGTTTCACGAGCAATCCGATGTAGAAATACGACGCACGAAGAAGAGGAGACGCCGGGGATATAGGACACCTGCGAAGTCAATTACCATCAACGGAAACGACATTAAGAGGTGAGATTAACAGCCCGAACCCTTCGGACTCCGGAGAAAATACAACGGACCCGGTTTCACGGTGAAATTATTTAATAACGCGTGCCCGAGCGTGGCCGCTGCTGTCTTGATCGTTAAAGCCTTTTTACGAATGAATTATCGCCATAAACGATGCGCGTGAAGCATCGTCCGTGGAAAAAAGGAGACCAACAATCGGTCGCGCGTGCACGACGAAACGCGAGTCCCACTTTAATGGCCCTCATTACTTGTGCTCTAGCGTTCCGTCGCTATAAAACCGTGAGAGAGCATGAAAGACGGAAAATAATAATCGTAAGGTCAGCGGAACAGCCGGGTAAGTGACAGCTTGGGCCATCGAAGGGAAGGATGATTCGACCGAGGAATGTCCCGCAGGAACGAGAATCAGGAAACGCCAGCAGGCGCCGAAATAAAACCGAGAATCGTGCTCGGTAGAGAAAACCAGGACTCAGGACCTGCAACGCCTCTCACCGATCTCTGCCTCTTATTCTCTCGCATTTGCATATTCACCGACTCGCCGTGTTACAACAATAAAATGCCGGTAAACACGTGTTTCGCGGTACGTTACGGCCGGACTTTCGACAGTGGGCAACGTCGACCCTGCTCTTCGGACACACGTCCCTGCCGTTCCTCGCGTTTTCACGAACCCGGTACACGCTACCGCGACCGTAATCGCAAATTATTCGATCCCCCGTCCTGTGTTTCGACCGATTCCCTTCGCCCTTCTTATTTTCGCCAAGACTTACTCCTATTGCGGGAGAACGCGGCGAGTTCGAAAGCTTTTTATTCGCGAGGTCCTCGTCGATGCTGTTGTTCTTGTTGTATATATGTGTGTTTCTGAAAACAGAAAAAGGTATTATTTGTCACATAAGACTTGTAGCTGTCTGTATTCCTTCCGAGAGGATGTTTACGCACTCGCACCAGCCTATGTTGAGTTCTATGTATTGTTCTTTCAGATTTTTATTTCATGTGAATACTTGTCTCCCTGCTATTGGTATGCCATTGTTTTTGACATAACCTTTTCGATGGTCTTATTGTCTGTTAGCAGAGTTATATTTTGGTGAGAAAGTTTACACTTCCAAATTCATTTCAAGGACAGTTCCTTGACTGCTGCTTACAATTCTGTTTACTAATTATATTAAATATAGCTCTCAAACTTCGTTGTAATTTACATCAGTGTTTAACTAAACTATAAGAAATTGTATAAATGAAGGAAGAAACAAATACATATAAAAGCCCGTTTTATTTAGTTTTTTCTTACTCTGATATCGAGTCACACTCGACGAAGGAGTGCAAAGGGTTAAAGATAGCGTTAAGCTACAATTGCTTAACAACACAGGATGCTATCGTGTCCACCTGTGACACGATTTACTTAATTTAGTAAAAATGTAAATTTCCAATGTGGTCTCATTAAACGAATGTAACACCTATCTGCAACTATAAATTGATGGTGCACGATACCGCGATGCTTCCAGTATTAACAGAATCCGTGTCATGGATATTTATCTAATAACATCGTGATAACAGTAATCATACGTTCTTTATTGTATAACTGTACAAAGTAGATGGCCTAGAAATTCGCGTCGTCCTAATGTTTCCATATGTGCCTTAATGGGTTATCTGACACCAGTAGTTACCAACTAAGTATCCATTGAATTTTTTCCAATCCGAGTAACGCGTTAGAAGTGCGCAGCAGTTAGATAACCTACATACCACAGTGTAATAACATTTATGTATCAATTTTCTAAAAGCTAATAGATTTCAAACCGACGATCAGATTCAGCTACAAGCACGTGTGATCGAATGAAGATTACCCTGCAATCTTTTACAGAGTATAAACGGAAAAATGGATAATTACAAGCTTTTCCCCTTTTTGCTATGTTTCGCGGAAACTTTTCACGTAATATCGACTATTCTTTTGTTATTTGTCTACGGCTTCTTGCCGCGACATGATACCTATACTTAATCACACTATCGCATATCATATTTTATTTTATGTCTTTCCTGGTTACAACACTCACGTCAAAGTTATTCCTTACTTACATGACAGATGGGATAACAAATTCTTTTAATTTTTCCATTCCTTTTGTGAAAACTGTTTGATTTGCTGTAGCAAATAACTTATTAAGATGAATATACGATACGCAAGATTAGAGAATTAATGTTAGAAAATATAAATTGCAATACTAGGTATCTAAAATTTCAGAAAATTCATATTCAATTATTCGATTATTGTTCTTTGTGTATTACAACACATATATAACAAATACAATATATATTTAAAGTTTTCTGCTAATGCTCTGTCACATTCTTTTCTTAAGGTTACCTTTACTTGAGGCAATATTGTGTTTCGTTAATAGTTCCTTAACAAAGCCGCGGAGAAGATTTTTTTGGGACACCCTGTATGACTGACGTAGCGGTCAAAGTGTTAGGGATCAAGATTGAAAGACCCAATATATCTTTGCGTAAGGAGGACAGGGTCTCGGCGAGCAAGGTACATACATATGTATCACGAGGTCGGTATCAGAACTTGTGTGACTAATTATCAGCGTTATCAGTATCGTTTCGTTGGGGGATAAGCATTCTGGTGACACGTCGAACGATCACATAACCAACAGGGATCCGGCGTGGCCACGTTGCATAGGTGTTTGGTTCGCGTGGGCGAGCAAGCGATTGTCTGGCCTGTGCTCCTTTTTTGCGCCTAGATAGCTCGCGGCAAAAATCAGAATAGCTCGGCCCGCTCGCTCGCGGCATGAGCTCCCCTCGGCTGGTTCTCCTCGTCGGTTTCGAGCCTACACGAAAGGGTAGGCAGTGGCGAGCGTACACCGCGGAGGCGCGCACGCTCGGTGCAGCGGCGCACAGTGGGCAATTCGGACGAAATTTGTTTGAAAATCAATGAACTTTCGATAAAAATGAGATAGAACGATGAATTTTTTTTAAATTGCAGCTGAAACTTTGTATAATATGGGAAAAATTGGGAGATTATGGTGCGAACGTTTTTTAACCTTGATAAAATTCGTTAAACTTGTACAATTTCAAGAAAATTGAGGTTTTTCAGTACCACGCATTGAAATTCTTTTTTTTAATACGTGCTATACATCACTTCCCGTAGATTTTTTCACGCTGATTTCAAATCTGGTTTCAACATTTGTCTACGACATCATTTTTCCGTTGAAATGATTTGATAACACATTAGTTTGAAGGTATATCGTATTTTTATACATGGAACACAATAAAAAGAATAATAATGAAGTATTTTAACGTTTTCAGTTACTTACGGAACATGAAGCACTTCACATCTCGTCATCACTTGTCGTTTCGCTGTCATTACTACTTCAATTTTCTTAAAATTGTGCAAGTTTAACGAATTTTATCAATGTTAAAAAACGTTCGTACCATAATCTCCCTACTTTGCCCATATTCAACAAAGTTTCAGCTTCAATTAAAAAAAATTCATCGCTCTATATCTCATTTCTATCGAAAGTTCTTTGATTTTGAAACAAATTTCATCCGAATTACCCACTGTGCGGAGTACGCGACGCTTTAATACGGCGTTGATTTACTTGCTGATTTACGTACTGCGTTACTGGCCAAATACCACCGTGCTCACGAGGAACGAGTTAATGCGTCGACCCTTTTGTTGCTTGCAGACTGCGAAATAGTGATGGCAATATTTCTGTGGTTGTAAGGAAGAACGCCACATGTCGCATACTTTCACTTTCGAGACATCGCCGTTTAAAGTTTTCGATCGCTAATTCTTTGACAGAGGACATCGGTAACACTAAACCTACCACCAGTCAAAATGATCGTTTGCTCTATATAATTATAGAAATAATAAAAATGATTTCATAAGAAACGATTATATAGATGTCTTCAGTAGACCAGGTATCACAATAGGAGCCACACAAATCTGAATAAAATCAATCTTTGAATTTTTATAAGGGAACATGTACCGTACTTTTAACAGTTATGTACTTTTAAGACACGGTAGATTTAGTGTTAAATTGCATCAATTTTTTGAGTCTGTCGAATTTGTTTTTATCAATTTTTTCTGGTAAATACGTAATTCTATACTCTAAACCTTAATTAATGCATAAACTCAAATTTTTTGAAATTGTAAGATGCGACGTTTTTCCTTCCGACCACAGATTACAAACACATTAAAATATTGGAAATAAAATATCGATATTATATGCATTATATACGTGTACAAATAAATTAAAATTGAACTCAGGAAATTCATTCAAGTTAAATGTTTCATATATATTAAATTTAATCATGTCTAATCTTTTAAGTACCATTATTTTAATTATTACAGCAGTAATAAATAATTATATTTGATCACAATCCCAATCTTCGATCGATAAGGATCCTAAAAATAACAATTATTGGAAATGGTCCGTCTTAGGTGATTCCGGGATTTATTCAGAATTTTTCCCGCTTTGGAAAAGATCCGTTCAGCTGACATTGACGTTGCAATTACGATTCCATAAATAGTTTGAAGTCAGTTTGCTAAGCGAAGAATATTCGGAGTGATTCTAAAATTTAATTGGATAAACTGTCATCTTAATTGGTTGCTGATCTAAATGATATTTCAAATCTTCTGTCTAAAATATCTAAAAGCAGTTATGAAAGCTGGCTGGAAGCAGTTCACCACACACGCGTGCACCAATTTACCAACTTGATGCTGAAAATCAAATTCAAACATATTTGAAAACAATAGGAAACATGCATATGATATAAGAAATACACGAAATAGAGACGATGGATATGGTACGCAATTATTAAATTTAAATGCCGAGAAGAAAATCCGGATAGAGTCTAACCAAATGAAAATCAGTTTGTTTAACAACGGGGTCTATGCAAAATGGTTATCATCATAGAAAATCTCTTCCTTCTGAAGATAAAACGTTAGAAGTCCTCTTGCAAAATATTTTCTCCAGTTCTGACCTTTGTACAACCCTAAAGGTCATTGTGTTGTGCGTATACGAATGAATTTGCCTGGGCACTCGCTTCAAGAAGGTCACTTTCATTTCTAAAAAGATAGTGCAAACACAACAAAATTACATACGCTATTACGACGTAGCTTGCAAAAACCATTATCTTCTCCACCTTCGTTCTTTTCTAATATTTACAATCTACAAGAAAAACGCAGGCTACTAATTGCGGTAACACCCTGTGCATCGAAGGGTGAAACATCACCTGGACAGTTTAATTCATTTCAAGGGCATTTTCAGGTTATCCTCTGTAGGCGGTCCGAGGTGATCGGTCCTTGAGAAAACGGAACCTGAAGCGTCCGTCGTCGGGCCGATGTGTTGGTATTATCTGGGATCGCGAAAGATCAGGCGAACTTCCGTAGTTTATGCCCCGTAATTATTATTATCGCGTACCACGGTAATAACACGATGCAGCCGCGGTGTGTACTTTTAAGCAGCCCCGAAACCGTTTCCCCAAAGAACAGAGAGACGAGGTAAATCGCGTCCGGCGACGGTATCCGTCGTTTTATATACAGCGTCGTACCGTTTATCGTCGCGGTATCTGCTCCCCAGGAAAGGAAACGCGTTTCGCGGGCAAAACGACGATGCTATCTGAAACACGCACCGCCCCGTTATGGAAATCGGGCGCGTCAGCGAAATTCGCCGCACGTCGATCGATCTCTCGATCGCGAGATCGCGGGCTCGCTCGCGCCCACAGGAGCGTAGGAGTCTCGTTCCGGAGCTCGGAGACCGGTTTCAAAATGTCGTCGATCGGCCAGAGACCGTTTTCCACGACGTCGATTGTGTCGTGCCCGTTCCATCGGGCGCATAAACGCGCCGCATAAGTCGCGCGGCCACGCGAAATTCTCGATCGCGTGCAACAATACACGCGCGAACGCTGCAACAAGCCGCCGCGCCGCGCGCCGAGGAATTCGCGAGGAAACGCGCCGCGCCCCAGGGCCTCGGCGAAAGGATTAACGAGACTTGTACTGTTCGTGTTACTGGATTTTTCGTTACCGTGTACACTCAACTTCGTGAAATTTTTCGCATTGCAACTTGCTACGAAATCGGCAATTTGTTAATGACGTGCACGCGTACGCGTTCGCCTGAATTCATTTAGTCTTCTAATTGTTCTCTTGGAGACTGTTCCTGTTACTGAATTCTTTTTTTGCGCTTGCACAGCTCCATGAAATTTTTCACATTGCGAACTTACTCCTAATTGGCATTTTTTCGATGCAATTAATACATTACGGTGGTTCAGTGATCCTATGGTTAGTTCGTTTATGTAAATATCGTTCACTAGAGTATCTCTTTACAATCATCAGTAGTTTGTCACATTTTTAATACAGACTATAATCATCAAATATTGTTAGAATTATATGTATTTTTCTAATAAGATTGCATCTATCCAAATTATCAGCTACTCTTTTTATAATATTATTGTATATAACCAAAGAAATACATTTTTTAAAAATAATTCCTCATGGATGCATCGTTTGAAGGTTAACTTTCCAATTTTTCTTTTGCAACGTTAATTCATTGAACAAGTCACCCTAATATGTTTTAATCGAAACTGGATTAAACACATGTTTTAATCGAAAATGGATTAAACACACGAAACGATTAATTAGAACGACCTGATCATCTATTCAGTGAACAGGTCACCCTAATATGTTTTAATCGAAAACCTTTGAATTAGATTGTAAATGGATTAAACACACAAAACGATTAATTAGAACGACCTGAGATTGTCTATTCATTGAACAGGTCATCCTAATATGTTTTAATCTAAAACCTTTGAATTTTAGATTGTAAATAGATTAAACACACAAAACGATTAGTTAGAACGACCTGATGGTCTCAAAATGGAATTTAAAAATTGTCAACGGACTTGCAGATTCGACACAATATTTATTAGCGGAACTTCCGCAAACCCGTCGCATCGGACAGTAAGAAATCACTGTCTCACATCTGCAAATCAGAGATCATCAAGACGAGTGTCCGTTCAACGAAACGAGATTTCGTCGACGGACAAGCGGTCCTCGGAAAGATCGATTACCGGATGATCGAGAGGGTGGTCCGATTTAGAGGTCTCGATCGGGCCAAGGATTTGCGGACATCGGAACGGGACGGTAAAAACGCGCGACGTCCGAGAAATCCGTGGTTGCAGGCGGGACGAAAGGAGCCGCCGCGTCGTGGCGTCCATTTGTACGTCGGATTAAGACGTTTGGATTTCGTTCGGAACGACCGAATGAAAGAAGTAGGAAGCGTCAGAGGAGCTGCGGAGGAACGAGCCGGAGAGACGTAGCGAGGAGAGGAGAGGACGAGAGAGACGCGAGTCATCGTAATATCGTACGGCGACCGGCCGACTGCCAGATTAGTATCAGAACCGAAAAGCTTGATGGGAATTAAGACGACGGCGCCCATGTCAGGGTGGCAATGCATGGAACTGATTTTGTATTGCGGCAGAGGAAGGAGAAGTCGGGGATGATGATCACTTTTTGCTCTCGGATCTTCGATCTGTGAGAACTCTGTTGCATCACGCTTCGGATCCATCGATCCGGTTCAAAATATGAACCGAGAGAAGGATTTAGCTCGGTAGAATAATTGGCGATAAACATCCTGTGTCAAATATCAACCACCTACCTTGCTCAGACCGGTAGTTGCAAGTTGCAAGGAAACATCGGATTCAAGTGTTAAATTAAAGCTAAATTGCGAATCAGAACTAAACAGCTAAATAACATAAACAAGAACCAACGAATGTGTCAAATTCGCAGTGCATAAATAAGTTATTCAAAAATCTTTTACGAAACGCTCATCATCATTCACAGCTCTTCGTCATCGTGACTCCGATCGAAATGGTTCTAATCACTTTCCAAACAAACACTTGCTAAGTCCACATAATTAAACGACGGAATACACTCTAATATGCATAACCATCACTGTTCGAAAAATTCACACGTAAGATATTAAAAAAAAAACCAAACACCATTAACTCCCATCTCAAGCGAACAATGCAGTCTCGAAGGTGATCGTTCAGTACAAACCTCAATCAAAATCAGACAGAAATGAATCTGAACTCACCGCCCATTGAAAATCGAGAGTCGACAATGTATGAATGCATTCCACAGTAGCTCCGACCGCGAATCACTTCGTTTGGATGCACATCGAGAGCCGTTCGCCGGTGGATTTTCATGCGTCCCACATCTCTTACCTTCGGTCGCTATCGTTCGATGATACGCGTGGGAAGGTAAAGGATGACGATAAGCCGGACTTCGCACGACTCAATCGGCTACCAGTGGGTGCTGGCCATACAGGAGGGGCTATTGTGCGTCATTCGATAATCCACAGCTGAATGAAAGGGCCGATAGATGCGTAATCCCTGTGCAAGCAAAAGGGTCGCAAACAAGAGTCCGGTATCGTTTTTTTTCTATAACTCTGCGAATTCGCCCCTGCAGTTCTGGGCCCAGCCAGGTTCTTTTCCTCCCCTACGTCTTCTTCCAGGTATCCTGCGTGCCCTCCTGCGAGGAGCATAGAGGAAACGTATCTACAAACAGACGTGTCTTTACAGACATTGTGTCTATAAAGAGATAATATTTTTTATTGTTCACTCTGAACCCTTTCCCCTCGGAAACGATTACATAAATTACATTTACTCAAGCCTATATATCAAATAAGTGCAATCTAAAAATAGTCAACACGGTAGAAATTTAAATAAATACAATTTTTATCAAATGATTATGGGCCAGTGTTGCTATTCAGGAAAATAACTTGTGTTTAGAATTTTGGCTATATGATTGATTCCGTTAAAAATGTGGCTCCCTCATAGCGCCTACAGGCTAACCGTTTAGATATCGGAGAAATTCGCGTCTCTCCCGGCATTCTCGCTATTGCAGATTGATCGGCAGATAGGAACACCGACGTGTAGGACCCCCCTTTAAGGATTCCACTCGTTCGTCTTCGTCTTTGGCGGGACGTTCGCTCGATTAGCGGTCGCCAGACCCGTTGATAACCGCCGGATAATGGACACGGTGACTGTTTAAGGACGCAACGGAGCCGGTCCGTGAAAGCGAGAAATTCCCAAATCGAGAAATGCCAACGACGACTGTCTAAGCGACTAACGAGCGTATCTCGATGACCTTTCGCCGGAAAAGTTCAGCCGGAGAAGAATACATACGTCGATTGTACTTCGGCCCCGATTGCGCCCGGAAAAATCACCGCCGCGAATGGATTCGGTGGAACGAGTTTGAACGTGGCGACTGAAAATATCGAGGAATTGTTGCGACTATACTGGTGGATCTGCTGAGACACAGTTATCTGTGGCGAGCGAAGCAACTTGTTGAAATGATAGCCATTTAAAAAAAAAAATCTGTTTGATCACGATAATATTTGAAAAATCATCTATGTTTAAACTGACTGTCAAATTTAGCCTACTCTAGTAGATAGTTCCAATGATTAGCTATTTATATTGGGTCAAATCAAATCAAAATGGCCGGTTGTCACTTTTACAATTAATAAAAATTATAAAAAGCTGCCATAGAAAATGATAGAATAGATATTTCGTTATTCGAGCACATATTTCGATGAAAACCACACCAAATTTACATATTAATCTTGTCACTTTTATAAGGTTGGGTACACTAGTCACACATTTAGTTAATAGTTATAGTATATCTAAGATTTGAAGAAATAATAAGTAGAAAGTAAAATAGGTGTTTACGTACACACAGCCTGTTTAATCCTCCGCAACATAAGTACGTTTCAATTAAATATCTTTCGTTTAAAACGTTTCTTCATAAAAAATGACATAAAACCATCTAGTCACATATTCCATCCAATCCATCGCTCGCGACACTCGAGCACCTGAGATCAAATCATAATCTCCAATTTGATCGAGAATAAAAAGAGTGCAGTGTCAGATTGCATTTGTCAGCTGGTCTCGTCCCTGTTAAACGATCTCACGCAATAATCAGCTTGTTCGGCGAGTGGTCAAACGTTTTTCATAATGAAACGCTTTCACGCGGCCGCGCGTATTCGCCGCGAAAAAAGACATAAAAAACGAGCAACTTTAAGTAGTCGGTTGCTCTTTAAATCGGCGATTCGTTAATTACAAACTCTCGCGTGGACCAAGAACAAAAAGGAAAAAGGATGAAGGACCGTGTGCTGGCGGGGTGTCAATCACCGGAACCCCTCGGGACCCTCTCTCTGTTCCTCGGTGGAGACGAGAAACGAAACGGAACGGAACGGCTCGAATTCGCTTTACGAGCGTAATTTCGCGGGCATTACGGGGCCTGGTGGAATGAGCCAGCCCACACTTCCGTTATATTTTTCTCTCAGTATACGCGACTGGAACGACGTGGTGGCTCCGAGGTGACTAAAACTTTTCACCTCCGCCTTAAACGGGATAATTAACCGTCTCCGGCGGCCTAACGGTAAAAACATAATATTTCAACGGCGGCGGCCTGTAGGTACGACACGGAACCGTACACAATGTATCCGTTGCCCGGGGCCCGCTAGGTAACCCGCCCCTGCGATGCTCGCGCATTACGCACCTTGTAATTTCGTTCAATTAAAAGCAGCCGATCGCGCGGCAAAATACCAAAGCTGATCCGTCCTAGACCTCTGGATAGACTGCGCCGCGTTTCTATTAGAGTAGCGATGGGCATGATCATAGGACTGAATTAGTCAATTAGTATAGATTCCTAATAGCAAAGTACGATTGAACAGGGTGGAGCAAGGTCATGAAACAATATGAAAACTTCGTAACTCTTTGAAATTTTCTTTTTCTTCAGAACCTCCATAATACACCTGGGGGATTCATTTTCGAAATGTACAGCGCTGTTCAACGTACCAAAATGATTTATTGTGTCAAATCATTTGGGTTAATCAATTTTATTGTGTCAAATCCATCTTCTAAACCTCCTAAGGAGAAGGTGTATATCAATAAATCGCGGACCTTTGACTAGCTATCATGATACCAATACCACTTAGTATTCATTTTGACAAATATCAGCTATCGAGACCAAGTACTTTTTAATGCATCCTGTTTCTTCCATATAAGTATTTGATTAACGAATTACTTTATACTTCATATATACATTAGATAATCTAGACTCAGCTTTCGTTTCTTTGCATACATCTTTTTATTGTATGCATATTGTTGATACAAACATTACGAATGTCAATTCTTTGTACTTTTCATTAATAGTAGTTGCTAGTGGTTCGTTGTGGAAATTCAAAGTGGAATTTCAGATTTACTGCCAAGCATCGACTTGTGCAGGCATTGATCGTTATGATCTGATTGGCTCAGTTTGAAATGTATCGATCCTATGTATGTATTGTTTCCTTTTCTTAACCTTCACACGATTTCAGTACAGTTTTTACCGGCAATGTGTCAGTTTCTTTCTGTAATTTTTCATGTACAACCTTTTGGTAAAGCTATTACAGCAAAGTGTTACTTTTGTTACTTTCATATTGTTTGATTTCTTTAACACATATTACAGTGATATTAATTTCTCAGAGGCATTAAAAATTCTTCTCTTGAAAATGATCCACATCAGGATCGAAACGTTGGGATTTTGTTAATTGTAAGATTGCTTGTTTTTTTTTATTTTGATCGAACCTGTGCGCTGATACCAACACACATTGTTTACTTGAAAATCATGGGAAAGAATTGGATCACTCCCATCGCTACCTATTAGCGCCGATAATTGCTGTAAAGGGCGAGGCAGGAAAAATTTATCGCCACAGCTAGCTTAGGCTAGCTGGCAGAGGCGTGAACGAGACGAGGCTACGAACTGCTTCGGGAACGATGTTGTATCTTGTATGGACGCGCCGGGTAATCACGAGTCGTTTAACCTTAATGCCGTTGGCGTTCCAACGGACTCTGTTGCCGCGGAAATTAAGCATACGAGGTCGAGAAGACCACGGGTTATTGGAAATTACTCGCTAGCGAAGACTAACATCTCCGGACAAGGCGGCTTCTTGGTTGGCGGATGCTGCACTCGAGTTGCGTCTGAAGGCGTTACTCTTGTGAGGCAGCTCCACTTTCGGGTAGCTTGAGTAAATCAGTGGAGAGTAATTAGAAATCAAGTACCGTTTGAAACGTGCTGTTAGCTTGTCGTATACAGGGTGTCCCATTTGAAGATTTGCACACAGGTATTTCTCAAACTAATACCTCGTAATAAATAACATTTCGCATAAAACTAACTCTGTTTCCTGGGAGAAGATCATTTAGTGCCGTTGAAAATTCAACTTACAATTAGTTAGACGGAAGCACGTTCGCCTAGACAAGCGTTCTAACCAACGTAAGACGACTACCCCGAAACAGAGTAAGTTTAATTGAAATATTTATTACAATGAGCTATAGTTTCGGAAATAATTGCGTGTGAAACGTCAAATGGGACACCCGATATATACAATAGACAAATACGATAATTGTATTATTTTCATAGACTATTTAATCTAGATCTCATCCAGATATACCTCGAATTGAGTAAGTCAGAATAAAATACCAAAACAGGCTTAACACGATACACGAATCAAGATAAAACCGCAGAAGTTACGTTGGGTCCTGCAATGTCTCCTAAAGTGCATCGCCACGTGCTGAGAACGATTTATTTACAGTTGATACGCTGCGCGATATTCCGGCGATAGCAGTGCAAGCGATGGGTCTGATTCGAAACGTACGAATACCGTGGATATTAATATTGTTGTTTTATAACGTTAATTAAATTCGGTAGTCAAAGCAGCTGGCCAATTATGTCGGCCCCGGGACATAATTCCGGCAGTACGATCAATTCCGGTAAGCAATCCATGCTCCCGATGATCACTACAAAGTTGCTGCAAAAATGATCATGCTGGTCTATACTTGCGGCGGTGCACCTGCGTTCATTATGCGCTGGTTACCTCTCGAAACGCGAGCGCGATAAGAATATCCAATTTAAACGATCGTCTCATAATTCCATATCGGCCGGATCGGTAACTGTAGAATTTAATTTCCAGTTAACCAGCCCGCAACTGGAGCCACGAAAAACAAATTATCTGTTCACCGAACGATTCTATTCGCGGATCGAACCAACGGGTTGCACCGTCGGCACAGGATCCTCGACTTTTTGCTGGGCAAATCGCGATCCAGCTTCTATCTGCACCGTGAACGTCCGAATTCGATTATGGTCATGATCTAGATATGGATTCGGGAAATGAAGTGCCACTGCGATCTGCTGGACCATTCTTGCCGTACCATTTTCTTTGCGGTTGAAGTGATTGGAACGTTTTCATCCACAAAAATATCTCAGAAGTAATTAGAACATTCATATATTTTTGGTTTGACATTTAAAAATAAAGCCATACCGTTCACATTTGTTAGTTCATGATGGCAACGTTTTAACGCATAACCGATCCACATTTTTTCTGTGTTCGTCTTTTTATTCATATTTTATTCGTAGAATATTTTAATTCGTTCCGTTTTAACCCTCTGACGACGGACCATTTTTTATTGTTTATTTCTTTTAAATGTATTTTTTATGGCACTTCTTGTAGAATTGTTAGTCTTTCTGTCAGTCCTAGTGTGACATTGAGTAGTAAGTCAATCATTTGATATTTTGGGTTAAAATAGACAGTATCATCTATGAAGTTTTAAATGTTATGTTACTTCGTTTCTTATAGAGAGACAACTATTTAGTTAAAGTATTATTTTAACCACATTAGCTTTCAAGTTAGTAGTTACAAAGGTACATTGTTCGTCATTAACTTTAGGTACCATTTTTACTGAATGTTTCTGGATATTATTTTAGATATATTCAGATAAAAATTCTTTTGGTTGTTTCATTACCATTACATATCCTGAGAGAACAATAAAGCTGCTGGAATAATGGTTTAAAATTCAAGATAATACTTCAGAGCAAAGGATGAAGACCACAGAGGTGAATCTAACAAAGTATTAATTTTATTTTGTGAAGAAAAGATGCAGTTAATTTACTTGCTACTAAACTAGAGTGATTAATAGACTACACGTTTTATACGTTATCACACAAATGACATTAATTTGAAGTATTACTTTTGATCTACTAAAATTATTAAAAGAAGATTACCTTAGGTGGTTCCTGTTTTCTGCAACAAATACAGAACTCAGTCTAGTATCATAATACGTTGAGTTATGTACAAAAGAAATTTTTGATAAAAACGTTCATATGAGAAAAGTGGCAATGATCGATTGTTGCTGGAACTTGAAAGACAAAAATGGACGAAGCACGCGGGAGAATTTGAATGTTGCACCGCGACGGTGTACGGTAAGTGCACGTAGCCCTCATTAATAACGCGATTATTAGGTGCGGCGCCAGCCCCGTTACGCTATTCGGATCCTAACCTAATTGGCATGGACAATCGGCCACGCCATGAGCCGTTTCGTGCACCGATGAATTTATCTTCTTTCTTGCGGGCCGCGATGCGACCCATAATTCTCCACCGGATCCGACGCAGCTCCTTAGACGAATAAATTTTTCCTCGTCTGGATAGGCGCCGCTATGTTACGCCCCCGCATGATCACGAACCTCGTATTGTACTGCTGTGACCACTCTCCAAACGGTCTTGATTAGAACTCTCTCTTCAAATATGTATTGTCAGGTACGCTTCATAGAAAATAATTTGTTTACTGTTTTGTGTTGCTCCCACCAAATTCTTACAACCACCATATTTCTTCCTGATATCATTTTCACGTGCATAATCAAATCGTGTAATAATAAAAAGTAATCGAACTTCAACAACAGAATGCAAAGTCAATCTTTAAATAGTATAGTGTTTACTCAGATTATGAAGTATCTTACTAGGACCTTATTAAAAGTCTATATAAATTTTCTCATATACCTTGAAGTAAATAATTTAAGACTAAATAATCCAAATGTTCCGAAGAAGTTGAAGAAACTTGATATTTGCAATTATGATAGAAAGCACAGTAGAAAAAGTTAGTGTACAGAAATTTTTCACACAAATTTCTCCGACACGGTTTTCACCGACTCCAGATTTCACCGACAACTACTTTGGCTGACAACGCCTTTAACCGACAACGATTTTGACAGCCAACGAATCTAAAATCGTTGTCAGTCAAATTCGTGTCGGCCAAAATCGTTGTCGGCTAAAGGCGTTGTCGGCCAAAGTAGTTGTCGGTGAAAACCGTGTCGGGGAAATTTGTGTTGGTGATTTCCATGGGACCCCATGAGAGACCCCCCAGCATACCAAGGTGAATTCCTTACAAGAGGCAACAATTTCCAAAAAAGAAACAGAAGCTCCGCCACAATTGCAAGATTAGTGGATCAGCTTCGCCTCCAACCCAAATCTAGCCTCCATATTTCTTTATTAACAATGTCTGAAGCACAAAGGTAATCAAACAGCAGACCACCGAGCCTCATTCTGATTTACGACAGCAGCGCTGCGCAAGGTATCTTTTGTTTGCCCTTTCGTCTCTGTTCGAAACTCCGCGAAACAGCGCAGCATTCAGAATAGCAGAAGAACAAAGCTCGACCACTGTATCACACGACGGTGACGTATTTACGGCGTTGTATCGTTCGCGTCGCGATCTTCTTTTCCGAAAATCTCGGTGCGTCGAGGGAGAAAGAGAAAGAGGAAGAGGACGGGGCGCGAGAGGAGGATGAGGAAGAGGAGGAGGACACCTGGACGTTGCACCGCACCGCGCGGCCCGACTAACGTGATTTCGCCGTGGATTTATATTCTTCCGAAGTCCGGGAACCTCGTTGATCATCGCGGCGTTCCTTTTGCGGCTCGTTTCTCATTGTATCGGGCCAAAAGTTGCCCGGCAAAAAATCGTCACCTGGTCAGAACGAAAGAGGGTCAGGGGAGAGGAGGGACGGGAGGATCCGTTGGCCGGCTGTATCGGCGTGCACGGAATGCCGGAAAAGGGATCCATGGATCATTGTTTTTGCGGCGGGACGCGAGACGGAGACAGAATCGGAGGGCATAAATCCCTCGAGCGACTTTCATTGAACGTAATTGGATCGCGGCCAATCGGCGTGGTCGTCGTCGTCGTCGTCGAAAGTTTCCTTCTCTCTTCGTCAAAATTGAACGGCGGCCAGGGGACCGTGATCGAGCGACGATTACCGGCGACAGAAAGAAACCCGGGCCCGAAAACGAGGCGCTGCTGTTTCTGCGAGAGAGCATCCTCTATTCCTGCGATCCGATCTCGACGGAGTAACGAGCTTCCGGTCGATCGCGGCTCGCATCCACAAAGTTATAATTACGAGCTGGTACGGTTTCCCTAGAAACGGCTGCCGTGAACATCGGCGAGCCGGTTATCGGCGGCTGTCTTGTTAGGTCCGTATACATTTCCGATAATACCGATTCCGATTAAACCGTTGGAATTAACGATTCCGCCGCCGGACAGATAACCGCGCGGAAAAACCGGGCAACGCGCGTCTGCTCGCTCGGCCGCACTTCTCACGGTCGTAAAATTTGTAGCTAGTCGTTAACGTTTTGTTCGCAACACGAACAACCGCGGCTAACTTAATTCCCGATGACGGCGTACCGAACGAGCATTATGGCGCCTCTAATAGAACGGCCGTTTCGGAAACCAGATTATCTATCTTCATTCGAGGAACGTTGCGATCCTTTTCTTCTCGGTCCGCGGACACATTAACGTCGCTCTTTCTCGTCGGTAATGTTGACGCGCTTCGAAAGTTGATATTTCAGCACCGGTTTGCTCTAATAAGAAGGATTTCTGCGCAGCTCGCGTACCTCACGTTCGGCCACTAATTAAACCTCCTATCGGACCGCGGCTCAGATGGAAGAGGGCGTTCCGGACAAATGTGACTCGTTCGATAAGGAATCTCTCTCTCCCCGTTGAAAAACAATTTATCAAGAGTTTAATTAGAAGAAAGTATTTATCGTGAGTTATGAAACTTCGGAGTTAAATACGTTTTCGCTGCATAGTTCATTCGAAAAACGAACGAAACGCGGATAGTATATTGCCAGTACACTTGCTGCTTAGTTAATTGAATCGCCCAAAAAAAATTACTTAATGAGCACGGTTCGCAAAATATGACGACCGGTTGACAACTGAGATTATAGCTTACACGGGTATCTATGTGATTCAGCTGTCTAATCTATGAACAGACTTAGAAGAACAGACTTTTTTTCTCCATCTTTTTACATAGTTCTCTGTTGGAATCATTTGTGCCTTCTCTTAATTCAACTCGCACGTTGAACCGACGTAATGGTGCAAAATCAATGGGACGACACAGGTGTGCCCTATTTTCAATTAGTTTTATTAAAAGTAAAAGATGAAAGCGTATCTGCTATTTCTTTATGTTGGTTCTGATTTTTAAATTTGTGCCAATTTATACATAGAAACACAATTTTTACTTATTCACCTATTCGCAAAACGAAGTTATTCATATTTAACTTTACAGTTTCAATTAACCTTGCACAGGGTGGCCCAAAAATATTGCACTTCCTTGAAAGGGGTGACTCCTAAGGTCATTTGAAGCAGCTTTTTCCATCGCGAAGCTGTTCTCTGCAGTTTTGTTAGGCTCCAAGCTTTGTCTCCACTGGTGTTGGCATTGGCTGAGCCGGAATCGGTTAGGTGCGTTTTAATTGGTCCGTGTTTTTCGTTGATAACTCAGGAAAAAGTTACCTCAAATAATCTCTGGAATCACTGCTTTTAAGGAAGGACACCATTTTTGGGACATCCTGTACATTAATAGCAATTACAAGACTCGTAACGAAGATCGCAAAGAAAATCGTTTACGTATAAAAGTTACTCTTTTCTTATCATTTGCAATCAATACTTAAGTGTTCAAACAACGAGTAACTAGCAATTGCCATTTTCTTTTAAAGAATTACTCGAATGAATTAGATGATTTTAAAGACGACGGCCTTTCAATCTGCAACGGAAGTATTATTATATTAATCACTTCAAACAACACTATACTGGTTCATTGTTTTATCTCAGACAGCTTTACGTAACAATTACACTTTTCCCGTGATACAGTGCACCACTCTTTGTTTCGTACTTATTTCTGCTAACACCCCCATAATATTTTCAATATTTCCTATTGTTATGTAAAACAGGGTTTCTCAAGCTGGCTAATTTCCGCCATTTGTCACCGATAGCGGCGTCGAATGAATTGCGAAAACGCTTAATTAGTTAGATGAATGTGTTCAGTCATAAATCTCGACCCGCCGATCGGTTGAGGTTCATTCTCCGGTTCGTCGCAGGCATTATAAACATATTAGGGTTCCGTTGTTGCTATTGAAACGGTGCCGGGTGTTTCCAGTCACGTATCCCTCGTCTAATAATCGCCTGATCGTGCTAGGTGCCCGCGTGCAACACGCCCTTACGGTGCAGTAACGCGAGTGCAGTCTCGATTTGCATACAATCGCGCGTCGCATGGCTTCGACGTATCGTTTCGCGCGTTTCCAAGAGTTCTTTTCCGCACGCGTTATACGGTGCACCTCGGTACGTCCCACGAATGAGATACATATAGCAACCATAGACCGGTCGATCTAGTGATGGGCATAATTCTTCTAAATTAGTATCGTTTTCTAATAGCAAAGTATGATTGTGATTAAGGTACGTACAAATCATACGTGTAATAAGTAGACTGTGTAATGTGTAGATTTTCTGTCTGTATTGCAACCAGTTTTGTGGAGTGAAATAAATATTTAATTTATTGTGGAATATGTTTAATAGATTGAAAATAATATAGTAGTACACTTAACACTCATCCGTCCCTCGTGTCAATTTGGCACAGTTTTCCCGAAATAAGTTATACCGTTCTGTTATTTGTAAGTAAATTTGTTCAAAGCTTGGTGACTATTATTTTTTAATGCGAAACATATAACCGCAAAAACCTAAGATGTAAATGTTAACTCGTCAATTTGAATGAAAAAAAAACATTGAAAAGTAACTATTTGACTTGTTACTTCATCGACTTTTTTTATCACTATGTCAAAATTTGACACCGTGGGACAGATTCAGTTCGTGAATTTTTTTATCCTAATGCATAAAATCCACAGTCTAGTAATAAGTAGTATAGTAATTCTGAACGTATATTCTGTATCGAACATGTCAGGATAATTTTGTCGTTCCTCAAATTCTCATTCACATTCCTATACCTGAAATACTGTGTCAAAGTATTTTAGACTTAGAAATTTTGTTGAAGAACGAACCATACTCTCCAAACAATTTTACCGTTCTGCGACTGCGAATCATTTTTTAAAAAATCACTCCAAAAATTCATTTTTACTAAATACAGAGATCTCTTCACTTACGTCCTACACTAGCCTCTTCAGTACACAATTTCGTGTAAAATATGCTGAAAATAACTTCCGCCTGTAAAGGGCGATCAGCTGTCGATATTGAGTACTCTACTTTTCCATCAGTATTTAATTAGCGAATTATATGTAAATCATGAGAAAGAATTGGATCACTCCCATCACTAGATCAACCTCCCAATTATTTTTGCACGGCCGCTGAAAACGTTATCCGACAGATTGTGCCCGATCGCTGATCGCGAATACTATTATTATTTATTGGTAGACAATACCCGCGATGGTAATTCGATCGCGCACTAAATCAATCGTTTTACGCTCCCTTTCGATCCACGAGTCAGCGCCTCGGGTTCAGGCACGATGTGACATTTAGTGGATAATTTAGAACAGACCGCAGACCCGAGGGAATCAATCAAGAGGGTGGCGTGCCTCGATGACTCGTAAACTGCTCGCTCGAACGTATATAAATGGCCGTTTCAAACGCGCTAGTACTCATGTTTCTATTAACTAAATTGTCCCTGTATCGCGATAATGGCTCCGCGTCATTGAATCGAAATGAATCCTTACGAGTGTCGCGTTGATTAATGGCCCGCGATACATCAATGAATTCGCCGTAACCTAAATCATTAACTGCGATCCGCGTGGGCTCCACTTTTCACTGTCCACAAGTCACAGACGAACTTCTAACTGCTTTTACTTTTCAAATCTCTTCTCAAAAGACTTAATAGATTTTGTCGATTATTTGTGTAATCGCATTGTATTGCAAAAATTAACTTGTTAAAAATTAAGCTTACCAAAAGAAAGGGAACGTTTGCCGAGGCCTGTTAGAAAGATGAAAAAGTTGCCGTTTCTTATCGAGGATAATAATAGTCCTACGTGTAAACGTGTTTTTGTGAGAAAAGGAGATAGATCAAATTTCTGAAGGAGCTAACACAAAGAAGATTACAAACAAATTATTTATTATTTTATTCTTGTCTCAAATATCCCGACAAAAATTCTAACTTAAACAGCAAATGGTAATTTTATCCACATAATTAGTATGTCGGTGCCTTGGAAAAAAACCGGCACAACTCGAAAAACACTAGTTTGGAGAAAATTCCATTTAAAGATTCAACCAAAGTTCAATTAAATATCACTTATCTCCATAAAATCAACGGATATGCGAATTATACTTGTGACACTCTTCCACATAAAAATATACCACTTTTTCATTTATTTATAACATAAGTGAACAATTGCAATTTTTTGAGTTATGCCGGTTTTCTTCTAAGGTAGCGATATGTACTCGTCATAGAATAAAAAATTACAACTTCTTTCTTCAAAAGATTGAAGGGTGTCCACTAGTCTCGCCAATTGTTGAGTTTTCGACAAAAACATCCTGTTCCGCGTTGAATATTGTTGGAATCGTTACAAATGGCCGTGCGAACGTCGTGGAATGTGTATCAAATTGGCGTGGTCGATTCGACAGAATTTATAACCGAAAGTTAGCGTTCAATATTCGCCGGATGATCGGGAGCAGGCGGATTCTTTGCTAGAGACGGGGTGGTACGTGGTTTCTTTACGAAAAAGGCAGAAAATAAGTTCGTGATGCGTGACGCCCCGGGACCGCTACGTGAAGAAACGGTTATGCGGCAATAAATCTGCCGTCCGACACTGATTGCATCCATAAATCGAGCGACTTATTAAATCAATTAAATCGATTTATTAATTTTGACGCAAAAATCGCGCTGTCCCTTGTCCCCCGCGCACCTCGTTCTCTCTTTTTCCCACTTCAGTCATTTTTCACCGTTTGCCCGCTTAATCCCCCAGATCCGTTCACTGTCTTTCTTTCCGTGGGCTGATTGATTTATCGGGTGTAATCAATTTCGCGCCGAAAGTTTTGCATGAATAAGTAATTTTTCGCCTTGCGTGGTCCCTCATCTTTGGCACTCGGCCCGGTCGATTCGCATTCGTCGAACGCGTTATCGGTTGCACCCGAACGAGCATAGAATCAAGAAATTCTCATTTCTGAGTGAAGCGCAATCTTTTTGGTTCCATTTCGATCGAATCGCAAAATCTCCTCCGGAGAAAGCTGAATTTTTAATTTGATGAAATTAATTTTTACTACATTTTGAACACACTGCGATATACTAAAGTATAGCGTAATATAGTATAATATACGATAATATACTAAGATATACTAGAATTTTGTAGGATATAGCATATTATAGTAGGATTTGCTGTAATAAACTCAAATATAGTAGTGTACTAAAATATAGTATACAATATACTATTTAAAATATACTAGACTTTACTAGAATATAGCATATGTAGAATATGCTGTATTGTACTAGAATATAATATGCTATACAAAAATATACTGCAGTGTACTAGATTATAGTATATAATATACTATAATATACACTAATGTACTAAATTATACTACAATATAATAAAATATACCATAATATACCAAGATATAGTATAATACACTGGAATATGCTATAATATACCAGAATATGCTACTATGTATAAGAACACAATATGTGTAATATACAAGAGTATGAGAAACGTCTGTTCTAGTTAATACGATTGATCTTTTCGAAAGTAAGCGTAAAGCAAATGAAGCATATAAATAATTCACATTTTTAGTGAACGTGCGCTTGAGGTGGCAGCACTCATTTAAACTAGATCGGGCAATTTCTCTGTAGCATTTGATAACATTTTAGTTACTATTTCTGGACAGGTACTTTCCGCAGATAAGCAATGGAAACGAGAAATCTCGTGACCGGTCTTTAAAGCGTCAGGACACATTCGTTTCATATTTTCCTATCAGTCGTAGTTCACTTGAAATGTTGAATAAATATAATCTGTATTTATTGGAGTGTTTCTATTCGCACGGAATTTTAATGAATTTTAAGATACGCGAAACTTGATTGCCGTGTGCGTAATATGCGTATAAAATCATACCTGTCGAACGATTTAACAACAGTATCAAAGCAATTAATTTGACTGTGGAACGTACGAACTGCGGAGATTAGAAATTTACATATTAATTCGAATTCTTTGATCGATAAGAACCTATCCCAACAAAAACGTCCTATTGGCTCGTGTTCGTTATTAATTAATAGTCTACCATTAAAGACTGTTCTTAACCTACCGGAAACCTGTTAATAAGCTTCTCAACGAGTGCTCTGTATCGCAAGGGAGATTTAATCATTTTTTTTGCGTTTTAAATTATATTTTCACGATGATTTAATAATTCATAAATTAAATTGTAATTATCGATGAGACGTTTATTATCCCTTTTAGTTCCGAACAAGAATTTATTGTACATCATTATATACAATATTTTACTACAATTTTAATAATTGTTCCTTTAAACTTTATTAAACTGTACCATTATTATTAAACTTTTTTAGTTGGTATTGGAAGGATTAAGGAATTCTCGACTATGAATTATCTATTCCAAAAGACTCTCTTGTCATTAAATAATTTTCTGTTTGTAATGTCTTAGATTACGTTGTTATTGTGTATTAACTTTATCTTTACTATAGACTATTTTATTAGTGCCACAATTTGAAACATATATTTTTTAACCACGTGATGAATGTCTGTAACGCTTCCAAATACACGTTTGTAATTTTCAAACATTGATACTTCATACAAAAATGATAAGAATTCAGTGTCGCCAGACTTTCATGTAAATATTGATTGTTTATTGTAAGATCGTCAATGTATATATTTAAATTATTATTACCAGACTGCGGATTTGTATTGGTTATATCTAAAACTAATGTTATGTTGTTGTCAGTGTAACAGAGCTATTAAGGAATAAAATGAATTTTTAGTTAACTGCTGCTTCCCACCATTGCTGCTAAATATTTTTATTTTGCATGAAGATCCGCAGTCTAATTATTACTAAGGTTTCTATAGGGTTATACGTAAAATGGTGCTTTGTAAATGATCCTATCAAAATCTGAAAATGATGATCGATTTCTCTGAGCTTCTCTGCTAAAGTTCACCTGTCGATCATCCATGACGATGTTCGCAAATTTCACCACCGAGTTTCACAACTGATCATAAAGTAGAATCACCAGCATCGATCACTCGGCCGTCGATCAAGCGTTTCTCGAAAGTGTCAAAACCTTATGACTTCTAGATCGACAGTTTCTAAGTCCGTTCAGCCGTCACCGATCGTTTCGACGATCTTATCGATCTCTGTTTCCCGTGGGCTGTTTGTACACATTACATCTGTTGGAATCTTCGCATGGTATCGATCCCATATCGCCACGCGATAACGAGAACGCTTAGCGCCGCGTGTTGCCGCCAGTTTTCGAAGCACGGTTGGCTATCGTGTCGATGTCTATCTGAATGGCAGCCGGCTGCTCTGTCTTTGCGTGCTCCAATTTGTTTTCTGGCACACACCACGGTGGACCTCCCGTCGTCATTGACTACTTAAGTCGCATTCAGAACTCTTAAATCGCGGCCCTGTGTCGATGCCAAGGCATCTCGGACCTCGATATCTGTAGGATGGTGCGATTTCAAAATGGCAGCCGCGGTCACGGTCTGCCATTCCTCGATGCGCTTCTCAAAACATCGGTGGTATCATTCGGGGATTCAATGTTTATTTGTAGAAACATGTGTAGGAGAAAGGTGAGATGAAACAGGATTAAAGTTGGAATCGGTTGCATACAGCCCTTGCATAGATTGAAAAGTTTACATAAATTGTGTAATTTTTATAAAATATTAAATTGCGAATATACGTGTAACAACAACATAGGCTACATTATCCATCACATGGGCAATAAACAGTTGATTTCATGATCCATTTGAAGAACATGCAATTTAAAAGAGTAAAGAAATTAAAAGCATCTAAGGACGTCGATAAATTCTCTTCAATAAGATCATTAAGTAAAAAATAAGTTTTAATGTCTTCTGCTATGTGATATTGTTCTAAACAATTTTTATTTTGCACCAAGATCGACAGTACAGCAATAAATATATTTGCCGGACTTTGATAATTTGATCACTCATTGCAAGAGAGTATATCTTCTTCGACATTCATTGTTCAGTATGATATTTATTTCATCATCAGAATTGATGAAGGTATATCAGCGACTATCTTTACGTAGACCACACCGTAGAATAACGGTATCACATTTCGCAATAATTGCAGCTACCTTCATCAGGGAAGCTAGACACAGATGATGTGTGTAGCTTTATTTTTGGGGGAGGGAGTTTGCAAAGCGAAAGTCTGAAGAGCAAGGTGGCGCGTAGGAGGAGGAAGATCAAAGGAAGAAGATAACCAGAAGAGATCCATCCAGAAATTTCCGCATTGCATTCCCATGGGATTCGTCCTCGTTACACGAGACCCCGTCTCTTCCCGTCGGCTTTGCGCGATTCTCGACGGGGTGAAACCCGCGATTCATAAAGGACTCTCGCGTTCTCATAGCGCGGAGAGTCCAGAGGCACTCGTTCAATTACGCCTGGCTCTCGTTATTACGCTCGTTTGGATCGTGGTGAATACGCTCGCGGATGCAGCGAGGCAACAAAGATCCGAGATAACGGCGGCCTACGCACGGTGGATTTGGATAGTGACCTCGGGTTGCTCGCGGGTCCACCGCGAACCAGCGGAAAGTGTTCTTCTTATTATCTCGGAACTCTAGATATGTTCTCGGCTTCTCGGTTCAACCTCGCGGTCTCCTTCTGCTGCTCGCTCTCTCCCTTTCCATTTCTGGTTCCGACAGCCACTTCAGGGTGTCAGGAATGCTTGACTCGAGGCATGGCATCCCGCGGAGTTGGCAGGGCCGACGATTTAAGGTGCGTGCACAGTGACCGCTATTTTCGAGTCTGCCCACTTTCTCTGGCCCCACTCCGGACCTCCTGAATATGAGAATGCTCAGGTTCGGGCCGTGATTCGTCCAAGTTATTACCTGGGATCAATAACTCAAGATCCATTCGATCTTCGTGCATGTGCCGGTAATTATGAAAGTAATAAGCAAGCAAGTAATTAATAATTATATAATAAAGTGCAATAATATATATTACATATTATTACAGCAATCCATTCAGTAGCTACCCGAATGTCCAACACGCAGAATCCCACGTTCCAGCTGTCCGATAATTATCTGTTAGATAGACCATCGAACCGCGTACGTTGGATTCCCTATAAATAGTAAAAACTCGCGTCGCCGAGATCGCCAGTGGCAAAAATAATAGCCAGACGACAGACGGAGTCTTGTTGCACGATATTTTAAGTGATATCAGGTTATTAATACACCGCGCTAGGTGTCCCGCGCCTAAATATACATTATTGGCGTGGGCCCAAGTGATCTCTGGCTGGTTTTATCGCGAGGGGATACGGGACGTCAGGGGGTGGAACGTTCGGGAGAGGAGAGAGGGTGGGGCAGGGGGATAATGTTTTACCCGATAATTAGAAACTGTAGATCTCGGTAGGCGGAGCCGGACCAGCCGATAAGTTTTAATTGGGACTGAACCGGTGTACATAATACGTCTCTTGCCGTGGCCGCGTACTCTCAACATTCCTCACGGACGGCCGCGAACCAGCCAGATATCTTAACAAATCGGTTCGAGTTCCCTTCGAGTTCGTTCGATTCTTTTCTCTTTTTTTTCCCTCCCCATCTGTTTCTCTTCCCCTACGTTCGTCTCTGCCTTCTTTCCTCGTTCGACCGAGGTTCGTTCTCGATCTCCGCTGGATCCGAGTGATCTCTCGTTTCTACGGGATACTCATTAGTGCTGCCAGGCTGCCCCGACCCGAGACAGCCACCGAAGATCGGAGATCCTCGATCATTAAGACAATGTTTATTAGCGGGCTTTGCATAAAGATATTTATTGCCAGGCGTCTCGGCGAGCATCAACCGTTCCTGTCCACCCCGAAGACCAACTTCCATGGGAACCCGCGCGAATCCCTTGATTCCGGGTGACGATGCTGATGTCTTACCCTCCGGCGGACCATCGGTCGCCTGTAATCGTTGCTGTGTCTAATTAGCTACCACCAAATTGATTGCGGAACGGTGCTTTCGGTATGCAAAGCAAGTACGGGAATGAAGTACGCGGAAATTAGCTCCTTAATAATGTGCGGATCAGGACCAAACATTACCGATGATGAATTGTCGAGTTAGGACTATGTCGTTAGGATTGGGACTCCAATTTGTGCGTTCTGAACCCGATGGTATTTTTCAGAAAAATGTTTTATACGTCCTTTTTCATATTCACTTAACCCTTAAGTAATCGGCAGGATGTCTCTGGCACCCCGTGAAGGTTTTCAGTGTAATATTAAAGTCTGATTTCAGTCTGATTGCGTAAAACGCTGTTAAAATGTTACCATTTAAAGGAAAATGTCAAAATACATCGCATACCATCAAATTTAATTAAGGATTAACAACACGTTTACTGTTCACTTAAAAACGATTGTCATAAACGTAGTGGCACTGAGCGTTATTTATTCGTTCTGGAAAGAATTACATTATGGTATGAAGTGCAAACTTTATTATCAAGTAACTAATAATAATTATTATTAACGCCTTTGGACGCAGTAAGTTGTCAAAAGTCGCGAGATTGTCGCAAAACGTACAGAATTCACACGGCAGCCAACGTGCTAATAACAAATTAACGATTTCGATTTAATTTTAAATTAAATAAATTTATATTTTATTCGAAATCTTACAGTATTGACGTGTGTTGTATTCGGAGCATGGTGGTCGATTTTCCGGTGATTGTGAGTGGCGTTCCTTAGCACGTCATTCCCGCTAAAACGCGTTTCAAAGCACCGTCTCGATCGTCGATCTCGATCGAGGATTCCACCACGCGAGCCAGCCACGAGAGAGGGAACTCTTTGCGGCGGAATTCCGATCTCGAACACTCCTACCATCAGATATTAAACATCGAGAGCTCGATGGCTGTCACTGTCGGCGGTCCGAGAAAAATCGGTCCGTGTATCGTTGATCGCCGCTACCGTGGATGGGAGCAGATAATTCTGCCCCTTTCGTAATCGAAGGGGGTGGGAGGATGGGGGGCAAGTGTTTTCTCCGGCATGATGCACCTATGCGTCCATCATAACGGACACTTAACATCGGGGGCCCCTTTTCATCCCTCTCGCTGGGGTTCGGCGTTTGCGCGGGCCGGTCTGTCGATTTTTCTTTCTTATCCGGCCGGTTGGTTGATTTACATGTGAATACCGGGCGTTAACAGACTCTCCACCGGTCGCTAACTATTCCCCATCTCCTCTGCCTACTATCGAGACCTGTCACAGGGAGCCTCTTCGTTCGATCGTCTTTCGCTAGACCATTAACCTTCGTCTACTTGAAAGGATTCTTTCTCTCTCTCTCTCTTTTCCTCTCCTCTCGTGGTTCTCTCTAGTGATGGGAGTGATCCAATTCTTTCTCGTGATTTTCAAGTAATTCGGTAATCAAGCATTAAGTACTTGAATAAACTCCTACCGTTTACAGTAGAACCTCGCTCTTTGTACTCTGTTTTCCACTTTCTCACTCCATATTGGCTCTACGTAATTACCACACTCCCCAACAAGTTGTTAGAACTTCTAACAATTCGTGGTGGAAACTGCTAGTATAAAACGAACGTTGATTCCCTGCAATGGACGAGATTGCAACCAGCTCTAGTATACTAATAGATGTCGGTGGCCTTCTATGGTGTAGTATGTATGCGATAATACTTCTAAGATAAGAATTTTTTCGCGACACCATTTAATTTTAAAGAAAACTGCAGCTGAAAGTTATCGTTTTCTTGTATAAGTTTTAGGTGGCAATGCATTATGCGAAAGAAGTTGTAGAGATTGGTATCAATGATTTAAAAATGATGATTTCAACGTGGAAGAATCAAAAAACTTCCAAGCCGAAGAATTGGAAGCATTACTCTATGATGATCCAAGACAAATAGTTAAAGAATAGTCAGGAACTATGTATAGACAATTTAAGTCGCCCATTAAAAGTAAAGCGAAGTGCTTCTTCAACAATGTTAGATTACACACTGCAAATTTATCGGATCAATATAGACATGGCCTTTCCCAGCAATACTTCAATTCTTATGAAGATACATAAAATTGATTTGACGATTATATTATTTCAGACGAACCGAATTTATTCTACCACAGAAGAAGAAAATACTTAGGGATGGTAAAAGCTTGGGAGTCGAAAATACTTGGGGATGGAAAATTCTTGAGGATGGAAAATAAAATATTCCCTATGCTTAGATTGAAGCACAGAACTCTTATTTGGCAAAATCAACAACGTGCCTAATAATTGAGAAGAATCATGCCCATCACTAGTTCTCTTTCTTACTGGCGAACGCGCAATCGCAATCGGTTCGGACGTTGATGAACATAACCGAGTTAATTGAATCCCATTAATCGGCAACATGTCCCTCTCGAAATTAAACGTTCGTCAGCCTGACACAAAGGACCCTCTGTCGTCTGAATGCCAGAACGAGAAAAAGGGGGAGGAAGTTTCCCCTTGTCTCGCGGACTGAAGAATTTCTAATACCGATAAAAGCATTCTTTATGCAAATATCCTTAATACAAGTCTGAGTGATCGAGCACCCTAGTTAGCTTTGATTTCTGCTGCGGGCTGAACCGCTTGACAGCACTAATGAGTCGTCGAGATCGCGGACCCGGTAAGTCGAGTTTGAAGGGACCGAGATAAAGAAGAAAGGGGGACGGTGAAAAGAACCGAGAACTCTCGGATCCGCGAACAACAAACTATTTTTGTTTCTCATGCGTGACCCCTTGTGACCAGGATTAAGAGGTTCTCGCGTTAGGCGAGTTCTCGCGGAGCCGATCCTCTAATTTTTCGGCCACCTTTGTTGTAAATCGATTGTTCCATATTTAAATTGAGACCACTTTGGTCGAAAGCAATTTGTTACTTTATTTTAATCCTTCTGTTTAACGGGCCTTTATGCAATATAAAAATTATCTTTAATTGCACGATATGGGAGGGGTACGTAGACATTTATTGTTAAACTTAATAATTTTAATCCGTTGAAAATGATGTATCAATATTTTTGAATTCGTTAAATGTTTTTATTGTTTTCGATTTGAACTACTCATTTTTTATACAATATAAAATCTGTAGTCTGGATGTTACTGTTCTTAAAATCTTTGAATCTTTGTGCTGCGTATTAAATTTTACTATCTCATTTCTGTTATGAATACATAAAATTCCAGGCTACTTATGTCAATAATAACAAAGCTAATAGCTGTAAGTATAATACAAACAAACTAATTTTAAACCTTCCATATAATATAAATAAGTTTAGTCATAAATAACTTGCCGATTAATAGGCTGCAGATCTTCTTGCAATTGTATCATACATGAGATTGTAAAATAGAAGAAAACCCGCGTGTCAATCAAAATGAATTGCATGGCTATTCCATGTTCACCACAAGGAATATTTCAGTGAGTGCACGAAACTTTTACCTTGTCTAAACAGTATCAAATTAATTAGAAAAAGCGTGCGAATTTGCATAAAGATCCGCAGTCTAAAGTCTAAAGGTGACATTCTAAAATAAGCACGTAAATTCACGTTCGAAGTAATTCACAGTAACTCGAAGCGAGAGAAATAAATTTTATTTCAACAAGTTCATCGGTGCGAAGAAGTGCTAGAAGCACGCGATCGCGCTGTAACGAGGAAAACACGTTTTCCAATTGGCTTTCCGTTTTTCATTTGAATTTATTTCTTCTCCCCGGGGTCGAACTGAACGCTAGCCATCGGATCGTGAGCGTTCGGAACAGTGCCAATTTCATATTTTCTCTCATTAACTGGCGCCATTATTGGTCGCTCGTGCAGAAACGAACCTTGAAAGATGAGAGGCTATAATTACAGGTGTAATACGTCGCTCGTTACCAAGGATTTATTCGTCTTTCTCGGTCGCGCAGAGGCGCGATTTTGATTCCTATACTAATATTTCAAACGCTACTTTCCACACGGGAGGCGTATAATTAATGAACTTCTAATGTTTGTTTAAAGGTTGTGGTGCTTGGGCTGTTACACGAACGGGGGGCCAGAACGGAATCAATCATCGGGGACTTTCTCCAAGCGCTTTTTCCCGCCGAACGATGGAAATTATTTAACCGCACGTTCCGAATCGTTTAAAGGGCTTAGACGGGCAATGGTGAGAAGAGACGAACGCGAAATTCTCGAGTCACGCGGACGATCGCGACGCTCGTTGTCCGCCAATTACCAGAAGTTGCTTTTCATTTCACCGTTTCACCTACACCGAGACCAAGCATTTTGCTCGTACTTCGAGAGTCACGGTACGAGTCTAAGAGAAATTGCGGGTCTAGAAAACGAAGAGAACGCCCGAGCCAAAGGTGGAGAAGACTCTGCCATCATCTTGCTCGGCTCCACCTTCCTCGTTCGCGTTCCTTTTCGTTTCTGGTTTTCCTCTTTTAACAAAACGATCCGCTCACACACTACTGCGAAAGTTTCGATTAAATCGGGAATCAAAATAGTTAATTCTATATGTCCTATTTAAAATATGGAGACATGGAACAGTTCTGAAAAACAGTCTCATCAGTTCCGATGAAAACAGTTTCAATTTGAATGGAACTTACGAAGTATTAACATATAAATAACATTGAAAATAACAAATAATTAAATATGAATTTAATATTATCCTAGTAATATTCGCGTCACATAGTAATCAATAGTTTTCTTTCAATTTTTCTGTAACGACAACGGCATTTCATCTATCAATATTAAGAATTCTTAAGCAAAATATAAATTTTCTGCATCACTTATAAGAAACAGGTGCTAAATTGCATTTTTTCCTTGTTGAATTATTGTAGTAAGTCGAAAGCAGTATAAATTCACTTATTGTTTTTACTGTTTTAAATTTTACCATGTAATTTTTGCCATAAAAGCGTAAAATCCGCAATCTATCGATTACTATTTAATGAATAGTACTAAGATAATGTTAAATAATTACAGTCAAATTGATATTTTCAATTTCATTTATTATTAGTCATAGCATGTTTGTGTGTCTCATAAAATCTTTGGTAACAAACCTTTCTATATAACGTTTCTTTCCATAAATATTCCACACGACATGCATCTGTTTATTTCAATTCCTAGATAAAATAGTGTTGATAATTTAAGCAATTTATTTAATGAAAAGATTCACTGAACGTATCATTATAATAATTAATTTTCAAGTTTCAATTAAGACTGTATCAATGTACAATATGCAAATTATGTGCTGTTAGTTTAACAGTTAATACTATTAATTTAATAATTCATATAATTACCAAGAGATAATCTATAATGTTCATCACATTGACACAGATTTTGAAGATAGTTGTTGGTTCAAGCTGCATATCGTTGTCACTAAACGAAATAATTATAGGATATAATGCAGGATTTAAATATTATTCAAATCAATGGAGCAGAGAATCAGTAAGGAAAGAAATAATAATGAAGGATACGATCAATAATTTAATAATTTCTGAAAGTATAAGGTTGCATGAGCTCCTGCACAGTCTATTTAATACAAACACGTCAGAAATCTCTTCAATCATATTTTCAACGTCAGTATAACACTTAATGCTTCATTTACATCTGTGTTTCAATGTTCGTAGGTTTAATCACACGAACTATTCCCGTTTGAGGTGTAGTTGACAGAAATGCCAGGCGTTTACGAGTGGGAACGCCTCCCTGTATGGAAAACCGACAATTAAAGTTGTCTATGATTATAGTAAGTAAATTATACGCCTAATAATATTCATATAAAAATATTTAGAAAGCTAGCACGGTCTTCTTCGGTAATAAATGTACAGAAAAGAAGATCATTATGAATTTACGAAAATAAGTAATATGTAATACAAGTCAAGCTGACTTCTAACCAAACTTGAATCCCTAAAACCTTAAACAATGTGAGCCATGAAATTTTAAACATTAATAAATCCCCTCAGATATGTATGAATAATTATAGAATGCCATAAGTATTTTATTAAGAAACCGCCCACTCTGTGCACTTATTACAAATTATGAATAGATCAAATAAAAATTTGCAAAGACATTAGCAGATTCAAAAACATATTGTTATACTCTTATCAACTTTTTAAAATGATTAAAAGTTAAATACATTTTGATTTTGCCTCTGTTTCTTATAATTCACTTGGACAATTTTTATTTTGTGTAGAGATCTTAGTTAGTTATATAGAGAATCCTAGAGATTCATTGATCTTGTGTGATCATGAAGGTCACCTTAAAAAATAGTGCAAATAAAAAAATACAGACGAAGCAAATCAGCCCCAAGTGGAAATTAAAAATGTCCCAGGCTCAATGGATCATGCGCACGGGTATCCGATCTCCGAGGTAACCACCTGTATTCAATTATCGATCATCCTCAAAACAATCGGGTCGGAGTCAGAATAAACGTGATCCCGTGGCCGACGTCGAACCATGCATTTACGCGAACGTTTGCCTTAATGTAACGCGATACACGGTAACACGCAATCGCGATGAAGGTATGGAGCAACTTCGAGAAAGAAAAAATAACAGAAAAAAGATGTATCGCAGGACGATAATTACCGGGGCGATGTATCGTGGGCGTATGGGGAAAACACGGACGCGAAAACGGTGCTTCCTGAGTAGTGATGGGCATGATCCTTCTCAATTAGTATCGACTCCTAATAGCAATGTATGATTGTATTCAAGGTACGTATGAATACGTAAGTATCAAAGGGGGTCAATTCCTAAACGATACCTTCATAGATGTTGGATATCGTGGATGAATATGTTACAACATAATTTTATCATTTCTTTTGTGTTCCTCACACTCTCCACTCCCCCCTCCCTCCATATCTTAAATACCGTGTCAAAACTTACAAAAGTGTATCTTTGTTCCATGACAACGCCTGGATTAGGTAATATTGTTATTAACCAGTATTAATAAATAATTTTTTTTACTATTTTTGTTCTCATTATTTGTCAATATCTCTTTCAACCATTATTTGTGGATTTAACTCAATTCAAAGTACATACTAAATAATTCCTAAAATTAGAAAACACTCGTAAGTACGTGTACATTTGATTCTGTATGTGATAGTATCGATACATCAATTGTATCGGTAGTATCAATTCAATTGATCGATAGTATCGATACCAATATCTGTTCAAGCAGTGGATGTTAATAAAGCAACGCAAACGATTTATTAAATAATGACTGACAAATTTTGAAACGAATGCTCGTTCATTTACACTCACTTCTTTATTTCACACAACCAAATTCAATTCATACATGTTTGACTCTCATTCATTATGTTTCTTTCCCATTCTGAGCACACATGTCCACATTATCCACACAATATCAGCTTCCGATAAGAAGTACTTTAGTTTCCAGTACGCTTCGATTCTTCCATTGAAATGTTCGATTGCCGAATTACTTGAAAATCACGACAAAGAATTGTATCACTCCCATCGCTATTCCTGAGGGAATTGCGGGGGCGGGTGCGAGCACCCTCGCCGGTTACGTGCATTACGGGAACGTGCGCAGCTTTCGTGCCGCGCTGAGATAAGTGGTGTATGATTTGGCGATGATTGATGGGGTCAGGGGTCAAAGTGATCAGCGGCGCTCCGGGCGCCTCGGCTCACCTGACCAGGTACACTCGAATACCGGAGGCCTCCTGCCCGTGTAATACGGCTTCAACCCCTGCCACCTCCCACTCTCACCCCCCTGAGTGGTTTGCTGTTGCCCACGCGCTCTTCTACAGGAAATTTCTTATCTCCTTTGGTCCTTCAGGGTATTCAGCTATTACTACACGGGATGACTATATAATTGACTGTCTTCGCTTGATAGATTAGTTTAGCAAATATTCAATTACCCCGAGTAGCTTCGCAACTTTCTGAAATCAAACGCTTTCATTTAGAGCTGTCGTTTCTATGGGGGGCTGTCTTGGTTGCAAGGTGATTTGCAGCTTTTTCTGGAGTCGTGGTAGAGGGATGTATGTTAAATTCAATCGGGGACAAAATAAAGCGATAACTTTTTAAAATTTGGTCGAACGACTTTAGATTTTTCTAAGATGTTAGAAGGATTAATTTAGTAGGTAATGTATATAAAAAATTAATTAAAAATTGGTTACGATATTAACTTTATTATCTATGCCTATAGTGGAATTTTATAAAATATGCTTGTTGTAGATTTAAGTAATTTATATATGCGCAAAGTTTAATCGAAATCGAATATTTTAAATTCTCATTACACGCACAGATAAAAAAGTTATAAATAGTAAACTCATTTCTCTGATGTCTCAAACGAACTCAAATTGTTTGGTCACATTTTAAAACAAGTTATTATTTCGCGCAGAAGAGCATAAAACTGGCAACAGTTCATGAAGAGGAACCCTGCAGCATGAGGAGCCCCACCTGTGGACATGCCAGGCTTAGGGAGGTACCTCTTTCACCGTTTCGCTTGGGATACTCTGGAGAGGAAAGATTGATGATGCGTTACACTTGGTGTAAAGTTGGATGAGTTACAGTTAGATATCTCTGAAACCGAGTGATGTATGAAATATCAGTTTGTTGCAAGTTTGTATGGAATCAAGCAACTCATTCACTGAATAAATTCGTTTAGAATACTGGTTAAACATTTCATCGTCATGTTCATTAAATACGCAAAACTGCTTCTCTGTGTTTAACCACTGTATCATTATAGACACAAACTATGCAAATACAACTTCACTCAATCCACAAAATACGTAAGATTAAATTATTAATTAAATACTTAAGATAAGAAGAAATACTACAGAACAGTAGCAAAAGGACAAGAGTCTCTACAAATCACCTAGAGTAGATGGCGTCTCCAGACTTATAGTGAAGTCAATTCGAATTGTTAGAGCTACTTGTATAGATTAGCAATTTTCCCCTGAAATAGCGAATTGTTCGATGGAATTCTTACTACACTGAAATTGTATTGCCCTTTGATGAGGTATTAACCCCTTGCCTCACAATATCATGTCTGACACGTGATAATGATTCTGAACACATTCTGATAAAAATGTATGTTAATAATTTCCTTCAAAATCGAAATAAAATTCTATTTTGGTTTTGTTAATATACAGACATTGGAGAACATGTAGGCATACAATTAATATCAATATTCTCCTTTTTTAGGAAATTAGGATCTACAATAACAGTTCTAGTCACTATAACCGTAAAATAAATCGTAAGGTAACGGGTTAATGCTTTATAACTGCGAATACACAATTAGCAAAACAATATTATTCATTGTGTGGATAAAAAATATGATATTCATACTCTGACTCTAGTAACTTGATCGTTCACAGTATCATGTTCAACACATTACTGCTTCAAAATATGTAAAAGTAGCATCTTACCCCACTCTACCCACCCAAAATTTGGGAACTTGATTTAATACTTCTTTCTCTGGAACACTATCAAAAGGACGAAGAGCACGATCTTAATCACCCTAATTGGAGCAATATCTCTTACGATTCAGCTGCAGTATGCGGTCCCCGTCGATCTAGTGAGCCGTACTCGCAGATTTTCGCGTAAACCGCGATCGTAAACAACCGTCACGTCGGTAAAATTACGACGTGGACATCGGCGCACGGTGGGTGTGTACACACTAACTCAACGTGAATCATCATCGTGATCTCCTGGACCGAGGCCGCGTGTCCATGTAGCCGGTATATGTTTCCAAGAACCTTCTCCTCCGTCTACGACAAATTGGCCTAACCACCCGCCCCCTCTCTCCACGCTGCGAGATTTCTCTCCACCCCCTCTGCCCACGTTCTGACGTAGTACGGTGAATATAAACCGCGCCATTAGTCAAGCTTCTGACTAATTCGGGCAATTAAGATTGCCCAGAGCAGGGACCAACCGTGAACGAGAGCCGTTTGGATATCTAGCGGACCCGGTCTAGCCGTTTACAGAGAGACGCGAACGAAACCTAAGGAGAAAAAAAACAAGAGGATCTAAAGTTTTCACCCCGTTACCAAGTTCGGGATAATTAGTCGTAATTTAAGGGAAATAATCAGGATGATGCTGGCATTAATCTTGCCGCGTGGCCGCTCGATTTATCTTTCGTAATATGTCGTTTAGAGAGTGGCCTGGCGGCAGCGAAGGGAAGCGGATTCTTGAGAAAAGATAATTACACGTTGAAAACCGAGTTTCGGGCATGAAACATTACTTTCGGCTGATTCTTTCATGAAGAGCCAAGCTTTCATCTTGTGCCAACCTTTCTCTTTAGTATCATACGGTAATGTTATTGTTACGTCGACACGTGGTTGCCTTCTATTGGTAGAAGTAGTCAAGAATACTTTCGAAAGATTCTTTCAACAAACATCTTATTCCAATCTATAATAGTTCGAATCTTCTGAACCTTTCTCCTTAGTATCATATAATAATGCTATGAATTGTTATGCCTTATGAGAACAGTCGAGGATCCTTGTAGTATTAATTTGGTTGAACACTGAGCTCTTACTGAACAATGTAGTAAACAATTATGTTCATAAACTCGATGAAGATTGTCAAACTTAGGAAGTTAAACAAGATAAATTCTAGACTTTGGATAGATCAATTTCCAGGGCGATCGATTGACAATTATATTTAGAAGATGCAAGACCAAATACTCAAATAGGATCAAGTCCTGGGACTCAAGTCATTTGAGAGTATCAAACATAGTTTCTGAGTCCCATCGAAAGGATGATTAATCAAGGATCCTAAAGGTCTAGGATTGAAATGGCTAGGTTCAATATCCTTCGAGCCACCTTAGAATTTGGGTTTTCAAGTCAAGAGGTTGACGAGTCCCTTGCCAGTTGATATAGTCCTCAAACTAATTTGTATGAGAGGTCTCAAGATCTGAATCTTACGATCAAGAAGCATTGAAGCATAAGATCATCGAGTCCCTCTGTTTGCTGGTTGATTTGAGTCAGGCTTTTGCCAGGTCCTTGTTAGTTTGCATTCGTCTAATTCAAATTCTACTTGGTTCCAGTTTGGTTTCCTTCAAACTACTGCGCCTTGAATTATTGCAGGACAGATCTCTCAAATCTTTTATAGTTCAATATTTAATCTTCATGACCTGAACATCAATTATCTTTTAGCATTACTGAAGTCACGGAAATAAGTAATCACGGTGTCACTCGAGGTATTTAGCAGTGAATGTAAATAGAAGAGGTACGCTACGGGATCGCTTTCCCAACTAGTCCTACAAAAGAAATTAGGTGTTATTAAGGACTTCATCCTCTTAGCAACAAGCACGATTAAGAGGCATTGTGTCCATGCAACTGAAGCATAATGTCTCCACGTGGGCGACCAGAACCGAGCCCATTGCCATAGATCGGCATAGAATGATCTATAGGCAGGTACTATTTCGTATACGAAGCGCACTCAGCCTTGACTAATTAAGGCATTTGCGTGCGGTCATTACGTCTTGTCTTAGCGATCGTCCAAATCATGATAATTCATGGGCCTGCGTTCGTACCAAATTACTATTGTCTGGCCGGTAGTCGAGCTACTATGTTAACGATTTTTATCAGAACAATATCGAAATACCGAACAATGTGAAATTTTTCGAACGAACTATTTATGCTCGAATCTAATGAGAATCACAGGAAGTTGCCTACTCCCGTAGCTCGTTGTTATGAATAGTTATTTAATAGTGAATCAATTTCATTTGTACCGTTTGAGAAATGATATTTTCTGTCTATTACGCTCGAAACATTTACCGAACCGATCGTTTATCGACCAACGCTAGTCTTTAACGTTTCAAAGGTGGCGACTACATACATCAGATTTCGCGGTGTTGTCTGAACAATTCTTTATTTTCTACGAAGACAGGTGATCAATCACTGTGATTGCCAATGATGAATGGCTTGGACAGTAGACAGTGAAAGACCGTGTTAAATGTCAGTGTGAATTTAACTGAGTTGATGAAAGATTTTCCGACTGCGAGCTCCACTTCCTTTCGTTCGGCGTACTTTTCCGTTGTTTTTCTTGGCAATCGATTCCTTTAACTTCGATCGGAATGATTGCACACACAGAAAAACCCTACATCGTTTTATATCACGTGACAGAATTAATCAATATTGACACTTCGGTCGACACTTTACACATCACTTATTCCAAAGAAGGAATGACATATATACGTAGAAGAGTGAAGGCCCAAATTATAAAATAAAAAGTCTTCTACTATCAAATTGCACTGCTCTATTGGCCGTTGCTTAATGTTCCATGCAAGGCTGAAATGCAGTAATTTGCAATGCTGCACTTCCAAACGGGGAATACCCGATATAACCCTTCAAGGACGACGTTCTAATTGTTGATTTTTGTTTATACGATCAACGTTCTATGGTAGGTTATTTTTAGGTAATTTAATATATCATATGACACTTCTGTAGATCAATTAGACTTCTTGATATTTTCTGTATGTAGCTGTCTCATGATTCAAAAATATTGGCATTCATGCACGAAACTGCATCGGGTTTAATATAATCTGATCACGTGTAATCAATTTTGAAAGAGTGAAGGTACAATTTATAAAACAATAATTGATATCTCGTAATCTTCCACTATCAAATTGTACTACTGTACTGACTGTTGCTTCAATGATCTATGCAAAGCTGAAATGCAGTATTTTACGCAATGATGCACTTTCAAGCCAAAGAACTGATTTCACCCTTCAGGAAAGATGTTCCATTATTTGTTTCTTTCTTATGATAGGTCATTTAATATATCATATGGCACTTCTGTAGGTCGTATTAGACTTCTTGGCATCTACTATAGCTGTCTCATGATTCTAAAATATTGGCAATCATGGACGAAACTGCATCGGGTCTAATATAATCTGATCACGTGTAATCAATCTTGGAGCATGTTTTTACAGTGTAAAAAACATCGCCCCTGAAGGGTTAAAACAATGGCTCTAGCAAAAATGACTACGGCATCCTCCAATTTCAACATTGTATGAACCCGTAGGCTCTGAAATATCGCAGTGTCAGGGATTGATCGCTGCCAAGGGAGGAGTAAACGTTTTTCGTTTGGCGCTATATGCGAGGTTGGTTAGGGAGTAACGAGGACGGCAGTAATCCGGGCTAATCAATTTGGGCCTAATTGGAGATTACGGAGACCCGATCTCGGTCCCCGGCTCCGTTTCCCTTTTTCCCCCCGCCGGGTTTCTTTTCCCTCTTTCATCCTTTATTCGCCATGGACGCCGGGACGGGGACTGCCGCGGCGCTAATAGATTAATTTATTACGCCAAAGCCCTCAAAGGCGCCGCCCGACATCGCGGCCCGACGACATATTAGTATCGTGTCACAGCGATCATTAAACATACCCGTCGGAGAATCGCGAACCGTCCGCTAGCGGAATGTTAATTCCATCGGGGAACCGGCAATGCACGCTGCTGTGGCGTGGGTGAAATTTTATACCCTTTTCTCGCAGTTTCTTTCGACCCTCGAAATGTGAAACATTCCGACGGAATCGTCGATAGACATTTTTATTGCATAAGTGTTTGAAATTGCATACATTCCCGGCCAGAAATATAGCACGTTTAATTTCCACCAGTGTCTTCGTTGGACTTAATTTATAGATTGTAGTTAATTAGCAGCGTTAGTAATACTGGAATATTTTTGTTGCTGAGGGTATATAGCTAAATATGATTCGTAAGAAAATATAATTTCGATTACCTCTTGAAATATTTTTCTTTTACAAAATACATATGGTGGTTCAATCTAGGGGCTGATCCAAATTCTGTTTAATGGATTTTGAATTGTACAACAGCATTCGTACAACATCGATACTGTTTTGTTCGGATAGAAGGCGAAGGATTAGAATCGGTCTTCGCCGTATTTGTCTATATGACATTTACTAAAGAATATGGATCAATTCATATTGTTTTGAGGCATGAAATTAAAATAGGCAGCGCGAGAATCTATTTAGAGCAGCACGAACACACACACACAATTGCAGGAATAAAATAAATGTAACAATAAGCTTTTATTACAGACGAAAACAGAAAGAAACAATAAATATGACAATAGTGTAAAAAATCCGCCGAAGTGAAAGTTTTGTGTCGTACTGACGGTATTGTAAACCAACAGGTACATATATTTTCCATTCATCTATTATTTCCGTTCTAACGCTGGAAAGGTTCGTACAGATTTCAATCCCCAATCAGACTCGCGTCGATTCAATTCTACCCTCGTTAGAAGTTGATTCGACGCGGGGTCTATCTCGTGTCTCGATCTCATTAGCTAAGTCGAAATCTCAATTAATCAATAGAAATACTTTCCATTCGTCAGGTCAGCGAGAAGAATTATTCTCGCGCGTTTAAATCTCCGTGGACACGCCCCGCGAACGATAATTCCGGGATCGTTTCAATTACCTCCTTCACGATCTGCGGCGCTGGTCGCGTTTCAACCGTACGTACAATAATCGACACCGAAAGTGGCGAGCCTGATATCGAACGGCTCGACGTTTATTAATCACTTGTTATTACGTCGCTGATGGGGGTCATTGTTGCGGCGATTCTTTCACCCGCGCCAACAATCGCTTTTTTATTTCGCTCGAAATTTTCGCCGCGCGAACCAGGCGATTATAATAGCAGTCGCGGTGTAACTCGAACCAGGCTGATTTATTGCCTGGATAATGCCGTTTTCCATTAACGTATTAGCACTTTTTACCAAACAATTAGACAGTTAATTTCCAAATGCAAGAAAATAATTTTATGCAACGATTTTCTTGTTGACTTCTCGCCAGATTTATTTTTACACGTATAAACAACGACTATTTTTCATGACAACGTAATAAAATGTTCATGAACATTTAGCTATTAGGTGTACAAATTAATTTATGGCTTCGTCTTCATATGTTTGGTGACCATTTAAATACAACCGAAACATACTCAAGTCTTGAAAATAATACTCATCATTTTCCATACAGTTGCACTCTTTTACAGGTGATGATCCCAGTAAAAGACTAGAATATAAAACAAAATTACAAATAATAATTGTGTAGACCACGAATTAATTTTTGTACCTAATAATTTCCGCCTGTACACAAGATTACAAGGTTTTCAAATATAATTGTGCTTTTCTTGTTTTTCACTATATACATCATTTTATCTTAATGATTATCTTGAGTAATTCCATAACATAACAAATAGTCTAATTGTTCGTATATCCTTGATTGTAATGTTTAAAGAAATTCTTTCTTTAACCAAGAGTTCAAAAACCAGCCCTTTCGAATTGCAAACATCTTTTCGTAGAATAAAGTTGATTTTGGCTCTTGTGAAGCGGCGGTACTGTTCTCATAACTTGAACCTCATGTCTGTTTCCATGTAAGTTTTCAACTCAGCTCCCACGACATGAGCGCGAAGAAAACTTTTCCAATTATTTCTACGAACGAATCTTTCCTCGCGCACAAAAAGAATTGTTCGAAGTCCCATACACGTTGCCTTGAATTTTAAACCGGGATTTATAATGTACCGCAAAAACTTCATGGAAAACGCGACGCTAATTAAGAAGGAATTGCCGTGAGGTGCATTAGGTCGAGGAGGAGCTCGTAACAAAGTCTACAGTCTCCCCTGATGTAATCGTGGCAAAGATGCTGGTAGTGACGACCACGAGCGACGATTAAATCGAGAAAATACTACGGCAAACCAAAAATTCTCAACCTTCTTACAAAACATACGTAGATCATTCTATCTGAAATCCTCATCTGATGTAATTGGAATCTAGAAATGTCTTGTACTAATTGTGAAGTCGTCTCTAGCCTAATTATATCCTGAAATTAGATTTATTTTCACGTGATTTACGAATATTCAAACCATTTTCTTTAATTTTACTGCCAGTTCTTAATTTTATGTTCGGGAGAAGTACAGTTATTTCAGAAGAAACTGTTCTCAAAGATGGGCGCAGAGAAAACAATTGTTAATGGAGGCAATTTAGATTTGAGTAGAATGATGGAAAGGTGAAAAATTGTTGGACAGAAAATTGGAAAATTTATTTACCATAATAACATTTTAGTTTTCGTTTCAGTTGAATGCTGATCCTGAAGAAGAATCTACATCTACCAAGCACTACAAATTGCTGGTATGTATTGCTTTCTAAAATTAAAATTCTAATAGAAGCAACTTTATAATTTCGATAACTGTATCACAGAAGAAACTAATCATTTGACTAATAGTTGTAAAAGTTTATTGTTAAATAACCAGTTGCTTCCATTTTCATAAATTAATCGACGAAAGTATAATTCGGCATAATTATAGAAGCATAATTGTATCCTATTTACTGCTTCGAATCGCAAGTAAAAATTCGAGATTGTTAATACAATTGCACTACGTTTGAAGACCTGTTGTTAGCTTATTTTCTGAGAAAATTGGTTGCGGAATACTGGCGTTTCTAAGCATAACCTGAAGACGATATTTCCGTGACGGGACCCAGCGATCTTCGGCTTGTTGAGGACGATTTACAGTCATCTCCTGGATCACGGCAACGGAACGGTACCTTCTTTCACCCGGTAGCTGTTTGCCAAGGAAGAAGAAGAAGAAGTGGGAGGAGGCTGAGGAGGCAACAAAGAACGAAACGCTCGAGTCACTCGTCCGTCTGGAAGTCTAGGAATCAATCAATGACCGTCTTTCCGAGGAATCCAGTCGGCTCGTAGGCGGATATCTCTTTCTCCTTTTCTGTCTATCTCCGTCCCCTTTTCTCCCGTTCGTTCTCATCCTTTCCTATCCTTATTTAACTTCTTCCTCGATGCGATACCAACGACTCGACATCGAGGCTTCCTCTCGTTTCCTTGGAATCTACCCCCTCGGCTTGCTTTTTGCGCGAAGAATACCCAGCCATACCAGAGAATCTGGTAACCGGCGACTAATCACTTCATTCTATACGTCATCGACGGTAATAGGGGCTCATGACGGTAATGAGGGTGCCTGGATCGTGCGCCGACTGCCGCTTCTCACCGGTGCGGTGTTCTGGATTTTTTTAAACTACCATGTCGTGGATGCGTCGTTATAGAAATTTGTTCATTAAAATGGCACTTGTTTGTTACATCGAACGATTTTTCTTATTAAAGATCTAAATTTAAACGAAGAATAAATATGTGCATGTACCTCTAGACACAGAAGGAAAAATGTTCTGCATTGTTATAGGAACTTTTCATTGTTGGGTTCATTGAAATGGCACCTATTTGTTACATCGAACGATTTTTCGAATTAAAAATCTAAATTTAAACGAAGAATAAATATGTGCATGTACCTCTTGACACAGAACGAAAAATGTTCTGCATTGTTATAGGAGCTTTTCATTGTTTCGTTCATTCAAATGGCTCTTATTTGTTACATCGAAAAAAATTTCTAATTAAAAATCTAAATTTAAACGAAGAATAAATATGTGCATGTACCTCTAGACACAGAAGGAAAAATGTTCTGCATTGTTATAGGAACTTTTCATTGTTTCGTTCATTCAAATGGCACTTATTTGTTACGTTTGTATTTGTTCTTATCTCTTGAAGAATTACCATCAACATTACTGGGACCTTTTTACACAAGATATAACGTCATATTATTCTACATGAAGTGGGGTATATAGTAAAGTTTGCATAACATAAAATATGTGGAAAATGAAGCTGTCTCCTTATTGCAAGGAACTTCTCGATTATAACGTGGCAAAGTGGAGAAAGAAGAAAGGATACAGAGGTTTGAAAGAGGTTGTCCCTGCGTTTTCGCAACCGTGTCTCTTTCATTCCGCTTACACTCGACTTCCCGCGCCTTTCATCGGATTTATAAAGCGCGACGGAGTTCCAGTTCCTGCAAAGATAAGGGAGGATATGTTTACAGCGAGTAACAAGCGCGCCAACGACCACCGCCGATAGCTTGCTTAATCTACTGTCTGGTCTTTCCTCTGATCAAGTTTCGCGAACGATTCCGCGGCAAGTGATTTCTATAAGAATGGCGATTACGTTTCTCCAATTACAAATTGTTATTAGCAATTATGTCACATTGAACCTAACCAATTGCTGTTATACAGTGCGTATAAAAAGTGATATCCATCCGTTCTAGGGTTAGGTGAATCGGTGGACATTTGTAAGAGAAACTTGCCGCAAAATTGTTTATAACAAAGAAAATTGTGGTTGAAGTTTTTTTACATCAATTTAACACTAAACCTATCACCGCCCGTCAAATGTCTAGTTTCTGGTATTTTATTTTACCAGATAGTCTATTGGTAGGTGTATACCAATTAGTCATACTATTAAAGAACAATTCAATTATAGTGGCTGTGAATGATTTATGATCAAGTACGCAGCCATTCTTCCTCTACATTGCGTGGTCTCACACTCACGTTTCTAACAAACAGCCATAAACATGTCACTCTGTTCTCAACCATTCAAACTACTATGTTATTTCCGCTTGTATGTGGGAGCCTCGTTTTTATTTGATAAACAACTAAAGATCTCTTCTTAGCTTGTGTTTTGCAGTTTCCGTCTTGGAAAATCCTTTTTAAATATTTAATTCAACTCTTCTTTTTTATTTATTCAACATATTGACTACCACATCGGTGCAAATAGTGTAACAAATTGAAAAAATAAGATTTATCAAGACATATCAACAATATTGTATTTAGTAATTGGTTAGATACAAACATATTGAATCATGTAAATTTTGAATAATGGTACAGCAATTTTAAGTGGTTCCTTAAGATATTAATCGTGTAAGTGGTTACTAATGGTATTAACCGTGAATGGTAGTGATTGACTAATTAATACAATATGAATTTGGATGGACATTATGCTGCCCAATAATTGTTGCGCAATATTATAGAGTTTTAGAGTTACCACTCGAGTCCTTAGGATTAAAGTATGAAGATGAAATTAGGATAGCCAACACCCTATAGTTGACGAGATTCGTCCACGAACAGTTGAAACCAGTGCAACAACCTCGCAAAACAAAGACAATTCATCTCTCACTCTACGTAAATATCAACAATAATATCTGACGTTGCGCAAATCATTCCCGCGGTAAAGCAAACACGTCTAATTTAGAACTTGTCTAAATCAACACGAGTTTGTACAAACATCCGCAGCGTTGCAACCCCTTCGAAAATCCCCGATGCCCGGGGAAACCGGATTTTCTCACGGTCCAGAATCAACGGACGTTCTCGCGGAGCTCGGCGAAAGGGATGCGTTGAAGAATGAAGGAATCCTCAGGTCCCCGTCGTATCTCCATGCAAATGGGCCGCGCATAAGAAGGGCGAAACTACTTATTTTGGGATCTCCGGGAATGTGACGCACCCCATGGTTCCACCGGTGACGGGTGTCGTTATTTCGGACGATGGGTCCCGCGCCGGGGACTCCAGCTGGAGTAACCATAACATCGCCCTCGTTATTCGGTGCTAATGACGCCGCGCGAGCTGGATTTATGGTGTTGAGAGTTAAGGGTCCCGCAGATTTCGCGCGGACTTCGGACGCGAAACGTGTGGGCGAACTCCTCTCGTAAATCGAGCTTTCGGGGAAGCTCGTTCGCCTAAGTGACTTTACGACGCGATTCCGGAAAAATGTGTCGCGATCTTTCCAACCCCACCCCTCCCTCCATTTCGTAAATTTGCGCCGTAAAGATGCAACGAATCTCGTCCTCGCCATGACTTTTTATTGTCCGGGAGAATAGAGTTACGTATAATTACCCCGGGAGACAATGCTTTATTGAAAATAGTCTCTTCTTGAGTTTCGTCCATAAATTGTAATGTTTGCAGAACAGAGAAAATTATAAAACATTCCTATGTTAACTTTAGGGTTATTTTTAAAGGGAGCTGCTCTTTTACACATTTTTCTGGAATTAATCAACCACCTTTAAAAGATATTACATATTTCAGTAAACATTACAATGTTTCTGTGTTAGTAACAAAATATTCCACTTGAGGGAATCATTTTCCATTTCACATAATTGATTTATAGTATATGTATTATATTTATTTTAATTTAAAAAGAAGATTTCTACAGGGGTAGAAATCTTTCTTCTCACACTCGTTTTGCATACTTATAATTTCTAAAGTAATTACTTCACTTATTTTTCAGTGAAGATAAGAGTTTCTTTAAATTAGATTCTTCAATTTTTTCAAAATTTATTAACTTCCCGATTTTATAGGGAAGTTACTGTTTTAAACTTGAAATCCTCCTCATCTCTATTGGAAATTTCTAAATGTGGATGAAAATTGTTTGAGTCTACGTTGAGACTATTATTACGTACGTTCGTTGTACACGTTGCAGAGGTTAAAGTATGAAGGGGACAGGGGAAAGTGGAACAGTGAAGAACATTGTGCAACAATATGACATATATGTATACTGGTGGGTGAAAGTTAGTTTTGCAACATCAATTTCCTGGGTGTTTGTTTCGCAGCTTCGTTTCAACCCTTCCTTCTCATTTATGATTTAAGCCCGCAGCACGTGCACCCGCTTCTTCTTCCTTCCTTTCTCTATCCCTCTTCCCCTTGGGAGCGATCACGACGAAGGATAATACGGTGAGAATTTATAGATGCCTGGTCTTGAGCGAAGTCCAACACACTATACTTGACTATAGGCTTCGGCAAGCTTTCCCCGTCTCGTTGACGATCACCCTCCGATCATTTATTGTACACAAACATGATTCCATAATTAGATCATCAATTGCTTAAGGAGTTGCATATCTGTAAACGATTCAAAAACAGCAAACAATTTTCTTTTATGTTTCAAATTATATTTCATGGAAAAATCAATGTGTGGTACATTGATGTGTACATTGTTTACATTATTAAATTTACATGTTGGTATCTAACCAATTACAAAACATTTAACTATTGTATGAGGAGTTGTATCAATTTCATATTCGTGACATGAAAAACGTCATAATACAATGGAATTATTAGAATAATATAATTCCTACCTAGAGGTCGGAAGAAATAACTTTGGAGTTCAAATAATTCCGATTTCCAAGGTTTAGTTTATCAAAGTTTCTTAACATTTAGTATAAACAGTTTATTGTGTCGAAGAAGACTTAATTTCAATAGGCAAAATGATTAATTTTGTTGAGATTTGTACACCCAATTAGTGAAAGGGTTAAATATTGATAAGGAATGAAATTTTATTTCTACACGCAAGAAAGAAATAGCATTCACTTAGCAGATGTTATTCCAGCAAGGGGTTAACGCAGAAAATTCTATTGTTCTTTAGTCGTAACAAATCTCGTCGACAATTCCTGCGCGTAAATTTTACAACTAAGTTGTGTCCGATGTTCCCAATCAAAGCGGGCGATATATACTGCGCCGCGACACAACATTCACTCTTCTTAATCGTCTTTTAATTACGCGACACACGTTGGCAGCCGTGTAATCGCCGAAGGCGTCGATATCGCGGCGATTTAGGTAGCCGCAAGTTTCCGCAACGAGGCTCGTGGGAACGATGAAGTTATGAAACCCGTCGGAAACTGTTTACGCACGCGTAATTAGAAGAAGGACGAATCCTGCCACTAATTTATCTCCTTGTCGCGGGTGGAATAAATCACTTTTAATGCTCCGTCACGCGTAATCATCGATATTCCGCGCGAAAATGTTTGCTCCGCGATTCTATCCTCCTTCTTCCATATTTTCTATAGTTTGCTGCTATCAATATTACGAACGGCTAAACAGAGGTAAACATTACGTTTAGGGGAGGTAGTTCGGATGAACTTGACGAAAATTTATAAAACTTACATACGAAAAGTGACATAATCAAAAAAAGGAAATTTTACAGGCGAGCCACTGAAAATTATCTACAATTGGTCAATTTTTCTTAATCGTACATCTTCAAATTAGAAATGTAAAATAATTTGTTGTTATTTAGATACTGGATTAACTGTCGTATAAATTCGTTATCAAGCACACCACAAACTACATATGTATATTATTACAATTAGTTAGACAGTTATCATAGATATCAGTTAGATAGTTACAACTAGACTGCGGACCTTCATGCAAAATAAAAATTGTTTGCATTAATTGCAAGACGTAGATACCAAAAAGGAATTTATTTCTCTTAATTACTTTAAATCTTTTCATTGTTTGAAATTACACTCTTACATTTTTGCTACAAATGCATAAACGCCGCAGTCTAGTTGTAAAAAGGGTCCGGCGTCCGAGTGTTATTCGAGGTGTGGTTTTCGTAGGAAATTCCAAGGGATGCGATTTCTCGCGCGTCAGGAGACACGTTTTTCACCGAGGAATCAATTCCACGTATCCGACCGTGCAATCATCCTGGCATTTTGAGGTGGTCATGAAAATTGCGCGGTCGTAGGACTCGCACTCGGACTCGGGAACAGCACCTAATCTTTTTGCGGCGTTATTACGGTAATCGAGGTGTTCCGCGGCCATTATCGATGCTCCATATTTTTCGCCCTCCCCCGCCTCACGTTTCGCAGCTCTCGGGGATCCGTGTTGTACACACTGGCACCGAAATCGTCCTGCAATTACTCGCTCATAAACGAGCGACGCTAAAGGAAGTTATGCGCCCGGCCAATAAAAGCAGCGTCAATGACACACGCACGGCCGCCAGCAAAAAGCGTTAATGGCCGGCGTACCATGCCGGGGCCACGAGCACAATGTGTCCCGGGTGTAGAGGTTCTTCCATTTCTGGGGGACCGTAGCAAAAATAGTATTTATAGGGCCAGACTGCATCGCAACGGAATCTCCTCGTTAACTTGCAATCATGAATCTCCGTGAGGCATCGCCGCAATTTCGTTCGAATAAAATTCACCGCGATACACCGCCCATCGACAAAGAGATGACGGATAGCGACCCGTGTACGGAAGTTACGTTTTTCGTTCGCAGGCAACGTTTATCTTCCACATACTTTCATATATAACATGTCATTAATTTAACAGAAATGTGCTTCTCTTGATCTAATATGGGAATAGTTGAATTATAAATGTGTAGCTCGGAAAATATTTTTAAAGTAGACGATAATTACGCAGCTTAGCACTAAACCTACCGACCATCAGAAGTGACTTATATGTATACTATTATAAAAATAACAAAATTAAATTCATTTATATTTTTGCAATTTTTACTATAATATATACTGGAGTCCCCAAAACATATTCAATAAATTCCAAATAAAATAAAAAATCTGAAATGGATCGTTTGACCCCTCGTGGTAAGTTTAGTGTTAGGTACCACCACCATTTCAATCAACTTAACTACATACTTCTAGATCTCGAACTGTGCTTTTAAATCCATGCATGTAACTTAAGACATATACATTTGAACATGCAAATTAAATATCGATCTATCTGTTGTGTTACATCAATACACATTTCTGTGTATTCTAATCTTATGACTGCAGATTTTAATAGTAAAAACAGTAAAAACAGCAAACAAGTTTTAGAATACTGTTACGCACATATAATATTCTCATCTTAGGCTGCTAATCGATAACTTAACCCCTTGCCCTACGATTTATTTGACGGTTTCAGTGATATTCTATGTACCTACATGTTCTCCAACGGCTTATCGGAGTTAACAATTAATCGGAGTGATAGTTATACATTAGCAAAACCAAAATAGAATTTCATTTCGGTTTGAAGGAGCTTAATAAAATATATGCTTATTAGACTCTGCTCAGAATCTTCATTACGAGTCTGACACGATATAGTAGGGCAAGAGTTCTTCTTGTATGATTATGGAAACGTATTATCAACTTGAAATATAAAACGAATTTCGGTACCATGATTTTTAAGAAGTATGTAAGGATTAATGTGTTCAACGTCGAAAACACAGTATGGACTAATAAAATACAAGCTTCTGTTTACAGAAGCCATTAATGGTTCAATTGAAAAACGTGTGCCCTCTTTGCCCGTTAATCTGCTGCCAGCGTAATCCTATAATCGTAAGTACGATCCTGATTGCGGCCATAATGACATTTCTGAAGATCCAGAGGTTCGGAGGGACATCGGTCTCGGAATGGAGAGACGGCAGTCGCGGCATGAGATCATCGAATGATCGAGCTCGGGCGCATCGTTCCCCGGAACACCCTATACAGGCTTATACAGGCAGTTAAACCTTATCCAAAGTCGATGAAGAAGACTACAATAACCACGAGGACGACGGCCACGTCCTGCGCGCTGCCCATAAAAGCTTCCCAGTCGGACTACGCGGATAATACCCGCATTAATAATTTATAACTCGGCCGTTAACAGTTCCGTTGATTTTTTCTGGTCGTTTTGGTCCGATTGCTCGTGTTGTCTCTACCGAAGCCGGCAGGAGGAACGTGGCTCCAGTACCTTTTTGCTTTCGCAGGCGACAAAAGGCTCCAGACACCGTGTGTCCTGACGTCGCGGCGCTCAGAGACGTCATCCTGAAAATCATGCACAACCGAATCGACTCCGTTAGCATCAAGCTTGGCTGCCACACACTTCTTGCAAATTTCTTTAACCCACAATTGGTACGATGACATTTTAACAACTTTGCCGTATTGTGACGAGTCGCGCTCGTCACAAAGATTTCGAACAAAGTCTAACAAATATAAATGTTACGCCTTTCTTTCTAAATGAAATAAAATTTGATTTTGTGACGAACGACATTATTAAGTGAACATTATTAAATCCGCAGTATGAACGATTTATTTCTAACACGACGAATAGTGTTGCCTGCAATGTTTTCAAAAATATATGTCGAATTTGTAAGCGTGAATATTTCATTTAAAAGATGAAAAATATTCGGTGTACCTAGTATTTTACTTTAGTCGTGTCCATTTATACAAGTATCAGTAATAGGTTGATCATCGACTGTACCGAATTCACACGAAAATCTGCCGACACCGCTTCGGTGTGGTCGCCAATATTCTTTTTAAGTTTGATAGGGCTTCCGGTAGCAGAAACGGCAACAGCTCACTCGATCTCGTAAAATAAGCAGAATCCATTTCGCACTATCAGAGAATTTTTTTAACAATCAAACAGAATTCTCCGAGTACCTCGGCTCTCTCCCAGAGAGAGAGAGAGAGAACGTTGAGCTCATTTCCAAAATCAAATCCGGTAATTACAGATGCAAATGGCCTTTTATCTGAACCCTGATAAAAACGTTCCGTAGCCGCCGAACCGTGCCGAAGAAATCTTCATCGTTCCATCGATCGTTTCCCCGAACGCACTTAAGGGATTGCGGCGAAAGGAAAAAGAAAAGCAGAAAGAAACGTTTGATCATCAGGGAGTCGAACGCGAAATAAATTTATTACGCCGCCACCGGTGCGCCGTTCTCTGATTTATCGGTGAAAATAAACCAGCCGGATGGTTTTCGCAACGATAATCGCCCGTTTGGTTCCACGATGCGCGCGATATCTTCGCGGGGTCCGCGAAACGCGCGTTGCCCGCTCTCGACGAATGACTGATTTGCGATACGCGTAATCGCAAGAACCCGCGCCCTGGAGCAGTTCCAGTGCTCCAGAAACCCTCGGCCCGAACGTTTTTCGGCTCGTTACCCGAGCAAGAATATACGGGAAGAACCGTTCGACGCTTAACGATCGTCGTACCAGAGCTGGGCGGAGCTGCCTCGATTAAATCGCGTGTGCTGGATACGACGGTGAGATTTTTGGCAACAAGAAGTCGTCGTATTGATGCTGCAGCCAATAAACAAGAAGAATGTGCGTCGAAGTGCGTTCACTTGACTCGGCACGTATGCGTTTAGGTTGTACGGAAGAATGGGGTAATGGCGTGGTCACTTGAGCAATCATCATGATAAAGTGAAAAAAAATGGGATGAATTATTCATTTATTCGTACAACGAAAAAAATTAGTTTCATATTCATATGAAAATGAAAAAGATCTCTTTTACTACAATTGCCCATACCTCTGGGCAATAGTGGCCATTTTGCGGGCAGTTACTACCTTGATTTATGTCAGTATCATTATTCACAACGAGAAATGTTTGGATGGAAATTAAATGGTTTCAAGACATCAACATACTGGTGATATTAATGTTTTTGTAGGTGGACGTGTCGAGGATATATGAAGGTCAACTTTGATTTTTTAAATGAGACCATATATTCTTTTTATGCACCAATCTTTATAAAAATTATTAGTTCAGGATATATGTACTGCAGCCAATAAAGAAAAAGAATACGCGTCGAAGAATGTTCAGTTGATTCGATACGTACAAACTAAAAATTGCTGTATAATTATACATAGTATTCTTTACATTATTAAATATTTTGGATTTCATATCGACATAAAATGAAACAAATCATATAGAATTTAATTATCTCACTCGGAAGAAATGTTTAATTTTCAACTTAAAATAGCTCCGACTGCAAAGGGTTAACCTTTATGTAAGTATATAGGTATGTACAATATGTCGAATCTTTTTAGTTAAGGAGATATTTATTGAAGCCAGTAATGAAGAAGGATGTAGAAGTATGTTCAGATTGAATCTGTGAAAAATATAGGAAGAAATTAATAGGCGCAGAATCCAATGAAGGGTCGCATAAAATAAAGAGAATGAAACCAATAACACGAGCAGAGGTATTGAAAACTATATTCGAAGCTATTCCACCATAATCAAAAGTTGCTGCTAAAGTGGACAATTTGCTTATTAATAATCGTAACAAATCCAGCATATTTTAGAAGAATCCCACGTAAACTTAAACTTAAAATTACTACATATTTATTTGGTTGCTAAAAAAGTTGCAATTGTCATTTCCAATCGTTATTATTTGAAACGTAGCTCTGTGTTTTTACCTCGAACGAATTTGCATTTTCTCCCATCACACGTGCATACGAAACGACGATTCTGAAAGAAAATAAGCATATATCAAAGAAGCATTTCATCAACATCAAATTATTTTCTAACTGGCTTTACACTCCACCGATAGATTCTTTCCTTGGACATCGAACTGAAGCCACGATAAAAATAACGTACAGAATGAGCCTCTGCCGTGTCTCGTTTTCTTCGTTTTGCTCTTAGGACTCGCGTTTCCATAAAGTTTTACAAGCGCGGCGACGCTAATCGTTGCGCTCGCATCGCTGTAAATCATCGGCGGGAGTCATCGTGAATATTTCGTGCGTGCATGTTCAATTAATCCGCAGAACGTGGCGACCGAGCTCCATTCAAGAAGATTCGTTTTATACTAGTCGTTCGGACGACAAATAGATTAACGATCATTCCAATTTTTTGATACTTTGCATTACTTAACACTTCATTTATGCTCAACGTTTTACATTTACAAAAAAATTCCCTTAATAATTAGGTTCAACACTAACAAATGGTAAAAGCTGAAAGAATTTCTAAAAATGAAAGTATATAAATATAAACAATTGACGGGTAAACTCTAGTCTCCGGATCTTTATGAAAAATAAAAATTGTCGGTATTAGTTATAAAGAGACTGCTAATTTTATGAATTTATGACAAAAATGTCTAGATGATATACAAAATTATAAATTATGTAAGGAATTTAAAAATCGTGCTGTTTTATTTCCAGGTTATTAAAATGATTGGAACAAGAAGCATGTAAATGTCTATGCATTTAATGAATGCATGCCATTTTTATTTTGCATAAAAATCCTAAACAGATATAGGAGCCGCTTAAGAACGTTTTCATTTCTTAAATAATTTTACTAAGTCGAAAATATTCATGTTATTTAATTCTTTAAATTTTTATACTATATTAAATTGCAGCAATATACTCATTTTTATCATAAATGCAATAAATTCATTAGTTAATCAATTTGACAAATGAGTGGTTCACAATCAAATCGGGGATGATCGTTCGAAATCTAATAGTAGCAAACAATACTGTTTTGAATTTGCTCATTCGAACAAATCAGCTTCGGTAAACAGTAAACCTACCGAGCACCAGAAGCGATTAAAATGTTTGAGCTTATAAAAAAAGTCAATCGATTATTGAATCAATTTCCACGTAAACATCTTCACAATTTCAGTAATTGTAAAATAAAGAATATAACTGGTAGGTTTAGTGTTAAATGCCCAACGTTCCAAAGAAAGGATCTATGATCGGGAATGATCGAGTCAAGATCGACCTCAGACAGAGCGTCTACTTCCAGTAATTAGCATCGATTGGAAGACGTTCGGACAGCGATGATTCAGTGTGAACGGCGCCTCAGGTGGCAGGCAAAGCGCTGGCACGTCAACAAAGGCATATCTCGCATTCGCCGAGCGTAAGGAGTATTAACTCCAAGAATAGTATGCGTGGGCCGGTCTCCCACGTACGCGTCATACACACGTCATACTCTGCAAAGCCGAGAGCGAGCTGGGAGTCGGACAGGTAAGAGGCCTGTCCGTCTTCCAGCTCGAATTCCGCGGTAGCCACTGCGATTCCGCTTTGCTCGTTTCGCGGATTTCGACATACAACCGCACGCGATCGCCGACTACTGGAAACAGAATCCGGATTTTGACCAGGCTTTCTCCTCTATCAACTTCCTTGTGCGTTGAAACGTTATTTTGTAACATAAACCGACGAGTATGCTGTAAATGTTCCCTGCGAATGTTGGGATCAAGAGGTCACGTGTTATTGATCAAATGTTTGGAATCGCTCGCCGATTTACTGCGGAATTACGTGATGTGATGGATGGTAGTATGATTTTAATCGCTGGAGTAAACAACGTTGCTTGTTCTTGCGTTTGGATTCTCTTGAGGAAGTTGTACATTGTCGAGTTTCGAAGTTTAATATTTATTGCAAACATTTGTTTGTTTATAGTTCGGGAGAATCTCAAGTGGAATTCCTAGTGCTTAATAAGGAGACAAGCATGTTTCTATGATTTAAAGCTGATGCGTTCGGACGTAGTCGTATGAAAGTTGTTGTTTAATTCCTGCAAGTTATCGCAAATAGAAAAATAACATCATGAATACATTCGAAAGTGTTCAGAATTTCTTGATCATAACTAGACTGCGGATTGTAATGTGCGATAGTTGCAATTTAAAACGGTGGACAGATTGAACAAATTTAAGAACATCAATGTATTAGTTGCAGCTGAAGAACATTACTGTAGAATGAAAGAAATTATTATTTGACCATTCTTTGTTACAGTTGATGCAAACAATTTCTACTTTGCATGCAATTCCGCAGTCTAATCATAACATTTTGAACTTGACTAATCTCCTGCAGCGGCGAATCTAGGTATAGGCTATATGATCTGTAGCCCAGGGACTCTTTTGAATAAGAACTTGAGAAAAAATAATTGTACAAAAATATTTAGTACTCGAGTTGAGTTGAGTTAATTGGGTAGAACTTCAAAATGAACAATTCGCTATTGATCTCTTGACTCAATTTTGCCACACGTTTACCCTTGCGAAAGGATCCTAAAAATCAAAATGATCACAAAGCAATGTGTTAACACTTTATGTAATAAAAATTTTGAACAAGAAGATTTAAAACTTATAGAAATTTAAATAAAATGTTTGCCTAACCCACCTCTGGAGCGCCACTGAAAATTGTGTAGTTACCATTATTAAAAATATTGTTTACATTATTCAATATGTCGGTGTCTAATCAATTACTAAACACTTGGGTAATGTATGAGATGTTATACCAATTTCATATCCATAAAATTTCATAAATCAGAGAGAATGAAAATATTCTGGGTCAGAAGAAATATTTAATTTTCTAATAGCTCCGAGTGCAAAGGGTTAAATATACGAACAAAAACGAATAGCGAAGGTGATTGTCGGTGGACCCCGATTATCCGAACGATCTGGTTATCCGAATCTTGTCCCCGGAACGGATAAACACACTCCCGCCGTGCATTGTTTATTTCAGTCACGTCTAGGGGCTAAACGAGCACGTTATTTTCGCATTCTTCTCTGCGAGACGATGATGCAAGATCCTCGGTTGCGATCGATTGCGCAACTGGTTGAGCTGCGGTGGCTGATGGCGTGCAGCGTTGGCGGATCGATGCTTGATTTACAGCCTGTCGGATGTCTCGCGTGCCCCGCGAGGGAGAATCGACTACGCAACGCGTAATAGGCCGTTGCCGTGTTCGATGTCGTCGAAGGAAACTCAGTTTACCTACATTTCTGGTGTGGGTGTCGAGGACTTTTTCGCGAGGACGTCTGATTGGCGCGCGCACACCTCCAGCGCCGATGGAAAGCCCTGTGTGATAAATGGGTAATAAAGTGGCAATGAAATCCGAGCTGATTGCGAGTAATAATCCAAGAATAGGTTAGTATAGTTCGCTATTTTATCACCGCTATCGTGATGGTGTTGCTGGTTCGAACTTCAGATACATTGCGATTGCATCCCTTTGTTTACATTTGCTGGATTGGCCAATTAGAAAATTTGTAGCCTTGGTGGCTTTCTACGATGTTGGACAGTCATTGCTTTAGAGAGTCCCTATGCTGAGATGCTTTATACAAAATTGAGAGAGAGAGTTAGCACTTTGTTAATATTTTAATTAATAATTTATTAATAGCTTGCAGATATTGCCCTATTATTAATAGACTGCGGATTTTATGCATTTATGACAAAAATTACTTGATGCAATACAGAACTATGCATTTTTCGTGGTACTACAATTTTTAACAGCAGAAATACGTTGTCATTTAGTTTATGTTCCGTACAATTAACGTGAGATATTTCTATTTTGCATAAAAATCCACAGTTTAGTTATAAATTTCCTTGAAACCGAGATAAAATGTTACTTTGTTGTTGTCGATATATAGCAATTTGAGAATGTATCTTTGTTCATCTGAGAAATTTTGAACGACAAAGCAGTTCTAATCGTTGTAACCATGAAATATATAGAGATTAATAGTACTCTCAATAATTAGAAATTTACTTTTGACGAATCACTTGAGAAATCGTTAGATAAAGTGGACATGCTCGGCATAATCGATAATGTACAGAGAGGTTTGTGGGGCGGTAAAGAATGCGCAGATCATTTAGGGACAGCGTGCGAGTGTTGAAGGACGATTCGCATGTGATTCGACAGGCTAGAAGACGAAATCCCGAAGTAAGGTGGCGTCGAAAGAGGTTTCCCTCGAACCGCTGGCGGTTCTGGTCGCCGAGGAGCGGTCGGCCTCGATTAGAGCCACGGAATAAATTTCTTGCGGAGTGTGGGAGCGAGTCGGCCGGGGTCCTCGTCTCCAATTGACCCCACTTTGCTGCGAAACTCAAGCGACTACGCGGGCAGATTTCAGCACGGCACGCGGGCATGCCTAGATTTTCGCAGATTGCGCGCGGTTCCTGGCTCGCCGCTATGATCCTCATGCAGAACCTGCCGCGTTTTGCGGTCTCTCGTATAAACTGATGCCTCGAAACCACCGGTTTATATAGCCGTGTATAGTATGCATGCTCGCGTATCAAATTTTCTCACCGGCCCGTTTCCCATTTCCATGGCACCCGCGCTCTCCGCCGGCCATTATGTAATGTTAATCATACCGTTTGAGATGAGGGTACCGTCGAGCGCCGATTAGAAGCTGGACACAAACTCGAGCCGCGCGGCAACAGCTCGCGAAGTTAATCGCCAAACTATTAGAATGTAAATGTTATGACGAAACTGGTTTCCGACGAAAACATTCAGTTTACTTTGTGTTAAGTGGCCTGCTCGCCACTTGTTCGTCTAACGCGAAACTACCCGTCTACAGAGTAATTATTGGCCTCGCGGGAAGTAATTGCCCGATCACCATTCATGCCTGCAATGTTATAATTCCGTGTAGTTTGCATACGCTGCGATTTATTCCCATTTTATGCAGCGAGCTCTAGGAACGATGCACGCGGACTACTAACTATTTCGGTGCAGAGTTTTACGGATTGTGGGAAAGCTGGTGGCTGCGATTAAATATGTATGTTCTCCTATGTACGCGCAATGCTCGTATGTGTGTACTCTTCTCCTTCAACTAAAGTTTACATAAATTAGAATTTTACTCTAAAAAATATGTAACATGTTTGTTTATTAGCAACTGCATTTTTTACATTAATGATATTTCTGAATGTTACTAGGATCTATTTGTTAAACAATTTATTTTCTAACGTTTTCTCAGTTCCTTTCTTTAATTTTTGTACACGTGTGTAAATGGTTTATATGCTGAAACAATATCTATTATTTTAGACCAATCCAAATTGGAGTTTCCAAATTATTAACAAAGAGTAAATTTTTCGACATTTTCTGAATTGATTGGAGTGTAACAAGTAGACTGCGGATTTTATGCAATTATGACAAAAATGAGTCGGCGAAACAAGGAATAGTAGAAAAATAAAAGGAATTTGAAAAGTATCAGTGTATTGTCATTAACTTGGAATTATTAAAGGAAAAAATAAATTTTTACTTCATTCATATACCTTGTAATTGATGCAGAAAATCAAGCTGGTTGCTAGGAGAAATAAAGACATCATTGTGAAGAGTACTTTATGTTTGAATTAAAAGAGGAAGAGAGAGAACTTGATTTTCATTAGAAAATGTTCGAATAAGTTTAATTGATGATAAGTAGACAAAGTGAGTAGGTCTAATTTAAAACAGTAGAAACATTAGAGAATTGTTGACACTATAATATTATTTTCATTTATTAAGTAAGGAAATAAACTATTTTATTCCAGTTTGTTGTGATTCGTGTAAAATAATTTTATATTGTATAAAAATTGTCATGCTGTTAGAGGCATCAGTATATTATTAATGATGTCATTGCACTTATTTGCCTTGTTAATATCAAACGTCCTACCAAAAACTTTTAAAACAATTTTTAGATTTTATGAAGACTACATATCTTTAGTTCACTTTAAAATATTTAAGTTTGCATTCTGTATTCTCAGATAGGACATGTAATTTTTTTTAATTATAGCAGGTAAGAAAGGGAATATTAAAAAGGGACATAAATAAATACTGTCGGTGTTTAATTAATGTTTGATTAATGTATTAAATTAGAGAGATTATCCATCATAGTCGATGAACACAATCTGAACTGTACCATGTATACAAAAATGAAGAGTATGATAATAACCACTGATTTGCCTTGCAATAAAAGAAAATGATAAAAATGGTCGTGTTACTGGGCCAGTAAGAGAGGGAACACCGAAAACCAGCATTTCTCGTGTAAGATCTCGTGAATCGGGTTGGATTCGTGCTGTTGGCAAAATTTGGTGTCCAGTCGGGAAGGTGAGCACCACGACCGCTTGATTTACGGACGGCAGTGGTTTCGGCCTCGTGGTCGTCACACGAATGCGTATTATTCTGCACCGGCGTATGAATCAAGATCGGTATCGTCACCGGCTCTTATAAGATAACAAGCGCGACTCTTGTTACGAACAAACACAGCGTGTCGAGCGGCGTAGTGGGTGGTGGTTTCGTGTGGACGAGTCTTTAAGCGTTAATTGAGACAAGAGACCGCGCGTTGGTGGTCTAAATTCTTCGCTATTCCGGGAAGGCTATTTCCAGATGTATCTACGACAATTCGCCAACTCCACGGAAATGAGGGGTGGAAGATGACAACCTCTCGGATATATAAATTTCCTTCTTTCACGGTTCGGCATACTTCTCTGTGCCGTCACTGCGGAACCGTCAGCCTTCCTGATCTCGGACGAGATCTTAATTCATCTTCTCTGGTGAATTCAGTTGGTACATGTATCATTCTACATAGAAACGTGTATCGATATGAAATACCAGATATTCAAACAGTTGTACGACTTTTTAAGAAGATTTATTTAAACTGCGGTCCGTCAAACTTTGATTAACACTAAACCCTACCGAGCACTAAAAGCAATTACAATGTTTTAGCTGAAAAAAATGATAAGGAGCTATTTATTTAGAAATTCTGCAAGTTTTAGTGGAATATGTCCTTCGATAAAGAAATTTATAGAATCAATTTCCATGTAAGCCATTTCATAGTTTCAATAATTGTAAGATCAAAAATATAGAACTGGTCAGTGAGGTGTTAAAAACACCCTTCGTCAATTAATGCTATGAATAAAATTATGACTAGACAGCAGATGTTTTTATGTTATAACTTTAATTAATAATTATGACTTTTAAGATTATTGCAACATTATTTATCATCATACCCGAAAACTCGAAAAGATTATTGACGAAAATAAAAAGCTTTATAAATTAAACTTATTCAAACACTTCCTAATGAATATCAAATTTGTCCTCTTTTTAAAGATAAAGTACTCTTCGCAAGGATTTTTTTGTGTTTCAGAAACAAACTTGATATTTTACCACTTTCCTATTTTCTTTTAATTAACTTTTAGATTGTAAACAAATCTTAAAGCTGTTACAAACTACCGTCTACTGTTAATGAAACGAACCAACAAACAAAACTGTGTAAAATAACTCCTCAACATTCCGTGAGTTATGCTGATTGTAATCGACGCAATTCCGAGCGAGCGATTACAGCATGATAATTCGTGCATATTGTATCTGGATAACGTGCTACAATACCAGCAATCTTCGCGATATTAAACAATTTAGCTAGCGCAATTTACATCGATACTCCAGAATAACTTAAACCGACCAGCTGTTACATTGATGGAACTATTCCGATAACGAGCCATAAAGAAGATCCGTGACGTACACTGTAGTACAGTTCGCATAAATTCAGCAGCGTGATAATCCCAGAGACTGCCATAAATTTCACTCTATTTTTCCCCAGATAAAGTTTCTGACGGTTATACTTCCCAGCGAACAATTTTCCTAAATCCACCTTAACAATCTTCGAGAATAAAAATTCTATGTCGTTAATTAATTCTCGGGTACGTGTATTCCTCGATGGATACTTCGCTAATCGTTTTTCCTTTGTGCAAGATCGATGTATCGCCAGCGATTGGCAAACACGTGTTTTAGTGAGTTTGCCAAGCAGTATGGCGTGTCTCCTCCAGAGAAAATATTTGCTTTATGATGTTGTGTGTGTTAAACTAGTTTCCAAGGTGGTAGGGCATTCGAGCCCCTTGCATACTTAATTTCTGCGATAACTACAACGCGTTCATACTCGAGAACAATCGCTTTTCACCTACACACAGTGTACATTACATAATATCAACTTATCTCGTTGTTGCAATTAGATTACGGTAGTACGCCTCCGGCAAAAAGTATTCGTTGCACCAAACAAAAATTGTTTGCAGTATTAACAACGTATTGTAATAAAATCAAAATTTATTTCTTGCTTTCATCATTCTACTAAGTTTATGATAATGTACCGACGCTTTCTTAAATCCCATTTATCTTTCTACTAATTCATGTTCCAACTACGTGCTTTTATCGTAAATGCATAACATTCGCAATATAATTATTACTGTTTTTCATATATGTATTTCATATTTGGAAAATATTTTCATTAATCATGAAATACTTGTTCCACTTTTTTCTTTATTTAGTACTATAAATAGTAATAATCCATTGCAACATTCTATACTTTATGGTTTTCCAATTCACCAGTGAAACTTGTTAAATAATATAGCTAATATTTTAAACTGCATCATTGCATTCAGACTTTGAATTATAAACGACTATTATCACACGGGCGGTCTGCTTCATTTCTGGCGACGAATGGTATTAATTAGACTTCCGATTTTCATGCAAAATAAACATTTTCTGCATTAATTGTAAAATATACATATATTCTGTAATAATATTACAAAAATTTTGATTTCTCTTTATGATTCATTCCTGATTTAGGAGAGGCTATCAAGATCGCTTTTGTCTGAGGGAAAAGTTGTACGTAATGATGACCTTCACAACATATTTCAAGGTAATTCTAACGGTTTTCTAAGTAATCACTGTTACATCGTAGATCTTTGACAGAGAACCAAAGAAAGAGGGACAGAAAATATTATTTTTACCATAAAGAATTGTGTAAGTGACAATAAAATGTTTCTCTTCGATCAAGCATCACAAAAACGAATCTCGCTAGCTGGTCCACAGTCCGATATCAATAAAATTCATTAAAAAAGGAGAAATAAAGTAAAAATAGAGTGAGGTGCGGGATTGAAATGATCGTAAGTAGTACGTCGATTTCGAGGATCAATGATTATTCCGAAGAAGTCAATTACAGGGAGAAAGAAGCAGAAACAGTTCTCTAGTATCGGATAGATACACCCAGACCACATTCCTGAAGATAGTACGGGATCGGACGCAAAAGGGAAACGGAGACACGGTCGAAGCAACTCATTCCTCACAGGAATCGGTGTAATTACGATTTTTCGCCTGGCGCGACCGCGGTTATAATTTCTCGACAAGCACGCGTGTGGGATAAGTAATGCTTATCGATCTTTCCCCGATGTTTCCCGGCGACTATCTGCCTGGCAGAACGCGCGCGCGAGCTCGCCTCGGCGTGGGAGGCTCGGGATTTAATAGCCGTCAGATAATAACAAACGGATATGCACCCGATCGACCACTGAATCAGCCCTGGCTGCTTAGTATTTCACGGTTTACGGGTTATGAACACAAGGATTATTGTTACCATTATCGCCGGACCACCTGCGTGGACGGCGCACGGATCCGCTCTCACGTTAGAGCGCCGCGCGCGCGCGCTCTGCGACTGCAATAAGGAAGAGATTTTATTCCCGTTCGCTGAAAAGCCCTGCTACGTTTATCACCCGCGGGAATACATTGTCAAGTCGACGATACTTTCGTTTCGTTACGCCAGGCGTTATAGTCCCAGACCTTTCCCTTTCTTTCTTTCCCCTCTCGATGCAATGTTCTTCTAACCATGAGGAACAGGAATGAAATGAAAAATGGCTTTCATTGCAGTTGTGAAGGAAATACGTTTTCCTTTAAGTCCTTTTTAGTCATTTCTTCCTTGAATCTTTAACCCAACGTGTCATAATACTTCTACAGCTAGAGTTGAACTAAAAAATTACAATTGTGCATGTATATATATGTATTTACCATTCATTCAAACCATTCATACAATTTGTGCATGTGTTAAAGTTTTCTTTAACTGTCTTCTATTATTCCTGATTATTTTGTTCAACTGGTTCTGCTCCTGTTTTTCAATTATTATTAGTACCATCTTAACGTTTATGTAGGAAGTATATTAGTAGGATTTTTAAGCCCTTGTGTTACAATTTAACATGGTGAAAATCGTTGCAAAGTATCGATGTGAAATAAAAAAAATATTCATTGCGCCAATATCAATATAAAATCGTCAGGTTGTTATTACAAACGTTAATTTATAATGAAAAGTTAAAAGTAAGTAAGTTTATTACACGCAACCCATGATATCTCCTAGATGTTATTTTAGAAACGTCGTTCATAATTATGCTATATCAAAATGAAGCTTTAAATGTCTTCTTTTACACAATAATCCGGATAATGAGACTTCCGTCCATCTAGCTCGATCTTCCTGTACCTGGTAAGCAATTTGATCATGATTTGGTATGAATGTGGTACCCAGCTTTGTCGCCAAATACCGACCCATCTGTTTCCGTATTAGGCTCGGTATTTGGCGACAGAGATTGGTGCTAAAATTCCATGACAAATGGAGGCCAAATCCAGACCAAACCTTGGCCTTGTTATAGAGGGCAGGTCGGTCGCATTAAGAGCGAACCTAACGTTGCTTTCACAGTGAATATCGAGCAGAATCTTTATTGTCATTGTTGTAAATGTTTAAAATATTGAAAAAGCATGCAACTTAAAATTATATAATTTAGAAATTTAAATAAATTCGATTTTTCTTCCTACAGCAAGGTTTACTCCAATTTTGCTCGATATTTACTCTTAGAGCAAGACTAGGTCCGCTCATAGTGATTAGCCAAGAACAAGAGTGGCCCCAAACTACACCCCGACTTCCATCTTAGGGGGGTGTGCGTAATTGCATTTCCCCACCGCCCTTAAACAAAAGCAAAATTCCACTCATAGTGCGACCGACCCGCCTCTATGACAAGATTCGATCTGGATTTGCATTTGGTATGGAATTTTGGCATCCAACTTTGTAGCCAAATCCGAACCATCTGTTTCGGTATTAGGCTCGGTATTTGGCGACAGGTTCTGAACTGCAGATTCAGAGCAAATAAGGACCAAATCCTGTTCCAAGCATGTCTTGGAACCAAAATGACCGCTTTTTTCCCGCAAAGTATGATTGCAGACATTTGATCTTAATCTGCTCAAACAGGTTTTACTGACTGGGTACTTACGAAATTTAGAAGAATAAGAAAAGATTAGGTGTTCGATTGAACAAAGTGTAACACAGTGCAGTCGGATGATGGCCAAGCTGGTAATTCCTTACCAGCAACAAACAGTTCCATCGCACGCGCGTGTACCAGCGAACGGTTAGTTATACGGGGAACCCGTGAATTGATTTATTCGAGCGTCGCATTCCCGGACACTATCTCACGACCTTAAAAGCGGCTAAACGATTCAATTTGTAGTAATTATAATGCAACCGGCCTGGTCCGGGGCTGGTTGGCTGGCTCGGGCGTGCGCTTTTTTTCATTGGGACCACTTAAGATGCGACGACGTTTCACGTGTGGGCGTTAGGCCGGTCGAGAATCGGCTGAGCGCCTCGTCCCGACAATTTCGAGCTAATCTAAACGATATTGGACTGGAGCGACGTTAAGCACGGCCGACGACGAAAATTTGGTCGTGAGTTATCGTCCCGGTCATTTGTGTCGATTCGTCGAGTTCTGTCTTCACTCGCTATTAAACCGAGGATCGAAAAAGTTATGGAAGTCTTTATTAAACTCTATTAATTCGTAACTCTTTCTTCGTCGATTTGTTCGGTCATTTATTCGGTAAGTTTTGAGGGACTCTTTTGCAAAAAGTTCATTTTATGAAAATGTCAAAGCGTATGTTATTCCAAAATATTTTCCTTTGCTATAATTTTCTCCCAGTTTTCTTACAATAAACGAATTCTTTGTTGAATTCTTTGTTCAATTCTTTCTTTAATTCTTTGTTAAATTTTTTATTCAATTCTTTCTTTAATTTTCTTGTAATTCTTTGTTCAATTATTTGTTCAATTTTCTGTTCAATTCTTTCTTTAATTCTTTGTCTCTCAAAGCAAAATACTGGCACGTTTCTGCAGTTTTTATTGTAGTCTATAATCTAGTGGCATAATTGTTGCGATTACTAACTACTGAATGCACCCTGTACAGACTCTTTTCAAGAAAACGGTCTAATACGTTTCCGAATTGAAACATGCGATGTTCTAAGAACAGAAATTTTAACCTTATCATTCTTATAAAGCAGCACATATCACTTTGGGTGCACGGTACGTTTAATACGAATGGCGACCGTGAGTAATAAATTGTTTGAAAGTTTCCCTATACATTTTATAAAACATATTCCATCTCCTAGGCCTTTTTCAAAGGACCAACAAATCGACTAGGATGCATCCAACAATCTACAAAGGTATTACCTAAACTAGACAGGCCGCATACATCTTAGTACAACCAAACCAAAGTTTCCGGACGCTACCCGGTTTCCCAGCATCCGTGCACAGGTACAACAAAGCATCGTGTATCGTTACAGCGCAGAATCATTTTCCACAGAGGGAATAGTAGTTTGCAAAGCCCGTGGCCGATGCGGCGACCACGAGTGCGTTCGTGCATGAAAACGAGAATGCGGCTCTCGTGCGGCTCGTCATTCAATCGAATGAAACGAACGACGTTAAAGAGGTAAGGGGGCGGATACAAAGGGAGAGGAACGACGACGAAGAAGGGAAAGAAGAGAGAAAGAGAAAGTTACGTTAACAACCCTACGTTCCGCAGGGCTGCGCTTATCGCGTCGCACGCGTCACGATCGAAATTTTATTACGGATAGGAATAGGACGGGGCTACCTTCGGAACGAGCGTCTCTCTCATTCGTTACGCAGTTTATTTCGACGATTATTTTTTTTTTTGTTTCCGCGGCACGGCGCTCCGTAATGTCTCGCCGGTTTCTAGTTTACGGCCTTACGAAAGGCAGCGTCGTTAGACGTACCTTTAATCGAGAGGACGCGAGACGCATCTATGCTGCGCGCACACACGGGCGTTTGTTGTCCGATCGTCGCCGGGATATTTCGCGGGGATCGTCCCAGGGTCATTGCCTATAAACGTCTCGGCCCCGGAGATCGGTAATTTACGATCGTTCCCCTGGAAAACGAGCGGCCGACGATTATCGCTCTAATTGTAATTAACGTCTCCCGGCACCGTGCTCGCCGGCCGATCGTTTTATCAGGCCACGCGCATATTAATGAGTTTTCGCGAATCACTTGTCGCTCGCCGCGATACGCTTCCTCGACCCGATACATCTGTTTATTACGAGAAGAACTGCTGGGAATATGCGTCACCCGGACGTTTATTAGCGAAAACCGATCACGCGTGGGCGGCTTTCAAAATTAAACGGAATCCAATGAACCGTTCATGCTGACTCCAAAGGTACATTTTTTTGTAATTTTTGAAAAATTGTTCTACTGCTGTAGTTTCATCTAAAGAACTGCATAACAACAAACCTGATCTCACTTTGGAGATTGAATCACATTTAGTAATGCATTTTCTTCTAAGATAATCTTCTATATGATATACCGGACGAGAAAGTCAATGTTAAAAACATTGGAAACATTTTTTCGTCACTAAAATTGCTATAGATTTGTAGAATGTAGCTTTGCCTTTCCAACGACACCATGAAACATGATACTATCTATTTTTTGGTTCGTTTCACTTAGCTTTTCATAAAAGATGTGC